>OZ004708.1:36670084-37324338 GCA_963924515.1 Vespertilio murinus
CCCTCCTGTCATTCCTACCCCGAACCCACGGTATCGAGGGAGCCCTAGTTTGGAGCCAGATTAATGAGGGTATGAATCACACTCACCATCAACTTGGGGGCAGCTTAAGGGCCAAGAAGGGGAATGATAGGAGACTCTATGATGGGCTCCCAGTCTGCAGGAACCCCAAGGCTGGAGGGTGGGTCCTGAACCCTGAGCCTGCCATGCATCTCTGGGATTGACACAGAATCCGGATTAAACCACCACTGACTCACGTGGGGGTGTCTGTGGCCTGCAGAGCAGCTGTCCTGTCTCCTTTTGCCACCGGCAATTCTGCTTTCCTTGGGAGAACAATCTCTCCCCATTGCCAGTTCAAAGGATTTGGTGAGTCACCCCCACCCTGGCTTCTGGCATGTGACTGCCTGGCCCACTCTTGTTTTCCTGGCCACACCAAGGAGGCTCAGTCATGGGACATCTGCAGGAACAGTTAGGAAAGAGCGACTTCCTTTGGTTGAGGTACAAAAAGTGAGGTAAGGGCTTCAAAGGTCCCACTTCCTGAAGATGAAGCCAGCATGGAGCACAGCAGACGCACATACTGGGAGGCACCCAGACCCGTCTGCTGAAGTGAAATAAATGGCCCATCCTTTTCTTTTCCTATTGGCTCTAGCCATTCTGAGTTAGGATTCTTATGACAGGAAATAAAAAATGTCTTAAAGGGTATAGATGGCATTTTGGGGACCCATATGACACAACTGCTTCATGCTAAGCATCTGTCCATTACCGATAGTTACAGTTTATCAAGGTTTCATTAACTTTTAATTCTGTCATCTGCAAATACTATCACTGCATACACTTTCTGTCTTCAAGTTATTAAAAACAGTGCATGGACTAGGCCACAGCATAAAACTTACAGTCCAAAAGAAGAAAATTACCCATTAGCTCCTGGCTGACAGTGGCTCACCCATTCATCCATCAATCCATCCATCCACCCACCCACCCACCCACGCACCCACCCACATATCTATCCATCCACCCATTCACCAATCCGTTCGTCCACCCATCCATCCATCCATTCATCCATCCACCCACCCACCCACCCACACATCTACCCATCCACTGATCCATCCATCCATCCATCCATCCATCCATCCATCCAATGTTTACTGAGTCCTACTATGGGCCAATCTTCTGATTAGGCTGCTATGACTATTAACCAATCAGCTATGCTCCTATCCCAACTCTAGTCCAAATGACTTTTTTTCAGACAAAAAAATTATACATTCTGTCACCCATCTGAAGTAGAAATGTATTGGGATTACACACACCCTTGATCACAGTCATGCAAGAGACCTGCTTAGGCTTACACCTGGTGGACCCTGATGCTCCCTGTAGGTGGTCACAGAGCATAGTCCCTTCGCTTCATCATCTGTCCCAGGCCCCCATCCGGAGGTTCTAGGATGCCTCTCTTAGAAAACGGGGACAGTTCTGATACTGCATCCCACCCTCTTCCTCAAAACACAGCCATAGTTCCATGATCATATTGGCAAGCTCTTTCCATGCTCCGGGCCCAGTTCACCTGGGTCTAGAGGCTCAAATTCATGAGATGGGATTCGCCAAGTGCCTTTTTCCACTCTTACCACCTGCCCCATAGCCTTTGCTTCACGCCTCTCCTCCCTGTTCTCCATCAGATGCGCTCTATCTGAAGCAGAAGTGGTAACCCAGACCCGAGTCATCCTGTCCTCGCTGCTGACGTAACCCCTGCATCTCGGTCCCAGGTCCCACTGCTGGCTCTTCTTACGTCTCGTGCCAAAATGACGTTTAAGAGCTGAGTATGTCTTTCTGCACATTTTCGCCATCCCTGAGCCTGCTGTTTCCTGGGCCACTTCCCTGGCCTTGCTCTTGTCCGTCCCACCCTCACAGACCCTTTCCGAGTCGGAGAAGTCCGTCCATCCCCTACCCTGGGGAGGAAGCTCATCTTTTTCTTTCAAAGATCCTGACATCTGCCCTCCCAATTTCCAAGACATGAATCTTTTGGGTTGTGGGATGCCAGCTGCAGCTCTAGGAGGTGAGCTGAGGGGGAGGGAGAAGGGGACCCAAAGGCCCCTGTTCACCTGGTAGCACCACAGTCCTAGTCATGCCCATTCCTCACAAGCTATGTCTCCCTGCCCCTAGAGACATATCTGCAGGAACCCCAAGGCTGGAGGGTGTGTCCTGAACCCCGAGCCTGATGCTCCGGTGCCTAGAGACAGTGGACTATGTTTCTAGAAGGGTGGGGGGAGGCTAGGAAATCAGCGGGTCCAGTGATTGTACCTTTAATTAGCAGAGTCACCGGAGAACTTTTCCTGTCCCCATCCCAGAAACTGAGCCAAGGGGCTCGGGGTGGGCCTCGGCACCTGGATCTATGAAAAGTGCTCCTCAGCCCTATGACTGCTGATGACCCCACTGGGACCCCCCTCACCAGTGGGATGGCCGGCATCTGGCGCAGGGCACCAAGCACGTGGGTTCCCGGGTCAGCTCCCAGAGCCTGCCTGAGACACAGTGTTCCCATGACCTTGTGCTGCCTGCAGGCGGGGAAGCCTGGGCTGGGGGCTGCTTCCTTCCACAAGCCTTCTAAATACCAGCCCGGGCACACTGAGCAACGGGGGCCGCGCAGGCCGGCCAATAAACTGATGCACACACAGATACATCAACGAAGCAATAAACCATTGGAGCCATAACAACCTCTTTACAATTACTCTTTGGGAGTGGGTTTTGCAATGTTGCTTTGTGGTGTGTGTGTGTGTGTGTGTGTGTGTGTGTGTGTGTGTGTGTGTGTTTAAATAAGCAAACTTATTTTCTTGGGACTCCATCCAAGAACATTAGATAAATAACTGTGACCTAGCCCCAGCTGCACACAGGAAACCCTCTCCGGCGGATGATGGGAGAGTGCAGTGCTTTGATGTGCGGGGCGGGGGCACCCTGGGGGCACCGAGGCCTCTGTGCAAGCCCCAGGCCCCGCTACCTCCGGCTTAGCTTCCCATTCGGCCTTCTCTCCCCCCTTGCTCATGAAGGCTGGATCTGACCAGGTGCATTCTTTTCCCGGACCCCCCTGTGTCCTCTAGATGCCGAAGGTTCCAGTACAAGCCTCCTGGCAGGTATCACAGTCTGTCCTGGGCCTGCCTTATTGCTTCCTGGCGTCTACCACATGGCCCGAGCTCTGCCCACTGGCCACGCAGCATCCTCTCTGCGTGTGTGGTGTCCCCTTTCCCTCCTGGATGGCTGTGTAAGCGCTTTGCTTTTTTCGGCAGACCCGCGTGTTTCCTGTTCTCAGCCTGGAAAGCCATCCCCTTCATTCGCCAAGCCCAGCTCTGACGTCACCTTCCCCCCACCCAGAGCCCTTCCTGACCCAACAGGCCCGGCTCCTCTGGGGTCTGCCTGCTCACGGTCTCCCTGCCCCGCTGGGAGCTTCCTCGTGGGCTGAGTGGAGGAGTGAGGCAGAAAGGAGGGCAGCAAGGGCTTTGGGGCCAGACATACTGGGTTCAGACTGCGCTCACACCCTCCCCAGCTAGGTCTCTCCTCACAGCCTTCGAGATGACCCTGTCAGTGACAAGTGTCATCTGCTGTGTCGGGTGCCTCCCTCTATCAGAGCGGGGTATCCCATCTGTGACAGATCCATCTCCCCTCCCACCCCCGGAGTCCTCTCTTCCTCTCCAGCTGGCCCAGACAGTCACTCAGGAGCTCTGCTGGCTGCAGGAGCCGCTCTCAGCCTAGCTCGGCCCTCTGGTGTGTAGAAGAGTCCCTATACCAGGACTGGGGCTCTCTCTGCACCCCGTGATGGCCATCGCCTCCTGCATCCTTTGGGCACTAGGTCCCCTGTCCCCTGAGCCTGTGCTCTCAGCCCCACCTCCCCATACCTTTTCTGCCCCTCTGGCCTGAACCCCGCTGGGCCCTTCTAGGCCATCCTGCCTGGGAGAATGCTTTTCCTCCTCAAACACCCGTCCCTGCAACCAGAACAAGTTCCCACGTCTCTCTGGCACCCAACCCCCTTCTAGAACTACCCAGCGCCCTGCTCCCAACCCGTGGTGCAGCTCCACTTCCTGCCTCTCTCCCTCACCCCGGAAGCAGGTCTTGCCCTCCTCCATGGCCCCAGAGACCTCTGTAGTGCCAGCAGTCTGTGCGCAAGCTTTCCCGGCCACGCCAGCTGGGCTGTGCCCTCTTTACCTTTGCTTCCCTGGCATCTTGTTCAGGCCCGGAATGGAGTGGGCACTTGGGGAGTGTTTGTTGAAATCAAATTTTATACCGTGTGCACTTAAGACCCTTTTCCGAACGGGCTTCGGTCTGGCTGTTAGGCAGTTCATTTGCTATCAGACACAATAGCAGTTGTGGTCAGGTCAACATTTTCCCTCTGGCCAAATCATTATCTGCGGGTATCGCTGGCATATAAATCAGCGTTATCTTGATCTGCTTGGAAACCACTGACGGCATTTGCTCCACGTCGTTTGATGATGTCCAGATGCGGGCGGCTGCACTGAGGTGCTTTTTCTGTAATTAAGCTGACGGGAGCCCCAGGTTTGAGAGGGGCCTTGGCCTTGAGCAGCTCCCCCCTCGGTGTGCCCGTTTCTCCTCTGTGGCGGGGAGGGAGCGCCCGCTGGCTTATCGGCAAGTTCACGCAGAAGGCGGAACACTGCCCGCTTTCCTGAAGCAGTCTGTAGTCCGAGTCCCGTGTTCTGCACATTTATATAGATTTCCGAGCCCACTGTAGACTGCATGTGCTCCTGGCGGGCCAGGGCAGCTGGCTTCCTTGCAGTGTTGACTGGAGGAGACCCAGAGACGGAGACTCGATCCTGCTGTATAAGCCGGGAGCCCCCTAGTTGTTAGGGAGGCTGGTGGCCAAATCTAAGGCAGGGGCTCCGGAGGGCGCACCTTATCTGGTTATGAACAAACGCAGGCTGCCATCCTGCCTCTGGGTGTTTTCTTTCCAGCGAACCATCCTAACGCATCCTCTTCTCATCTGTGGGGACCCCTTGTTCCCAAAAGCAGACCACGCTGGGGCACCAGCAGGTAGGTGCACAGCAGCTACAAAAGGCACACGCACCAAGTCACGTGTGCGTGGAGAGGGTGGCATGTAGAGGGTGGCATGTGGAGGCTTTCAGGAGTGTTTCCACCACCTCCACGCCTGGCTGGTCTGGGCACTGCGGGGGGTAGAGAGGTACGGGACCCAGCCGCTGTGCCCGAGGAGCTCGTGGCCGGGCCCGGGGGTGGCCATGCTCACAGAGATGCCTGAGGGAGACGACACAGCGGGCGGAGGCACAGCTTCCCACATGGGGATCCAGAAAGGCTTTATCAGGAAGGCAGTCCTGAGCAGGCCTTGAGGGTGAGAAGCACTGACACTTGTTGGGAGGGCAAGCAAGGCATCGCCCAGGGGACAGTCTGGGACAGTCTACAGGGGCACGCAGGCCGGGATGAACTCATTGTTGTTTTGAGTTTGGTGTGTGAGGGGCGTAAGGAACCACTAAGGCCACACGCCAGGGCAGCCGGCTAGGGAGGGGGGCCGGACGCACCGTTGTGTTTGGAGCATCGGAGCCCGACGCACCCAGAGCAGCACAACCACAGGGCAGGCGGCAGCTTTCCTCCAGGAAGATCCAGCCAACAGCCTCCCTACAAACCAAGTCCGGCTGTTTATTTGGACACCAAGTACTCTTTATCGTTCCCGGGCTGTGAGGCCACGCACGGGCTTTCCCCCAACAAGGCCTTGCCTGCTGATTCCCACCAGCAGAGACTCCCTAACCCCCAGCCCCTGGGGCTGCTCCTCACAGCAGCTAAACCCCACCGGTGCAACCTGAGAGGGAGAGCCGGCACACAGCCGGGCAGGCCCGGAGGAGAAAGGGGCATGGAGAGCTGTTCATGTGCATATGAGCCTTCAGGGTTTCAAAGGTCCCACCACAACCGACTCTGGACAAGGCCGTCGGGTGAGGACGTGAGCTGCATCTGTCAGGTGCCATTTGTTCCTCGGGGGGTTGGCTGAATGAACTCAGCACAGGCTGGGAGGGGGCAGCATCAGTCATGGGGACACATCCGGGTGGAATTCAGAGAAAGTGACTTGGTCCGTGTGCCTTTTGTCCTGTCCAGTAGAGAAGGGCTGGCCAGGTGGCTCGGAGCCCTCTGACTGCTGCAGAGACAAAACATTCCCCACACCATCCTCACACATTCCCCACACCCGTGCTTGTGCAGACACCTCGATTCTCAATCCGGCCCCCAGCACCTGAGACCAGGGGGGCCGCGGACGTGGAAACCAGAAGGATACACCCCACCACAGATCAGAAGAGAAACGACAGCTTAACTTCTTTCCTACTGTCCAAAACGCTTTCAAATGACACAAATGCATTTGGCTCGACAGGGAGGTAGAGTGAAACGTGGAGCAAAACAAGTGACCACGTCACGGGCAAGAGAAGTGCTCAGGATGCAGGGCACGAGGCCCCAAGCCCTTTCTAGATGTGGGCCCCACACGCATTGATTGAGTCAGTCAAAACGGAGATCCAGCCATGGCAACCTTCCAGACACACACAGAATAAAAACCAGCCAAGGAAATGTTCTGCTAGGCCCAGGACCGAGACCAGAACCAAACCGGTGCCAAGCGACCCCACAGCAGGATCCTAAATCTGCGTTCCTGGGATGGCCATGGCAACTCTCATGCACGGCCGGCCCTCGTGTAGAGGGTGGCGTGCGGAGGGTGGCGTGTAGAGGGTGGCATGTGGAGGGTGGTATGTGGAGGGTGGCGTGTAGAGGGTGGTATGTAGAGGGTGGCATGTAGAGGGTGGTATGTAGAGGGTGGCATGTAGAGGGTGGCGTGTGGAGGGTGGTATGTGGAGGGTGGCGTGTGGAGGGTGGTGTGTAGAGGGTGGCATGTGGAGGGTGGCATGTAGAGGGTGGCGTGTGGAGGGTGGTATGTGGAGGGTGGCATGCGGAGGGTGGCATGGAGGGTGGCATGGAGGGTGGCATGCAGAGGGTGGCATGTGGAGGGTGGCGTGCGGAGGGTGGTATGTGGAGGGTGGTATGTGAAGGGGGGTATGCGGAGGGTGGCATGTGGAGGGTGGCGTGCGGAGGGTGGCGCTGAGCCAAAGGAATCAGGAAGCGTCCCCGGGACACCTGCCAGGAAGACGGCGTGGGCCTGTGCGGGCCAGGCTGCTGCCTGCCATCCTGGGCACGCTTCCTTCTCCGAGTGTTTCCAGTGTGAAAGGAGATGCTCTGTGCATACGCGGTGAGGACGCAGGACCTGAGACGCACATCCAAGTCTCTGCCCTTCGCTAGCCGGAGTGGGTTCAAGCAGCGTCACCAGGCAACAGCCCTCAAGCCAAAATCGGTGCCAGCACCCCCTGCTGCAGCCAAGAGGGGAGGAATGATGCGCTCACTCCCATTCACACAGCTGGTCCGTGTCACCCTAAGGTCTGCGCGAAGAGACAGCGCAACAGGGAGCGCAGCTGACAAAGGCTAGAGACGAGCCTTGTTTCTCCAGCTGGAGGTGGTGATGGGGCCGCTCTACTCAAAGGCCTGCTGTCCCCTTGGCTGAGCTCGGGCTCGGGCCTGGACCCTGGACGGCCAGGGCCTGGGCAGCCCGAGCCTCCATCTGAGGCACCGTCACCGGCTCTCCGGCCCACTGACCCTGGCACCCGCCTTGCCCCTCCCCCCACATGCCCCGTGACGGGGAGCCCGATTCTGCGGTCCCTTCTGGAAGGTGGGTTTCCTACTGCCATGGAAGCGTCTCCTCCTCTTCTCGCCTCTGAGCCCCCCATCTCCTGGCCCTCAGCTGAGCCTCTGCTGTCCTCCCCTCCCAAAGCCATCCCCAACCCCAGCCACCTCACCTCGCCCACCCCCCTGCACCAGGGGCTCCGTCAGTCCAACTGTGAATCTGAGGGTGACAACAGCGCCCGGCATTAATTCTGTAGCTGTTACCAATACATCCTTCTGAGTCAGCTTGAACTGGAGAACTACAGTTCTGAAGGTCTAATAAATTGGTTTAGAACAAGTTTAGAGGGAAAAAAAAATCAAACCTGACCAACTCTATTCAGTGCAATTTTTAGATGAGAGGCTGCACGATGATAGCCATGGGCCAGAGCTGACCTACGGGCATGCTTTGGCCTGCAGAGGGTTTTTAAGACATGCGAATTGGCTGCCCAGACGTAAAAGTCCGATTCTACACACAGCTCTGGGTTTCTGGGTCCTTTTTGAGAAAACAAGGTGGTGGGGCAGCCGAGGCCCATCCTTTGACGCTGGGAGCCGCGTCAGGAGGGGAAGGCGGGCACGGGAGGGCGGGCGGCCGTGGGGAGGGCAGCCATTGCCCACGGGAGGAGTGCAGCGGGACATTCCGGGTTCCGACACGGACCTGGCTTGGCTGCGAGCCCTGGCGAAATGTACAGACTTGGCAGGAGAGCCACTTCCTCCACGTTTCTGTTTCTCATTAAAGCTGTTAGGCAAAGGGTTCCGTTGCTGATTCTGGTGCCTGAGTTAGCCCCGGCCTTATTGCACAGACCTGTACAGCCAAGAGGAAATGAAGGAGGAAGAACACATGAGGCCAGAAGGTAAAAAAAAAAATATGGGACTAAGAAACCAGAGAGGCACCTACGGGAGGAAAATACTGGGGGAGAGGGCGGGTGGAGGATGGGAGGGGAGTTGTGCCAGCTGCCGGGGCGAGGAGGAACATAACTTACGGTTTCTTAGAAAAACTGATTGACTACGGTGGGAACGAGAAATTAACCTCCTTGGCCAAAAAACACAGGCTTAAGAAACCCCTCGCACTTCTGACGTGGGTTTGAGTACCGGGGCTGCCACAGTCCACGGGCCCCTGGTGGCGTGGCCCCCTCTCCGAGGCTGGCTTTTCTCAGCGACAGAACAGGCACAAGGGCAGCAATGAGACAGGGCTGCCGTGGGGATGAGATGAAGGCACAACGCCAGAGCCCGCCAAAGGGACCCACTTCCCCTTTCCTGGTTTCCGTCCCGGCTCCAAAGCCCTCTTCCCAGAACCCAGAACCCCTCCCCACCTCTGTTGAATATTGCAACCTGCACACTCCAGATCCCCACGGCCTACACCTGCGCTTTCTCTTTCCCGTAGCACTTGCCATCTTCTAGAAGACCACAGAACTGACTTACTGTCGTCGTCGTTGTTGTCATTTATTTTTGGTCTCCCTGCTCACAGGGAGCGCCATCGGCCACCGTTTTGATTTGTTCTGTTGATTAGGTATCATCTGTACCGGTCGGCACTCAACGACTATTTATGGAGAAGTGCATCCTCAGAACATCTTTTTTGTTTTTTAATATATTTTATTGATTTTTTTACAGAGAGGAAGGGAGAGGAATTGAGAGAAACATCAATCAGCTGCCTCCTGCACAACCCCTACTGGGGATGTGCCCGCAACCATGGTACATGCCCCTGACCGGAATCGAACCTGGGACCTTTCAGTCCGTAGGCCGACGCTCTATCCACTGAACCAAACCGGTTTCAGCCCTCATTACATCTTTAATTTCCATTTCCTAGAAGAGGAAATAGAAGCCCAGAAAGGTTGTGGGACTTGCCCGAGGCCACACGGCTGGTGGGTGGCAGAGCTGAAGGTTTACTTGCATAAAAGCAAGCTCCCTAGAGGCAACTGAACTCTTCCCCCAGCCCCCAGGGTACAAGTCATGTCCTGTTTACTTCCCGGAGATAAGCACCTTCGGATGAAAGGGTGCTCCGGAAGCTAAATGAGGAGCCAGCCGGGCGCCTCGTGTGACATCCTCAAAGCAGCCGCGCGGCCGGTCCCTTCCCCTGTGGAGGCCAGCGCGCTGCCAACGGGCCCTCGCTCCGTCCACCTGCCAAATCCAGAGACGAGACGCAGCAGCTGCACCTCCTCCTCGGATGGAGCCACCACTGAGGACAGTGTCAAGGACAAAGTGGACCGTCCTGCGGCCAGTTCTGCACTAGACTGATGGCGAGACGCTGGTGCGTTCACTGAAACGCCTGGCGCCGGCGCCGGAGAGCCACTGCGAAGGAAGGCACTTTGAACACACAGGATCCCATAATGGGCTGATGTTTCGCACTATCAGACTCAACACTCCCTCCTCCAAACGTGGGGCCACGCAGAGGGGGTGCCTTCCTCCATGCCTCCGGTGAGGGAGGGATGGACCTCATGGTGCTGAAGAAGCAGAATTCTAACCCCCCACCCCCACCTTCAAGTGGCTCAGTTACCCCACAGCTGCCCCAAAGCAATCCAGTTGTTTCTGAGGTCGGCTTAAACAAACCTGCTCAGGTGGAGTCACAGTGCGGGAGGAAGGGCAGGCTGCTGAGGGAGGGGGCGGCGCTGGGGGCAGCGAGGGGTCCTGTGCCTGTGGCAGGAGCGTGGGGGCCGTGAGGAGACTGAGAAGGCAGGGCCAGACTGAGACGGGCTGTGCCCACAGTCGGAGCCCTGGGGGTGCACAGGTGCCCAAACGCCCCATCGCTCCGATATCGGGGTGGACAGGCACCCCCTGAAGCCCACGGCCGCTCCCCTGCAGCCAGAGGGCCTCACGGAGCAGGAAGATGCCACCGTCAGACCGGTGCCTCAGAAGGAAGGGTGCGGAGCCCAGGACTCTGTGGAAACCAGAAGGGGGGAGGGCTGGGAGTTAACCGGCAACACTGCAAAGGTCTTTGTAAATGCAGAGATCCCAACAGGAAAACCAGTGCCGCCGAAGGGAGGGCCAGAGCTGGAGGTAGTTAATGCCCACCGACCCGGAGGGAAAAGGCAGTGGTTGCGGGGGGTGGGGGTGGGGGTGGGGGTTGGGGGAGGGGAGGGAAGTCCCCCTGTGAAGATGAGAATAAGCAGCTGGCAAATCTGCCGGGTTGGGGTAGGGCAGGGAGCTCACTCTCAGGATGGGCCCGGATGGACAGCATTTTAAAAAATATATATTTTATTGATATTTTACAGAGAGGAAGGGAGAGAGATAGAGAGCCAGAAACACCGATGAGAGAGAAACATTGACCAGCTGCCTCTTGCACACCCCCCACCGGGGATGTGCCTGCAACCAATGTACATGCCCTTGACCGGAATCGAACCCGGGACCGACGCTCTACCACTGAGCCAAACCGGTTTCGGCGGAAAGCATTTTTTGGTGCCTCTGGGTTAGGCTGCCTGCCTGAGTGCCCGCACCACGGCCCCTCATTGCCAGCTCTCCGAGTTGGGAAGAACAGAGACTGTCAGCCTCAGGGGGAGCGAGGACACCAGCGGTGGGGAGACCCTGGTTCAGCCATGTCTGCCCAACAAACAGGCCTGGATGTGGGAGGCTCCGCGTGCGAAAGCCCACACCCCTCTTAGTAGTCCACATCCCAAAAGCTCTAGCACATTTATCTCCCACCCCAACAGGCACATCTGGAGGCACACCGGGCCTGATGCGCGGCTGCTCATAGACTTTATGTATCCCACGTACGGGGCGTAGTTTACATTTCGCTGCAGAAATGTCAGCACGTCTGCCCGTGGGGGGCTCTGCACACACGTGATATTACCTTGCAGAAGCGGGGCATTTCGAGTTCTGTACACAGGGAGCCCCACGGTGCGGGATACAGCTTGTGAACCTGCACCAGGGAAGGTTTGGTTAAGCCTTGCGGCAGCCAGAAACAGAGCTGAGGAAGATCTCCAAACAAAAAACAACCCTCCCCCACCCCCCAAAAAAACCAACAGCTTATTAATTTAACCACGCAACAAACATTTGGCAAGTTAACTAGCAAATTAGGTGCTATTCTAGGCACTAGTATTAGAAATGTGAAAAAAAAGTGTAAAAATGCTAAACATGAGCTGTACACACATCTGGGCACATATGCACATAAATGTGAGGAGAGAGGCCTGACGTGCAGCTGCTCATAGACTCTGTTTATCCCGCTTACGGGGGGTCCCCACATGAAGCTGGTAGTTGTGGGACCTGGGGGGGGGGAGGGACCCGCAGGGATGAAGGTGGACTCTGACATTTCGGTACCGTTCTATTTTTGAATAGTAAGTGCTACAGACTGAACGTTGGTGCCCCCTCCTCCCGAGTCACATGGTAAAACCTACCCTCCAATGTGATGATGCTTAGAGGTAGGGCCAGTGGGGGGTGACTGGGACATGAGGGTGGAGCCCTCATGATGGGATTGGGGTCCTTATAAAGGGGCCCCAGGGAGCGCCCTTGCCCCTTCCCGCTGCTGCCACGTCAGGACGGCCATCTATGAACCAGGAAGTGGGCCCTCACTGGACTCCCAGTCTGCTGGCGCCTTGACCTTGGGCTTCCCAGGCTGCAGACCTGGGAGAATAAATGTCTGTTGTTTATCAGCCCCCTAGTGTAGCATTCTGTTACAGCAGCTCACACAGACTATGACAATAAGCAAGAAATCATATCACCCCCACAATTAATAGAGAAAAAAAAACTAGACGTATGGAGACAAAAATGAAACAAAGATACAGAGACCGCTCACCTCGCCCAGCCTGATTATTTACAGGCCGGGAAGCTGAAGGGCAGACCCTTCGATCCCAGCTGGGAACCGGAGCCCAGCTCCACAGACTCGCATCCGGGCCGCGCCTGAACCCACGCGGCCTCCAGCACGGCCCCCCAAGAACACCACGGATGGGAACGTGCTTTGTGAACTGTGACGCACTGCACGCACAGGCCACTCTTTGGTGGATAGAAAATTCTATATTTGGCTCCCCCCCACCCCCCTTCTTGCTGAAGTCCTTCCTGCCACTGAGGAACCACTTGCTCTGTTGTCTGTCATAGCCGTGGAAAGGGGCCCTTGAGAGCAGGGGAGGGTCCACAGGCCACATGCCACCAGAGTCAAAGCAAGAGGAGGACCGCAGCCCAGTGGTGGGATCACGACCTGGTGGCCGGCGGCCTTTGGGAGGAGCCGGCGTGGCACCAGGCATGGCCTGTGTGGGCGTGGACGCTCTGATCAGCCGTGTCACACTTCACAGCCTCCGAGCCCCCCCTGCCTGCGAGCTTGTCTGTGGGTTCCTTTTCTCTGTTTGCTTTTGTATTTTTCTCCTAAAGGGAAAAAAAATGGTTCCACCCACATCTGATTGTAAGTTCCAAGTTTTGATTTTGCAATGGTAGTTTATTTAATTCATGATTCATTATTTTTTAACGTAACGTATTAATTTTTTATATCAAAACATGTTCTTCCAGCATTTTGAAAGCAAGAAGGAAGGAATGAAAAGGGACATTTGAGTCAGGCTGGGGAGGGTACGGGTCCTGGCCAAGGGGACTGGGTCTAGGACAAGTTTGGGAACCAGCCCGGAAGGAAGGACCCTGAGTCTGCAGACGCGGCGGTGTGGCCTCCACCTGTGCCTCCCTGCGTGTCCTGCCGAGGACGTACCCATAAGGGCTTGAGACTGGGGAGACCCTTCTGAGCTGTGGGCATGGGGACTGGGGTCAGGGAGAGGCATGGCCGAGACCACACCCTGGGGACACGGGGGCATGTCTGGTCAGGCTCGCTCCAATCCGTGACCCTACGAAACAGGGCCCTTCCGGATGAATGTCCTGATTTTACGCTTGAAAGCAGACTAGGCCCCTCACGTACTAACTCAAACCATCTGAGCTGGTGACACTGCTTTCAAGAGATAATTAGGAAGTGGCTTTTCTGGGCCCCTTTCAACTGGAGAGAGAGGACAGTCTCATCAGGACTCAGGGGACGTGCCTGGGCCACAGTGGGTTGCCAGCTTGCCCCACGCCCTCTCTCCACCAGGAAGGCCAGAGGACACACAGCAGGCTTCCCCTGCCGCCCCCATCAGGCACGGGGCAGGTTCCTGCTGGGAGATTAGCCCCCACAGGGGGCCTGGGAAGGGTCCTGGGTCAATAGTTACCTGGGCAGGCCCTCACAGCGCCCAGAAAGTCCCACGGTGCATGGCCCCAGGGTCTGCATCTCCCCAGCACGAACCAAACAGCGTGTCATGGTGGGTTTCCTTGACCAAACTGCTCTTTCCCTCTTCCATGGGGAACCCAGGGACCACCTGAGGGAGGTGCAGTCTTGACACTGAATTACCCAGTGACAGTCTGGCCAACACAGAGAAGCCTGTTTGGAGGCTTCGGCTACACGGGAGTCTTCCTGAGGAGAACATGGCTTTGGCACAGTCCCCGTGGGGCCGGGTTTCTAAGCTGGGAGGCAGAAGCCCAGAGAGGCTGGATGTCTGCCTGCGGTCACACAGCCCCTAGGGGCAGAGCCACATTCCAGATCGGAGGCACCCGCCTTGCCTGGAGGGGAAGTCAGGTTGGTCAGGGTGGGAGGGAAAAGCTCAAAAAGTGGTCAGCCTCCCGGGTGCTTTTTGGGGGTTTGGTTCTGGATCGGTTCTTCTGAGAGGCCTATGCAGGACTAGAGCTTATGCCTTAACAGCACAAAGAGGCTAACGCTGGGAACCCCGTCGGCTCCCTCCTCCTCACCTGAGGGGGACTAATGAGGAAGGGGTTAGGGCAGCCGTGGGCAAACTACGGCCCGCGGGCTGGATCTGGCCCGTTGGGCGGTTCTATCCGGCCCGCGGAGCCGAAAGAGCGGAGGGTTCTCTTGCTCTCCCCTCCGCTCCTTCACCAGCAGCCCAAGATGAGAGTGCCAGCACGGTCAGGTTGCTTTGGTTCCGGCCCTCCGGTCCAGTTTAAGAACCCATTGTGGCCCTCGAGTCAAAAAGTTTGCCCACCCCTGGGGTTAGGGGAAGATGTCACCTTGGGGAGGTGGGGAACTTGGGGGGGGGGCATGGATATCCCACTGGTGATCAGCATCAAAGACCTGTGGGGGCTCAGCCCAGCTCAAAAGGTCAGAGGGGGGAGTGGGGGTGGGGTGGGGACGTGTTGTGCCAGCTGGTGGTGCCCTGGGTTTCACTGAGCCTCATGGGAGCTGTACCGTCCCCTCCGAGCTATCAGTATGGTTGTAAGCTCCTTCCACTCCAAGGAAGTAGAAAAGGGGGTCTTGACCCCCCCTCCCCCGTCAAAGGGGTGTGGGATGAAAAAAGCGCTCAGACCCAGGACTCAGGTGGACAGCAGATGGAGAAGTCCAGCCTGGCTACAGGGTTTGGAACTATCTCATCTTTACCACTGCCTGTCCCCCTCCCCTTCTCTCTCCCCTGCCCACCCCCCTTAGGTTAGAGGGCCTGAAGGAGGCGCTTGTCCGCTGTGACTCAGGATGGCCTGGCTCCTTGGCTGGCCGGGAAGCACAGTGATTTCAGGTGGCAACCGGGGCCTGCAGCAGGCGGGGAGGGGAGGGGACAGCAGGAGAGGCAGGCAGACATGAGTGCCGACCTGGGCGGGAGAGCCCTCGCCAGACAGACGGCAGGCCTCCTCTTCTGTCCTGGCCCTGAACTCGGACAGGAGCCTTCCCAGGCGACGCTGCCGGGCTGGGAGCCACGCTCTGAGGGCCACTGCTCTGGGCAGGATGCTCCCCTCCAGCCGGAGCCGGCTCTTCCCACAAGGACGGGGCCTGCCTCACCCCTGCCCCACCTGGTTAGATTTCTACAAACAATTTGAAAGTTCCCAGGCCCTCCAAAGAACCCACCAAATCACATCAAATGGCACATAAAACCTAAAATAACACTAACATATAGTAAAAGCAGGAATGCACAAAATAAACCGAGATAGAGCACAGATGCTCGTAGACACAGTTCAAAGCCCTGGGGCCTGACGCTGAGGGCGGCCCCGGGAAGGAGCTCGGCGGGGCCTCTCGCGGCGGTGTGCGCGCTGCTCTGGGATGGCCGCTGCAGAACCAACGCCGGCCGCTGTTTCCTCTTTCCACCTTTTCCAGTAAAAGTGGAACCCCTCCTCGGGTTTCTCTCTGTTCACAAAAAACACGGTTACTGATGCAGTTCTTGCGGAGCTAAGTGGCATAACACGAACTTTGGAGAAGCGGGGGACACCTGCACATCTATACAATGGACTATTAGCTCGGCCATAAAAATGAATGAAGCCGAAACCGGTTTGGCTCAGTGGTAGAGTGTCGGCCTTCAGACTGAAAGGTCCCAGGTTCGATTCCGGTCAAGGGTATGTACATTGGTTGCGGGCACATCCCCGGTAAGGGGTGTGCAGGAGGCAGCTGATCAATGTTTCTCTCTCATCAATGTTTCTAACTCTCTATCCCTCTCCCTTCCTCTCTGTAAAAAAAAAAATCAATAAAATATATTTAAAAAATGAATGAAGGGCTGACCCAAGCTACAGTTTGGGTGAATCTCCAAAACGTGATGCTAACAGAAAGAAGACACGGCCTAAGGGCACACGCTGTCAGCATCCGTTTACCTAAAACGTCCGGATTAGGTGAATCCCGAGAGACAGCAGGCCGGTTCGTGGTTGCCCAGGGCAGGGGGAGGGGTGGACAGGGCGGTGCGAGGTGCTGGCTTTCCCTTCAGGGCGATGGAAAAATTCTGGAACTAGATAGTGGTGGTGGCTTACCACAGGAGGAATGTACTCAGCCCCACTAATTTGTACTCTCTCAAGTGGCCCCCGGGCAGGTCGCACCTCCGCAGAGGCCCCTCCCATTGGAAGGGGAAATGAGGTGAGAAGACCCAGCGGCAGGCAGGGCCCGGGGGACGCTGTGTTTTAGAAACTTACTAATGACGAGAGGTGTCAACCCAGACACATCAAACACACGGAGCTGGTGACCGCAAATGCAGTTAACAGCGAGCGAGCCGGCTTCCCACGCCGCCCCTTGCTGCTCCCACCTATCTGGCTACTTCCCCATAAACCCGCTTTCACGAGGTGTTGGCTCCTCAGTCTTGACGGGAGACGAAGCCCCAGGAAATCCTGGCCATGTTCATCCGGGTTGTAAACCAGGCCACGGCTTTTCAAAGGCCGGCTTCTCTTCCCCGCGCTCCCGGAGCCCTCGCCCGGCGTGATGGGGACCATCTGGACGGCTCGGAGAGGAGTCCTCTCCAGGGGCTGCGTGACCCCAAACCAGGGGGACGGGCTGCTCACGTCGTGCAGGGCCCTGCGCGCCCTCGCCTCCCTCCTCTCTCCTGGCTGATTATACACCCGCCCGTGGAGGTCTGTGTGTTTGGATGGGGAAACTGAGGCTCAGTGGGGACGTGACAAGCATCTGGTAGCAGGCCGGGCTGGGATTAACCCTCAGGTGTGGCTCATGTCAGGGCGGGAGCCTCCTAGAGTCTTCTGGGTGCCCACTGGGGCCTGCAGTGGGGGCCTACCCTGCACCATCTGACAACGGCCCAGCCTCGCGCCCTGACTGCAGTGGGAAGGTCTCCCCACAGGAAGACGTGGGTTTTGCCTTAGACTTCAGCTTTGCTCAGAGTCTCCTGCTGTCCGCTCCGCCCACACCCGTTCCATCTCTGGAACTGCCACCACCCGGGCCCTCTTTCCTCTTTCCTGGACAAAAGCCACACTCCTTAGCCTGGCGATCAAGCCCCCATTCCCTGGGCCCCAACAACCCCTCTCTTTGCCGCATTTCTTTCCGCATGCTCTACAAATGCCACACTCTGCTCAACCCCCCCCATGCACAGCTACTGATGACACTGTTCATTCAAGCCTCCACGCATTTGCACATACGGGTTCTCACCGGAGCACCCCGGCCTGAACCTGCCCACTGCACACCCTACTTCTCAAACTCAGCCCAGCATGGGCCTGGCTCTGCCCCCTGCCCCCTGCCCCCTGCCCACGGCTTCCCCCGGCGGGATCGGGACGTGTGCTGTGTCTGTGCATTGTGGACACAGCCCCAGCATGCCAGTTCTCAACATGAGCTTCTTTGGGGCTTATCAGCCTCCCTCCTAGACCAAGGACTCCTGGATGCCATCACTGTTTATTTTTGTTATTGTTAATCATCACTGGAGGATATTTTTCCCATTGATTTTTAGAGAGAGTGGAAGGGAGGGAGGGAGAGGGGAAAGGTGAGAGGAGAGGAGAGGAGAGGAGAGGAGAGGAGAGGAGAGAGAGATGCATCCTTTGATTGCCCCCAGCGTTGCCCCGACTGGGGCCAGGGATCCAACTTGCAACCCAGGAATGTGCCCTTGACTGGGAATTAAGCCTGTGACCCGTCAGTGTGCGTGCTGACGCTCTAACTACTGAGCAGGGCACCAATGTTTATCTTTTATCACCAACACAAATACAAAGATCAGGCCAAGTGCCATACTCAGTGCACACACCGTGAATGAATGAATGACTGAAAGGACAGTTGTGGGACCACCAGCTCCCAGCATCCCAGCTGGGCGTCCCCGCCTCCGGCTCCCTGCTTCCCCACCCAGGGGAGAAAGAGGGCCCGGGGAGGCCCTGGGGGCCTTCAGGAAACAGACGCATAGAAAACAGTGAGACCCGAGCAGTCTGCCTGTGAGGCCTCCCCGGCCTTTACAGCGAGGGCAGCTTAAACAAGCACTGACCGATTACGAACAGGAAACAGTGAGTGGAAAGAGAACGATACAGAAAGCCTCCCGTGCCCTTGCCCACCCTCGCCCGTGCCCACTCGGTGCGTTTCCACCAGAAAACCGTTCTCCCAGGTTTGCCTGCAGGAGCCCGAAAGCTGCAGCTGGATATCCAGTTCCCTGTCTCGAGTCTCACGTGCTCCCTGGCCCGAAGCATCCATTACAGATAATTACTCAGAGAAGCCTCCCGCCCGCGAGCTAAAAGTACAAGAAGTGTTTCTCATCTGGCTCGGAGCTCCCCTGGGAGGCTCAGGTCTCCGCTCTGCTGCGGCGTTGAGGCTCGAGGCGGCGCGGGAATGCGCTGCATTTCATCTCGTGTTTTCCTTCTCGGAAGGTGACGAAAGGCGAGGTGTGCCCTGTTGGAAGCGGTGTCCCCCGGAGGCCCGAGGGGACTGGCTCAGGACACAGGACCTGCCCTTGCTGAACGTAAACATGCCGGCAGCAAGAAGCCTTCAACGGCTCTTCTTTCCAAGTCCTGAGACGGCCCGGGAGCCCGTGGCCGATGACAGCTGCTTGGGGAGGGGGCCTGTGAGAGGTAGCACTGACAGAGCCTGGAGGCAGGCGCTGTCTTCTCACTCGTCTCCCCCACTCTCTGTAGGCGACTCCTTCTGGATCCTTCCAGGTAAGCTACTGCGATGGACCCTCCGGCTTGGCCAGCGGCCAGCCAGCTGGTGGTCTCCCTGCCTCCGGCACCGACCAGCCACCCCATCCGCCGTCACTGGTGTCTGATCCTGCCGGCTCCTCTCATGGGAACCTGCAGTGGCTCCCTATCACTTGAGCCAGGCTTCCTGGGAAGCGTGAAGACTATCGGATGGCTTAAGGGAAGAAAGCTATCATCAGTCGGAAAAGGTGTTTGCTGCAGGACTTCGCGGGGCCTTTAGTATGCCAACATCCCTTGCCACTCTCCGAGTGAGGAGTTGGGGGGTGAGCTGTATGTGAGATTTCCCAAACGTTTGTGACTGTAGAACCCTATGTCCCAGCGGCACCTCATGAGTCAGGTGTTCCAGGCACACAGACCGGGGAATCACTAACTACCGGGTAAAACTCCGTACCGAGGCCTGCGTACCCGGGCCTTACCTTACTTCCCACCGCCTCAGGGATTGCTTTCCATTTTTTCCTGTTTTTAATTTTTATTGAGCGACCTACAGGTTTCGGGTGCGCAATTTTGTAAGGCATCATCTGCATGTTGTATTGAATGCTCACCACCCCAAGTTAAGTCACTGTGCTTGCTTTTCAAAGTTTCGGCGTCTGGAAGCCCCTCCCTCTTCCTTCAACCAGCAAAGTCCCACTCCTCCTCCCCTCCGATAGAGCTCTGGGTCACCTCCTCCAGGGAGCCTACTCCCCTGCAGCACGAGACTCTGCTGCCCCTTCCCCCCGTGTGACAGCTACACACAGAGTCAGACCCCTTGGCACTTGCATTAGTCATAGTGGTTCTTCCATTTGCATTGGAAAGATAGACTGTTTGGAAACTTCAGCCTTCACCCACAGGGTCAGTGTTCACAGGGGCTCATAGGAGCTGATGCCCACGGGTAGGGGCTGCATATTCTCAACCTCCCCTCCCCCTGCAGAGGGGAGCTGCTGGCACTGCTTTAATTACTTCTCTTTTTGCTCTACTCCACTTGTACCCTCCCTGTACCCCCCCACTCCCCCATTATAGCTGGATCTCCATCAGTTAGATGTAGACCATGATTCCCTGTATATGAAAGTGCCTTCCCCTCCTGTCTTTGGGTTGCTCCACAGCTGTTTACTCATCATTTAGTGACAGGTGAGTGGCAAGGACCTGCACATCACATGGCTTCTCCTCGAGGCCCCGGAGAACCCAAGGTGGGTGTGAATGTACAAGGCTGACCGCACCCTCGAGTTCGGGGGTGAGCACACTCAGGTGGCATGGGCAGGGCCATGTCTGGCCTTCCTGATCCTTTCTGAAGTGGAGGACTGCCCAGCCAGGACCCCTGGGAAGCGCTCCATCGGGGCCAACCTCAAAGGCTCCCAGAGACGGCATCTCAGCTGCTGCTCGAGCCCGCAGAGGCTGCGATTCTGCCAATCTGCGCTCACGGGCGGATCTGTGGGATCCAGAATGCATCTGTGGAGGCTTTGAGAACTCTGAAGTGCAAGTTCGTTTCTCTCTATCAGTGGACTGGAGGGCAGGAAGGTACATGGTTTGCACCCCACATTCTCACCCTGGCCCTTGCTTTATGACCAAGGGGACTGTATCATTTATTATCAAGATATTTTAAGAGAGGAAGGGGCTGGTTAATAATTATGTGGGAACAACAGGTGTAAATCGGGACTGTCTCGGAGGGTAGCAGTCACCTGTGTGTGGACTTCAGACACATTCCCTTCCCAGGCACAAAGGTGTAGCCATGAAAAGGAAGAGGTCACACCTTCCATTCTAACCCACTGTCCTCCCCGGGGTCTTCCAGCACAGACCCCAACCCTGTCCACACCTCGAGCGCACAGGGTATTGTGGGGGCAGAGACAGCTCAACAGAGGGCCTGGCAAAGCCTCTCAGTGCTCTTTGTACTCAGTAAGGTTCTTACAACTTGTCTGTTCTGACAAGGGTGACAAGACAACCGAGTGGGGAAAGGACAGTCTTCTCAACAAACGAGTCTGGGACAACTGGATACCCACATGCAAAAGAAAGATGAACCCCTGCCTCACACCATATGCAAAAAAATTAACTCAAAACGAATTAGAGACCTAAACAGATACAACTATAAACATCTTAGACGAAAACAGGTGCACATCTTTGTGACCTTGGATTAGGCAATGTTTTTTAGATATGACAAAAAAAGCACAAGCAATCAAATAAAAAAAAAATTGACAAATAGGACTTTATAAAGAATTTAAAAAGGCTTTTGTATTTTTTGTGAAAAGCAACCCATAGAATAGGAGAAAAGTATTTGCAAATCATATATCTGATAAGGGACTTATATGCAGAATGTATAAAGATCTTAATAACTTAACAATGAAAATGCCAATAGCTCAAATAAATAATAGAAGATTTGAACAGACATTTCTCCAAAGAAGATAAACAAATGGCAGACAAGTACATGAAAGGTATTCAGCATCATTATCCATTAGGGAAAAGCACACGAGGCCAAAATGAGGTGGTCTTCATCCCTTCTAGGAGGCTAGACTGAAAAAGACAGACAGTGACAAAGCTTGGTGAGATGTGGAGAAACTGGAACCCTCACTTACTGCTACGGAAACGAAAAATGCTGTAGCAGCTTCAGAAAACAGCCTGGCAGTTCCTTATGGTTAAACAGAGAGTGACTATATGACCAGCAATTCCACTCCAAGTTATTTACCCAAAAGAAATGAAATATATGTCCACACAAAACCTCTACACAAATGCTCATAGCAACGTTATTCATGACAAAAGGAGGAAAAACCCAAATGTCCACCTACTGAAGAACGGCTAAAGTAAAGGTGGTATATGTCCATACAATAGAATGTTATTTGGCAATACAAAGGAATGAAGTACTTACGCCTGCTGCAATGTGGGTGAACCTTGAGAACCCACAAAAGACCACACACCTACTCTAGGATTCCCATTCTACCAAAGTCCAGAACAGGGACATCCATTGAGACAGAAAGTGGATTAGTAGTTGCCTGAGGGGTTTCAGGGACAAAGGTGGGTGATCATTTGGATTGCCACCACTGGGTGTGGGGTTTCTTTTTAGGTGGATGAACTCTTCTAAAATTTGTCGTGGTGATGATGAATGCACAATTTTGAATGTACTAAAAATCACCGACGTGTACACTTTAAATATATGTGAATGAGAGAATTATAGCTCAATAAGGCTGTTACAAAACAAAACCTGCCTGAAAGGCCAGGTCGGCATTTGTGTAGTGTCACTGTGTCCCTCAGGAATCTCAGGGCACATCCGTCCAACAACTTTGATTCTGTCTTTCTTCTAAAACATTGGAGAAACTGCATCCATGGGACTCATCATAAAAAACAACAAACAAAACAAGTGAGACTGCTCACAGGCCCAGACCGCAAGCAGAACATGAGCAATTTTTAATGCAGGTAGAAGCACAAATGAGTGGAAAGTACAAGTTCTCTGACCTTTTTTTTAAATCCTCACCCGAGGGTATTTTCCCATTGATTATCAGAGAGAGTGGAGGAGAGAGGGATAGAGAGAAATATCGACGTGAGAGAAACACATCGATTAGTTGCCTCCTGCATGCGCCCCAACTAGGGCCCAGGCCGGGGAGAAGACTGCAACTGAGGTACCTGCCCTTGACCAAATCAAATCCAGAACCCTTTGGTCTGCAGGCTGACGCTCTATCCCCTGAGCCAAACCGGCTAGGGCTCTCTGACTGCTTACTGTAGTGCCAGACCACAGGATGTGGGGCACGGTGAGACCGCAGAGCTGGCGCTCATGTGGACAAAGCAGTTCTGGCTAGCCATCCTGAACTAGGTGGGGAGAAGCCACACCACCCTGCTCAGGACCACAGTCCCTGTCCCAGGGCATCTGACACCTGTCCCTGGAACCAGATCACTCATTGATAAGAGGATGACTGCCAACATGTGGCCTTGGACAGGACTAAGGGTCCACTGTCCCTACTCTAGGTAAAGGGCCCACGGGATGTGCCTGTCTGTGTGGGGATTGGAGGCTAACGTCATGAGTTTGGTCACGTGGCTTCTCATTTATTTCAGAAAAGCTGTTCTGAACTCAATAACTTTAGAGTGTTTCCTGCCCCATATGAGCGAGCCTGGTTGGGAAGAAAGGTTGTGTCAAGGAAGCTTCAGTCTCAAAGACCTAACGTGATATCAATTTGTCAGACAGAAGCCCAGCTGGGCCCAAAGCCCTGTGGCTTTGGCATGTGCCAAATCTAGGTGACCAAACCAGGCGAGAGAGCTGCGAGCAGGCAGCAAACAAGGCTGACAATCGGAGGAGCTTGCACTGAGCACACAAAGGGAAAGGGGTCCCACGGGGACGACCACGTGCACACCAGCTGAGTAGGACGGCAGCGTGCTGGGCCCTCAGCCCCCACCGCCCTCTCACCTGCTGCCACCTCAGCTTGAACGCAGCTCCAGGCCGGGTCACAGCCACACGGTGGCTTTTTACCCTGCACAGGTGTCAGTGGGACCCTCCTGCACACAGTGCACTGACGGTGGAGGAGAAGACGCCACCTTCGAAGAGAGGCCCCGGAAGGTACGGCCCAGGGATGTGACCGTGCAGGGAAGGAACAAAGGCGTGAGTTTGGAGCGGGCCAGCAGCGTCTGGGCACAAGGAAAACACTCCCGGAGTCCAGGCACGTCACTGCGGCCATTACAGCTCCCGCTGCACACCACGCTCCCGGGGCTCACCCCATCGTCCCGCTGGGGGCTCAGAGAGGACAAGAGCCTGAGGACCCACCACCGTGGGGGCGTGACCAACGACAGCCTAAAGCTGGGCTTTTAAACTGCCCGGTGTGTATTGTCACCTAGGTGGAAGATTTGTTGAATGGGTCACAAACATTTCGCTCACAAGATGCCCCAGCACCAGTCAGACCCTGTGGGACCAGGGCCAAGGCACAGGGAGGCAAAGGGATAGCCACCCATCACGACTCTCTTTCAGTAGGGAGATCTGGAGGAGATAAGAGATCAACCGATGGACTGGTATGCATGCATATAAGCATAACCAATGGACACAAAACTCTGGGGAGGGAGGGCATGTATGGGAGTGCGTGGGGGGGGGGGCAATGGTAAGATATGTAAACATATAATAATTTAATTTAAAAAATGCTTTGCAATAAATAAATAAATTAAATTAACTTTTTTTAAAAAGACTCTTTTACCAAAACCGGTTTGGCTCAGTGGTAGAGCGTCGGTCTGCGGACTGAAAGGTCCCGGGTTTGATTCCAGTCAAGGGCATGTACATTGGTTGCGGGCACATCCCTGGTGGGGGGTGTGCAGGAGGCAGCTGGTCGATGTTTCTCTCTCATCGACATTTCTAGCTCTCTATCTCTCTCCCTTCCTCTCTGTAAAATATCAATAAAATATATTTTAAAAAATACTCTTTCCTCTTTCAACCACTGCCCCCTGCGCCGAGGAGTAGTGGACCTGCCCCCACCCTGCCCACCATGGTTGGACAAGGACAGGACGGGACGTCACCCCTTTGTCCCAAGAAAGCAGGTGCACAGTGTGGCCCAGACCGTGGTCGGCAAATTGCAGCTCGCGAGCCACATGCGGCGCTTTGGCCCCTGGAGTGCGGCTCTTCCACAAAATACCACGGCCTGGGCGAGCCTACTTTGAAGAAGTAGGCGTTAGAAGAAGTTTAATTGTAAAAAATTTGGCTCTCAAAAAAAATTTCAATCGTTGTACTGTTGATATTTGGCTCTGTTGACCAATGAGTTTGCTGACCACTTCCCCAGACCATCAATGTTTGCCGTGAATGATCTGGGAGGATGGGAGGAATGGGGGCTCCGAGGGAGGAACCAGAGAGGGGACCAGACCAGCCTGAGGGACAAGGGCTGGGACAGCCAGCCAGAAACCCAATGTTCTGATACCGCAGCGCCCAGGCTGTTATCTGCTCGTGTCCGGCTGTCCTGCGGGGCTGGAGCTCCCTGAGGCCAGGCTCTCTGCAGGGTTCGCCCCGAGCCCGGTGTTTACTCAGGGCCAGCACTGAAGAATGCCGCCTGGCACATGCTCACAAAGAACCTGCTCCCCGCTGTGTGCTGCCCCTCCCCCCCCCCCCCAAAGGCTGGGGCCGGCCTCCACCCCCTCTCTCCCAGCTCACCTCCCAAAGATCTCCCAACGATAAAGCTGTGTTTACAGGACTGGTTACTATTTTGCTTCAAGAGATGAATTCATTTCAAAAGCCTTGGGGTTCTGGCCTGCACATGGTGTCCGGCTGTTCAAAGGACCATGTGGCCTGAAGGCTCACAGCTCCGGAGACAAAGGAAAGAAGCCTGAGCGAGTGCTTTTCACTCAAAACTCGGTTCCTCGGTTCCTGTGCCCGTTTTGACAGGGAGAGAGAAGGATGGCAACCTTCCCCTCTCAAGCTACAAAAGGGGAAACTGAGGCCCAGAGAGACGAGTGACTAGCAAGGTTACAAGCTGAACTGGTTACAAGCGGGGCTGGAATGTCAAGCCCTCAGGCGAGGGCTGAAGGGATCGCTGGGCTGAAGTCATGCTAAGCTGCTGGGCCCTCGGCTCTGCCGGCCCTGGGTTCCGGTGCTCCCCCGAGGGGCTCTCTCCCTCCCCTGGCAGGACTCCGCTCCCGCCAGGGCTGCTTGGCGTGGACTTCAAAGGAGCAGGACAGCTGAGCATCTGGGGCTTCCCCGGCGTCCACTCAACACAGGTCAAAGAGACACGGCCGTGGGCCACCTGTCCCACGGATGGAGGCTTTCTGGGACACGGCGGCCCCGGAGCCGCTGCCGGCTGAGCCATCTGCCCTGCGCCAGCTGCACCCCTTCCCCCCCCCCCCCCCCCCCCCGCTCCGAGAAGGGCGGGCGGAGCTTCTGCACCCCATGGCCAGGCTGGCAGCACCGTAAGGGGCCCGGGCTTGGCGTCCAGCAAGCCTGAGTTCAAGACCTGGCCTAGCCATGTATAAAACACGAATATGTCTGAGCCCCCCTTTCCTCATTTATAAAATGGGCCTAATAATACAGACACTTCAGGGCTTGTTTGAAGGAATTAAAACAGACGACTCACATGAAAGTGCTGGAAAAGGGAGGGCTCGGTAAATGTACTCCCCTCCCCCTCTGTGGTAGGCTCAGGGCAGTAGCTCTGTGCGGAGGGGGGTCAGGAGGGATGGAGGGAAGGGAGCTCACTTAGTCGGGGCGGGGGGGGGCGCAGTGAGGAGGGGCTTGGGGGCTCAGTCTGGAGCTCTCTCTGAGCACTGTGTCAGGCATGCAGCTGTGCCGGGGTGTTGACAGCACACGGCTTATGTCAGAAGACCTGGCTGGAAGTCCCGGCCTGTGATATCAGACGAGTCAGTTTCCCCTCTGTGCCTTGGTTTCCTTGCTTCTCAGGTGGAGGTAACTGTATCTGCCCCATCTAATTGTGGTGGGGATGAGTGCCCCCTCTCTCAAATGCCCATGCTCTAATCCCCTCACCATGCAAATACCTCACATGATAGGAAAACATGCAAATAATGTCCCTCCAAAAGTCATGCTGGCCCAGAGCCTCCGTAGGAACTTATATGGAAACAGGGCCTTTGCAGGTGTAATCAGTAAGACCGAGGTCATACGGGATCAGGTGGGCACTAAATCCGCATGACTGGTGTCCTCACTGGGAGAGAGACACAAGACACACACCGAGGAGAGGCGGCCGTGTGGGGACGGAGACAGCAGTGGGAGTGATGGGGCTATAAGCCAAGGAATACCACGGCTGGCTGGGGCCACCAGAGGCTGAAGAGGCGAGGAAGGACGTCCCAAGAGCCTTTGGAGGGAGCACGGCCCTGCTGATGACGCCTTCATTTCAGACTTCCGGTCTGAAGGACAGAAAACAAGTTCCCGCTGTTTGGAGCCACAGGCTGGTGGCGCTTTGCTGTGACAGTCCTGGGAAATGAACACCCACAGCCACAGGGCCTTTGCAGATGGGATTACATGGGAGATACCGAGACGGGGCCGCTAGGCGGATCATCCAGGTGGACCCAATGCAGTCACCTTTATGAGAGAGAAGCAGGAGGTCAGAGCGCAGATGGCGATGCAATGACAGAATGAAGGCTGGAGTGATGCAGCCACAACCCGAGGCACGCACGCAGCTTCTAGAAGCCTCCAGAAGGAGCCAGTCCTGCTGACACCTTGGTTTTAGCACCTGAAGACCCATGTGGGCCTCGGACTTCCAGAACCGTAAGAGAATACATTTGTGTTGTGTTAAGTCACCAAACTCATGGCACATCTCACAGCAGCGCCTGGAACAAATACAACGAAAGGAAGTCAGCTGGCAGTGCTGGTGTACATGGGGAGGGTCCAATTCCTGAGGGGATTGGACCATCAGGTCCATCAGGGATTGGACCAATTCCTGTACCAGGCCAGGCCAGGCCTCTAGCTGCTGGGGTGCTTTGTTGGGAAGTGCAGGCTCCTGAGCTCTCTCCATACCGGCTGAGCACAGTCTCTGGGAGTGGTGTGTGTGTGGGAGCTTGTGTTTTAACTGGGGATTCTGATGTATATGCAGGCTTGGGGCCCCCTGGACACCCCATGGGAACACGGGTGTGTGTGGGGGAGTTCAATGACCCTCATTGCTCTGGCAATGGAGTTTGGGGGAGAGTTTTACACTCAAGTGCCACCGCTTTCTCTAGACCCCAAATATGGATTTTTCCCCCTTCTCCCTGTCTTCATTTTAATTGAATATTTATATTGAATAATTCTACATTTGTCCCTGGGAATGAACAAGGAGTCTGGTGAAGGAAGCACATGTGGCTGACAGCGTTGCAGTGGGCTGGTGCAAGGGCAGTGGCTGCGGCCAGACCTGTGGGTGCTCGGGAAGGAGGAATCGGCTCTGCAGGCATTGGCAGGGAGGATGTCATGGAGGAAGAGACTCTTGAGTGGAGTCTGGAAGGAGGAGATGATTGTCAGGAAGTCAAGGGGCGTGCATTCCAGGAGAGGAAGGTGTGGACAGAACCCCTGAGGTGTGAACCAACGTAGGGCAAGTGTGAACACAGTGAGAAACAGGACTGGCCCGGCTGGGCAGCTCATGGCGCCTGTGGGCTGTGCGAGGAGCTGGGACTTCACCTTGGGGGCCTCCCCGAGGGGGTCTGCGAGGACTGAGACCGGGCCAGGGTGTGAAGAGCTCAGGCTGCAGTGATCAGATGGACGTTTCTTAGGCACCGTTAGGGGGGGGGGTCCTCATGTGATGATTCCTGCGGCTTCACAGAGAGAAGCCAACGTCATCGCAGCACAAAACTAGTGATGGCTAAGCTGACCCTTCATCAAACCAGTGCCTGGCTTTGTCTTGGTTACGCTGACCGCTGTGCGTTGTAAATGCACCTGCTATTTGAGGAGGTTATCCGTGACTATAAATAACACGATGCAAATCCAGTGTAAGGGAATTTCCAACCTTGCCAAAAGACGCAGACTTTCAGGAAGGCTATGAGTGATGGGACCTGCTCGGGTCAGATGCCCAGACACACGCAAATGGTGGTCTTAGCCCCATAACGACCAAAGAAGAGACACAAGCCAGGGAAAAGGACATGGAGGCCACCTCCAGTGAGAGTGATTCAGGCAGAAAGATGAAGCAAGCCTTACGGGGTCTGTTAAGCAGACGGATGAAGAAGAAATGGAGAAACAGCTGCCGTTTGTGCCCGTCCCTGGAATGTTTGCTCAGTCATGGTAAACAGTGGGCTCAGAGGTCGCCACACAATGGCACGGGGCGGGGGGAACCTGGGGATACGGACTGAAACACTCTCGAGTGGCTGAGAGAGAGAGAGAGAGAGAGAGAGAGAGCGCTGAGGAGTGGGGCAAGACCACTGAGGGAGGGAGACCTTGAGCAGGTGAGGGCACACCCAGGCAAGGCAGGCGAAAGGGGCCTGCTCCCATGCCTTGTGCGCGGACGCTGGCATTTAGACACAAACAGACAACGTGCTTCTCCTGAGGGAGACCGTGCGCAGGAAAGGACTGCAGAGCCTGCCATGTCCCTCAGCTGGAGGTCAGCTTCCCTGGGGCCTGGCTGTGGAGCTGTACCTTCCAGCACAGACAGACAGAGTTGGGAGTCAAAGGCAGAGCCGAACCCTCTGGAGGGACTGGGAGCAAAGAAAAAGAGACAGAGAATCCCGAGGACACTAATTCGTCCCTGGATCCAGCCGGGCCTGAAGCTAGCCCGGCCTGAGGGCTTGAAGATGCCTCAGCCAGCACCTTTCCTTTGAGCTCCCGCGGAAGCCAGCCTCTCTCACGGCAATACCTCCTCTTCTACTCAGAAACGCACACATGCGGCTCACCTTGACTTTGTTTTAATTTGTAAAAGAGCAAGAAGCCATTCGCCAACCTCGTCCGTTAGCTTCTATTGGCACCACAGTACCGGCAATGCCCTCACCCAAGGGCGCCTCTGCCATGGTGGTCCCTCCCTGGGCTCGACCCGCTGTGCATCCCCGAGAGCCTGCCTTTACACCCCCCCCCACACACACACAAGCACTGGCCAGGAGCAGCCCGGGGGCCGGGAGGGCTGGGATGGCCACAGAGAGGCCCGTGCTATGTTTGCTCTGGGAAAGGAGGGTGGGTAAACCTCAGCCCTGCTCCAGGCCACCTGCACCCTGATGCTTCTGCTGCTTCACTTTGTGAGTCAATAAATCCCCCTTTTACTGGTTTAACTTGCCCCGTGTGCCAAGGCTTCTGATTAATGCAGCACCGTTCTTGTTTAGATTATCCTCTAAACATATTGTGATTTCTTATTTTTTTCCTTCTGACCCAATTGTTATTTCGGAGAGTGTTTAAAAATCTCCAGATGGCAAGGTTGTTGGTGTGTGTGTGTATGTGTGTGTGTGTGTGTGTGTGTGTGTGTGTTAATCCTCACCCGAGGATATTTTTTTCCATTGATTTTCAGAGAGAGTGGATGGAAGTGGGAGGGAGAGAGAGGAGGGAGGAAGAGAGAGAAACATTGATGTGAAAGAGACACATCATTTGGTTGCCTCCAGGAATGGAACCTGCAACCCACGTGATCAGGAATCAAACCCCCGATCCTTCCGTGCATGGGCTGATGCTCTAACCACTGAGCACAACGGCCAGGGCCAGATGGTAAGGTTTTTTGTATGTTTAGTGCTTTTGTTATTCATGCCTAGCTTAGTACATTGTGAAAAGAGGGAGAATAGGAACAAGTATTCCCTCTCCCCTGCATAATTAAAGAAAAAAAAAAGTAACATAAACCAATCCAAGAAGCTATCACACCTAAGGCTGAATAATGGGAAGCCCCCCATCAACGCCAGATGCGGGTGGCTTTGGGTGGGACAGTTTCTGGAAGGCTACAAGAAAGGAGAAGGTGCTAGTGTAGAAACGGGGCATGAAAAATAGAATTACTTACGCATGATATGATTTGATACCTCATATCCACAAGAACAAACTAAAAACCACTAGACGTAATGAGCGAACATACCAAAGTAACTGGATGAAAATTTAATATACCAAAATAAATAGCATTTCCATGCACGAATAATAACCAATTAGAAGGCATATAGAAAAGTGTTACATTTACAACAGCTACAAGAAAAGGATAAGACACATAGAGCAAACTCATAAAGAAATCAAAGGAGGGAGGTGGGGGTGAAGGGGACCTGATATATGGTGACAAAAAATGATTTGACTTTGGGTGGTGGGCACACAGGGCAATATACAGAGCTTGTAACATAGAAATCCACACCGGAGACCTATGAGATCCTACTAACCAATGTCACCCCAATAAAATGGGAGACATCTGTAATACTGTCAACAATAAAATAAAACAATAAAATAAAAAGAAATCAAAGGACTTGTGAAGACAACCTGAAATGGCACTATGACTCTCCTGAGGGACTCTGGGACGACAAACACTGGGAGGCATCCATGTTCCTGGAGAGGTAAGTAGGTGCTACATCTCTGTAACCTACAAGGTTGATGACATACCAATAACCATATCTACACTCCTATTTTGGAGCTTGAAAATATAATATTGTGGTTTGCCTGGAGAAAACACATTAAATAGTTTTGATAATTCCATAAAAGAGCAATGAGTGAAGACTTGCTCAACTAGAAAAAATTTTTTTTAAAATCTTCACCCAAGGATATTTTCTCATTGATTTTTAGAGAAAGTGGAAGAGAGAGGGAAAGACAGAAGCAAAGAAATATCAACATCGACTGGTTGCCTCCTGCATGCACCCCCTCACCCCCACCCCACCAGGGCCTGGGGAGGAGCCCGCAACCAAGGCACATGCCCTTGACTGGAATCAAACCCAGGACCCTTCAGTCTATAGGCTGATGCTCTATCCACTAAGCCAAACTACTAGCTAGGGCAGAAATTTAAAGCATGTAACAAAAGTATAATGTAAAAACAAACAAACAAAACAACACCACCATACAACTTCATATCTAATGTTCACAGATAGGGAAAGTTAATATTGTTAAGATAGTGATACTTCCCAAAGCAGTTTGCAGAGTGAATTCAATAACCTATCAAAATTCCAATGATTTTTCTTTTCCTTCCAGAAACGACAGAACCAAATCCCAAATTCATATGGAATTGAAAGGGGCCTGAGTAGATAAAACAATATTGAATGAAGACCAAGTTAAACAACTCACATTTCCCTACTTCAAAACTTACTACAAAGCTATAATAATCAAAACAGTATGGTACTGGCATAAGAATAAACATGTAGACCAATGAAATAGAATTAAGAATCAGAAAAAACCCATACATCTATAGCTAATTAATTCTTGACAAGATGTGGGGTGGGGGTGCGGGGAGGGAGTCTCCTCCACAAATGATGGTGGGAGAACTGGATATCCACAAGCAAATAATGAAGCTGGACCCTTATCTCACACCACAGACAAGAAGTAACTCAAAACATGACCAAATATTAAAGCTAAGACTATACAACTCTGAGAAGAAAACACAGGGCTAAATCTTCATGACGTTGGAGTTGGCAATGGATTCTTAGCTATGACGCCAAAAACACACACAACAATAAAAGTTAATTAATTAGACTTCATTGAAATGAAAAACTTTTATGCACTAAAGGACATTATCAAGAAATGGTAGAAACTATTTTCAAAAATTTTATTAAAGTACAATACACATAAAGTGCATATATCACAAATGATATTTAAAGCTTTGTAGCATTCTACAATTTGATGAAAAAAGTTTTTGAATTTTGCATTAAACTCAGTGATTATAATTTTAAGTTATTGTCAATGTCTCTCATAGCTTTTAATGGGTTGAACTGATTTTGGAGCCTGCGGAGTTCTTCCTATCTGGATCCTGATCTTGATTCCTTTCTTCTCTCATGGGTGTAGATGCTAGCGTAGCTTTCTCAGAAATAATAACACAGTGCCTAAGACACTGCATATCTGGAAATGTTTTTCCATATCCACCCGCAAATGACAACACAGCTGTGTATGGGATTCTTGAACATAACCCTTTCTACCCAAATTCCGTGGGGACAGTCCCACATATCCTTAGAACTGTGTTGAAGTTCGAGGTTATTCTGCTTTTTGATGTTTTGCAAATATTGGTCATGGGATCCTCCTATGGTAGCTCCCCTCCACAAATGAATGCTTTTAGAATATTTTTATTTGCTTTTTTGCTCTTTAAAATACTTTGCCACAGGAAATCTAAATGAAGATTTTTTTTTAACCATTTAACTAAAATTCAATGAGTCCCTCAATCCCAGATTCAGAACTTAAGGACAGAAAACTTTTCTAATATCACATATTCAGTTATTGTTGATGTTCTTACTGCTCAAGGCTCATTTATTCATCATCAAACAATCACTGAGGCTCTATTTAAGTGCCAGGCACCGAGAACGCAGACGTGAGAAAGACATGGTCTCTGATCTCACCACACTTTAGTTTGGTGGTAGACAGACAACAGATGAGTAATTATAACAACGTGTGATATCAGTACGAGAGGGAAGTTCCACATGTGATGGGTCATAGGCAGGGGACTTTTCTCAGCCTGGGGTAAGGGGGAAGGTCTCCTGAGCCTATGTGGGGGTGAGGGTGGGATGGGAATGGGGAAGGGGACGAGGCTGGTGCAGGGTGCAGGCCGACACCCCACATACCAGAATCAGAATGCTGGGAGCTTCCAGGGAGTGTAGTATTGTGGTATAAGCCATGTTATTGCTTTCTTTGGGGGGTGGGGTATTTCCTCTTTAGTCTATCCAGTCTCTGTTTCCACCAGCAGACAGGGAGATGGTTAAATCCCATTATTTCAGGGTGCAGGTGGCCTCGGAGACAGGACATGGCTCTTGCCCACAAAGAGCTCCCAGCCCAGTGGAGCAGAGGCGAACAAGCTGACTGTGCGCTCCTGGAGGGCAGGACCACAAGAGGTGAGAGCAGAGCCGGCTGTAGGAGAGGAGGTGTGGCAGATCCAGCACGGAGGAGAAACAGGTGAGGCAGTGATCGGGGCCGAGAGGCTTCCAGGGGAGGAGTTGTCAGAGTTGGGCGGGGCCAGAGTGAGCCTCTGGGAGCAGGGGTGGGCAAACATTTTAACTCGAGGGCCACAATGGGTTCTTAAACTGGACCGGAGGGCCGGAACAAAAGCAACCTGACCATGCTGGCACTCTCATCTTGGGCTGCTGGTGAAGGAGCGGAGGGGAGAGCAAGAGAACCCTCTGCTCTTTCGGCTCGGCGGGGCGAATAGAAGAGGCGGCCTCGGAGGCCGTAGTTTGCCCATGGCTGAGGGAGAGACAATGTCAGGGTAGGGTGGGGTCAGAGAGGGCTTCCAGGGAGGGGTGGTGTCAGGGCTGGGACCTGAAGGATGGATGGAGGGGTAGCAGGCAAAGCAGAACACACTGGGGTCCCTCAGCCACGAGCCAGGAACAGGTTCAGCGGCAGTTTGCTACGTTATGAAATCCTCAAACATTAGGTGCTGAGGGGCTGGCTGAAGGGGCTTGGTCAGCTGCTCCCATCCCCTGGCTGGCTGCTGGCCATCAGCAACTGTCTCCTCCTTATGTCTGGGTCAGATCTGCCCGAGGGAAGACCTGAGGGCGGCAGTGCTGGTGGTCTGGCCGGAGGGGGTGAGCCTGGAGGGAAGGGTGCCCAGGGAGGAGCTGTTGCCTGGACCAGGATAATGTGGTGTGGCTGGAGAGGGATGATGGGTGGAGACATATAGGAGGTAGAATTAACCATAATAATACTCATTTTTAAAACTCTGACTTAATCCTCACAACGGGTGGCGGTATCATCCCCACTTTACAGATAAGGAAACTGAGGTTCAGAGAAATTAAATAACTTGCCCAAAGTCACATGGGGAAGTAGGTGATGAGTGGGCTCTGGGGTGGGAATGCTGGGGACGACCCTGGCACGTGGGTAGGGTGGGGCCGGTGACTGACCTGGGAGTGCAGGCGGAGAGGGGCTGACGGCGAGAGAAGACTGCCAGGCCCAGCACAGACTGACCCACAGCCCCAGGTCTGGCCTCGTCTCCTTCATCTCCCCTCCTGGAGGGGAGTCCTCCCAGGAGAGCGGGAGTTTTCAGACACAAGGGACGTCCTGTGGTTAAGCACCGGCCTGGGGCCTGCCGACAGAGTGTGCTTGTTGATGAATCCCGACCCAACAGAAACATTCCAAACACAGTGTCAGCACTGTTTTGTCTGGAAATGAGGCTTGTGCTTACCAGCATCGGGGCAAGGCAGAACCATTCCTCCCCGATGGACAGATCTATGGACACACACACACACACATACACTCTCTCTCTCTCTCTCTCTCTCTCTCTCACACACACACACACACACACACACACACACACACACACTCACACACACACAGCATAAGAATCCAGAAAGAAACACACCAACATGTACACAAAACACACACAGGCACACATGCACACATGGACAACTAACTTCAGAGGCATGACCTGGGGGACCTGTACCTTCAGATTAAAGCCAAAAAAACAAATAAACAAAAAAAACTATCTTCCTTGCTGTGAATACCTTTTAGTTTTTGCAAATGTTTTTGCAGGTAAAGAATCTATCCTCTCTTCAGCAGCAGAACTGTGTTTCTAATCACTGCCCACGGCGGGGAAACCAGGCCTGCAACATTCTGGATTCCCCGCCTGAGAGAAAACCACCGCGCTGCCTCCCCAGCCGATCCGCATTCCCCCGGTGAGGTATCGTTATCCAGCAGAAAACCACGGGGTCCGTATCAGAGGGAAATCCAACCCTCGAAGATAAAGGCGCATTTGAAAGAATGCCCGGTCCCACCAACATCTGATTAGATGGTTTTCTTAGGTGGTTGTGCGCCCGCCCCCTTGCTGCGCCCCGTCGTCCGGGCCAAGGAGGCTGGCTTCGTTACCAGAACAGATGTGGCCTGTCTCTGCCGTCGGGATAAAGATCGCAAAACACCCGCCGCAAACAGGGACGTTCTGAACCGGGGCGGCAGCAATAACACGGACTTGGGCCCAAAGAAAATGGCATTTTTTCCTCCTTCCAGTTCGATTAACAAACATTTATGCAGGACCTGATATTTATTCGGCTTCAGGTTTCAGTCCCGGGCTTCTCTGTCAAGGCCTTTCCTCTAGTCGGGATCGGCCCTGAGAGGAAGCCGCCTTAGGAGTCAGTCCTGTGCGGAGGACCCGTGTCTGGAGGCCCCACTTCGCGCACTGGGGTAAAACCGAGCTCCACGGCTCCCCGGCTCCGCAGCTGAGTGACGGTGGCTAAGTTATTTAACCTCCCCGTATCTTGGGCTCATAATCTGTAAACTGTGGGCAACGCCGGCAGGTCCCTCAGGATGGTGATGACTGAATGAGATCGTATACACCAAGCACGAGACTTGCACGCACGCCATAAGAATTAACGGTTGGGCCAAAACCGGTTTGGCTCAGTGGATAGAGCGTCGGTCTGCAGACTGAAAGGTCCCGGGTTCGATTCCGGTCAAGGGCATGTACCTTGGTTGCGGGCACATCCCCAGTGGGGGATGGGTGTGCAAGAGGCAGCTGGTCAATGTTTCTCTTTCATCGATGTTTCTAACTCTCTGTCCCTCTACCTTCCTCTCTGTGAAAAATCAATAAAATATATATATTTTTAAAAAAAGAATGAACGGTGGGCTATTCTTCCTATTACTGACAGAATGACAATCAGTATCAACCCAGCTCAGCCCTCTCGCCTGGGCTGCAGCCTCAGTTTTCTTGCCTGGTCAGACTTAGACTTAAAGCTGCTCCGTGGATTAAGCCCTTATTTAATTTTAGCCCTGCTGGCCAGACCCTGATTCTGTTGCCCCCGTGATAAGAAACTGGAACCAGCACTATGGGTCCATCTTAACCAAGTCCGGATGCCGGACCCAACCTGAGTGCTGCCCAGTCCGGTCTGCTGCCCTCAGGAAGAGCCCCTCCCGGTACCAGACAGCTGGCCGGTCCCTCAGCCCACAGCGAGCCACGCTGCCCCATTACCTCATGCCCCACCCAAGCCCCTGGGGGTAGCAGGATGGAGACAAGCGGGCGAGAGAGAAAAAGGATCTGAAAAGAAGCCTCAGGCACACACATCATACTTTGTTTTTCTGGGTCTGTTGGTGGCCTCGCCCTAAAACCCTGGGTCAGGGATAGTAAACCACATTGCCTCAGTGTGCGGGGCTGCCGAGGTCCAGATATTGCAAAGAGACTATATCGTGTGGTTACAGATTTAATGCCTACCTCCCCACACCCCGAACGTACGCCCCAGGACAGCAGGGACCCTGCCTGTCCTAGTCACAGCCTGGTGCTTGGAATGTTGTCAGACCCACAGTAGGTTCTCAAGAAACACTCAGAGGACGCCTGGTCACACACCATCGCCCCCATCCTGCCTGCTCCCCGCCCCCTTCCATTCAGGCCTGGCTGCTCGTTTTTAAGGCAAGTGGCATCGCCCACTGTGTCCAACTTGGCAGTGGCCACACCAAGGGCCACTGTCCCAGGACGAAGGGAGCACAGCTGAGCCAGGCCAGCTTCCAACCCGTCAGTGCCAGGACTGCAGTCACTGGTCATGACACTAAATATTCACAGAAAAGGTGTTCTGTGTGCCAGGCACGGGGGGGGGGGGGGGGGGCACTGTTACCCTGAATTATCTCACTTACCTGCAGAACCCACCGGGGCAGGTATTATCATCATCCCATGCCATAGAGGAAGGAGGCCGGCACCAGGAGCTATGCAATGGCCCAGGTTACAGGCTTTAAGGGGCAGAGCTGAACTTGAACCCAGACGGCAGGGTCTAGACTCAGTTCCCCTCTCTGGTGCTCTGCTGCCCCCATGAATGGGGCCAACCCCAAGAGTTGGAGTGTTACAGCCTTTCCCCCTGCCCGGCTTGCATTCTCAGGGAAGGCTGAGTAAAAATTTCTTTCTTTCTTTTTTACAGAGAGGAAGGGAGAGAGATAGAGAGTTAGAAACATCGATGAGAGAGAAACATCGACCAGCTGCCTTCTGCACACCCCTACTGGGGATGTGCCCGCAACCAAAGGTACATGCCCTTGACCGGAATCCAACCTGGGACCTTCAAGTCCGCAGGCTGACGCTCTATCCACTGAGCCAAACCGGTTTCGGCAAGCTGAGTAAAAATTTCTATTGTCATCAAGGCCGAGGGTCCACTCCAGCCCATCACTTAGGACCCGAGGGAAGCCGTGCTCCGCTCTTCCTCTTCCCTCTATAACAGGGGCCTCGGCAGCACTTCTGCGGGGCTGCGGTGCAGACTAGAAGGGCGGCTGAGGCTCATACAGAATGGGCCCTACTTCCTGCCTCCCTGACGTGAGATGCTACTTCCCTTTTGGCCACAGCACAAGGGGAATGTGGGCTTTGGTCCCAAATAATGAGACACACTGAGCTCTGAAGTCCCGGCTCTGGGTGGTCGTCACGCCCGCCCCCCCCCCCTCCCGGGAAGGGCTGACCTCACGGGGGCCTCCCTTGTTTTCATTTTATCTGTAGAATGTGAAACAGAGTTCCATTCCCAGAAAAACCCCCCATGGAAGCAGCAATACAAACAGAACGCCCCCTCCCCAGAAGGGGGTCACAGAACCTCAGCCCCAGGACGGGGTAGCTGGGATTCTTTGTTTACTGGGAAGCCTGACACGCTCTCTGCTCTCTGGTTCCCATGTTCTCTCAAGAAACAGATTAGGCTGGGAAGGAAGGGTCTGGAAGTGTTAAAAATTCCCACAGAATTTTTAACCCAAGCCATTTTTTTTTTTTTTTGAAGTGAATTATCAACAGCAACAGCCATGATCTCACTTTTGAAGATACAGGTTGACCTAATGAGAATGTTCCATAAGAAAAATATTTTCCTACAGGAGAACAAGAGTGTGAGAGTCAGCCTGCGGACTCTCCCAGAAGCGCCTGGCTTTCCTAGAAGATTCCATCCTTGCTGGGTGACCTTTTCTTTTCTTTTTAACACTTAAAATTACAGTTTAGCTGAAACCGGTTTGGCTCAGTGGATAGAGCATCAGCTTGCGGACTGAAAGGTCCCAGGTTCGATTCTGGCCAAGGGCATGTACATTGGTTGCGGGCACATCCCCAGTTGGGGGTGTGCAGGAGGCAGTTGATTGATGTTTCTCTCTCACTGATGTTTCTAACGCTCTATCCCTCTCCCTTTCTCTCTGTAAAAAATCAATAAAATATATATTTTAAAAATTAGTTTATATTCAACATTATTTTGTATTAGTTTCAATACAACTATTGAATGGTGGTTAGACAAACCTTTACACGTAGTGTTCCCCCTCATATTGCTGTGTGATCTTGCTTGGGCCACTGAGCCTCTCTGAGCTTCACTTTCCTCATCTATAAAATGGGGATATTTAATACCTGTGTTGGAAGACGAATTTGATGATGGATTACAGTCTCAGCACAAGGCAACTCCTCCCATCCAGTCAAACCCCTTTGCATAGGAACCCACCTGCTGTCATTTGTTAATCGGATCTAAGACTCACTGCATTAGGGTGAGTCTGAGGCAGAGAGTGCACTGGGGAGAGAGCACATGGATGGGACAGGGGCCACCGGGTGGCAATTCCTCCTTCCCTCCAGGACTCAGTGTCTCCTTTTTTTTTTTTTTTTTAAGAACTTTAAATATTATTTTTCAATTAAAGTTTACATTCAAATGTAATTTTGCATTAGTTTCAGGTATAGAACACAGTGTCTAGACAATCATATACTATACAAAGAGTCCCTCCTGCCACCAATATTTCCAATGCCCGCCTGGCACCCTATCAGTTATTGCAATATCACTGACTATATTCCCTTGCTGAACTTTACATCCCCATGAGTATTTTGTAACTATTGATTTGTACTTTTTAATCCCTTTACCCTTTTCACCCAGGCTTCCAACCCCCTCCCACCTGGTAACTCTCAGTCTGGTCTCTGTGTCTATGACTTGGTCTCAATTTGGTCTGTTCATTTCTTGTTCTTTCAATCCCACATGTGCATGAGATCATATGGTACTTGTCTTTCTCTGACTGACTTATTTCCATTAGCTTAATACCCTCTAGGTCTATCTATGCTGTCACAAATGGCAAGATTTCACTCTTTTTTATGGCCAGATAATATTCCATTATATATTTGTACCACAGATTTTTTTATCCACTTGTCTATTGCTAGGCAGTTGGGTTGCTTCCATACTGGTATCTTGACTATTGTAAATAATGCTGCAGTGAACACACGGGTGCATATATTATTTCAAATTAGTATTTTGAGTTTCTTTGGATATATACTCAGAAGTGGAATTGCTGGATCATAGGCAGTTGCATTTTTAATTTTTTGAAGACTCTCCATACTGTTTTCCATAGTAGCTGCATCAATCTGCATTTTCATCAACGGTGCATAAGGGTTCCCTTTTCTCCACATCGTCACCAACAATTGTTTGTGGGTTTATTATTGATAGTCATTTTGACTAGCTATGAGACTACATCTCATTGTGATTTTAATTTCCATTCTCTGATGATTAGTGACACAGAGCATCTTTTCATATGTCTACTGCCCAACCGCATGTCCTCTTTGGAGAAATGTTTATTCAGGTCTTCTGCCCATTTTAAAATTGGATTGTTTTTTGTTTTTGTGTTGAGTTGTATTAGTTCTTTATACATTTTGGATATTAACCCCTTATCAGATGTGTAATTGGTAAATATGTTCTCCCATTCAGTGGGTTGTCTTTTGTCTTGTTGGTTTCCTTTGTTATGCAAAACATTCTTAGTTTGATGTAGTCCCTTTGTTTATTTTTTTCTTTTGCTTCCTTTGCCTGAGAATATATATGTCAGGAAAAATTATTGCTAAGAGAAATGTCAGAGTTTTTATGGCCTATGTTTTCTTCTAGGAGTTTTATGATTTTGAGTCTTACATTTAGGCCTTTAATCCATTTGAGTTTATTCTTACATATGTTTTAAGAAAATGGTCTAATGAAATTTTTTTGGATGTTATCTGTCCAGTTTTCCTAGCAACATTTATTAAACAAACTGTCTTTATTCCACTGTATGTTCTCTCTCATCAAATATTAATTGAGCATCTAGCCATGGGTCTATTTCTGGGCACTTTTTGTTTTCTGTTCCATTGATCTATGTTTTTATGCCAGTACCATGCTGTTTTGATTACTATAGCCTTGTAGTATAGTTTGATATGATATCTCCAACTTTGTTCTTTTTTCTTTTAAGATTACTGTGGCTATTTGTTGTTGTTTGTGTGTGTGTATATATATTTTCATATCAATTTTTGGATTATTTGTTCTAGTTCTGTGACATATGTCATTGGTATATTTGATAGGAATTGCACTGAATCTATAGATTGCTTTGTGTAGTATGGACATTTTAATGATGTTAATTCTTCCTATCATGAGCATAGTATATGCTTCCATTTATTGTCTTAAATTTCTCTATACATATGTTTTTATTTATCCTCATCTGGGATGTGTTTATTAATTTTAGAGAGACAGAGAGGGAGGGAGAGAGAAACATCGAATGGTTGTCTCCCATATATACCCCGACTGGCAACCAAACCTGTAACCTAGGTATGTGCCCTGACTAAGAATCGAACCCAAAAACTTTTTGGTGGATGGGATGATGCTCCAACCAACTGAGCCAGCAGGCCAGGGCTTGATTTTTTGTTCTTCTTCAGTATCTTACAGTTTTCCAAGTACAAGTCTTTCACCTCCTTGGTTAAATTTATTTCTAGGTAGTTTTAAAAATTATTTTAATGGAATTGTAAATGGGATTTTTTTTCTCAGTATCCCTTTCTGATAGCTCACTATTGGTATATAAAAATGCACTGATTTCTGAATATTTATTTTGTATCCTGCTACTTTAGTGAATTCCTCTATCAGTTCTGGTAGCTTTTTGGTGGAATCTTTAGGGTTCTCCATATACAGAATCATATCATCTGCAAACAATGACAGTTCTCTTTCTATTTAAGGACACAGACTTCATCTGGGGACCCTCCACGCTCCCCAGTTCTGAGACTGTGTGAAGAGGTTGGCTAATCCTGGTGCTACATCTCCTGACATGATTTAGAAGCACATAGCATTGATTATTTATTTATAATTTTTATTAGAAGCACATAGCATTTAAATAACATGTGGGTTCCTGCGCTCTGCAGGGGGAAGTCCCCGGCTCTGTGCTGGGAAACGCTGCCTAAAGGCAATCACCCGGCACCTACTTGGCACCTTCCAGGTGCAAAGGTTCCCAGTCCTCACTGGAATCCTGACACTTCCCACAGGAGCTGCATTTGTCCCAAAGCCACTCCAACGGGGCGGGGCGTTTCTGCTGAAAAGCAGACAAAAGCCAGATGTGACCGGAACAGAGGTTCTGAGCGGCAGAAAGCAAAAGTCAAGCCGGAGAAGACCTTCAGTCCTGGGGACGGAGGGCCAGAAGGGCAGCAGGGAGGGTCCCATGGATGATCACACAGAGGCAGGCCGTGCCCAAACACAGCCTGTGTCACAGCTCCTGGGAGGCAGGTGTAGGAGGGGTGAGACCTGTCAGCCCCCACCCCTCCACCCATCCCGAATCCATCCTCTCCCCCACCCCCATGGTTCCTGTAGATGCCAGGAATAGGGACATTCTGCATTCCTGTGCCATGCTTTGTCCTTCAACAATAGAGCTGGAATAAATTACAAGAGAAGCGTTACCCGAATAGGTTATCATAATCGCATGAAACAGCACTTTAGTCTTTATAATTAAATTGTGATTACATGTAAAAGCAACCTGGACACATGTACCGAGCCTGGGCGCCTCCCCTCTCCTCACCTGACCCTCAGTCCTGCAAGGTGGTCCAGGGACTGCGAGGAAACTGAGGCTCAGCTAAGGCTGCCGCAGGGAGGGGACCCGCGCTGTGTCCCACCCTGTGCTCACCCTGAGTGTCTGTGAACTGCAGACACGGAGGAGGGGGCGAGATGTGCCTGTGGCCCCTCGCTCTGCCGATGTACAGGTACCCCAGGAAGGCCGAGGACTCAGAGGTGGGAAAAGCTCATTTCATAGATAGGACACTGACGCCTGGCAGGCTTAAATGACTTTCTCCAAGTCACAAGACAATGAAATCCCCAAGGCTCCCTGCCTTCTCTCATCTAGAACTTTCTCAAGGGCTGAGCTGGAGGAAGTTCATGCTCACTCCCTGCCCCCAGGCAGTGGAAGTGACTGAGTCACGCTGCCTCACTGGCCGGCAGGCACACACTCACTCATGCATCACCCCTTCACTCCTCCACTTCCCCCGGGTTAGGTGTGGAGGCAGCTCCACAATCCTCCCCAGCCTCAAGGCACGGGGCACAGGATGCCCTGTGAATCTAAAATTGGCCTACCCGCTCGCTGGGGACCCAGAGTGTTCCTTGGACGCAGATAGAACAGAGAGGCCTGGGTTGGGGGGGGGGGGTGCGGACCCTTGGATCCAGGTCCCAGTGTGCCCCCTGCTATGCGCTGCCCTGGGAAAGACAGAAAACTACGTGCTTCAAAGGGAGAGAGAACATCCAATGCTCTACCCTGGGGCCGAACAAAGAAGGGGCAGTGCTAGGCCAGGACAAGACCACGGGGCCCTGGAGCTGGAGTGTCTGGGCGGCTGCAGCCACCTGCTCTCCAGGTCAGGAAGAAGGGCTCTTGACTCTCTTCCTTATGAAAATAACAGCTCTGCAACGAAACCCGCAACCTGCGCAGTCGCTGCTCTGGCTCTGGCTCAGGCTCGGACACTGCCAGCCGGGCCACCCTGAGATTGCTTAGCCCCTGAGGTTCTGAAAACCCCAACCATTTCATCTCTCTCCTTGACCCTCCCAGGCCATCTGGGGATTCACGGAGATCAGAGGTGTAAAAAGGGCACAGTGGGGAGTTCAGTAAACGAAGTGGGGCTCTCCTCTCGGTCCAGAAGGCCACAGAGGGTCCTGGCCCGCAGCCCCTTCTCAGGAGGCAGTGTCAGGGTGGAAGGGGCAGGGCTGGGATCCAGGAGAAAGGGCTAGTTCTCTCCCCACTTGGCTACTTTCTGCCTTGGCTCAGCTTTTTCCTTCTGATCAACCATTTCCTCCTCTGCAGAGGGGAGACACAAAGGAAGCCCTGGCACGAAGATGAAGAAAACCAGAAGAGAAAAGCGGGGAGGAAGCCACCTGTAAAGTCTAAAGCACTGCGTGAAGAGCTGCTGTCTCCCAGTCTCTTCCCCTGCCTCAGTTTCCTCCTCTGCACAGGGCTGTTTGGAGATAGGTGAAGATCAGATGAGATGACAGTGGGGGAACAGCGAGCACACATCTGGCCTGCAGTGGGTGACCCACTCCTGTAGAGCTTGGGTCAGCAGGCAGCCGGGGCGGGGCTGGGATGAAACACCGAATTCCAGGGGGGCCATCTGCCGTTTCAGAGAACACTGGAGCTCACGTGGCACCTGCCTCCAATTGCAGTTCCCTTTGTTATCTGGCTCCTCGTGTACTTGGAAAGACGCTTCCATACCAGCCAATGAGGAAAGCTTGCTAGGTTTGTGTCCCCAAAGCACAGTGGCACAGTGGCCACGGGTGACGGTGGGGGCAGAAAGCCAGCCCCCCAGAACTCCCCGATCCTCTAAACACGCCACCCCAGGAAAGCCCCACATCAGGGTCCGGAGTTCTGCCCCCGGGCGGGAACCCCCTCCTCTGTTCTCTCCACAGCACAGGGGTGCAGCCAGGGGGCTCACAGTGCTGGCCCTCCGCTCAATGCCACTGCAGAACTGCGGGGTTAGCATGGCCAGGCCGGGCAGCAGACACAGTCAGAACTAGTTGGTTTTTTTTTTTTTAATATTTTATTTATATTTTACAGAGAGGAAGGGAGAGAGATAGAGAGCTAGAAACGTCAATGAGAGAGAAACATCGACCAGCTGCCTCCTGCACACCCCCTACTGGGGATGTGCCCGCAACCAATGCACACGCCCCTGACCGGAATCGAACCCGGGACCTTTCAGTCTGTAGACCGACGCTCTACCACTGAGCCAAACCGGTTTCGGCAGAACTAGTTGTTTTTAAAAAACTCTATTTTGATCTTCGCCTGAGGATATTTTCCCCATTGCTTTGCAGAGAAAGTAGCAGGGAGGGATGGGGGAGAGAGAGAGAAAACATCCATGTGAGAGACATATCGACTGGTTGCCTCAAGCACAGGAGGCAGGGAGTGAAACTGCAATGCAAGACTGTGTCCTTGACCCAGAATCAAACCCGAGACCCGTTGGTGTTGTGGGCCGACTCTCTAACCACTGTGAACACCAGCCAGGGCAAGAATTCGTTGTTTTTAAATAAATAGTTGTCTTCATAAATGAAGATCTATTAGAATATTATCCACCCTTTGGAAACTGGAAAGGAGAAAAATCCGCCCACGAGTCCGTCAACTCACCAGAACGGTTCAGACTTCCGTGAGTTCCTTCCTAGCCTAGGAGCTCTCACCTGAGCTCGTGCCTTTCCGAGTCCTGCGTCCCCCACCGCATCATCCAGTGCCTCACCTCTCCCACACTGCCCCTCACCTTCATTAACCCCATTTCTCACCCATGCCCCAGGAGGCAGGCCGGGACACGGGGTTCTCACGTGCGCCCCCATGTGCACTCGAGTGCTGGACACAGGCCCTGCGGATGTCTGCTGTCATGCTCAGTGCTGAGGTCAGGGCGGAGGTCCTGGTTTTGCTCAGCGGCATCCCTTTAGGCTGTCAGAGCAGTGGAAGCCACATGCCACCCCACCAGACTGGATCAGCCATTTAATAACTGTCAGCCCTGGCCAGGGTGGCTCAGTTGGTTGGGCGTTGTCCGTGCCCTGAAGGGTTTGCCGGGTTGATTCTTGGCCAGGGCACGTCCCTGGGTTTTGGACTCCATCCCCAGTGTGGGGAGTGTAGAAGGCAGCCGATGGATGTTCTTCTCTCACACCAATATATATATATATATATATATATATATATTCTCTCTCTCTCCCTTCTTCTCTCTCTAAAAATCAATAAAAATTAAAAACAACAACAACAACAAACTGTCAGACAAGCCAGGGGATGGGGGGAAATATTTGCAAGAGACACATCTGAAAAAGGAATGCTATCCAAAATATACAAAGAACTTTTAAAAACTCAACCATTAGGAAAAGAACAATCCAATGAAAAGATGGGCTGGAGACTGGAACAGATATCTCGTAGGAAGGTGCACAGATGGGAAGTGAGCACTTGAGAAGATTTCCCACATCGGATGTCATCAGGGAAGTGCAAATTAAATCAACCAGGCAGGGCGACACACCGATCAGAACGGCCCACATCCAGAACGCTGACCACGCCTAATGCTGGAGAGGATGTGAGCAACAGGAACTCGCATTTACAGCTGATGAAAACGCACGATGGTACTCTGGACGTCAGTCTGGAAATCTCTTACAAAATTAAACATAGTCTTACCACGCAATCTAGCAAATTACACTCCCTGGTATTTACACAGGGGAGTTGAAATCCTACCCCCACACAAAAACCTGCACATGGATGTTACAGCAGCTTTACTCCTGATTGCCAAAACCTGGAAGCAACCAGATGTCCTTCAGCCGGTGAATGGATACACAAACTGGGGTACAGACGATGGAATGTCATCCAGTGCTGAAAAGAAATGAGCTATTAAGATCCAGAGACAGAGAAGCATCAGACAGTCAAACTCCAGAGGGAAGGCGGAGGAGGGTGGGGGAGGGGGTGTAAGAGATCAACCAAAGGACCTGTATGCATGCGTATAAGCATAACCAATGGATACAGACACCAGGGGGGGAGGGCATGTGCTGGGGGGTAGGAGTGGCTGGGGAGAGGTCAATGGGGGGAAAAGGAGACACATGTAACACTTTAAACAATGAAGAATTGAAAAGAAATGAGCTATTAAGCTATGAAAAGACATGGAGGAAATGTAAATGCATATTACTAAGTGAAAGAAGCCAATCTGAAAAAAGGCTACATACTGCATGATTCCAAGTATGTGACATTCTGGAAAAGGCAAAACTGTGGCGACAGTGAACGTGGTTGCCAGAGGTTAGGGGAGAGGGAGGGAGGCACAGGCAGAGTATCTTAGAGTATCTTTAGGGTGACATGATGCTAGATTGGTGACTATACATCATGCATTTGTCCCAGCACACAGACTACCAAGAGCGATCCCTATGGACTGGGGGTGACGATGATATGTCAGTGTGAGTTTATCCATTATAGCAAATATACCACTTGGTGAGGGATGCTGACTTTGTTAGGAACCTAAAACTGCTTTTTAAAAAATCTGTTAAAATCATACACCCACCCACCCCCACCCCCCAAATAAATAAATAAATAAATAAATAAATAAACAAACCCAGACTGACGGTTCCTGGAGGATTTCTTTTCCTTCCTGGGCCATAAACGATGACTCGGTGTCACCCGCGGTGGTCAGGAGGAGGAAGCTGTCTCTGGGCTTTGGTGGCAGCACCACAGCACCAGCCGCCCAGTTCCCTGGACAAGCCCTGCTCCTCCCGCAGATCCTCAGCTAAGCCCTCAGGCGTCCACCTGAGCTGCCTCAGTCCAGCGCCAGGCCATCTCTGTGCAGGGCGGGGAGTGAACCACGGCCCTGAGGTGCTCGAGGGAGGCCGCCCACCTGCAGCAGCCGGTGACCACCTGAATCCCGCCTGCCCCCGTGTCCCCAAGGGGCAGCCCCAGGAACCCTGGGGCAGCCTGACTTTCTGTCCAGACTCTGTCAGCTACCTGCCAACGGTGTCGCTGATTTCATTCAGGAGACCCACTCCTCTGGCCTCCTGTCGACTGGAACGTCAGGAAGGAAACTTTGCTCATCCGAAAAGACGAGGACCTGTGCTCACACTGTCCCACGGGGACGGGAGAGGTTATTGCAATAACCTGATGGGAAGGTACAGCCGGCTCCTCCAATGAGCAAGGCTGACCTGGCATGAGGCCGTGGGGAGTGGTGGGAACTGTGGCGGAAGGAGAGCTCAGTCCTGCCAGAGGGGGCCTGAGGCCCTGCCCCAGCCTGTCACAGCCACGTCCAGAAAGTGGCCCGGTATTGACAGAGCCGCCTAGTTTACACAAAAGCCAGAAACTCAGATTTTGATGCAAATTTTACCCAAATTAAAAAACAACAACAACCACCACCTGAATTATGAGTGAGCCAAAGAGTACGTCTGTGTGTCAGGCAAAGGGTGAGCCAGAAGGTAATCATGATGCCAATGGCTATTGTTCCTGAGAAGCAAACATGGCATGTCTGTCCATCAGTAACACAGACTTGCATTTTCGCATTTTCTCAGCAGCACAAGCATGCCAAATAAGTATTATTATCCCCATTTTATAAATATGGAAACTAAAGTTCAGAGAGATTAAGTAACTGGCCTAAGGTTCAACAGACATAAAATAGCAGACCCGAGTTTTAAATTTAGGTCCGTGAAGCAAAAGCTTTCTGCTTCTGCTGCCTTTCCTTCTTATCAGACATGGACCGACCTCCATGCCCATCAGCAATGAAGGAGCAAAGAAATTGTGGTGCACCTATATCTATACAATGGAATATTATTCAGCCATAAAAAGAAAATTCTGTTGTTCGTGACAACATGGACGGACCATGAGGGCATTAGAGTGAGTGAAATAAGTCAGACAGAGAAAGACAAATACCATATGATCTCACTTACATGCAGAATCTAAAAACAACAACAACAACAACACACACACACACAACTGAGCTCATATTTACAAAAAAGAAATTGATGGTCCAGAAGGGGTTGGGAGACTGGGAGAAATGGGTGAAGGTGGTCAAAAGGTAAACAATTCCAGTTATAAGATAAATAAATTCTGGGGGTGTAAAATGTATACATGTAGCATGGTGACCTATAGTGAACAGTATTCTATTTTGTATATTACAGGTACTAAGAAAACAGATCTGGAAAGTTCTCACACAAGAAAAACAAATTTTGTAACTATGTGTGGTGATAGATGTTAACTACCGTAGGCTTTTTCGTGGTGATCAGTCTCAGTCTATACAAATATGGAAGCACTATGTTGTGCGCCCGAACCTAACGTAATGGTATACTAGCATGTCAATCAGATCTCAGTCAAAACCCCACATGCATCCTGAGCATTGACCATGTGCCGAGGGCACGCAGGCAGACCCTTCTCTTCCCTCCCATTTATCTGGCTTGGCTTTGCCCACAAGATTTGGGAAGAAACCACCTGCCATCTCCTTCGCCCTCGCTGGCCCCTCCATGCAGCAGTGGAGATGATAGCTGTGGAGAGCAGTCGGGGCAGGACTTGGCCACCATGGCCCATTTCTCCCTACCAGGTGGGCCCAGTGTCCGCACTCTCTCAGGCTCGTGAGGAGACACGGGCACCAATGGCTAGCGGGGCGAGTGTCTGCAAGTCCCCCTCGGGGCTCTGCCCTGCGGCCCAGCCAGCCTTTCCAGAAACGAAGCAGGCATTTTGACCACCACAAGCCTGTTTCTATTCTCAGCTGCCTCGGATCTCAGAGAGCAGAGGAGTAAGAGGAACCAGAAGTCCTGGCACAGCACCGCCCGCCCGAGGCCACCGAGCTGTCTGTGCCCGGCTCAGGAGGCATTTTCTGGGGAGAGGCCTCTGGCCCCAAACCCACTTCTGTCCGGGCTGAAGGTGCGCGGGCAGCTCGAGGCTGGCACCCCTGCCAGACCCTCGGGACCCTCGGGCCAGCGCTCTGCTTTTCTAATGACAGAGAGAAGAATGTCAGGAGAAGCCACCCGGTGCCACAAAACACTCAAGATACTTCTGTTGCAACCTCAACCCGCGGGAGGGCGTGGGGCCGGGACTCGGCGAGCCCCACAAGCCTCCGTGCTTCTTATTGTTTTTCCAAAACATAAAGTGATTAAGCCTAATTCCACGGAGTCAAGACATAAAAGCTGAGCACACATTTCAGAAGTTGCTGGATAGAAACCATAAACACCAAGTTTCCCTTGGGAGGACACGCGGCTCCGGGTTTACACGGAGGCCTCAGCACCTTGGCCCCTGGAGGCCGGCGGAACCGCACACGCCAAGCTCAGCGTGAGGCCCGGCAGTGACAGGGACCTGGGCAGCCTCGGGAACCGGGACGAATGCATGCTGTGGACTGACTGTGGCCTGGCCTGGCCTGGCCGGTGGCTTCTGGTGGCCTGCAGTCTCTCTCAGCACCGAGGGCTTCAGCCCCTGGACCAGGACAGCAGCTGTCTCCTGGCCTCATGATGTCAGCGTGGGACTGGGCTGGGGATGGGATGTCTCCCGCTCTCCGGGGCACTGCCACTCTCTCGGCCTGTGGCTATCTCAGAGCTTCCTTTTATTCCAGAACCAGGCCCCGAATCTGGACTTGAACCCCTCAGCCGCTGGAATGAGGGCTCGGAAGCAGAGGTTGTGAGCCCATCAGTCTCAGATGCTCCACTGGGGTTTTGGGGGGGGGGCCTGCCCCGGCATCTTTATCACCACCCAGACACCTCCCTTCCTACAGCCAGGGGTCCCCAGGGCCAGACACAGTTGGGGTGGCCCCGCAGTGAGCTGAGGCCCCACCGCACTCAGTACCTCACTGGACTGGCGTCTTCTCACCGCGCTTGGCAGAGTGTGCTCTCTGAGGGGGAAGGGCAGGCAGATATGCAGAAACGTGAGCTGGTGCTGGGTGCTTGCATTTCAGTGGGTGTAACCCTCACCCAGCCTTGGGAGGCGGGTGTCACCCCCATTCCACGGATGGGGGTGTGTGAACCCCAGGAGGTGCAATGATGCCCCACCAGGCAACAAAGGGCAGAGCTGGGGCTGACCAGGCCTGCTTGCCTCAAAAGCCCAGGGCTCCCGCCACCACCCCACCCAAAAGCGAAAGGCCTTCCCTCTCCCTTCCTCTGGAGCAAGTTGTTCTGTCCCTGATCGTGAGCCTCGTGGCAATCCCGGCCCGTGGGGCATCCGTGTGGAGAATGCCCTGGTTCCATCTTCTTGGTGGGGCCACACGGCCTCTTGCTTAGACAGTACAAAGCTCCCATACTGTCTCCCGCAGCCCATTTCCACAGGGAGCCTTCTGAGAACATGGCCCTGACCGTGCTCCCCCATCCCTGCTCCTCCCTCTGGGGCTTCCCCGTGGCTCCTCCCGGTTCGGTCCAAGTGGCTCAGCCTCCCCTGAGAGGCTCCTGCGGGCAGGGTGGCTGTATCGGAGGGTAGCAGGGGGCGGGTTCAGACCATCTGATTCCAGAGCTCCTGGCCCTTCCTGAAAGACAGCGCTTCCCTTCTAGACTGCAGCGTGCCCGCCTAGCAGGCCACGTCCGCTCCTGTGTCCACAGCCCGTGGCTCTCGAAGGGCGCCCAGCAGTGACCCGGGCTGCGGGCTGCAGGCGGACCCGAGTTTCCCAGGAGCTTCTGCCCCCCCACCCCCCCTCGGGGAGGGGAGGCCCCGATCCGGAGCGGCTCGATGCACTCCAAACCAGCGCCGGGGACAGGCGCTGCGGGATAAGCAGCAATCTGTTCGTCTATTCCTGGCTCCTGGAGATTGGCCTCTCTCTGGGGAAATTACTTTGGGGTCATAGTGGAATTTCTGTGACAGCTAATAAAGTAGTAACCTTTCTGTTCCTGGAACCCGATCCTGGAGGCCTGCAGCCCCGGGGGACGTGTGCCCTGGATTTCTTCCCCTCCCTTTGAATCACCAGATGAAGTGGGAAGGGGTGAGCAGGGCGAGGGCAACAGCTCCCAGCGGAACTGCCTCCTGGGCCGTTTGCAGACATGGAGCCTGGGGAACAGTGGGGAGGCGCCACTGGGGCCTGCAGTGACCTTCAGCTGCATGTGTGTGTGTGTCTCGGGGAGGGGGGGAGGAGAGGGAGGTCCAGAGTGGGCTGATGGTGGCTCTGCCAGGTAACCTGTGGGCAGGTCTCTCAGCTCTCACTCAGTCTCCTCTTCTGTGTAATTGGGCACTACCAGGACTCGTCTCCCAGGCTTCCCTGGCAGGGCCCGGATTTCTTTTTTTTAATTTTTATTGATTTTTTACAGAGATGAAGAGAGAGGGCTAGAGAGTTAGAAACATCAATGACAGAGAATCATCGACCAGCTGCCTCCTGCACACCCCCTACGGGGGATGTGCCCACAACCAAGGTACATGCCCTTGACTGGAATCAAACCCGGGACCCTTCAGTCCGCAGTCCGATGCTCTATCCACTGAGCCAAACCAGTTCCCAGCGCCCGGATTTCTGATTAGGAAAGGCCCCCGGGGAGGGAGGTGACTGGGTTCAGGGTGGTGAGGTGGGAGCTGCCTAACAGGGCGCTGTTTGTACTCCCAGTTGCATGTTTGGGGGGGCGGTTCTGGGGAAGGCACCTCCGGCCCCCACACCTTCCTGGTCCTGCGAGGAGGAATGAGTCAGATCGTGTTCGAGAATCGCCGGGCACGATGCTCGCCACCCAGTTAGTACAGAACATGCTGACTGCCATGTTCTTTTTGTTAACCGTAGGATATGACGCTGCCCCGGATGAGTTCACAGGCCCCTGGGGGGGGGGGGTTGGGGGGGGGAGCAGCCATGTGACGGGCCGTTACAAACAGCATCTCGACGGGCCAGGCCTTACGGGAGGACACAGAGGGCCTGTTCGGTGCTGCTGGGCCCCCCGGGGCCCACCTTTCAGCGCCGGTGACCTTCTGACTGAGCCCCGCAGGATGCACCTGGGCTGGGGCGGCCTCGGGGCGGAGGTCAGCGCGGATGAAAGGGAGGGTGCGTGTGAGCGCCGTGGGAGATGAGTTCCAGGCCTCGGAACAAAGGCACCAGGATGCCGGCTGAGCGGCGGCTCCTCGTGTGGCGTCATCGTGCGGCCTCTGGTGACCCGGCTAAGCGGTCCTCGCTGAGCAAAGGGGTGGGACCCCGAAGATGAAGGATGCGTATCCCACGGCCCGCCTGTCTAAACAGGGCTAACAGCTCCCGTCTATTGGGCACTTACCTAGGGAGGGACTGTGCCAAGCTCCTGGCAGGCTCGACTCACGTTCCCTGAGGGGGCGACACCCCCTTTTTGTCACAGAAGAGACCGCGGGTCAGAATCCTTGTTTCCCTCCCCGATGTCACCATGTTCTTACGTGGCAGAGGGGGCACTTGAGCCCAGAAGTCGGCCACCAAGTTCAATGTTGCTACTTCCCTGCCCTCCCTCTCAGTGGAGCATAAGCTCGCTCTTTCATCTCATTCCTGGGGGGAGGTGGGGGTGGTGGCTGGTCGTCATCACCTCTGGCTCTTTTATGATCCACCAGGGGTTGCAGGTGAGGACCTGAGCACAGAGCCCGGGGGCAGCTGGGCACCAGGAACTGTCCTGCCTCTGTGGCATCCTGGGCTCAGCATGAGCCCCGCCCTTCATCATTCCTAGAGGTAAGTGGGCGTGTGGGGGGAGGGGTGTGGGTGTGGGGGGACTCCTGGCCCCTGCCTTCGTGCTCCTGTTGGGATTGTAGCTGAGCCCCCAATGTATCTATCACCTGCTCAGCATGACCTGTCACCTATCTTCTGCTGCCCTGCCCAGGGGTGAATCCAGCCTCTGAACCTACGGCCCTGGTCTCGCTCTGAGTTCCGAGGGACCAGGCCCTGAAGGTGCCCACCGTCCCGCCTGAGACCCCTCAGCCACGGCTCCAGGCTCCCCCATCCCTTAATTGGCCCTTCTGAGGGCAGCCCTATGTCTCCATCAACCCCAGTGCCGGCTCTCATTCTCATCAGCCAAGAGGCAGAAGTCAAGAAAGTTGCCGAAACCGGTTTGGCTCAGTGGATAGAGCGTCAGACTGCGGACTGAAAGGTCCCAGGTTCGATTCCGGTCAAGGGCATGTACCTTGGTTGCGGGCACATCCCCAGTAGGGGGTGTGCAGGAGGCAGCTGGTCGATGTTTCTCTCTCATCGACGTTTCTAGCTCTCTATCCCTCTCCCTTCCTCTCTGTGGAAAATCAATAAAAATAATTTTAAAAAAAGAGAAAGAAAGTGGCCCAGTGCTGGGGGCAGTGGGAGACTGGACCCAGGGCCCTGACCAGCAAGGGGCCCCAGGGGGAAGTGAGAGGGTGGGGTGGGCCTTAGCTGAGCTCATCGCGGGGGGGCCTGGCCTAAGTGCCCACTGTGGACTCAGAGATCCCTGATGGCTGCAGTGAATAAACCCAAGTCTGAGGTTAACCCAAGGCGGCTGCTGGTCAGGCCTCAGTCGACGTGTTGTAATCCCCCGGGGGAGGGCCAGGGCCAGAGACAGGCAGAGGCACAGTGTGCAAGCTGTCTCCGTCCTGAGACCTTGTGCGCTGGTCCACACCAAAGAGCCAGGCCGTCAGCGTGAAGAATGCACACGGGACCCGGAGAACCCGACAGGCAGGCACACTTGGTAAAACAGTGCAGCTTTAAAAATCAAGCCGGTGCTGACCTCTTCCTCAAGTTACTGCTAGGAAGCTACTTGGGTTTCATGGGCAGGAATGCACGAGTGCCAAACACCTGGAGGAACCAGGAGGTACAAGCCATTGTTTTGTTTATTTAATGTACGATCTGGAAATATTTGGGGAAGGAAAGTATGCATACATGAGCTCCCCAGTTCGATCTGGGGCCTGTTGAATGAGCCGTTTTTTTTTTTACCTGTAGGCACGCGGTTCATCATGTGTGTCTGAGCTGTGTTTATGGATGCAGGCTCTGGGCAGACCACAGAGTAGGCAACCTACAGCTAATATGCTGGCTCCTTACCCACAAATCTCTTGAAATCCCTTCTCTGTCCGTATTTGTAAATATCTTATGTAAAACAGATGGATTTGTAAAACATGTGCACTGGAATCTGGTTTTATTTATTTATTTTTAATTTTTAATCCCCGCCCAAGGGTATGTTTATTGATTTTAGAGAGAGAGAGGGAGAGGGAGAGGGAAAAACAGTGATCAGTTGCCTCCCATACAGCCTGGCTGCCTGACTGGGAATGGAACCAGCAACCTTTCTGATGTACGGGGACTAGGCTCCAACCCACCGAGTCACCTGGCTGGCGCTGGTTGTATTTTTTTGAACGTGTGCTACAAAATGCTTCAAAAAATGATCTGAGCATTTGAAAGGGGGGGAAAAGATGCCTTGGTGCACTGGTGAAACAGCAAGAGAGTCAAGAACATGGGAAATGCCGGCCGTGGAAGCATCTACTAGGAATGCTTCTCAGGTCCAAACAAGGTGCCCGGAGTGGCGGCTCTCACCCTTTGCCTGCGCGTTCTGATCACCTGGGGAGACTTTGAAAGTTCTGGTGGGCAGGCCTCAGCCTTTCCCAACGATACTAAAAGCTTGGGTAAGACCCAGGCATCACAGTTTCTCAACCCGCTCCCCCATCCCCGGCAAGGTTTCAAGTGTGCACCCCAGCTGGGAAGTGGCCTAGGAGCCGTGCAGTGCATGCTGGGATCACCTGGGGCTGGAACCCTCCGCACATCCAGGCTGCACCCAGAGCAGCTACCGCACAACCAGTCCCAGAGGCTCCCACGTGCAGCCAGGGCTGGGAACCCTGCCCTCGGGGATTTGGGAACAATCCTAAGGGACCTGACTGCCGAGCCGGCCTCACTGATGGGAACCTAAGACAGGTCAGGGCCCGGCACCACCATCTCTATCAGGATGCAAGTCTGGCTCCCAGCTCACCACCATCTTCTCTCTGACACCTGTGTGACTCAAAGCCAGTTCGAGAAGTGCTCCTTAGCTTCTGTCCCCTGTACTCGGGGCACACCCAACTCTCTTCTTCATCCTCCAGGGTCCCAGCTTGATCCTGGTGGTCTCTTCTCCCTCTGCCTCAGCTCCCCCACCCCGACTCCTTCCCAGTTACCCCATCCTACAGCTGGAGGAATCTTCTTAAAGGCAGATCTAATCACATCTGCCTCAAAGCATCCTGCAGATGTGAAGACACTGGCACCCTCGTACGCTGCTGGGAGAATGCAAAATGGCACAGTGGCTGTGGAAGTCAGCGCGGCAGCTTCCTGCAGAGTGACGCACGCATTCACCACACAATGCAGGGATTCCACGCCTCCACTCGCCCCCAGGGAGAAAGAAAAGCACGTCCACACAGACTTGGACGAAAATGCCCAGAAAAGCTACATTCATAGAGCCCCAAACTGGAAACACCCCAAATGTCCTTCACCTGGCCAGTATATATACACGGAGTGGCCAGATTATTATGATCTCTGAATGCATAAAAATCTGGCCACTCAGTGTATATCCTATATAATAAAAGGCTAATATTCAAATTGTCCCCTTGACCAGGAGTTCGACCAGTAGGCAGGCCAGCTAAATGCCCAAGTACCCTCCCCCTGGCCAGGCTGGCAGGACCCTACTCATGCACAAATTCATGCACTGGGTCTCTCTCTCTCTCTCTCTCTCTCTCTCTCTCTCTCTCTCTCTCCCTTCCTCCCTCCCTCACCTGTCCCCAGGTGCAGACCTGGCCCCAGAATCTGGAATTCTTTGTTACCATGGCCAGCTTCTTCACCGGGCAAACTCCTGCATTCAGAGATCATAATAATCTGGCCACTCAGTGTATATTAGATATATATACATACACCCATACACACATGATGCACAATATAATCTAGTGGGTAAAATCAACAGAATACTACTACACACAACATGAATGGACCTTGGGAACAGTATGCCAAGGAAAAGAAGCCAGACACATGAGACCATATATTGTATGATTCCTTTGTTTAAAATTTCTAGAAAAGACAAACCCGTAGAGATGGGAAGCAGGTCAGCGGTTGCCTGGGGAGGGGGTAGCAATGGGAATTGACGGGAAATGGTGACGAGGGAACTCTTGGGGACTGTGCAAAGGTTCTGAGAGTGGGTTGTGGTGGTGGTCGCACATCTGTGTAAATACACTAGAAACCTGTACGAAAGCAAGACCATGCACTTACAGTGGGTGAACTTTGTGGTGCATAAATTATAATCGAAATCAAACTATTAAAATCACTTGCAGTGCTTCACACAGGTCACCCGCCTGGCACGGGAAGCCCTGCCCTGCCCTCCCAGGACGCTCTCCCCCACGGCCCCAGCCCCGGGGAGCCCTCCCTGCCCCCAGGTGCAGACCTGGCCCCACAATCTGGAATCCTTTGTTACCCCGGCCAGCTTCTCCACCGGGAAAACTCCTTCTGTTCAACCTTCAAGACTCAGAGCAAATAACACTTCGTCTGAGAAGTCTGCGTACCCCCACCCATGATCATGCTTATCAAAATGTCATTGTTTGCTGAAACTGGTTTGGCTCAGTGGTAGAGCGTCGGTCTGCGGACTGAAAGGTCCCAGGTTCGATTCTGGTCAAGGGCATGTACATTGGTTGTGGGCACATCCCCGGTAGGGGGTGTGCAGGAGGCAGCTGGTCGATGTTTCTCTGTCATCGACGTTTCTGACTCTCTATCTCCCTTTCTCTCTGTAAAATATCAATAAAATATATATATTTTTAAATGTCATTGTTTGCTTGCACACCAGTCTCTCCCATCAGAGCGATGCTTTTTATACTTAGGCTAATGGGTTATGAAATCAACTTCATGCGCTACAACGAGCGTTAAACGCGCACACACACACATAAAGAAAATCAAACAGGATATAGAATATTTCTGCATGGTAAACACACTGTTCCACAAAACCACTGCTGCACTTTCCTATGTACGTATGATGTTTGTGTGTGTGCTGGGGTGTAAGAAGTCTGAAAAGCACTTCTCTGAACAAGCAGCTCCCTGAGGGCAGGGGCCGTGCTGTGTTTCCCGGGGTCCCCACGGTCAGCACGGCCGGCCCCGAGAAGTCCCCCAATAGGGCGTCTGCTCAGGGACAGAGAGGCTCTGCCCTCATGTGAAACTCCTCCTGCGCTTGATTACACATCTGTTTGTGTCTGTCTATACATCCTCTCCCGTGACACGCACATGGTTTTTCAAAAGCTGTTTGCTGGCTGGCAGGCCGCATTCCCCTACAGTTAGACTGGCAGCCATCCCTGCGAGAAGTCCAGATGATTACTCTAAGTATGAGTTTAAACCCAAGTAGAAATGTCAAACACTTTTTTTTGGATTTTTTTTTTTTGAGAGTTAAGATATACAACATGAAAATAATAACGCCGCAACGATTAAGTCAAACCTAAAATTCCGGACGGAACCGGCGACGACGTGATTGGTGGAGGCCAGGGCCAAGTAAAAATGTGGGGCCTCTTAACCAAAAACTGTGAAGAATGTAAGACGATGACAGCAGAGCATTAAACCGGGGGGCCCCTCTGAGCACAGGGGCTCCTTTACGTGTGGAGCACCCGCTGTCCCCACATGCTGCCTCGCCCCGACCCCGCGTCACGGCAGAGACCTTGTGGGGGAGAGGGCGGGGCTTAAAAGCGCTTTAGCATTCTGCTCATTTGCTCAGATCACAGGAGGCTGCCTGCCCCAACGTCATGCCAATGAGAGGGGAAAAAAAACAAACCCATCCAATGTCTGACAGGGGCCCCAAAGCACCCCTCCCAGAAGAATCTGAGCTTCACACAAAAAACCCCTGTGCTTCCTCTCTTGCATATGTCGGGGCAGAGGGCCAGCCAATCAGCTTATGCCTCAGTTTCTCGGCCCTGAATCTCCATCTACTGGGTTAGGACCTTTCAACCTTGGCCTTCGGGGACATCCAATGGACGCTAAGTCCTGTGGCCTGGTCAGTCCCCCCTCCCCCGCCGGGCTCTGCCTTTCTCCTTTTCTCCTTGGCCAAGAGCCCCCACATTATGAGAAGAGTCTGAACGTGGTCTCTCTCTTCGTCTTATGTGAGCTGGCAGAGGTAGGGGGCTGCCCATGGTCAGGAAAGAGGAAAAGGCACGTCTCAGGCACAGAAGTGTAACGCAAGGTCCCACGTTGCTGGCAGTTCCATGAGGAAAATTGCCTTTGACTTGTTTGTACAAACAGGTCTGCAAATGTAGATGGGAACATTCTTTTAAAGATCACCCTCCCCTCCACATGACTTAAAATGCTGTCATTTAAATTACTTGGAGCTTCTTTTGAGAAACTTTCTACCCCTCCGTCTGTCCAAAGCGATATCCCAGAGTGAAGCCGTCGGGAAGCCACGCTTATAGGCCTGAGCGCCCCCCTCGCTGAGCGGTGGGGTCGGGGTCCCAGCGGGGTGGGGGTGGGGGCACCAGCTTGCTTGCGGAGATTCGGGGAAACCCAGGGCGCCTCGGGAACCTTACAGACCATCTGGTCCCCTGGTGACCCAACCTTGCCTAAGGCAGCAGAAGCTGCTCTTCAACCAGCAGACTTCATGCAGTGGCCCAGCCTATAAAAGCATCAGGGCAGAACAGCTCGGGCTGTTGCTTGGCACAAGGATGTCAGACCCAACTTCCTGCATCCCCTTCCCTCTCCAACCCTTCCCCTCTCACCCCTTCCCCACTCCAACCCTTCCCCTCTCACTCCTAAAATTTAAGAGCCCTCTTTGAGGGCCCCTAGTCTATTCTGTTCCCCACCCCATTTCTATTTCGCAAGCAGAGGAGACCCACGTAAAGGGGCCTCCCACCGTCACACGGGACCTGCGCTCCAGGCCAGGGATGTTTCCAGCACCCGGGGCTGCCTCTCTGTTTCGTTTCAGTTGCTGGGAATGTCAGGGCCCTGGCAGATTTGAAGCAGCTTGTGAGTCTGTGTGGTCCCAGCGGAGCCTCATCTGTGCCGCTGCCTGCGCTGTGTGGCCTCCGTCCTCCGTCGCAGGAAACGCGTATGCAGGTCCACACCCCACCCCACCTACGGCGATTCCCTGAAACCCATTAGAGCGCAGAAGTTGTGCCCATGTGAAAACACTTAGCATGCGCCATTTGGGTCCGAGGCAGCAAATGAACCCCACATTTCAAGGGAGCTGAAACTTGAGAGGCTTGAGTATTCTACCAAACCAATGCTGAACCCCCGAACCCCCCCATTTTGGAAGGTGATTCAACACCAATCAGGCAGGGGCCACTTGCCTTCTGTGTTCAGATTCTGGCCAGAGTTTTAAAAATTTGAACACAATAAAATTCTTTTTTTTTTTTTTAAAAAAGTGTACAGTTCTATGAGTTAAGACATGTAAGGAGTCTTACAATTGCTACCACTTACAGAATAAAGGACATCTTCCAACACCCCCCACCCCAATCCCCTCAGGCTAGCCCTTTGCAGTCAGACTCCAGCTCTCGGTGACCACTGCTTTGCTCCCTGTCACTATGATTTTGCTTTTTCCAGATGGGATATAAATGGAATCATATACTACTGTAACCTCTTGAAATTGATTTCTTTCCACTTAGCATAATTCATTTAAGATTTATCCAAGTCATTGCAAGCATTCCTTTCTCATTGTTGAGTAGAATTTCATTACATGAATGAACAAGAGTTTATCCATTCACTCACCAAGGAACATTTGTCCATCCTTCCCCGCCCCGCCCCCACCCCACCCCACCCCACCCCACCTAGTTTTCAATAATTATGAATAATGCTATGAACATTCATGTACAGATCTTTTGCATAAAGATGCATTTTCATTTCTCTGGGATAAATGCCCAGGAGTGAGATGGCCGGGTCATTTGCTAAGAGTGTGTTTACCTTTCTAAGGAACTGTCAAAAAAGTGTTTGCAGAGTTGCTGGGCCATTTTGCATTCTGAGCAAAGCATGAGGGTTTTAGTTGCTCCACATCTTCAGCCACACATGGCACTGTTAGAATTTATTTACCCACTCTAATAGGTGTACAGCGGTATCTCACAGTGGTTTTAATTTGCATGCTCCTAATGTTTAGCATCTTTTCATGTGTTTATTTGTCATCCATATGGCCAGTGTCTTTGATGAAGTAACTTTTCCCCGACTTATTGAGTTGTTTTCTTATTGTAGAATTTTGTGAGTTCTTTACATATTCTTGATGCAAGCCCTTTGTTAGATATGTAATTTTTACATATTTTATCATAGTGTGGAGACTTCTCATTATAGTTAGGATGTCTCTTGCCGAACAAAAGTTTTAAGTTAAAACTTAACAATTTTAAAAAACAATGGATCACGCTTTTGGTTGTCATCTCTAGGAACTCTTTGCCTAACCTAAGATCTTAAGATTTCCTCCTATGGTTTCTTCTAAGAGTTTTATAGTTTTGTGTTTTATTTTTATATTTAATCCATTTTTGTTTAATATTTGGATATGGTATGAGGTTTAGATTCTTTTTTTTGTTGTTGTTGTTTACATACAGATGTCCAACTTTTCCAGCACCATTTCGATGAAACTGTCATTTCCTCAATGAATTACCTTTGCTCCTTTATTAGAAACCAGTTTACTCTATTTGCATGAGTTTATCTTTGTGCTCTCTATGCTATTGCACTGATCAATGTGACTATCCTTTTGCAAATATTACTGTGTCTTGATCAGTGTGGATCCTTAAACTTTGTTCTTTTTCAAAACTACTTTTGCTATTCTAGTTCCTTTGCTTTTCCATATAAATTTTAGAATAAGCTTGTTGATATCTATGAAAAAAATCCTGTTTAGATTTTGATTGCTATACATCTATAGATCATTTTGGGGACAGTTGACATCTTAACTGTATTGAATCTTGCAACTTTTATAAGCAAAGTATGTTTCTCCATTTATTTTGTTTTCTTTTGATTTCTTTCATCAGCGTTTTGTAGTTTGCAGTATATACATCCTGGACATATTTTGTTATAGTTATACCTAAAGATTTCATTTAGGAGGGAGTACTGTAAATGAGGCTGCTTGTTAAATTTCAGTTTCCAAGTGTTAGTTACTAGTGTATAGAAACATGATTTTTAAATGTTCACCTTGTTTCCTGTGATACAACTCATTTATTAGTTCCAAGAGCTTTTGTTTGTTTGTTTGATAGTTCCTTTGGATCCTTTTATATAGATAACCAAGTCATTTATGAATACAGATCGTTTTTATTGCTTTCATTCCAACTGAACGCCTTTTCTTTTTTTAAAAAATTATATTTTATTGATTTTTTACAGAGAGAAAGGGAAAGGGATAGAGAGCTAGAAACATCGATCAGTTGCCTCCTGCACACCCTCTACTGGGGATGTGCCCACAACCAAGGTACCTTGCCCTTCACCAGAATTGAACTTGGGACCCTTTAGTCCGCAGGCCAATGCTCTATCCACTGAGCCAAACCAGTTAGGGCCACCTTTTCTTTTTTTTTAAATTAAAAAAATTTTTTAATAGGCGTTCCTATTTATACTCTTGCCCGTGGCCAGTCCTGTGGAAGGGTGAGGACGTTCACCACCGGGAGCGGAGGGTCTGTGGTGATTAACTTGATGGGGCCTGCACTCTCAGGGTGGCCCCGTGGCCAGGGTCTGGGTCCCAGGACCCTGGCACCAAAGTCAGAGCTGGGAGGGGGGTTGGGCCTGGCTGGGTCCTTACTAGGAGGAAGAACTCAGGCTCCTGGTGGTCTGCCTAGCTGGGTGGGAGTGGGATGAGCAGCCCCACAAGGGAGGTAGGGGCAAGGCCAGCCCCATAGGGGAGGCGGTGGATCACAGACCTGGCACTCTGCCCTCAGAAACAGATTTGGAGATAAAACCGGAGGAAAAGAGAGGGAGAAAGAGATAGAAAAAAAACATCAATGATGAGAGAGAATCATTGATCAGCTACCTCCTGCATGTCCCCCACTGGGAATACAGCCCACAAACCAGGCTTGCATGTGCCATTTAAGGAACAGACAATTTTTAAAATTAGTCTTTTTCTATATTTATCAAGTGTATACTATGTTAAGGACACATGTTCAGGCACTGAGTTTTTAGGGGTAAACTAAAGGCAGACATGGCACTGGCCATCATAGTACCTGAAGTCTATGAGGAGACAGGAATAAATAGAAAGTCACACCACTAATAACAGTAACCCCCAGTCACCCCATCACCCGCTAGCCTATGTTCCCCACCAACAGAGGTCACTGCTATAAAGACGTTCAAAGTACTATGAAAGAGAATAACCACGGGGAACCCAGATTATTATATGTAAGTTGGAAGTTTAGATAAGGATCTTCAAGGGCTGAGTCACACCTAGCTGAGTGAAATGGTGCAGGAAGAAACCTGGAAGGCAGAGAGAAGAGCATGTGCAAAAGGGCGTGATGGGACAGAGGAGAGCTTCCCTCCCCAGTGAAAGGGTTCAGGTTTGCCTCTAGTCGAGAAGAACTGATGTGAAACATGTTGTAGGCCAGTGTGACTGGAGCAGAGAAGGAAACGAGGAGCAAACACTTTCAGCATCTAGTGGGCAATGTTAGGAAATTCTGGTAAGAAATCAGGTCAGGGCTTTAAACCCGAGAGTATGGGGAATCTGATTGCGTGTATACAAGATCACCATGTAACACCAATTCTTCTCAAGTTTTTCCAAAGTATAGAGGAAAGAGAACACTTCATTCATTCTATGAGAACAGCTTGACTCTGATATAAAAGCCAGACTAAAAGATTGCCGGACAAGAAAACCACAAGCTGATAGCCTTTGTAAATATAGATGTAAAAGTCCTTTATAAGACACTAGCAAACTGGTGCTGGCCAGTATGGCTCAGTGATTAAAGTATGAGCTCGCTCACCAAAGGATCATGATTCAATTCCAGGTCTAGGGCACGTACCTGGGTTGCAGATTTGAACTGGGCTTCAGTCAAGGCCATTGCAGGAGGCAACCAATTGATGTGTCTCTCTCACAATGCCTTTCTCTCTCTCTCTCTCTCTCCCTCCCTCCCTCCCTCCCTTCCTCCCTTCCTCCCTCTCATTCTCTCTAAAAATCCTTGGGTGAGGATTAACAACAACAAAAAAGATACTACCGTGTTTCCCCCAAAATAAGACACCCTCCGAAAATAAGACCTACTTACAGTTTTCCTTCTGAGTGAAATATAAGGCATCCCCCCCCCCGAAAATAAGGCCCCCCAGGCTCTGTCTCAGAATGAAAATTAATTTACCATAAACTGGTCGCTAGGGCAGCCCCGACTGGCGTCTAGCAACCAGTGACATTACGTGAAGTCCTGATGTCACTGGTGTGTGAATGGAGAGAAATCAGCTTGGAAACTTTGTGAAACCTAAACTGCAAGAAGCTGTGACTTGGGTGAAGAATTCATGGGAGAAAATCACTGACAGTTGCATTGCAAATGCACTGTGAGCAGGCTACCTTGACAAGAAGTACTCATTTAAAGACAGTGCTATTGCTAAACATGAGAGATTTGGTCCACTGATTCTGAAAGAAATGGAGTCACAAGGAATTCACCAGGAAATTCAGGAATTGGATTGTTATGATGATGTTCCAGAAGATGATAACATGATTGTCATTGAATAAATGAGTAAATTCTTGATACTGTAGGATTCACAGTTTGTCTGGTTTGTATTGACAACTACCATACTACCGTACCGTATATAGGTAATAAATTTCCTTTATTTTCATTTAACAATAAATGTGTACCGTATTCTTCTTCATGGAAAAATAAGACATCCCCTGAAAATAAGACCTAGCGCATCTCTGGGGGCAAAAATTAATATAAGGCATTGTCTTATTTTGGGGGAAACAGGGTAGCAAACTGAATCAAGCAGCATGTTAAAAAGATTATATATTATGATCAATTAAATTTATACTGAGATTAAATTTATGTATATGAATTATCTATATGAAAGGTGGTCTAATACACATAAATCAATCAAACCACATTAATAGAACAAAGGGCAAAACACTGTTGATCATCTCAATAGATGCAAAAAAGGAATTTGACAAAATTCACCACCCTTTCATGATAAAAAGTAACAAACTTAATAAATAGGAAAAGAAGGGGAATTCTTTAACATGCTTGTTTTTACAACTTCTAATCAACATAGTATTGGCAGTTTTTACCAGAGTAATTTAATCAAGAAAAAGAAATAAAAAGCATCCAAGCAAGAAAAGAAAAAGTAAGATTATTTCAATTCAGAGATGGCATGATCTTTTATATAGAAAATCCTGAAGAAACCACAAAACTCTTAGAGCTGATGCATTTAGCCAAGTTGAAGGATCAATACAGAAAATCAGTTGTGTTTCTATATATTAACAATAAAAAAACAAAATGAAAATTAAGAAAAAAATTTCATTTAAAATAGTATCATAAAGAATAAATACATAGGACTAAAGGTATCCAAGTAAGTGCAAGCCTTGTACACCGGAAACCACAAAACATTGCTAAAAGATATTAAGAAGACCTAAATAAGTGGAAAATCCTCTGTTCATGAACTGGAGAACTTAACATTGTTTAAACAGCAATACTCCCCAAAGAGATCTAAAGAGTCAACGCCAATCCTATCAAAACACCATGGCCTTGTTTGCAGAAATGGGAAAGATGATCCTAAAATTCATATGGAATTGCAAGGGTTCCTGAATAGCCAAAACAATCTTGAAAAATGAAGAACAAACGTGGAGAACTCCTACTCCCCATTTAAAAACTTACTACAAAGCTATAATAATCCAACAACGTAGATCTGGCGCAGGGATAGCTGTAAAATTGATAGCCCATTAAAATATCCATACAGCTGAAGTTGTTTTATTTTTAACACGGCTGCCAAGACCATTCAATGGGGGTGGGAGGGGGTGGGGGGAGCAGTTTCTTCAATAAACGATGCTGGGAGGACGGAACACGCACGTGTAAAAGAATGAAGCTGATGGACCCATACGTCACAACATACACAAAAATGAACTCAAAATGGATTAAGGGCCTACATTTAAGAGCTACATTGAACTATATTTTCTTAAGAAGTATTGGCAAGGATGCAGAACAAACTGGAACCCTCATATATTGCTGGTAGGAATAGAAAAGGGTCAGCCACCTTGGAAAAGTTTGGCAGTTCCTCGGTAAGTTAAACAGAATTACCATCTGACTTAGCAACTCCATTTCTCCATTGGAAACAGGTCCATCCTTTGAAAGCAGATACTCAAATAATTGTAAACAAATGTTCATAGCAGTTCTACTCTGGACAAAAAGTGGAATTAGCTCAAATGTCCAGCGATGGATGAATGGATAAACAAGATGTAGTATATTCAAACAATGGAGTGTTATTCAGCCATAAAAGGATAAAACTTACAAACATTATGCTAAGTAAAAGAAGCCAGACACAAAAGGCCATATATTGTATGATTCCATTTATATAAAGTGTCCATTTTTGGCAAATTCATGGGGACAGAAAGCAGATGAGTGGTGGCCGGGGACTGAAGGTAGTGGGATGGGGAGGGATTGCTTAACAGGTACAGGGTTTCCATTTGGGGTAATAAAAGAGTCTGGAACTAGGTCATGGTAGTGGTTGCACAACACGGTGAATGTACTTAATGTCACCAAGTTGTGCATTTTACAATAGGGCCAACGGTAAACTTTTATGTGTATTTTACCTCAGTAATAAAATAAAATAAAACAACTAATCAAACAACTCACACTGTCTTTTACTGATTACAAAACTTAATAAATAGACATTTTATATGTTTTAAAAATCACTGTGGCTGTTAGGAGGACAATGGGTGGAGCAGCCCAGGGAAGTGCTGCAAAGAGGGAGAGAAGAGATGGGTTCGTAAACTGTCGGAGGTCAGAGAATGAGTCTGGACTTCTGTCCAGATGGGGAGGGAGTACGTTTGGGGACATCAAGTCACAAGTTTAGTTCTGATACTTAAAACTTTATGGACCAGTGTCACTTACGAATATAAGTATGAAACATTAGCAGTAAAGCATTAGCAAATTCAACTTAAAACATAGAATCAAAAAATGTCGATCTATCCTAAAGAAATAGTTCAAAACACTGAGGTTGTACATATAGTGAAAAAGTTCATTGCAATGCTATATTTGCCCTTTTTAAAAAAAAACTTTTTAAAAGTTCATTGCAATGCTATAATATCCTTTTTTTAAAAAAAAAATCCTCACATTATTGATATTGTATATCGTCTTGAGAGAAAGTAGAAGAGGGAAAGGGAGAGACAGGGAGGGAGGGTTGGAGAGAGGGAAAGAGAGATAGAGAGAGAGAGAGAGAGAGAGAGAGAGAGAGAAGAGAAGAGAAGAGAAGAGAAGAGAAGAGAAGAGAAGAGAAGAGAAGAGAAGAGAAGAGAAGAGAGATGGATATCAGTTGCCTCCCTACTCACCAACCAGGGATCGAACCTGCAACCTTTTGGTGTACAGGACAAGGCTCCAATCAACTTAGCCACCAAGCTGTGGCCAACCACAGTATATAACAGATATAACAGGAGGGTGGTAAAATAAAACATGAAATGTCTTTTGAACAACTGGATAGAATTTTTTCAGAAAAGGCTTAACAACACATTGAGAGGAAAACCAAGATAAAAGGCGATTTCTAAACTATAATTATAATTATGAGAATAATTATGCTTATAATTTAAAAAATGCTAGAAGGAAATGTATAAAAATTAATGATGGCTATTAGGATGTAGAATTATACATAATTCTTTCTTTTTTCTGTTTTCCAAATGTAGTTATACTACTTTTATCATTTAAAAAAGTATGGTTGGGAGAGAAAAAGAAGAAAAGGTAAGCTAGGTGGCAAGGTGGAAGGGAGAAAATGCTAAGGGTCTGAAGTGAGGCAGGTGGGTGGATCAGCCTGGGGACCCTGGGAATGTGGTGCTCACAGGGTTAAACGGCCAATCCAGGCATCTCATTGGGGCAATGAGCTGATGGTGACGCCTCAGCCTGCAGTGAGGACACAGTTTGCATGGCCCATTGGTAAGAACATTATGAGGAACTGTCCGACTCAAGAGGCTGATCCTGCCTGCCCTGTGTCCAGCACTGCTTCCCCATGTGTCTTCCATTGGGAGATAGTCCTGGGAAGGGGGGGGGGGGACCCAGGCTGGCCTGAATCCTATGATTCCTTAATAGCAACTGGCCGTTTGCCTTCTGGCCAAGACTCTGATATGAGGTTTCTGGCTCAGAGTTGCTACAGACCCAACAGCAACGACTCTGTCTTTCAAGCTTAGTTGAATAAAACTGTTTTATACGCTTGGATGCAAAAAGCACTTTTTTTTTCCCCCCTCTTGAAATGAAGGCATTAAAAATAATGCTCATTAAAGTCAACTCAGACAGGATAATTAAAGGCACAGCTGTCCCGGACTAAACACAGCTTTCAAACTCAAAAGATGCCGTACCTCCCCCACCCCATCCCAACTTTTTACTTACTATTTTTCCTAATTAGAGAAGTGGCCTGAGAGACAGGGAAGCTTTGTTGTCTGGTCTTAATAAGTCGCTCGGCAGATTTATAGATGGAGTGCCCTCTTCCACGGCTCCTGAGATAAAAGCACTGACATGTGGTCACATCCAGTGCTGCTAAGCAAGTGATGTGAACGGAGGTTCGCTGACTGTGTCCAAATGGTCCTTTCGCTAGACTCCGTCTAGCAGCCATCAATCGGATACCTACTGTAAGTCTAGCACTGTCCAGGCTCTGACATGGTCACGAAGAGGACCGAAGTGTGACCTCTACCAACAGTGTCTGCTACACCTCAGCAAATACCAAGATACCTGAGTCCAGGTTATCTTCAGCACAAGATCCATTTGCCATGAAATGGCAGCCTCTCAAAGCAAACCCCGGGGAATGAGCAAGGCTGCTGTGGTTATGGTGATTATATGCTCTCGTGACCTTGTAATAAAATAAGATATAACAGATCTTCAGTCCCTCCCCCTCTTGTAACCCCTATATACCAAAGTGGGTGACACGCAGGCCCATCTGGTGTCATGCAGGACAATTTTCAGATATCAAGCATGGCTCCACATAGCTAGCTGTCCCCAATGTTTGTTTGCCCTTTCTTCTACAGCAAGACAAATTGTAGAATAGCATAAACCTACATTTCCCAGGTTCCACTGCAGGCAGGGGCAACCACCTGACTAGTTTATGGGCAATGGCACATGAGTGGAAGTGATGTGCGCAGCTTCCTGAACATGATCTTAAAGAGAAAGTGCATGCGCCTCCTTCCCTTCCTTGTCTTGCTTCCTGCAGGCTGACTCAGGACTCAACGGTGAGAGCTGGAGCAGCCACATGGGGCCCTGAGATGACACTGTGTGGTTAGAGCCACAGAACATCAGGAACCTGAGTCTTCAATACCCTATGAGCCACTATACCTGTGCCTGCACTGTTACACGAGAGGCAAATGCATTTCTGTCTTTTTAAACTACAGTATTTGGGGGGGGGGTCGTCTATGTTATAGCAGCCCAACCTGTATCTTAACACACCAAGTGTGGCTTAAATTAATACCGTATTTGCCGGCGTATAAGACGATTTTCTGGCCCTGAAAAATACCATATTTGCCGGTGTATAAGACAACTGGGTATAAGACGACCCCCTAACAGTTCCACTCAAAATACAGAGTTTGTTATATACTCGCCGTATAAGACTACCCCCCACTTGGAGGCATATTTTTCAGGGCCAAAAAATCGTCTTATACGCCGGCAAATACGGTAGATCTCTGAATAATAACAGTCATCATGTGCTGCATATAAGCCATGGGCCATGCAGTGTGCTAGATGCTCTCAATATACATGATCTCATCTGATTCCTCACAACATCCTTTTAGGTAATTGTCACTAGTTCTATTTTATAGATGGCAAAACGGAGGCCCAAGGAGGTGGGTGCACTACAATGAATTGGCGACAAGGCCAGGGCTTAAACTCAAGTCTTTGAGCTCTCAGTGTAGGGCTCCTCACATTACCATGTGCCAGGTACTTGCTTTAACTTAGGTACTCTTTCTTTCTACCAAATTGCTCTTGAGGACATGTTTTTTCTTACATAAAAGCTAATTCCGAGTACAAATAGCATAAAGAATTATAGATCTCTATTTTATTCAAATTAAATCCCATCAGAACTACATTTTCAACTTCTATTACACTGACTTTGTTTTAAAAGCAAGTTTTCTATTAAAAAGGGGGAAAAGGGAAAACTTGAAATCTACTGAAGAGTTATTTGCATTTTAAGAACAAGTATTTTCAGTCCCCTAAAGGAGAAATGTAAGATCACTTAATTCTTAATATTCTTAGAAATCAGTACCTCAAAACACTTGATACAACTGTTTAAACATCCCAAGAGAATCAGAACCAATGAAAGAATTCAGTAATATGGTGACATAAAAAGATTTATATAGAAATTAATAGCTTTCCTATATAAAAATAACAATCAAATTATAAGATATAATGGAATATCCTAATTCTATTCTATCATATCCTATTCTAAAATACAAATCACCTAGAAATAAACTTAAGAAGAAATTTAAGTATCTGCATGAAGAAAAAGCCCAAATCTTCTAAGAGATAAGAAGGAAAAAAGACTTGAACCCTCAGAGAACCACACCATGTTCTTGGACAGGACAACTCATCATCATAAAGGTGTCAATTCTTCCCATTATCAACTCTTCCCATCTATCAATTAACACCATTTGGGTAAGCTCACCTTAACCTAAAAAAGGGTCTAGGCCATAATGGATTCTTAAACTGGACTGAGGGCTGGAACAAAAGCAACCTGACCATGCTGGCACTCTCATCTTGGGCTGCTGGTGAAGGAGCGGAGGGGAGAGCAAGAGACCCTCCGCTCTTTCGGCTCCGTGGGCCAGATAGAACAGCTGAACAGGCCGGATCCGGCCCATGGGCCGTAGTTTGCCCACAGCTGGTCTAGGCTAGAACAAAGAATAAAAAACATTTATTTGAGCAAAGGATTTCAACCCCAGAGACACATATTCAGGTAGCAACTTAAATTGTATTCCAAAGAGGACAAACAAAGGTGGGATTTCTAAAGGCAACCACAGACACAGTCCTCATTTCAGTCCTCTATGAAAATGAAGGATGCTGATTGGAGAAAGGGATTGGTTTCTTTCATGGTGAAGAATGCATATGGTCTAATTGCCATGGTAAAGAGAAAGTAAAGTTCAAGATGTGGTTACATAGTTGGCTTAAAATGTTAAAAGTTGTGGGTGAGAGGAGCATAGGCAAACTTCTCCATGGCCTCCTGGTTCCATCTTAGTTGCCTTGACATAAATAACTCTATCTTTACAATTTCCATCTACACTTTCAAATACCAACGAGTTTATTCTAAAGTTCATATGGAAAGCTCAACATGCAAAACTAACTAGGCAATTTTAAAAGAAACTACGTCAAAATAAAAAGCTTCTGCACAGCAAAAGAAACCATCAACAAAACAAGAAAGCCCACTGCATGAAAGAACATATTTGCCAGTGATATTTCTGATAAGTGTTTAATCTCCAAAATGTACAGAGAACTCATACAACTTAACAAAAGGAAGATCAATGATCCAATCAAAACATGAGCAAAGGACCTAAGTAGACATTTTTCAAAAGAGGACATAAGGCTAAGAGACATATAAAAACATGCTTAAAGTCACTAACCATCTGAGAGATGCAAATCAAAACGAAAATGCAGTACCATCTCATGCCTATCAGAATGGCTATCATTAACAAATCAACAACGACAAGTGCTGGCAAGGATGTGGAGAAAAAGAAACCCTCCTGTACTGCTGGTGGGAATGCAAACTGGTGCAGCCACTATGGAGAACAGTATGGAGTTTCAAAAAAAAAAAATTGAGAATGGAACTCCCTTCAATCCCACTTCTAGGAATATACCCCAAGAAACTGGAAACACCAATTAGAAAGGATATATGCACTCCTATGTTCATAGCAGCACAATTTATCATAGCTAAGATTTGGAAACAACATAAGTGCCCATCAGCAGATGTGTAGATTAAAAACCCGTGGTACATCTGCACGATGGAATACTCTGCTGCTATGAAAAAGAAGGAACTTTTATCATTTGCAACAGCATGGATGGAACTGGAGAGCATTATGCTAAGCAAAATAAGCCCGTTGGAGAAAGATAAATGATCTCACTCATATGTGGGATATAATAATCAACATAATTTGATGAACAAAAATAGATCCAAAGACAAATGGCAGGGAAGGTGGTGGTGGTGGGGGTGAGTGGTTAGAGAGCTACCAAAGAACTTGTATGCATGAATATTAGCATAACTAATGAACACAGACACTGGGGCCATGTGGGCCTGCCCAGGGTGGGAATGTTGGGTGTGGGTCAATTGGGGAAAAAGGAAACATATGTAAAACTTAAGATAATAATAATTTTATTTTTTATCTTTATTGTACATATTATTACAAATGTTCCTCATTTTCCCCCTCTCCATTGCTCCCCTCCACCAAGTTTCCATCCCACCCTCTGCCCTTTCCCCATCCCCCATTGTCCTCATCCATAGGTGCAGTTTATGTTCAGTCTCTTCCTGCCCCCCCCTCCCCATTTCCCAGAGAATCATCAGTCCCCTCCCCTTCCATACCTCTGATTCTATTATATTCACCAGTTAATATTGTTCATCATGATTTTTACTTCCCTTGGTTTTTAGATTCACTTGTTGATAGTTACATATTTGTTGTTCATAATTTTTATCTTTATTTTCTTCCTCTTCCTAAAGAACCCCTTTTAGCAATTCATATAATTCTGGCTTGGCGGTGATGAACTCCTTTAGCTTAAATTTATTTGTGAAGCTCTTTATCTGGCCTTCGATTCTGAGTGATAGCTTTGCTGGGTAGAGTATTTTTGGCTGTAGGTTCTTGCTAGTCATCACCTTGAATATTTCTTGCCATTCCCATCTGGCCTGCATGGTTTCTGTTGGGAAATCAGCTGACAGTCGTATGGGTGCTCCTTTATAGGTAACTACCTGCTTTTGTCTTGCTGCTTTTAAGATTCTCTCTTTGTCTTTTGCTCTTGGAATTTTAATTATGATGTGTCTTGGTGTGGTCCTCTTTGGATTCCTTTTGTTTGGGGGTCTGTGTGCTTCCTGGACTTGTAAGTCTATTTCTTTCCCCAGGTGGGGGAAGTTTTCTGTCACTATTTCTTTCAATATGTTTTCGGTATCTTGCTCTCTGTCATCTTCTGGGACGCCCATAATTCTGATGTTGGTTCGCTTGAAGTTGTCCCAGAGGTTTCTTACACTATCTTCAACTTTCTGGATTCTCTTTGTCTTCTTGCTTCTGCGGAGGAGTGTCCTCTTGGCTCTTTGTGTTCCAAATCTTTCACTTGGGGGAAGATAACTGAGCGTCTGGAAAATGGTATACACCCCACATACCTCAACACTTTTCGACCACACGAATGGAGCAGCCATTAAATAAAACCTCTTGGAGCACGTTGGACCCACACACTTTCTGGTGCTTCCTACGCATACGGCGCTGCTGTAAGTGCTATAGGGAGACTGGGATGTGGATTTGGAACTTTGTCCAATTCTGTTAATCGCAATATTCAGTCTTAAGCAACCAAAATTTAGTTGGTCATGAAATCTGCTCCTGGCTTAAGAAGTTTCAACTTCAATAGAATCCCAGGGCACAGAGCTGGTAGGATTCAAGATTGGTGCAAGGTATGCTTCCAGTTCCTTTGTTCAGTCAACAAACTCACCATGATGAAGATGAAAGCAAATGCGATGATGATGATGGGGATGGATGTTATTCCCATTTTATAGGTGATAAAACTTAGGCACAATGAGGTGAAACAATTTGCCCATAGCCACCCGTGTTTTCTTCCCTTCTCATCAGGATTCCAGACTGGCTCTCAAAGTCTCCTTTATGCCATGCATTTGCTGAACCAGTGATATTAAAATAAAAAACCGTCTCCAATCTTCCATTTAGGAGCAGGAATATAGGTATTAGGGCCAGGTAGGTACAGAATATGATAAAAAGCCATGCGATGGTGTTCAACTCTCACACTCAGAGTAAAGAGACATGTATCCTTGTCTTTGCAAACAAACCCTCTCCCCCTCTTCCTATAGTGGAGCCCAATAATTAGTACATAAGAACACAACATTTGGGTAGTTAAGGAACAGCCCTGAAAAGTGATCACAGATGAAGCTGAAAGGACTTTTTTTTAAACATGCAGCCCCCCAGTCCCACCTCAAGTACTAGGTTAACAAATCCAGGCCACATTTGAGGGAATTGCTGACAGGAAATAAAAAAGCTCGTCACAGTACTTTATTCAAATAAGTTTCTAAATTTAAAAGCCTATAAAAAGCACCTCAGATCAAAAAGTGAACAAACAGCCACTTTCTTTACGGTTATCAAAGGCACTAAATGTACTAATAACCTAGGTCCACAGGCCTGCCTGCTGCCACGGCGAATCCTGTCCCAGAGAGGGGGCCACACAGCCCGCAAGCGACGCCTCTGGGTGGGGACTTGCCTGGCTAGTGTTTGGGCGGGTCGTCTGGTGGGCCTCAGTATCCACTTCTATGAAATGAAGATAATAATACCCTTCGCAGGATTGCGAGGCTCAGTTGAACAAATCTATTAAGGGTTAAGGAGCCTGGGTCCCAGCAGGGGATCAGCGTCTGTATTACCCTTCTTCTCCACAGACCCTGATGACAACACATTCTCACTCCTATGAAGAAGGGAAGATCTGGGTAGGCGAAAAGTCTCAATATCAATGCGGTTTTTTTGTTTGTTTGTTTTTTGCCTATGGAGTGTATTCATTTCCTGGTGCTGATACACATAAAGCACTACAAACTGGCAGCTTCAAACAGTAGAAATTCTTTCTCTCCCAGTTCTTGAGGCCAGAAGTATGAAATCAAGGTATTGGCAGGGCTGTGCTCCCTCTGAGACTCTAGGTGGAATCCTTCCTTGTCCCTTTCAAGCTTCCCGTGGTGGCCCGAGTCCTTGGCTTGTGGCTGCATCTCTCCAGTCTCTCTGCCTCTGTGGTCCCATGGCCTTCTCAATGTGTGTCTGTTCTCACATCACCTTCCTTCTTATAAGGACACTGAGCATTTTGGATTAAGGGCCCACTCTACTCCAGTGTGACCTCATCTTCACTAATTACACCGGCAACGATGCTGTTTCCAAATAAGGTCATATTCTGCAGTACTGGGGGTCAGGACTTAAAGACATAGTTTTGGGGGACACGATTCAAGAATGGGAGCAATCTTTTACTGAGCTCACCACTGTAAGGGTGACAAAGGAGACTGAGGGCCCACACCAGACCTTTTCTGCTCAGGGTCTCGCTGGGGGAAAGGATGATGGCACAGAGTGATGGCACAGCGAGAGGGGTGCCATATGTGGGAGGACCAGGGCTGCCATGTACACCAGTGTGAGCCTAGTTTGCTCCCACGTAAAGAGAACAGTGATAACGCCTGGCCCCCTTGATAAACACTAGCACATACACATGCGCAGAGCATGCATGGAGTCCTTTTTTTCCCTCAAGTCACAGAAGTATAGAATTTTAGAGTCATTGGTTCTTGACGGTGGAAAGCACCACCAAATACCCAGCTGATCAAGTGGGAGACGCGGGGTCCTCCTATTTCTCTTCTGTCCCAGTCGCCATATCCAAGTATGATGTCATTCCCACCTTCCCTTCTCTTGAACACGTCTCCTCCTGGCCATTCCAGCCAGACCACGCGGTGTGGCCAAGACCCTAGCATCTTCCTTGTGAACGAACAGCTGCAGAATTTCCCACCAGGCTCCCCATGGCTGTCAGAGGGGCCACGGGAAACACAGACCTCTACACATCACTCTCCTGCCTGAAGCGCCTCCGCTCAGCACAGCCTCCCGCCAGGAGAAAGTCCATACCCCACTTACAGCCATTCTAATCAATATATCATTGGTTTAACCTGACAAAATACCGCTCGTGTGTATTTAGAGGAATAAACAGACAAGAATAGCTAAGCCACTTAAAAGAAAAATAACAAGAAAGTTAAGGACATGAGTTAAAACAACGTGGCACCGGTACAGACTTTGAAAGGAAGATGTGCGTGCACCAAACAATTTTGAGTACAATTCAGGCGAAAAACAGATTGTTGGGATAACAAGTTATTTGGAAGAGAGTTAAATGAGATCTTCTCACACCATAAATTACAGAAGAGTTAAGTAAAAAAAATAAATGAAGACTTCTATATGTCGTAGAAGCTTTTATACTATGGCAAGCATATATTCCTTTTATAAAGAAGGAACAAACCATAAAGGTGGAAAAAACTCTATAAACTAGAAGAAAAGAGAGGTAAACACTGAGCTCATTAATATCAAGTGGGACATTCTAAGCATAAAAACAATGGAAGAAAAATTGTCAACTTTGGTTAGCTTAAAAATTTCAAATAATATATATTAAAAAAAACACCACAAAAATTTCAAGGCAATGACAAAGTGAAGAAAAAATTCATAATAAAGATAATAAAGGGTTGTCATCCTTAAGATATTTTTTAAAATCTTGCTAATGGATAAGAAAAACACTAGCCAAAACTGGTTTGGCTCAGTGGATAGAGCGTCAGCCTGCGGACTGAAAGGTCCCGGGTTCAATTCCGGTCAAGGGCATGTGTCTTGGTTGCGGTCATATCCCCAGTGGGGGGGTGTGCAAGAGGCAGCTGATTGATGACTCTCTCTCATCGATGTTTCTAACTCTCTTTCTTCCTTCTTTGCTGTAAAAAATCAATAAAATATATTTTAAATTAAAAAAAAAAGAAAAATACTAAAACTCCCAATTCCTCACCCCAAAGGCAATTCTAAATAGAACTAAAGTGGTCTAGTAAACATGTGGCTGATGATAGTAATAAAACACATACCAGAAGGCACCCTTTTTTGAATGTCTGGTAACACTGAACCATTAGTTATCATTAATGGTAAAAACAAGAGAAAAATTCTGAGATGTCTTAAATTAAATTATAGCAGACCAGAGAGTGAGAGAAAGTGATAAAAGGAATTAAGCAGCCAATGGCCACAGGACAACTAATAAAAGATGGCTCACATTCCTGGATGTCCTGGAACTTCTGTGGTGACCACCAGATACACCGCGCATCCAGCATATGCACAACTTTTAGGACTGTTACCTGCCACCAATGAAAAGTAGCACGTGTTTATCCCCTAAAGACTGTGCACCTATCCTAGAACTTCCCCGCTTCACCATTACAAATGGTGAAATATTAAAAATAAAACTCAGCAGGCCCCCTTCGTCAGATGCTAGGGAACAAACTCACTATTTTGAAAATTGGTAAATAATTGGTGGTGGAGGGGGGGGGGACCCATCCTGCTGTTTTTACGTGAACTCTATTACAGGGTAACCAAACAGTCTCTCCTTATGGAAGTATTCCAGCTAGTAGATAAAGAAGAGCAGGATTAGGAGATCACTGTTTTTACAAATCCCTAATAAAATAATGGATCTGGGCAAACATCATCAATGGCTGTTAACATCACAAAAGAATTGTCCTGGTGGGAGCACCCACTACCACTTAGTAAGTATTCTTACCCCAAAACCACACCTGAGTCTTATCAAAGCCTACAGATCGACCCACCAATTTACAGGAAATGCAGGGGCAGAGGAACCTACTAAATGACACCCCAGGAATGCAAGGACCACAGTCCAGACTGTGGGAACCTGCAGGAAAAATGACCAGCTTCTTCGATAAATAAGTACTAAGTCATAAGAAAAGAGAAGGAGGAAGAATCCACAGACTTAAGAACAAACTTACCCGACTAATCAACCAACCACAATAAATAAACCTGATCTGGATCCTGATCCAAACTATCAAAAATTATGAAACAATGGGAAAACTTGGAACCAATGGGATATTTAATTGACATTAAGTATTTGTTATTTAAAAAAATTTTTTAGGTGTAATAACTGTTTTTTTTGTTACATTTTCTTAAAATGTATTTGACTTCTAAATATCTGTACTGAAATATTTAACCCTCCCCCCTCAAATGATGGTACCTGTGATTTGCTTCCAGGTGGTTAGCAGATGGGAGTCTAGCTGCAACGAGACTGGTTATGATTTGGTAACTGTTAAAGCCAGGCAACTGGTACCCGGGGTTCATACTATTCTCTCTACTTCTGCAAAATGTTCAAAAATATGTTCCATTTTCCATAATAGAAGATTTAAACAACATTTAAAATGATATATATATTTTTCACAACAATGGGATGCCATGGAGAAATGCTCACGATATGGCGAGGATGGAAAAGCTACACCATTAATAGAGTGCTACCTCGATCTAGTTAAATACACATTAAGCATTTCTGAGGCAAAAAGAAGAAAATTCAACATGACGTTAATAACAACTGTTATCTCTCTACGGTGGAATAATGGGTGGTTTTTATTTCCTTATATTTTCTGTTTCTACAATTAGTAGGCCTTCGTTTATAAGTACAGAAATGTATTTCAAACAGCATTCAACTTGGAATTTGCCAGGGAAGAGCCACGTTGTTATGTTCGTAGTATGTTTATTTCTGCTTTGGCCTAATCACTCCCAACAGCCTCTGGAACTGCCATCAACCCGGAGACGTCCTCCGCGAAGAGAATCCCCAGACTTAATAAAATAAACAGCGTAAGCAGACCTGATACAGAAGCACCTTTTCTCAGGCCAGGAAAGCTTTAGAGAAGCCCGCCGTTCTCTCCCCCAAGAAGAACCAAGCAGAAGAAAACGCATCTGTAAAGGTGAGCACAGCAGTGACCCTCCCAGTAGGGGGCGCTGGCCCCAGCCCAGGGCCCGCTGAGCCTCCGGCCCCCAGAGACGGGGCAGGGCAGGCTGTGGGCCCTTGACCGTTAGCCACCACAGGCAGGGTGTCTGAACCAGCCCCACAACACCTGCAAGGAAAGTTCTGTCGGGTGGAAAAAATTAATCCTAGCCGCCAGTTAATCCCAACTAGGAAACATTACGTGAGCTCTCAGAAGAGGCCGGGGGAGAGGGTGACACGGTTAAGGACTTAGTGCATGGGGTGTGACCACTCTCCTCCCCCTAAGATTCAGCTTCAAGATTCAAATAGTTGGGAAAGCCAAACTGCCCAATGCTTTGCCATTCCGTCTACAGATATCTACCCCCTACCTCGCTGCCTTGTGTGTCAGTGAGAATGACACCTGTTTTCTCTCTTTTTCTTGCCTTATGCCTGCTCCCATGGGGGTAGGGGGTAGAGGGGAGAGACGCCTTTTTGTCCTTCACATTTTACAAAAGGTCTTACCAACTTTCCCACCCGTGTGTCATTAGGGCCTCTGGGGGAGAAAAAGTAAGTCCTAGACCAGGGGTGGGCAAACTTTTTGACTCGAGGGCCAAAATGGGTTCTTAAACTGGACCGGAGGGCCAGAACAAAAGCATGATGGAGTGTTTGTGTGAACTAATATAAATTCGAAGTAAACATCATTACATAAAAGGGTACGGTCTTTTTTTTTTTTTTTAATTCAATAGTTTTACTCACTGGATCCGGCCCTGTCCTAGACCTTGCTGGTATGTGGTTGTTTTCAGTCCAATGTGGGAGAGATCCCCCCTAACCACATTCTCCCTTCTATGATATTCAAGTTTTTGGGGGCCTGTGGATGGGGTGTCTCAGTTCATACCAACATACTTTTTCCGACTTAAGGAAACAAATGAGAAGAGGAATTCCCATGGGAAAGTCTGGATGTCGCCCCCATTCAGAGAACCGTTGTCTCAGAGAGGCGGGTGAGCAGAAACAAGCCACTTCACGGTCCTGGCAGCAGGGCCAGGTGCCTTCCGTGCGACCGGGCAGAGATAAGAGCTGGCTGCAGCCCAGCAACTGAATTCCTGGTGCTGCCTCACCCCTTGCAGGTGGCTCCCTTCCCATGACCGCACAGCCAAAGGCACTCTCCAGAGAGCTGCGGTGCCATGTGCCCAGGCTGGTGGCTGTTGAGAGAGTCAGCCCAGGCCACCTCCTGGCCAGCTCTCCTGACTGTAATGGCTGTTTCCTCCACAAGGGGCAGCAGTGGCACAGATGGCCCATGGCCCACAGGCTGAGAAGGGCTGGGGAGAGGGGGCCAAGTGACCTGCCACTGACTCACCTGTGCCTCCTGCTTTCCCAAACCGGGCTTGGAGCAGACCCTGGGCCTGGTTAGCCACGAGGCGGATCCACCAGGGAAGGGCTCCTCAGTAGCCCGGTGAACTGTTCGTGCTCTCTGAAAATGCACAACCAGTTTTTAAAAGCTTGGAATGCCATTTCCCTACTTCAGCAAGACCAGGGTAGCCAACATGCAACAGTTTATACAAAGGCGCCTCATCCAGAAGTTCCTGCAAGCTCTGCAACCTTGGGCAATTTGCCTCTCCTCTGCCGCCTCAGTTTCCTCATCTGTAACATGACGAAGGTAACAGTACCTACGGTAGCAACCACTGATTCTAAAAGAAATGGAGTCACGAGAAATTCACCAGGAAATTCAGGAATTGGATTGTTATGACGATGTTCCAGAAGATGATGACATGATTGTCATTGAATAAATGAGTAAATTCTTGATCCTGTAGGATTCACGGTCTGTTTGGTTTGTGTTGACAGCTACCGTACTACCATACCGTACACAGGCAATAAATTCCCTTTATTTTCATTTAACAATACATGTGTACCATATTCTTCTTCATGGAAAAATAAGACATCCCCTGAAAATAAGACCTAGCGCGTCTTTGGGAGCAAAAATTAATATAAGACATAGTATTATTTTCGGGGAAAGGGGGTACCTCCCAGCGAGTTGCTGAGAGGGTGACACGAAGGGAATGGGCATGGAGTACTCTTGGCAAGTGCTGTGTTCTCATAAATACTAAGATAGGTATTCCTTATGCCCCTGCCCCACCACCAAATTCAAAATAACAGGAGTACACATGAGAGAACACACACAGTGAGCTCCACATCCATCGTTGTTGTACTTAAAGGAGCCGTCCCACAAGTCCCCACCCCGGCAATCGGACACCGTCCTGCGAATCTGGTTCTGAATTGCTGGGTCTGCTCAGTGCTGCATTCTTGGCACCGAGCACAGCTCCTGGCACAGGGTAGGAGCCTATTCAATATTTTTTTGGAAGGAAGGAATTATGCTAAAAGCAGCCACACTCGCTGTGTTCCCCGCATGGTCAACATCTCCACCTAACTTCACTCTGTTTTATTTCACAGATGGCATTGAGACTCCAAGAGGTTAAGTCAGAATCCCCCCCCTTCCCCCAGCAATCAGGCCCAATCCCCAAACAACTTTGAAACAAAAGCAGCTGAGGCATTTACCCGGGTCAGTAATGAAAACTCAACATTCTTCTGTCATTGATATAACTTATAGGGAGCTTTTCATATTGATTCCTTTTATCTTTGCTATTTGGGGCTAAGATAAACCTGTAGGCATTTAACTTATTTCGGTCATTTAAAGAAATAAAGAACAGAAGAGTAGACTCTGTATTAAATCAGGCACAATAAGAGGAAACATTTTTTTTTAAACGAAATATAATGTTAAGAGCCTCAGGTTACTATAAATCACCCCCACTGAGCTCTGAAATCCCTAAATTACTATTGTGCTATTCCACATTTCCCATCCATAACAGCTGACGAAAACACAAAATCAGGCCAACTACAAAGCTGGAACATTTTTAACTTAATTTCAATTCTGCATTACTAAAACAACAAAAACAAAAAAAACTCAAAACCTTCCAGGATTTAACAAATTTAACTACAAATTGCCAGTCATATCCTTTCAACAATTAAATGCCGTATAAAAAGAATGGTTTTTCAAATCAAATTTCCCAGATTTTTCATTAACAAATGTCCCCCTGGATCCCTCTTCAGAACTGGAGCCAAAATGGAAATGGATGTGAAAATTAGCGAACACTTACCAAGAGCGGAGACTGCAGGAAAGGAAGGAAGAAGCAGGAAGGCAGTGTTTGCTGTTTATTTGGAATAATTAGCAAAGCAGAACCAGCTGGAGGCTGGCCCCATGCACCTTGCCCAAAATGCTGCACCGAGGGGGGGTGGGGGGGGCGCAAAATGTTCAAAGGGCCTAGAAGTGGATGGTTAGGTGCCGTTTCACGCCTCACTGCACAGCTAAATAAAGGGAAATATTCTTTTTTTTTCTCCAGTGTAATTAAACTTTCGCAGCCCTGATGGGCTGTTTCGCTCTGGGGAATCCAGCTATTTTGAGAGCCGCACACCTTTTAGCCAAGGCAAGGGTTTTCACGTCAGTCTAGGCCAGTGGTCGGCAAACCCACGAGGCAACAGAGCCAAATCTCAACAGCACAACGACTGAAATCTCTTTTGAGAGCCAAATTTTTCAAACTTAAACTTCTTCCAACGCCGCTCCTTCAAAATAGACTCGCCCAGGCCGTGGTATTCTGTGGAAGAGCCACACTCCGGGGGCCAAAGAGCCGCAGTTTGCCCACCACGGGTCTAGGTAACACACCCGAGTGAAAAAGAGAGATTTCTGCCCACCGTCCACTGGAGAATAAACCAAGATTCGGAACGGCGAGTGTTTGGGAACACTCTGCTTTTAATTAGACGCATCGGAGATGAGTTTATTTTCTCAGAGAAGCCCAAGATGTCCATTTGGCATTCTTCCCCCCCCCCCCCCCCGAGCCGAGGCTGGGAGGGGGAGTAAAACCGTTGTGTCTGGAAAGGGGCAGTGGAAGCGAGAGGGGGAAAGGGCAGGAAAAGAGGGGGAAGTAACACTAATAAACATGCACGAAGCACTGGCTACTGGCGGCCACTGTTCTGAATGCTTAGCACACAGGCCCTTAGGCCTGGCCCTCCCAGTGGGCATTGCTAGCTCCTCTGTGCTACAGGCAAGGAAACTGAGGCAGGAGACGTCAACGAACAACCTGAGGCTCCGGCTAGGAGGGGGAGTGGGCGGGGACCCACGAGCAACTTGCCCAGAGACGCTTTCCAAATGTGCAAGGCTGCCCACCTCTCCTCCCCCCCCCCCCGCCCCTGCCCCAGCCCTTTCTGTCGTGTAAAGCACAGGGGGTCTGGATGGGAGCAGACGTTTTGTTTATAAACAAGGAAGAGCTCAAACATCTGGGCCTTGCTTTGTGGCCCAGGACACTGTGCAGGTCTGGGCCCTTTGGCCTGCCCAGGCCGTGTGGTGTAAATAGCGGGGGGCCTCCCCCCCCTCTTGGGGAGACCGGCCTGGTGGGGGAGGTCAGGGAGAGGAGCATCTCTCATTACAGGAGATTCCCAGCAACTGGTGGGGCCAGGGCGCAGGCCGAGGGGGAGATCTGACGCTCCTGGTCTGCGTGGTCCATCAGCAAATCATGTTCACAACCACCACCACCACACACACACACACACACACACACACACACACCACCACCACCACCACCACCACCACCGCCGCCTTTGTATTGTGGCAACACACCCATAACATAAAATGGACAGTCTTCGCCACTTGCAGTGAGCAGCTCTGTGGCATTAAGTACGTCCACACTGTTGTGCAACCATCACCACCATCATCTCCAGAACTTTTTTTTTTTTTTTTTACCCCAAACATAAACTACTCTGTATCTAATTAAACAACAACTCGCCGTTCCCCTTCTCCCAGCCCCGGGAACCACCGCTCTACTTTCTGTCTCGGTGACTCTGACGACTCTAGGAACCTCGATAAGTGGGGTTATACCCATTAGTCTTTTTGTGTCTGGCTTATTTTGCTCAGGATAACATCCACCGGGTTCCTCCGCGTGGTAGCATGTGTCAGAATTTCCTTCTTTCCAGGGCTGGAGAGTGTTCCGTGGTGTGTAAACAGCACCTTTGGTTTATCATCCACCTGTGGGTGGACACCGGGTGCTTCCACGTTCAGTTACCCGTCAGACGCAGTCAGTATCTTCTCCCTGGGGGACTGTTCGTGCCTACATCATGTCGCCACCTATAAGGCTCTGTCCTCGGGCGGGGCCGGGGGGGGGGGGGTGTACAGGTGCAGGTTGTGGCTGTCACTCAGCCCTGACTGTGGGCATGCAGGAGTGCCAGCCTGTGCTGCTAGAGCTTCTCCCTGGCTAAAGAACACGGGAAGAGGAATTTTTAAGGAACATCTGTGTTTTAAAATTGTTCTTTCTGATGCTTTAAAACACGATGCCAGCCGATCAAAACTGACCTGGGAGCTGGGTTTGGCTTTCCGGCACCGTGTTTCCCCGAAAATAAGACACCCTCTGAAAATAAGACCTACTTCGTGGAAACATAATACACCCCCTGATAATAAGACCTAGCGCATCTTTGGGAGCAAAAATTAATATAAGACACTGTCTTATTTTCAGGGAAACAGGGTACCCAGTGTGCCCAACGCCTTATAACAACTCCGTGCAATAGGGTTTTTAGACAAGGGAGCGTGGCTCAGAGAGGGTGAGTGAGTTGCCCAACGTCACACAGCAGTGGGCTGTACTTGAACAGAAATCTCCAGTCTCCTTCCAAATGCCACTGGATGGGACAAAATGGGCCATGTTTTTGTTGTTAACACGAGTGAAGAAATTGCTTTGAGCCCTCAAGGGAGTTAATTCTATTTAAAAAGCACATCCAAAGCCCAGCCAGGTGGGGGTCTTAGGAAGAGCTCTTGCCCTCCCAGTGGCAGTCTTCCCCCCCCCCCCCCAGCCCTGCCACATTCTCAGCCTCGCACCATGGGTACAGCGATCCCGTCGGGAAATGAGGGCCGGACCTCCAATTGTCAATCAGGACCCTGTCCAATGACCGGCTTCCCAGGCCGGCTTCCGGGACCCTGTAGCCAGTTGAGGGACGTCCGAGAGTCAGGCTCTGGGAACAGCAGGCGCTCCTGAGCCCCGCTGGCCCGAAGGCCAGAGAGTCTCGAGCGCAACCTCAACTCCCTAGAAACCCACTGGCTGGGCTCCTCCCGCAGCAACAAAGGGTTAACCAGTGCATCTGCTTTCTCTCTCAAGAGGTCAGAAACCCAGACATGGGTTTAAAAGCATTCTTCAGGCCACCGATAACCCTCCTGACACGGCCTCCGAGCAGGCCGGCTGTGCAGCCCGCAGGGACAGGGCAGGGCACCCTGGCGGGGCCTGAGGGAGCAGCAGGAGGCCGTGTCCTGCGTGGGTGTGATTCCTGGGCCCCGAGAGCGCATGCCAGTATGTTCTGGGGAACTCGGTGCTGGGGACACGGCAGTGAGCACAATGGCAAAAAGCCCTGCCCTCGCCGAAACCGGTTTGGCTCAGTGGTAGAGCGTCGGTCTTCGGACTGAAAGGTCCCGGGTTTGATTCCGGTCAAGGGCATGTACCTTGGTTGCGGGCACATCCCCGGTAGGGGGCGTGCAAGAGGCAGCTGGTTGATGTTTCTCTCTCATAGACGTTTCTAGCTCTCTATCTATCTCCCTTCCTCTCTGTAAAATATCAATTATATATATATATATATATATATATATATATATATATATATATATATATATAAAAGCCCTGCCCTCATGGAGCCCACATTCTAGTGCAGCCGTGGGCAAACTACGGCCCGCGGCCGGATCCGGCCCGTTCAGCTGTTCTATCTGGCCCGCGGAGCCAAAAGAGCGGAGGGTTCTCTTGCTCTCCCCTCCGCTCCTTCACCAGCAGCCCAAGATGAGAGTGCCAGCATGGTCAGGTTGCTTTTGTTCCGGCCCTCCGATCCAATTTTAAGAACCCATGGTGGCCCTCAAGTCAAAAAGTTTGCCCACCCCTGTTCTAGTGGGACGGGGTGGGAACGCCACGTGGTAGCGCTAAACTTAGAAACAAGCATCGTATCCACTGCCTTAAAGGCGGTGAGTACCAGGACGGATTGGGTGGCCACAAGTAGAGAGATTTGTGATATTAAATACATGTTTAAAACTAAAACCACTTTATCAAGATACAAATGACACACAGAAAGCTGTGACTAGTTAACATACCACGGGATTTTGGAGATGAGTACGCAGCTGGGACACCATCGCCACAATCTATGCCACAAACACACCCATCACCCCCAAACGTCTCCTCGGGCCTCGTTATTTATTATTTGTGTGAGTGACAATGATGCTTCACATGGAATCCACGCTCTGAGCGAGGTTCTAAGCGGGCGATGCAGTGTTGCTGGCTGTGCTGCCGGGCAGCGGCTCTCAGAACCTCTTCCTGCCAGTCGCTGATCCCTGGCACCTTTGACAGCACCTCCCACCTGGAACCCCTGGCAAGCACCACCCCGCTCTCTGCTTCTCTGAGTTTGACTAGTTTAGATTCCTCATATACATGGGATCAGGTAACACCTGTCTCTCTGTGTGATAGTAAATGCTAGAGGCCCAAAGTTTGTGCATGGGTACGGTCCCTAGGCCTGGCCTGGGATCAGGGCCATCTTCCCTGGCTGCCAGCAGCTGACACCCCCCCTTCCCAGCACACACTCCCCTCCCCCTCCCCGCCCCAGTCACCACCTATCCCGGTTCCCCATTCGCCAACGGGTGAGCAGAGTCTGATGGCCAAGGTATGGGAGCAAAGGGTGGGCCATTTCCACCCGCTCGCTGGCCCCTCCCCAACCACGGGTCCCCCTCTGTGTGTGGAGTGACCGGCGGGGCGGGGAGCCTTGGCCTGGAGCCACCTGTGTCCCCTGCCACCCACCCCGGTTCCCCGTTCGCCATTGGGCAAGCGGAGCCTGCGGGCTGGTGAAAAGGACCGAGAGGCAGTCAATGTGCCTCACAGTGACTGGCCGAGCAGCCGTTCTGGTCTTTCCGCCGTTAGGGCCCATTTGCATATTACCCTTTTATTATATAGGATTAACCAGTGACTGACATGGGGGCCCTGGTGACCACCCAGTCTGTTTCCAGTCCATCTCCCCAATCAACTCCAGACCTTCATGTAAATCCGCACTGGGGAAAACAAAGCAGAAAGCCTTTGGCGAGAGTCTCTTCTCCTCCGTCCTGGACCCCATCCCCGTGAATGACAGCACCCGTCTGCCTCCCAAGCTGCCATCCTCAGAGGCATCTTCACTCTGCCCTCAGTCACCCACCACCTCCTAAACGCGTCTCCACCCCCTCTCCTGCTGTGCCTCCATTTCCACGTCTTTGCAATGGGAAACATCAACAGACCCTCGGTGGTGGTGAGGACGACCTGAGCGGATATACTGAGGAGGAGCGTAGAGAGCAGGGTTCACGGGCCATTCGTAGTAGCAGCACCAGTTCCTGCCGCTGGCCTCACGGGCACAGCAGCCTGTCATTTAAAAGCTGTTTTATCTGCCCGAAACCGGTTTGGCTCAGTGGATAGAGCGTCGGCCTGCAGACTGAAAGGTCCCAGGTTCGATTCCGGTCAAGGGCATGTACCTTGGTTGCGGGCACATTCCCAGTGGGGGGTGTGCAAGAGGCAGCTGACCGATGATTCTCTCTCATTGATGTTTCTAACTCTCTATCCCTCTCTCTTCCTCTCTGTAGAAAATCAATAAAATATATTTTAAAAATAAAAATAAAAGCTGTGTTATCTGTTGTCTTTCTTCTTTAGCTGTCACGGAGACGGGCTGGTCACTCTGCGGTTCCTGAGGCTGGAGGGACCCCGAGCTTTCGGCTGCAGGAAACGGGCCTGGGCGCCCGGCCCTCTGCTTCCCTGGGGTGGAGTTCACCTGCGGAGGCAGCACCCTCATCCCCGCCCCAGGTGGGGGGTCCCCTCCATCTGGTCTTACAAGCCCCTGGGCCAAGCACGTTGCTGTTTCCGGGGTCCTTGCAGCGAGGCGCGGTGGCCTGGGCCGCTCTGGAAAATGTCAGAGCCATGGGCACAGTCCGCCCGGAGCTGAGTGTGTGGGATCCATAACATCTCCACCCGCGGAGAGGGGCTGTCAGAGCAGCTCCCGCTCTGTCCGGCCGGGCCAGCAGGAGGGCAGCCAAAACCCAGCCCTAGGGGAGTGGTCAGCAAACTCATTAGTCAACAGAGCCAAACGTCAACAGTACAACGATTTAAATTTCTTTTGAGAGCCAAAATTTTTTTAAACTTAAACTTCTTCTAACGCCACTTCTTCAAAATAGACTCGCCCAGGCCGTGGTATTTTGTGGAAGAGCCACACTCACGGGGCCAAAGAGCCGCATGTGGCTCGCGAGCCGCCGTTTGCCGACCACGGTCCTAGGGGGAGCTGGTAGTGATCTGACGGGCCGAGGGGGACAGCAGAACAGGTTCAGAAATCAGGAGATGGTGTGTGTGTCCCTATTCTAGCTTCTCAACCATGGTACAAGCCAGAGCCTCAGTTTCCCTGGCTGTAAGATGGGGACAACAGTCCCTCCCTTGGGGGGTTTATTTTGAAGAACACATAAAACAACACGTGTGAAGAAACATACACAGCCCACACATACTCTACCACCGGAAGAAGGTTCAGCTGGAGGAGCTCACAACAAGGTGAGCCGAGACACGAGGACACATTAATCGGAGCAGGGCCTGGGCCGGGGCCCTTTGTTTTAGTTGTTACTTCCCTTCGCTGCTCCTGGCTCCCTTCCTGAACCCAGGTCTTTAGAGTCACAAACTCACAGGGCCTTTGGGAGAAAGAGAGGTCTGGGAAGCTGACCTCACCCTACAAAAGCCCCTGGAGGGAGACCCTTCCACCCCCGGGGCCAGCAGCCTCTCCGTGACCAACACCCCTGAGGTCTGCTCTGGGCTGGCTCTGAGCAGGGCCTGGGGCCGGGGGTTGGGGGTGACAGGGGCCGGAGAGGGGTGTGAGGGGGGTGTCCTCACCCTGCTCCCTGTCTCAGGAAGTGGATTCTCCAATACAACCTGATACGTACTGTGAATGGGGCTGCTGTCTTGTTTGCGGGGTGGGGCGTCAGAGCAAACTCCAGAGAAGAGGTGCCAGTTGAGCTGGCGTTGGGAGGACGTGTAGGAACCCCCAAGGGCTGTGTCCCTGAGACCTCCGTCCCAGTGTTGCAAATCCACGCCCGCTGTACACCCGCTTCGGGATGCCTGCCAGAGCCACATAGTTCTTCTCCTATTACTGATTTAATAGATTTCTCTTTACATCGATTCACGTTTTCTTTCACTCCGTTATTTTAAAAGCAAATGTTATACACTACAGTAAACAGAAAACCAGTTCCACATGCCCCAAAGAGAGAGAAACCCTAAAAATAAATCCCAGGAAAGGAAGTTATTAAATTATAAGCAGACAGTGCAGCTTGCTGGAGTCGGGGAGTCTGAGGCCCACACTCTCCGTGGGTGAAAAGGGGGATCGGCGAGAGGTAGGTAAGGAGGCGCTGAGGGCTGACCGGCACCCAGAGCGACTCAGAGAGAACCAGAGGGGGCGCCATTCTCCAAAGTGGGCTGCTTGAATTTGATCCCCCCACACCTGCCTCCCCTACGCTTCCCTGAGCAGCCTCTCCTGGGGGCGCCGCCCTCACTGGGGAGAGGGTGCAGAGGCTGGAGGAGGAGGGGGAATTAAGGGCCGTTTATGTTTGGGGAGGAAATGGGCAGATCTCCCTGAAGGCCAGATCAACATCCACAACCACACTCCCTCTTCCTGAGGCTTCCGCACTCAGGCCCAGCCCTCAGGCCCCACGGCATCCTTTCCCTCCTCTTTCCCGCTCCCAGTAGGAGAGACAGGCGGCAGGTGAACGTTATTGTCTGACGGGGACACACCTTGCAGGGCTGGGCCTCAGCTTCAAATACCTCACAGATCGTCTCTGCCTGGGAAATCGGTGCATGCCTCACTCCTCCATGCCCCCGAGCTGGCTCACTGCGGTGCATGTGCACACACATGTGCACTTGTGCGCTCGCGTGCACGTGCGCGCGCGCACACACACACACACACACACACACACACACACACACACACACCAGGGTGACCAGCAGTCCCGGGGAGTGGGCGGGGCTGGCTTTGGGGCCAGGTGTGCATCCACACTCCCTCAGGCCTCAGGGCACCCTGCTTGGGTTGTGGAGCCTATCATTCCCCTCGATGGCGTGCGTGGGGACAGGACTCAATGTTTTTTAAGAAGTCCCCAACTTTTTTTAAAATTTAAAAATATTTTTTTGAGATCAACCAAAGGACCTGTATGCTTGCGTATAAGCATAACTAATGGACACAGACACTAGAGGGGTGAGGGCATGTGCTGAGGGGTGGGGGTGGCCCGGAGAGACCAACGGGGGGGGGGGGGGGGGGGAGACGGAGACATGTGTAACACTATATGTAAAACTTTAAATAATAAAATAAAATTTTAAAAAAACAAAAAATATTTTTGTGATAAGATATGCATAACAACATTTACCATTTTGACAATTTTTAAGTGTTAAAGTTCAATGATATTAAATACATTCACCTTGTACAACCATCACCATCATCCAGAATTTTTCACCTTTTTCATCTTCCATTCTGTGCACATTGAACCATATCACCCCCTCCCTCCAGGCTCTGGCAACCTCCATTCTACTTTCTGCCTCTGAATTTGACTGTACTAAGTGCCTCATATAAGGGGAATAAAACAATATTTGTCCTTTTGTGACTGACTCTTGTTACTGAGCACAATGTCCTCAAGGTTCATTCATGTTGTCGCATGTGTCAGGGTTTCCTTCCTTTTTGAAGGCTGGATATGGTGTGTCGATGATACGTTTCGTTTCTCCATTCCCCTGTCGGTGGACACTTGGGTTGCTGTCACCCTTGGGCTATTGTGCCGTTATGAGCTTCTGCTTTCACTTCTTTCGGGATACACCCAGAAGTGGATACATTCTCAGCTTTAAACCTGACGCAGAATGCCCTTCGTTACTCCTGGGACTCCCCAGGAGCGTGCTCCCTCGGTTCATTTCTCCTGTCCATTGCATCCCTGGTCCCAGCCTCATCGGCCAGGGCAGTATTTATGTCCTTACTCTTAGGTGATGTGTTTCCAAGCCCCACCACAATCTGCAAATTCTATACACACATGCCGGAGAGAGAGCCTGCATTCTGAAGTCCCAGGAGTAGGTCTTGGTGAAGAGCAGGAGATGGGATGATCTGCACCCGGGGTCCTGCGAGGGCCCCCGCCAGGCCTCCTGGGGTGAGCTGAGCACAACGCAGGCAGCCGTGACCGGCCCGGTGTCTGTCCACACCTCTTCAGAGAGCCCTGCCCATGCTTCCCGTCTCCCGGCCACGCTGGTGGCAGCTGGTGATCAGCGGCCTCGGTCTCGGAGAAGTCCCGAGTGGACAGACCCTTCCAGTTCCAGGGCAGCGATGGACCACAGATGTGTCTCAGCCAGCCAGCCCGCGGTGCAGGGGCCCAAACGCTAACGTGGTTTTATTTAATTTTTCTTAGACATCTCCTCTCCCTGGCCTTCCTTATGGTAATCATCATAATACAGCTCATTCATTTAAACACATTTCCCCCAATTTGTCTAGCAGTGCAAGTGGTCACTCCAGGCAGCTGAATCAGCCCCTTGAAAGCTTCACCCTTCGCATTCCGAGACAGGCATGCCTCCATACCCAGAGACGGGAGGTTCTGCGTGCAGACATCTGCCTGACAAAAGCGGAGCAGCTGTTGGGCCAAAACCCATAAATTAATGGCAAGTCCTGGTTGATTAACATCTGGCTCAGCCCTCCCCCGGGCCCCTCCCTGGGACTGTAGCTTGCTTTGAGCTGACAATCCAGGCTTTGTGTCCCCCTCCCCCGGGTCAGCTACTACTGAGCTCTTGCCCTCCCCTCCCAACCCCCACTTTCTCTGCCCCGCGTCCTTCCTTAGCAGGAGCCAGTGTCTGTGGGCCAGGCGAGCAGGCCTGAGGTTCTGCAATTACAGACCCCTGAGAGCCAGCCCACCAATTACTGTCTGATTACTGTTTCCCTCGCTCTAGAGACGGCCTAGAAGAATATTCCGAAACCATAGAGCTCTGGGCAGTGCCCTCCCAGGCCGTGAGGACCCTGGCTCTTCCCCCTCCCCCACCCCCCCGCCCCCAGACCCAGAGCTGGGCTTCACTCTGGAAGGCAGGACAAGCCCCAGAGGATGCCAGTGTGGGCAGATGAATGGGAAGGTCTAAATCTAAGCTCATTATCAGGCCAGCACAGGGGAAAGAACACACAGATGGGAGATGGGGGACAAGGCCACGGGGGAGACACCGGCTCATGAGACACAGCATCCCACTCGGCTGGAAATGGCCCAGCATTCCTACTGCCTGGAATTGTCTGGACTCGCACAGAATACAGCAGCCTTTCCTTCAGGACACTGTTCAGAGGATCAACCCCCTCACTGGGACCCCACTACGCAGCGGTCCACTCCAAAAGCCCCACTGGGAGAAGCCAGTCTGAGGTCTGCAGCGGACACCTGGGCAGTGTTAGGAGCCTCCTCTCAGAAGTCTGTGCTTTAGCCCCGCTGGTGTGGCACAGCGGTTGAGTGTCGACCTCTGAACCAGGAGGTCACAGTTCGATTCCTGCTCAGGGCACATGCTCAGGTTTCAAGCTCGATCCCCAGTAGGGGTTGTGCAAGAGGCAGCAGAGCAATGATTCTCATTGTTGATGCTTCTATCTCTCTCTCCCTCTCTCTTCCTCTCTGAAATCAATAAAAATATATATTTAGGAGGGGAGGATGGGGAGTCTGTGCTTTAGTCCATCCCTGGCTGTCCTCTGTGGTGACTGTTCTCAAGTCCTTTTTCCCATACTGACTTACTACGAAGATCTAACCAAACCTGAAATGGCTTTGCAAACCATCCCTTCCATGAGTGCAAAAGATGGTTCTGGAAACCTGTCTACTCCAGGGACCACTATCTCAGGACCGCCAGGGGAATACAAACAGCCCTGCAGCCTCTTATCAGGTCCCCGCCGGGCCGGGGGGGGGGGGGGGGGGGGCGGGTTGGAGGAGAGTTTAATAGAAAATCTCAGGTACAAGCTGGTGCCTAGGAATGGTGCCGTTCCCAGGCCTGTATTAATGATGGCTTTTATATTTTATGATGCTTTGACATCTTCTGATGCTTTGCTGGCCAGGGAGAGACTGCCCTTGTCAGGGTTAGCTAATTCCTAGAGACCAGGAACTCTTTGTCTTCAGCCACACCCATCTCACGCAAACCAACCAATCCAAAGCCCATATCTCCCCCACTTCCTTTTTTTTAATTTTAATTTTTATTTTTTTTAGCTCCCACACCAACCAGGATGCCCCAGACAGCCAGGGACCATCTCCATAGAGCAGAGCCTGCTGGAATCATTCCAACGATGGAATCCTAAGCCTGCTCAGTTGGCCTCCCCTGCCTCATTCCTCCTTCCCTTCCTATGAAAACCACAAGACAGGCTCTGCCATGCCTTTCCTTGTCCCTTCGGCCTTCTGCCCAAGTCTGGTGCTTCCCCGAGTGGCCCTCCAAGGATCGGGGTGTCCCCTTCTCTTGGGAACTGTGAGTAAATAAACTTTTACTCCAAGTCACATGCCTCTGTGTCTGGTATTTTACCACCCCTAATTGAAATGAAAATCTCAGGTACATTGTAGGCAACCCAAAGGCTAACGGGGCAGGTGGAGGGGGCAGCTATCTGAACCTGCAGAAAGAGAAAGCCACGCGGAGAAGCTGGGTGACAGGTGCTTAAGGACCATCTCCTTGCGTGAGGGGCACAGTTGGTCCACAGTGACCTTAGGAAGGTCAACTGAGATCCCACAGGCCATACAGGCCAGCCTCCTGGGGCCCAGAGCAGGGTGGACAGAGGGTGGATGGGTCTGGAGAAGCAGATGGCAGCTGCCCGGCATACTTGAGCTCCACTCCAAAAAGTTCAATAGCTCCTGGGTGGGGCCTGGGCATGTTTTCCAGATATTTCTGGTACATGGCCAGATATGGGACACACGTTATGCAATGTAAGGTACTGTCAATTAACAATATTTAACAATGGCAGCGGCAGCAGCAATAGCTACCATTCCCAGAGCAAGGCTGTGCCGGGAGCTTATCGTGCATAATACTATTTGGTTTCCACAGCAAACCCAATTGTAAGTGTTATTATTCTCCTCACATACAGGTGGGAAAACTGAGGCCCAGGCTGGCTAAGGAACTTGCCCAAGAACACACAGCTTGTGAGTGGGAGAGCTGGTTTCTTGAGTCTGACTCAAAAGTTTCTCCTGTTCCTTCTGACATTTGCCTCCGAACAGTCGAGGCCACAAGCTGACCAACATTACCCCTGCACCCCCAAAACCTCATTGACAGAGCCTCTCAGAACGCTTACATCTATCCAGGATCACTATTAGGTTTTGTTTATAGTTGCTTTATTTAAAAAAAAAAAAAAAGTGCCTTGAGAGCTTTGAAAGAAAAGGGTTGGATAACCACACAAAGTTATCCAGTTTGCGTTCAAACACTTTCTTTTCTCAACAAGATCTAACCACTTTTATTTCACTGCAACCTAAAGAAACGGTCCTCGGCTTTGATGTGCAGACGCCACCCCCACCTCACCCCAGGCCACAGGGAAGTGGACTTCAGCCAGAGGACCCGGGTCAGCCCCCGCCAGGAACGTGGACTTGCTTTGACAAAGCCTTCAGAACAAGAGTTCTTAACCTCGGGCTCCAGCAAATCCTCAAAACTCCAAACGTACATGTGAGATTTGGCATGAATGGGCACTTTTGTCCAAGTCTTTAGCTTTCATCAGATTTTCAAAGGAGCCCCTTGAAAGTCAGAATTTTGTATCAATTTCTTTCCTAATTAACCTTAAGGGTTACCCTGCCTAGTACTTTTTTTTTCTTCCTTGTTTTCAGTGAAACTATGACCTGCTCCCAAACCAAGCAATCAGTGGAATTTAGTTCACAAATATTTTATGATAATATAGCGGTAGGCGACACAAAAATAAATTTTAAATAGCTCTATCCCTTTATCTTATTCATAACTGAATAATTATTTTATTGGATTCCAGGTCTGGGGGGTTTTATGGAAAATATTTTTGCCTAAAACTTTGCTATCTTTTCTTCCCCGGTGAGATGTAAAACAATTCATATTGAAACAGATCAGTGGGACTTGCCACGATTCTTTCTTTACCTTTCGAACTGTGGAGGAATGTGGCATATAGAAGATTTAGATTGTGGACGCTTTTTTTTTTAACTTGATAAATATTCATCAATTCACTCAGCACATTTTTATTAAGTCAAAACGCTGATGTAGGCATGGAGGATTCCACTGAAAACATAAGAAAACCAGGTGCTCTCAAGAACTTCCAAGCCGGTGGGGAACATAGACTACAAATCACAAACCAGATGATAGGTAGATAGATAGGTAGAGAGAGAGAGAGCAGGTGGTGATAAGCACTGTCTCGGTATCCCATGTCTGCTGTCACACCCACAACGTGGTGGTCAGAGTAACTGAGACTTCTTCTCCCACAGTTCTGGAGGTCAGAAGTCGGACATGGAGGTGTCCACAGGGCCACGCTCTCTCTGAAGGCTCTAAAGAGGACCATCCCTGCCTCCCCCCGGCTTCTCGTGGCGGCTAGCAATCCTAGGGGTTCCTTGGCTTGCTGATGCGTCACTTCCATCTCTGCCTCCGTCATCACATGGTGCTGCCGGTGTGTCTACATGTCCCTCATCTCCTATGGACACCAGACCTTAGGTTAGGCCCCCCTAACCCCCTTTGACACCACGTCAACTTGGCTACTTCTACAAAGGTCGTATTTCCAAATAAGGTTCCATTCCCATGGGGCAGCAGCTAGGACTCAACATATCTCTTGGGGTGGGGAGGGGTGGCGGACCACAACTTAACTCACAATATCTGCCATGAAACAAATTATGTGGCTGCATCACAGACAGACAGTGATGAGTGCCAGCAAGTGGAGGACGGGCTCTTGGCGGAGGAGGTGCCACGGGAGCAGAGACCCAGATAAAGTGAAATAATAAGCTACGGGAACACCTGGGCGAAGGGGTTCAGCAGAGACCTTCGAGGTAGAGGCACCCGGTTAAGTTGCACCTGCATTCCTGGCGTTGAGAAACCGTAGGGTCACAAATGTTTGTTGTTTCAGCCATTGAGCTTTGTGGTGATGTGCAGCAGTAGATAACTGATAGAGCCACCTTGCAGAGGCCTTGCTGTTGTGTCCGTTTTCTACTGCTGCAAATTACCACACGCTTGGCAGCGTGAACCTTAACTCACGGTTTCTGTAGGGTGGACGCCTGCGTCCTCCGCGCGGGGTCTCACTGGCCGAAACCATTGTGCCGGTGGGACTGAGTTCCTTTCTGGAGCTCAGGAGCCTCTTTTGAGCTCATATGGCTGCTGGCAAGAATTCAGTTTCTTGCATTGTAGGACTGAGGCCCCCATTTTCTCACTTGCTGTGGGATGGGGGCCCATCTGAGCTCCTGGAGACCTGTCAGTGGGGTCCCCTCCAAAGGCCCCTCATGCTTCCGGTCCCTCTGACTTACTCTGTCTCTGACTTCTAGACCCAGACTGAAAGGGCTGGAGTGATGAGGTCATACCCACCCGATTATCTCCACTTTATTAAACTCAAAGTCCACCGATCAGTGACCTCAATCACACTTGCAAAATCTTTTTTCCTCCATAATCCATGGAGTGTTATCCCATCACATTCACAGGTTCTGCCTACACATAAGGAAAGAAAATACAGACCTGTCCTTCAGGGGACAGGAATCTTGAGGACTATTTTAGGATTGTGCTGCCACCCCCATCTCCCACGCACATCACTGCACGTGCTGGTGCCCCAGCCAACAATGTGGGTGGGGCTGCCTGACCACCTGGCTCTTGGCTACCGACCCAGCAAGAGTGATGGCAGAGGGGCAGGGCCCATGTGCTCATGCAGCCACCACTCCAGGGCCTTTGTGTGTACAACTCCATCTAATCCTCCCTTCGGTGCAGGCATTACTCATATCTCTGTGACACAGATTAGGAGACTGAGGCTCAGCTGACTCAAATTACTTCTCTAAGCTCTTAAATGCCAAGTGGGAAAGCCGAGATTTGAACCCAGGGTGTCAGAACGTCAGGATCCCGGGGTTTTAGCGTCCTTAACTTTTTATCTGTGTCACCCCACTCCTCTGAGCCTCCCTTGGCCCCTCCGTCTAGTGGGGTTAACAGAATATCTGTCCCTCCTCCCTCTCAGGCTGGTCCGGGTTCTCTAAGCAATCATGGCTGAACTGCATCTTCGAACGGCAAAGGGCCATAAAAGGCTGAGAGATTGCGGCTGTTGATGCAACTTTTAAACACTTTTATTTTCATTTACTGGAAGAACTTGTTTTCCAGGCAACCCAAGGGTTGAGAAAGCAACCAAGACCATTAAGTCATCGTGAGGACCACAACGCTCTGAGCGGAGGAACAGCCACTGTGTTTTGGGGGAGGCATCCATCCATGCGATGGCAGAGGCAGAGCGGATGGGCGGGCTCAGGCCAGCAGGGGCGAGCACGGTCCGCCTGTGGTACCGGTCCTCACGCACGGCAGAGTCACCCAATGCAGCCCGGCAATCCGACTTGTCTACAAACAAATGGCGTGTTTAAATGAAAAGCAGACCGTGTGCACAGAACTGGCCCCAGAAGAGGATCGTTCATGCCTCCTTATTAGGCACCACTGGATCTCTGAGGCAGTCTGGTCCGAAGGGAGGTGGTTAATCACCGTGTGCTGCTCGGTGGGGAAGCAAAGACCTTAAAGGACACATCTGAAGGCTCCGCTCAGAAACGCAAAACAGAGAGAGCCCTCGTTAAGTGAAAACATGGATGTTTACAAGTGTTGACCTTCCCCCCCTCCCCCTCCTCCCTTCCCTCTTTCCCTAAGAGAACATAAAAGAAGGTGAAGAAAAGTGTTGGAAGTGCAGTAGCTAAGTCATTCCTTTCGCACGGTGGGAGTGTTTGGGATGCCGGTTCTAGCAGGGGAAGCTATGCTCACGGCAGTCCTCTGAAGTAGGACTGGTCGTCCCCATTTCGCAGAAGAGCAAACTGAGGCTCTGAGAGAACTGAACATGAGAAGGCAGGTGTCAGTTAGAAGAACAGTCACTCAGGCCCCTGGTTTTGGCTGGAAGGTTTCAGGGCCTAGACATAGCTGGACACACAGTCGGGGTGGGGTGGGGAGTAGGCAAGGAAGCCATAGGGGCCGGGGTCTGTCAGGGTTCGACCCTGACAAGCTCCATTGCCTCCCACTGAGCATGGGAGATGAAAGCTCTTTCTCTTTTCTTTTCTTTAGAAAAATATATTTCTTTATTGATTTCAGCGAGGAAGAGAGAAAGAGAGAGAGAGAGAGAGAGAAACATCAATGATGGGAGAGGATATTGACTGGCTGCCTCCTGCATACCCCCTATAGGGATTGAGTCTGCAATCCACCTATGTACCTTTGGCAGGAATCGAACCTGGGGACGCTTCAGTCCGCAGGCCAACGCTCTATCCACTGAGCCACGCCGGCTAAGGCTGAACGCTCTTTCTGAGCACAGTTTGGAGATTTATGTGAGAGATGGGGAGATATCAGGGTTTGGCCAAAGAACCAATGGGAAGCCAAGAAGCCTGGGGGGATTCAGTGAGGGCTGGGCCGCAGTGGAAACACACCATGCTTATCCCAGCGAACTGGAACAGCTGCCCCCTGAGCTACGGGCTGAGCGCTGCCGGAGGGCTCGGCCTCCAGACGCAGAACGCTAGCACCCTTTTCTCACAGAACCCACATGCTAGTGTTTTCTCACCCAGATGCTGTGTGTCTTCCTAGCTCTGGTCCCTTTTACCTGCAAGTGGCTCTTTCCTTCTAGCATCCTCCAGCATCAGGGCCCACGGCCCGGGAACATCTGGATGGACTCCCCTAAAAGGGGCCCCATCTGGGCAGCAAACCTTTCCCTTGCCAACCCCCTCCCTTCCTGTGTCCACGGAGAGAGAGTGTCTGGAGGAATCAAATTAATGTTTTCAATTAATATTTGGGAAAATACCTAAAGCCATTTTATACTTTATTTTATATTTTGAAGCCAAATATACTCGGGTTTAAAGAGAAGTCGCGACAAAAGAAACAGATGTGGCTTCTGAAGGTGCTGGTGCCTTCTGCTTGTCTGTTCATTCCCAGAAGACACTGTCAGGGGCCTCCCCCAGTGAACACGGGCACAGGGACCCCAGGGCCCTGAAACGCAGGCTGAACAGAGACTGCCCGATTTGGGCACTGTACTGGGCATCAAGACATCATTGGTGTTCTAAGAGGGATCGTGCTCCCAAATACGGGTTTCCCTAGAGCCCTGGCTTTCTCAGGCCATAGTAGGCCAAGGGAGACAGCCTAGAGCGGGAATGCCAGTCTCAGTGACCTGTGATCTTCACCAGGTAATCACCCCGGCAATGCTGGTGATGGCGCTGCTGCCGACCACAGCCAATCCTCACTGAAGACCTACCAACACCGCCAGACCCTCTGTGTGCACCACTTAATGTGGAGCTGGTCATCTTTTTCCCCCTAAATTTAATATATTTTATTGATTTCTTACAGAGAGGAAGGGAGAGGGATAGAGAGAGTTAGAAACATCAATGAGAGAACCATCGATCAGCTGCCTCTTGCACACCCCCTACTGAGGATGTTCCCAAAACCAAGGTACACGCCCTTGACTGCAATCGAACTGGGGACCCTTCAGTCCACAGGCTGACGCTCTATCCACTGAGCCAAACTGGTTAGGGCAAGCTGGTCATCTTATTATTCCCATGTTATGGATGAAGAAAGGAAGGTTCATAGCGGCAAAGCCACCTGCCCAAAGTGTCATAGAAACTGGGGACAGAATATGCACAACTACAAGGCGCCGGCTTCCCCTCGGCTTTGCTGATGTGTCCTCACCTATCTTCCGCTGGAGGTGCCAATCACCCCAGGGCCTGGGTGGCAGGGGGAGGCCACCTCCCACCCCCACACCAGGTACCTTCAACTCTTCACTGCATTCCAGAAAGAATTCTGGCTCCTTCAGGCCTGAGGATGTGGGACCAGGAGGTGGTCAGAAAGTCTGGGTAGTACCATGTTGAGGTGACAGGATTGGGGACAAGTAAAGAAATCTGAATTTGGACTGAAAGTATAGGCTGTTTGGGATTTATATTCATCTTAGGTGTGATAACAGCATTGTGATTATGCAAGAGAGAAAAAGCCCTAAGCCTTGAGAGACGCACAATGAAATACTTGCAAGTCAAGTATAAGGTTGTTTATAAAATACTCCGGGGGGAGGGGGAGGGAGACAGAGGAGATAGATGAAACCAGAGCAGCACACAGATGATAACTTGAAGCTGAGGGAGTGAGGGAGGAGGGGAAGGGGCAGGTTCATGTGAGATCATACATAAGACTCTTCTCCAAACCAAACCAAACTGAACTGTGCCTCTGCCGTTCAGGGCAGCTCCAGACCCAGCCTCCCCGGACTCTCGTCCGGCTGTCCTGCCAGGTCACCGCCACCCCAGAGTCCTTGCTGCTGTTTTCCCAGGAGGCGGAGGGAGCTCTCAAGCTGGATCCTGGTGCCTCCCCTTCCTTACCTCCACCCATCCCAAGATGCCTGCCACACCACCGCAGCCCATTTAAAGGCACGGGTCCCATGAGCAATCTCCTTTGCAAACATTTTTTTTAACGGTCCCATAGTTATTTTTCAATCTCCTGCTTTGAATGACATGCCTTTGTATGATGTCTCACATGCAACCAGCAGCACTGTCTCAGTTATCCTCCATCCTCCAACAGTCCAAACCCCAAAGGAAACTTCACCGTGTAATTCCCCAGTTAAATCAGCCTAGTTTTCACAGATATCTAGTCACAGTATATAAAAAGTCTGCCTTTCGCAGTTTTAAGCAGGTTTGACTATGAACCCATCTTTGTGTAAGATGTCAGGGACATTCACAAACATTCTTTATAGCAACAATACAGGTGACCATATACAAATATTAACTCAACATGGACCAAAGACCTAAACTTAAGAACTGAAACTATAAAAATCTTAGAAAAAAAAATAAGGGACATTTTTCATTACACTGAATTTGGTAATGATTTTTTAGATGTGACACCACCAGCAAAGACAACAAGGGAAAAGATAAAAAAATTAAAAACATTTGTTAGCATGGAAGGAAATTATCAATAGAGTAAAAAGGCAATCATCAGAATGGGAGAAAATATTTGGGGAGCATATATTTGATAAATGATTAATATCCAAAAAGTATAAAGAATGCCCATAACTCAACAGTAACAAACACAACTAAAATGTGCAAAGGACTCAAATCAGCATTTCTCCCAAAAAGATAGACAAATAAGCACATGAAAGTATGTTCCGTGTCATTAGGCATTAATGAAATGCAAATCAAAACTACTTCACACCTCTTAGTATGGCTATGATTTAAAAAGAAGAAGAAAATAACAGGTGTTAGCGAGGAAGTGGATGAACTAGAACCCTTGTGCACTGCTGGGCGGAATGTAAAGTGATGCGGCCACTGTGGCACACAGTTCGGTGGTCGAACACAGAATTACCATATGACCCAGAAATTCCACTCTGAGGTGGATACCACAGGAACTGAAAGCGGGGACCCAAAGCAGATACTTGTACACCAATGTCCAAAGCAGCGCTATTCACAATGGACAAAAGGGTGCAAACAACCCAAAGTGTCCATCGGCAAATGAATAGATTAACGTATATCATTTCAGTCCCTTCTGGCTGCTATAATAAAATACCACGGGCGAGGTGGTTTATAAACAGCAGAAATATATTGCTCACAGTTCTAGGGGCTGGAAGTCCAATAAGATTAGGGCAGTTGCCGAAATCGGTTTGGCTCAGTGGATGGAGCATCGGCCTGTGGACTGAGAGGTCCTGGGTTCGATTTCGGTCGGGGGCATGTACCTTGGTTTCGGGCACACCCCCAGTAGGGGTGTGCAGGAGGCAGCTGGTTGATGTTTCTCTCTCATCAATGTTTCTAACTCTCTATCTCTCTCTCTTCCTCTCTGTAAAAAAAAATCAATAAAATATATTGGGGGGGCGGGGGAAGATTAGGGCCAGCAAGGTCAGGTCTGGTGAGGGCCCCCTTCCAGGCTGCATATGGCAGCCTTCTCCATATGTCCTCACATAGCAGAAAGGACAGAGAACACGCTCAGGCCTCTTACTCATGAAAGCTCTGCCCTCACGTCCTAATCACCTCTCAAAGGACCCACCTCCTAATACCATCACCGTAGAGATTAGAATTTTTAAAAAATATATACTTTTTATTGATTTCAGAGAGGAAAGTGCATGTAATTTCACACAATCCTCTTTCAAAATGAAGTACGGGAGAGACGATGAGGATGGACTCTCTTAGGTGCCACATGACACAGGATTTAAAAGGAAAAAAGTATCTCCAAAGGGTAGGCACCTTGCTGCACAGCACCCCCACTGAGACACGGCTGGGATTCAGCTCCAAGGAGGCCTCACGGGAAACCTTCCTCAAGACACAGCCCGTGGATTCTCTTTGCTCACACCTTCCCACACGGATCGGAAGTGGGAAGACGCATGTGAAAAATGGGGTCCAGTTTTCAAAAACCGTTAAACTTTTTACATGTTTAAATATTTACATGTTTTCAAACTCAAATCTTAAAAACCACAAGGCACATCCAGGGAAGTCCCGCTTCTGTCCCCATGCACACCCATTCCTCCCTGGCTTGTGCTGTTTTCTTTTGATTTTGTTTTTGTCTATTTTTCCAATGTAGATTGAGTTTAATTTGTTTGTGGATTCCAATTCCAACTTGACCATCTTTATCCCACAAAGTAGTCAGAGGATTGTGCAACAGAGCCTACTTAAAAAATTTTTTCCTTTAAATATTGATTTCAGAGAGGAAGGGAGAGGGAGGGAGGAATAGAAACATCAATGATGAGAGAGAATCATTGATTGGCTGCCTCCTGCACGCCCCCCACCAGGGATCAAACCCCTGCATGTGCCCTTGACTGGAATTAAACCCAGGACCCTTCAGTCTGCAGGCTGACACTCTATACACTGAGCCAAACCAGCTAGGGCAACAGAGCTTGCCTTTAAAAAGACACTTTTCTACTGTAGTCATTAACTGCACACAGGAGGAAGGAAGAGAGATTCCATAAGGCCCACTTCCTTCCTTCTATTACAGAACACGTTTAACTGAGCGCCAGCTCTACACATGGGCTGCCAGGCTGTCACCCAAGAACTTGATCCCAGCCAGGCCAGATCAGCCCCCACTCCCGGCAGGCCGGGCGCTTCAACATCCCCCCACCTCTGCACACACACGTCCCCTCCACTAGATATTGTCTTCCTGCCCCCCCCCCCCCAACACACACACTCCCTGAGGACAAGCTCCTCCGCCCCAGCTCCGGTGTTCGGTCCCCTCGGAGGCCCCCACTCATCGCAGGGGCTCCTGAGAGGTGGTGGCCAGCCTGGGGGTCAGGCTCCCTGCATAAGACCAGCTCCAGCATCTTCTGTCCCGTGACCTTGGTTCACTTTCTAAACTTCTCTGTGCCCCGGTTTCCTCATCTATAGGATGGCAATAACAGTGTTACCTACCTCACGAGGTTAGAGAACGATTAATGGCATAATTCTTGTTAACTGCTTAGAAATAGTGCCTGGCCCTTAGCAAGCCCCACATGTGTGTTATCCATTAAGTAAATCTTTTACTGCTGGTTTACTTGTAGATCTGCAGCCTTAAAATAGAAATCGCTTGAGGGATGGGACTCTGTCTGATTGGGGATCCCGTTTTCAAGCATTTCATAGAGACGGCACTAAGTAAATAAAGCTCTGATCCTCACCATGAGGGAGAGATGGTCTCCAGGGGCCCGGAGCTCAGTGTTCTCTGGGTTTGAGGTACAAGAAATACCTTCCATGACAGAAGCCCTCCCCTAGCAATCTATGGACGCAGCCCAAGCAGCGCCACCAGTGCACTGTCCCCCTGCCCGCGACCCTCACGCCAGCATCAAAGCGCCTCTGGGAGGGCAGCTCCTGGGGACCCGCTGCCAGGCCCCACCGCCCTGCTGGCCGCTCCGGCAGCTCCCACGCATTGAGGGCCCCAGACAGGTGAGTGCAAGCAAAGAACTTCTCCTATGGGTCCATCTGGTCCTGGGTGGGCCAGAGGTGGCCAGCAGGTCTGACATGAGGGGCCACGGGGGCTGCAGGTGAAGGATTCCAGGCCCTTCCAAAGCCGAGCCCCTCCTACTCTGGGGGCAGCCCTCACCGGGCTGGGGACTGGGCACATCCGGCCCTCAGCAAGGTCTTCCTCAGGGCGGGCTAAGGCCAGAGCCTGCGATCATGTCAGGCCATAAGTCACCGCCAATCGAAAACCTATGTGTTTCACAAATCCTAGAGCAGACTTTTGTTAGGTACAGGCTGCCAGCGTGAATGTACTGCCCCTACTCAAGAAAGTGCAACGTGAGCCCCTCTTTTCCTGTGTGTGGGAACACCGGGGTTTGCTTTGGCAATCTGGTCTGTTTCCCACTCAGCTGCTAGAGAAACCACAGCAGGGGTGAAGGAGATAGAGGGGTGCGGATCAGGTCTGGTTCTGAGATAAAGGGGTGCGGATCAGGTCTGGTTTTGCAATATCCCAGAGGGCCTCACTTATATCAAGAGGAGGTTGTGCAGATGTTATATACCATTCTTGGAATAAAATTGCTTTCGTTCGCCTAGAAGGACACATCCAGCTTTTGATTCAGTTGATGTTTTAGAGGGTGCCAGAGCCAGACACGGCGCCGCCCTTCATGCAGAGGTGAGGGGTAGGAGCGGGCTGGCTCTGCGGCACAGGCCACCGGCCAGGACAGCGACATGCTGGGGAGGAAGTAGGTGTATGGGCTGAACTATGGCCCCTCAGAACTCACATGGTGAAGCCCTCACCTCCCAGGTGACTGTATTTGGGGTCAGGCCCTTTAAGGGTGTAACTGAGGTTAAGTGAGGTCATAAGGATGAGGCCCTGATCTGATAGAACTGGGGGGTTTATAAGAAGAAGAGACTCAAAAGTTCCCTTTTTCTCTTTCTCTCTGCACAGAGGAGAGGCCCTGTGAGGACACAGTAAGAAGGTGGCAGTCTGCAACCCAAGGAGAGAGTCCTCATCCGGCACCAAACCTACTGACATCTTGTCTTGGACTTCCAGCACCCAGAACTGTGAGAAAATAAACTTCTGCTGTGTAAGCCACCAGCCTGCCGTCTTGTTACGGCAGCCCCAGCAGACTAACACAGCAGGTCACTACTCCAATGGTGCCAAGTAGGCAGACTTGGCTGGGCATATTGAGGCCACCAATGCCTCAGAGGAGTTGGCTGAGGGGCACAGGCCTCGAACACCACGGCATCCTTTCCACTGATACTCCAAACAAGAGCGTACCTCTCCCTAGTACATTCCTAACACCTCCCAATAATCCCTTGTTCGCCTTCTCCAATATTCGTTATCTTCCCTCTATCATCACGGACCCTACCTGAGCCAGGCTTTGGGAGATCATCACCCATCATCCAGCTGGATCACGAGGAAGAAAGAATATTTTTCTGTCACCTGTACATGCACACTTGTCTCTGAGTCCCATTAAATTTGGAGCCACATGGGAGTAGCATCAGATGGCCATGGGGATACTGAGTGTTTGACTACAATAATGGTATGCCCATGCTCAGGGATGGGTCCTTGAAAAACTGGGGTCACCAGAGATACACCTGACCCTGCCAGCTCTGACCCTGCCAGCCCTGACCCCAGATTCGCTCAAATTCTCCCACTTGGTAAGTGATCAGCCACTGACCTATATGCAGGCATGAGACTTGGACCACAGGCTCCCTGGGTCCACCAGTCATCAGCAGGGCTCCCGGTGTTGTGGTACCCACTACATAACCTGAGATATCTCTGGTGAGGCCACACTGAACTGTAACTCAGAGAAGCTGAGTTTTGGGTTAAGTGGGCTAAATATTCTGCTCATAGTGAGAGCAGCAGCCTGAATCAAGGGTGTGAAGGGTGGCCTAACATAGTCCCAGTTTTGGGGGCCAATCACGAACCTCGGAGGGATTAGAAGCCTGATACACTACTTGGAATGAATGAAAAAAATGAGTAAATGAATGAATGAATGGATAAAAATTTTTTTTTAACTTAGCAGCCTGAATCCTCTAGAACAGTGTTTCCCAAACTTTTGACATATGTGTACCCCTTCTATAATTTTCGTGACGCTGAGTACCCCTCGTAAAAAAAAAATGGATGTATTTTAATAACTATCAAAATATATTTATTTTTTTCTTTTTTGGTACATACACAAAATAATAATAAATGAAAAATAAAATTACTCATAATAAAATATAAATAAAAGTTATATTATATGGGGGAGATAAGAGATCAACTGAAGGACTTGTATACATGCATATAAGTATAACCAATGGACACAAAACTCTGGGGAGGGAGGGCATGTTTTGGGGGGGGGCAATGGTAAGATATGTACACAGATAATAATTTAATAAAATTTTTTTTAAAAAAAGTTATATTATAAATAACATTTATTTGCACACCGGACCATCTCACACCTCACAAGACTATCTTGACTTGACTCATGAGAACGTCGAATTAGGTGCAGCTAAGCATGGTGCAGTGCATATCCCCACCAAACTCTGGTGCAACGCGTACACCCACCAAACTCTTCCCATACCCCTGGTGGTACACGTACCACACTTCGGAAACACTGCTCTAGAAGGATACTAGATGCCACTCTGAGATGGGGAGGAAGGGTGAAGAGTTGACAGTGAGTTGGACATAGAGCACCAATGCCCAGAGGAAAAGCTGGTAAGGAATTTGCAACCATCGGACTATGAGGGAGCCTGGAGCCACATGGGTGGATGAAGCTGGCCAGGCAGAGTGGGGAAGGAAGGGAAGGAGAGAGGGCACAGGGACCCTGAGAGTAGCGAGTTGCAATAATAAAGCAGTAGATCTGAACTAGAGATGCCCACGGGTTAAGTTCCGTAAAAGATGGGGAAATGTCCCCAGAATGTGACAACTGGGAGGTTCCAATGGTCACGTCTCTGTCCACTGTAGACCCTTCAGCAGTAACAACAATGGTAACACTAAATAGTAATAATAACGGCCAGCATTTACGAGTACTTTCTATACATTCTAAGCATTTTCCTATATTTAATCTTTTTGTCCTCCTAACAACTCTGGGATGTAGATACTATCACTTTGCATATTTTGTAGATGATAAAACTGAGGTACAGAGAAGCTGAGTAGCTTTGCTAAAGGCTACACAGTAAGTACGTGGGGGAATAGTGGAAGGATATGAAGAGCCCAGCGCCACAGGCCATGTTCTGAAGCACTTCATTTAGTAGTTGGTAGCTATGAGGCAATGGATGAGACAGAACTCACAGAATGAGCTTGTCAAGGGTACCCCCGTTCTGCCATTTATAATATGGGGATGACATACCTACCCCTTTCCATTAGCTGAACGCGTGTTAGTGCATTCTGAACTCTCTGGGAAAATGTCTTAATGTACCAGTAGGCAAGGTCTAGTTCTTACTCTTAAGCTGGGTGAAGCTCCAAAGCAATTCACTCTCCCCTCACTCCCCAAGTCCCTGTGAAGGCAAGGGAAGTGAGCGGGAGAATCGCCGTTCAGAACGGTCTGGATACATCTGCCCACAAGACAGGAGAGCAGAGGACGAAATGCCTCGCTTACTCATGCCTTAGGATGAAGCCTCAGAACGTGTAGCCAGATCAACCTGCATACATATTTCACGTTACACCTTCCCTTTGGATACCTTAAGAACACAAGGGAAGGAAATGTAAAATGTTTATAAACTTTTACTTTAATTATTTTAAAATTGATTTTAGAGAGAGAAGTAGGGAGAGAAGGAGACAGAGAGAAAGAGAATGGTTTGTTGGTTGTTGTTCCACTTATGTATGCGTTCATTGGTTGATTCTTGTATGTGCCCTGACCAGGGACCAAACCTGCAACCTTGGTGTCCTGGGACAACATTCTAACCAACTGAGCTACCTAGCCAGGGCTAACTTAATTTACTTATAACTTGCCTCTTTCCATAAAAGAGACACAGAGGCAAATAGACGATACGTTTATTAATATATACATATAGCCCTGGCTGATTGGGCTCAGTGGTTGAAGCGGTGGCCCTAGGACTGAAGAGTCAAAGGTTCAATTCCCAGTCAAGGGCGCGTATCTCCGTTGCAGGTTTGACCCCCGGCTCCATTTGGGGGCACGTGGAGGAGGCAAACAGTCGATGTGTCTCTCTCACATAGGACCCCTTTCTTGATCGAAATTTGTGAGACTCCTGTGTGGAAATTGGAGAAGATTTCCTCCAGGTTGCATTTGCTTCTCCATGAGCTAGATCAGGGGTGGGCAAACTTTTTGACTCGAGGGCCACAATGGGTTCTTAAACTGGACCGGAGGGCCGGAACAAAAGCAACCTGACCATGCTGGCACTCTCATCTTGGGCTGCTGGTGAAGGAGCGGAGGGGAGAGCAAGAGAACCCTCCGCTTTTTCGGCTCCGCGGGCCGGATAGAACAGCCGAATGGGCCAGATTCGGCCCACGGGCCATAGTTTGCCCACGGCTGGGCTAGATGCTATGGGGAGCCACTACCCTAGAACACACACTCTCTCTCTCTCTCTCTCTCTCTCTATCTATCTATCTATCTATCTATCTCAGTCTCTCTCCCCTCCCCCGCATCACTCCCTCCTGTATACCCCTCTGTAAGGATCAGTAGATGAAAAAAAAAATACACACACACACACACACATGAGAAATAGGAGAAAGCCAGTTCTAAGGACTAAAAATGCTGAATCTGTTTTTCCCAATGCTTCCAGGCAGCTTGCACTAGAAAGGAAGTAAGATGCATTACCGAGCTCTTGCCATAAGGCAGGGGAAGCTGGCCAATCCCTCTGGGAAGACAAGGCTTTCCTGGCACTACATCCAGAAAGAAATTTCTCACGGAGAATCTCATGATCTCTGAAACCTTGGAGCCTAAGACTGACTTTTCAGAGGAAAGGATCCTTGTTCTGCGGAGACACATTTCTAAGCTCTCAGGATTGCATTTGGGTCCTTGGCTGAAGAGCTAAAAAATAAAAAATAAATAAAATAAATTTTAAAAATCTCATCTCAGGACACTGCTCCTGGCATCTTGGATGTCAAGGTAATCTGGACAGGAAGCACTCAAAAGGCAGTGCTGCTGTCAAAGGAGTAAAGGTTTCATCAAGGAACATTTAACACCCACTAAATACAAAACAGGTACGAGCTGCATGCGGCCTGAGCAGTGAGGAGCCAGGAGGAGTCAAGCTGTCCCAGGGGCAAAGAGCAATAGAAGCATTGCTGTCGGGACCCCAGTGCCTTGAGTCAACAGCAGAGGAAACTTTAGGCTGGAATTCCACCTTCACTGAGTCAAAATCCTCAACGTGACCCATGCGGTTCCAGGGCAGTGGCTCCCCACAGCGTCTAGCTGATGGAGAAGCAAATGCAACCTGGAGGAAATCTCCTCCAATTTCCACACAGGAGCCTCAAAGATTTCGATCAAGAAAAGGGTCCTAGTTAAAGATTAACGTGTGTGTTGCCATGAAAAAATAAAACTGGCCCCTCTCAAAAAGATTGCTGTGTCAAAAGGCAAGACTCTGACTGAAATTGAGCGGAAACGGTAAACAATCTTCTCTTCCATATTGGAATTTTCAGAAATAGTTAAAGAAATTATGTATAAAAATGTTTACAGAAACAAAACGATACAATCACAAAGAGAAAACAAAAGAGACTATGAATAATTAATTAGAAGCCGAGGGGGGGAAATGTAGTTTCCAAACATGAAAAATAAAATGGTTGAAATAAAAACCTCAATAGGTATGCTAGAGAGCAAATTAGATAAAGCTGAAGAGGGAATTAATGAACTGGAACATGTACACAAACACAAGAATGCAATAGAGCAAGGCAAGGTATGAACACAAACAAGACTACACATCACCAAAGACAAAGAGAAAACCTTAAAAGTGTCCACAGAAATAAGGGCAGTTCACCTTTGAAATAATGACTATTAGAATGGCAGTAGACTTTTCAACACAAAAATCTGAAGTCAGCAAGTTGTAGAATATCTTTCAAGTGTTAAGAAAAAATAACTGATGGTCTACAGTGTGTTCAGAAAGAAAATCAAGGCAAACACATACATCTTACTATTTATTAAGTTTACTTGAGAAAAAGGTGAAAACAGTAGCAGAGTGCTACTGTTGGAGAGGAAACAGATTAAAAAAAAAAAGAAAATATAAACAACAAACTAAGATAATCAAACGAAAGGTGAGAACTAGAAAAGAAATGCCTAGAAAAAGTGAGGTAATTATAAATCTTTAAACGCCTAGAATAAGTGAGGTAACTTTATTTATTATTTTTAAAAATATATAATTTATTGATATTTTACAGAGAGGAAGAGAGAGAGATAGAGAGCCAGAGAGAAACATCAACCAGCTGCCTCCTACACCCCCCCCCCCCCCGGGGATGTGCCCGCAACCAATGTACATGCCCTTGACCGGAATCGAACCCGGGACCTTTCAGTCCACAGACCGACGCTCTACCACTGAGCCAAACCGGTTTTGGCAAGTGAGGTAATTTTAAATGCCTAGAAAAAATGAGGTAACTATAAATCTTCTAAAAGGACCAAAGAAACTAGCCAGAATTTATCAGTAATTACTACATAAATAGGCAGACTAAACTTATTCGTTCAAAGAAAAAGATTGACAATCGGATGATTAAAGAATCACGCCTAAAGCATAAGAACATGGGAATATTAAAAGCAAAAAGTTTGGAAAAGATATACCCGACAAATATTAGCAAAAATAAAACAGTACAAAACAAATACCAATATTCTCAGATATAAGAAACATGTATTCACCAAACAGGGGAAAGACGCTATTTTGGTTTACTTTACCTTTCCCAAACATCTCCTGAAGGGAAAAATTGTCCCTCAGTTAAGAAACACTGATGTAAACAAATAAAAGCTGCCATTTAAATTTGGAGAATGAAAGAGAGCACTTTGTATGGGAAGGGGGGGAAAGAGTAACTTCATAGTGGAGAAGCCTAGACACTCGACCTCAGCCAGGTGGTCAACATTAACACCGACAGTGAGAAGTCACCTTGAGAGCATGTACCCTTGATACCACAGCATGAGAATGGTACTGCACCTCTGAGGTCTCCCTCCTAAAAAAAATCCCAAACCCCAGTCTCACCACGAGAAAAACATCAGATAAGCCAAAATTGTGGGACATTCCACCAAACGCCCGGCCAGGCCTCCCCAAACCTGTCAGAGTCATCATACACAAGGGGGTCTGAGGACCTGCCACCGCCAAGAGGAGCCCAGGGGACACGGCAACCAAAGGCAATGAGGCGTCACAGACGGGAGCCTGGACCAGAAAAGCGACAGAAGGGAGCAACTAAGGAGAGCTGAATAAAGCATGAACTTTAGATAGCAATAAAGCATCAATATCGGTCGTCAATTGTAACAAATGTAGGGTGCAAAAGCAAGATGTTAATCATGGGGGACACTGGGTGCAGAGTCTATGGAAGTTGTTTTCTGTAAACCCAACTCTATTCTAAAATTTTAAAAAATTATTTAAAAAAATTTTTTTTGCCTTTTCCTGCAGGAGCCTTAGTATGCTCTCATCCTCTGACATCAGTGTACTCTGACAAGGGGGAGTCATCTGCAGAAAGGTCACTTTGCCTGCTCTGTTCAAGGCTCCCATTTGACCGGTTATTGCAAACTTTGTTCACAGCAACGAGAAGCCCTGGGCATTATATGTAAAGCCTAAGAAGACTCTTGGTGGAGAGAAAGCAGACCAGCTCGGGACCCAGGACCCAGGATATAGTAGGGAGTCCCTGCATTTTCTTTTTGCCTCACCCACCCCAGACTTGGAGCCTGGAAGAGCCAAGGGGCACAGACCCAAATCACCCCAGCAAAAGCCTGCCCTCTCTCGCCAACGGACCAGGAAAAGGGCATCTCGGCTTGACAGGATTGCATTTGGGACACTGGCTGAAGAGCTAAAAAAAAAAAAAAAAAAAAAAAAAAAAAAAAATCTCATCTCAGGACACTCATCTCTCTACTTCACACAGGGAAAAGAGCGACTCTGCTCTCACTGGCCCTCCAGGGCTGAGTAGGGAGCCTGGATCCACCTCCTCAAGGCCATATACAAGGAGGCACCCCCTCACCCCTGCTTGGGGGGGGGGGGGGAGGGGTACCAGAGCAGGCCAATAATGAGGCGCCACTGGCTTATTGCTGGAGACCATGTGAGATATGGGGACGCCCACCCCGTCCCGCAGTCACAGGGAGTGCCCCATGGGTGTCAACAGAGGCAGAGTGGGGACCTGGACACCCACCTCCGCTGGCATGAGGGAGCACTCTCCCCTCCCGCCTGCCGGGGTGCCGTCAGAGAAACCCAGCTAAAACAGAAAGAGTTAGGAGTCAAGACGAAAAAGACAATCGGAAAGGAAATGGTCAACATCCATGAAAAGAGGTTAATAAGCTTTGTGATTAAGTGATGTGTGTGCTTAGAACAGTTCCTCACACACCCCCAGGTGTAAACAAGAGGTGGTTGTGACTACTGCTATTACTAACCCCTTCACAGAAAGTGGCACACGCATGTCAAGGAACATGGAAAGATGCTCCTCGCCATCAGTCATCCTGAGGAATGCGCATTGCACCAACCAGAAGGGGACAGTATCTCACACACTCGACGCTTGGTGGCCAAACGATATCAAGTCGAAGGACCTCTGACTCACTGCGAAGGGACCACACCCAGGTTGGAAAAACAATTTGGAATTATCTCGAAAAGTCAAACATTTGTGTGGTGGGTGAGCCAGCAGCCCCACTTCGGGACAAGCTCTAGAGAAACTCACACACGTGCCAACAGGCGTGCAGGGCTGTTCCTAGCAGCACTGTCCGTGACCAGAAAGGACTGGAAAAAGCCAAGGGCCCATCCACATGGGAATGGACAGCACACACTGCACCATGTGCAGCTCCAGCCCCGGGGGGACGGCAGCTCCTGCCACAGCGCGGGGGAGCCTGGGTACAACGCCAAGTCAGGGACACTGGTAAGCGTCTCCAGGAACAAGACAACACACTCAAACTCAACACAAAGAGCACGCTGCTTTAAACAAAAACAAAAAAGGGGGGGGGGGTAGGAAGGGAGAGGTGATTTCATGAAATGTCAATGTTGTGGAAGACAAAGCAAGCCTGTGGATGTGCTCCCAGTTAAACCATGCCGAGGAGGCGAAGCTACATCTGGTCCTAGTGGAGGGGAAGTAAAGGGCACTGGCAGGTCAGCTTACTGACATTAGAAACTTCGGTGTGGTTCTGTAAGACCATATTCCGTGGTTGGGACACACACACACACACACACACACACACACACACACAGTGAAGTAGGCCGGAGGCTACCTAGGTGAGCCTGGGGGGCAGAGGAGGTGCAGCCCTGGCCACGGGGGGCACTGGAACAAAGAGGGAAAACTGGACCCCGCTGAGAGGCAAATGCATCTGTGGGGGTGGAGCGCCTTGTCTGCGGCCCCCACCTGCCCCCTGGGACATGCACCGGGCCGTCTGTGGGATCCCTGGCCAATGAGAGGGGCAGCCACGACTCTGCTCCCGCCACCTGTGGCCAAGCGGGGTTGGCAGATGTTCTGTTTTTTTTTTTTTCAAGGAAACTGGGAATCTGAGTTTTACGTGAGGTCTTTGGATTTTTAGGTGTTGGCTCAAAGCTTTTTAAAACAAGAGAGTCAGGCCTGACAAGTGGGTGACGGTCCCCATTGGGTGAGCTCCTTTGAGTGCAGCAGTGTCCCGGGGCCGCGGTGAGGAAGCACACCGACAGTGGCTCACCCACAGAAATTCCTTCGGTCACAGTTCTGGGGTGTCGGCAGGGTTGGCTGGCTTCTGGGGGGTTTGAAGGCACCGCAGCATTTCTAGATGTGTAATTCTGGTCTCTGCCTTCACGACCACATGGCATTCCCCCTCTGTGTGTCTGTCTCTGTGCCCATAGTTTCCCCTTTTTATAAAGACACAGTCATGTTGGATGAGGGCAGGGGTGGGCAAACTTTTTGACTTGAGGGCCACAATGGGTTCTTACACTGGACCGGAGGGCCGGAACAAAAGCAACCAGACCGTGCTGGCACTCTCATCTTGGGCTGCTGGTGAAGGAGCGGAGGGGAGAGCAAGAGAACCCTCTGCTCTTTCGGCTCCGCGGGCCAGATAGAATAGCCGAACCAGGGCCATAGTTTGCCCAGGCCTGGATTAGGGACCACCCTAACGGACCTCATCCTGATCATCTGTGAAGACCCTATTTCCACATGAGCTTACATTCACAGGTATTGGGGGAGGCGGGGCGGGTAGGAGGTCAACGCCTTTTTGGGAGACACAATTCAACTCATAACACGAAGGTGACTGGCAGCCCATGAACGCGTGGCGGAGGCCCAGGAGGAGCATGATGGAGGCCAGGCTGGGGGGCTGGACTCCGGGCGGGGTGTCCGATCATTGGAACTGGACCACAGAAGGACCTGAATGAGGCTGAGCCTGACCTCGAGGGCTCGCACTTCCCGAGGCAGCCGCCGCACAGAGAGGACACGAGGGGCCAGGAAGCCTTGTGCCGAGCCTCACAGCCGCCGAGGACCCACGGTTCAGCCGCAACCTCAACTCCGTAGATGCCTGGCTTTCAGACCCCGACTGAGACTTCTGGGGGGACATGCCCACCTGGCAGTGCACCCACAGCCTGCAAAGCGCAGGGGAGGCCAGGTCGGCCAGAAGATTTGAGAAGCTGGACGGGAGAAATACAGAAACAAAGAAAAACAAAAGTAGCTAAGGCCTGCTTCTTGAGCGGGACTGAACAGCCACGCCCCTCCCCAAGACTGAGGCCCGTCCTTGGCAGCGGGGCTGAGCCCGCTGGGTCCCCGTCCTGGTGGGTGGGTCCTAGCCTGCCGGGATGACTGACAGCTCTTGGAGGCCTCGGGCTTTCTGGGTGCCCCACGCCACTGTGGCCTGCACACAAGCAGCAGCTGGGGCTGAACTCAGGGCCTTGATTAGGAAAACCCGAGGATCCAAGGCACATCCTCCAAACAGATGTTGGGGTTCCAGGAGCCATGGGAATACTCCCTCCCGTCCATCCAATGAATACCCATCCCGTCTACTGTGGGCAGAGATGAACGCCCGGGCCCGTGGGAACGGAGGCTTGGTGGGAGGTGGGGGGGGGGGTCTGAGCCCCGGCAAGAGACCTGTATGGTTGCTCTTAGTGACATTAATGCAGTTAGTTGTGGAATACAGCAAGGACTCGATGCTGCTGTTACCAATTCTCATTAACAATGACGAGATTTACTTAATTTACAAGATGGTATGCTTTGCACTTCTTCCCTTACACTGCGAACCTTGGTTTCTGAAGACACACTAATGTGATTACTTATGGTTAAATATGTATATTTGTATATATAATCATTCAAAACAACAATTCCCCTCTTATTAGCAACCAAAAGACTACTGAATGCCGTTTAGTCTTTATTTGTGGTTGTTTTTGTCTCTGTCCCACTTGGATTACACAAATTGTTTCAAAGTCACTCAAAACAATTCTCTGTGAGGTTTTGCCATTAATTTTGTATACAGAACTGTTTGTTTCTGTTTGCTTTCAGTGTTAGGAGATGGCTTTTATTCTTTTTTCTGTTTAATTTGGGTTTTCAGTTATGTACAATGTTTACACGGTTCCAAAGCCAACTTATGAAACAAGGTACATTGTTTGGTTTGTAAATCTGTGTTTACTCTTCTATTGTTTCTTTTTCAAGATTCAAGCAAATATGAATATGTACATCCAGCGTCCCCCCTTTTGCTCACGTAAAAGGCAGCATGCTGCTTGCGCGGGCTGCGCTGGGCCTTTCCCAGTCAGCACTACGTCCTGACAGCAACCTCACAGCCATGTGCGGAGACCTCCCTCATCCCCTCTCACAGCTTCACGTGACCCCCGTGAGAACAGGCCGCAGTCCCCAGCCAGCCCCTTCTGGTGGGGCCCTGGAGGCGTGCCCACCGCTGGCTATGTGCAGAGTGCAGGAGAAAAGAAAGAGTGCTGTAGATTATAGCCTTGCTCACGTGACTTCACTCTTTTGAGAAAACTCTATTTTGAATCCTCAGTCTCTCACTGCGAGCCTTTTGGCCAGTCGTTTAATGTTCCGGCCTCAAGGTTCTCGCCTGTACAATGGGAATGGCGATAGTATCTAGCTCTCAGTTCAAAAAGAATCAACTCGCTTAAAAATACCCGCCACAGGGTCTGGCACTGAGTAATAGTCAGTAAATGTTTGCTGGTGTCTTTGCTCCATTTTGTTTTATTTAGCCTAGCACTTTAACAGTTCACTATGTGGCAGGGGGGTGGGGTGGGAGAGAGAGAGAGAGAGAGAGAGAGAGAGAGAGAGAGAGAGAGAGATTTAGTTGTCTGATGGGGTGCTGAGCACGACTAGCAGTGCTGGAGCAATTGCTGTCGGAGCACACAGTGAGTGGAGGATCGCCTGCTCAGCCTGCGGACTGGAGGTCAGGTCTACTAATTTGTCCCCCCACAGACCCCTCTCCTTACGGAAACCAGTCCCCAGTTTTCCATTCTCAAAACAGGGAGCTGCATCCCAGCCACTAGGTGAGCACATGACCCAAGCTTCGCCTCCCCGGATCTCAATGATTGGTTCTGGAATGGCCATGTGACTTAGGCCTGGCCTCCCAGGGTCTCCATAATTGGCTCAGAGATGGGCACATGACTCTCTGCAGCCAATGAGAATCCGCTCAGGAGCTCACTATTGGGCTATTAGAGGAGAGGCTCTCATTTTCCTCCAGGATGCTAATGTCATTGGCGGTAAGCCTGGAGCTGCCAGTGGCCAACACACGGCAGGAGGGAACAGCGCAAAGAGAGAGCCCTGCCTAGCCCAGCAAAGACTCACGGCAGAGACTCCCCAGTCCCGGACCCGTCCCCATCTTCCCCCCGCCCCCCCCCGCCCCCGCCCCCCTCGCCATGCCAGGCCCCGGGCAATTCCCAACAGTCACATTGACAGAGGATTTCAGCTGGGTGAGCTGGAAAAAATAATTCCCTTTTCTGATTAAACCCTTAGATTTTGCTTCTGGGCATGTCCTCAACATTGTGGCTCAAATAAACTGTTATAAGACTTTTCTATAGGCTGGATATTCTTTTGTCAACAAATCAACTAATTCAAAATCCATCACCACACTTGGTCCCACATCCTGGGGCCACAGGTCTGGGGCTACAATGTGAATCGCCCTGCGGCTGATAGCCAGCTGCCCCCCAGCAATGCACAGAGAGGGTGCTGTGGGAATCCCGGGGTGCGGGGCAGCATGGGAAAATCCAGATTGGGAAGGAAAATACCCAAGTCCAGATACTGACCATATAGTTCCAGCCTCAGAATGCCAGTCCCCCATAGGGCACAGGTTACTACCATCCACAAATGCACAACACTGGCTGTCAATCCAAGATATACCCCAGCATTTCCAGGGCTTGGCTTAATAATTAGGAGCAAGGCCAAGTAAGGGGACCAAGACCCGTTTGTGTTTTCTGTTGAAGTTTTAATTTTTAGAGCTACTTCCCCCCAGAGTCCAATAAAAATAAAATCCCTCTCTTTGAAGCAAAGCGTTTTCATGCAGAAGAAAGTTGCTGTCTGTTCTAACGGACACCCAAGAGCTGTGCGCTGGGCGAGCTTCTCGGAGCAGCTGAGTTGCAGATGTGGAGGAGGGCTGGGCGGGCTCAGTGCCCAGCCAGCCCTTCTGGGGGTGTCTGTGGAGGGGGCCGGAGGGGGGAACATCACAGTGCCCTGGGCCCCTTCTGCTCCTCTGTGTGCCCCACCCACAGCCCCATCTCAGCCTCCCTGTCCACAGCTGCCATCTGCCCATCTCGGTGGGGACGGGTCCAGGGCTGGGCAGTGCCTGCTGTGAGCCTCTCCTTGGGCTGGGCAGGGCCGGCCGAGGAGCGGCACAAGTGCAGAGCTACCCAGAGGCCGGGGCCCTAGCTAGCCTGCATAGGGAGTGGGTGGCGAGGGAAGGGCAGGTCCACAAATCTCCCACAGCCTTCGGATGCCTGGAACCCTTCCCCCTCTTGTCCATTCAGCTCCAATCTCCTCAAACCCCTGCCAGTGCTGAGTCTGCACCCCTCCTTCACCAAGGAAACAGGCCACAGGGGGGACTGTCTCAGCTTCCTAACACCCGCCATCCTTCTTGGTGGGCTTGGACCACGCCTCTTCCTGCTTCTTCCGGGCCCTCGACACCGAACTCACTGCAGCCCCGTCTCCTGCTCTCCTGGCTGCTCTGAGCTCCTTCCCTTGGAACACCTCTGGCACCTGTGCCCCTTCCAGACGCTGGCCACTCAGCCTCATCTCTTCCCCCTCCCATACCTCCCACCATTCCTCAACCCACTCTCCCTCCAATTAACGCTCACCAAATGTTAACATGACCTCTTTAAGGCTGATCCAGAGCAGGTGTTTTAGTGCCTGGTGTCACCTGACCCTGGTGTCACCTGACCCTGGTGACCTGCTCACCCAGGGCCTCCATCCCGGCTTTCCTCTCCACAGCCTGGCCTGCTCCTCCCATGCCTTCCCCTTAAACAGGTTCTCTTCATCTTTGTGGGCTCCTCATGCTGGTGCCAAGCCCTCCTCCCCCCCCACACCCCGTGGATCCCTGAGCCTCAGAACCCTAGGATCCTGGGCACCTCCACTGTAACATCCCCCCCCCCCCCCGACAATCCTCTCTCCCACCAGTCTGCTCCCCTTTCCTGCTCCTCATGGCCACCCTCACCAGCAGCCGAGACCTCCCATGCCCCCTGCCTCTGACCCTTCTCATTGGGGATGCAGCCCCAGCCCCATCCATTCTATTCCAAAACACCCGTGCAAGGATCGGCTGCCACCTCCTCCTCTTGCCCCAGACCACTGAGCAGCCTCCTCTCCTCCCTCGCCTCCAGCCCCTGCCGGAGGTCTGGCCCCTCAATCCCACCCTCCTCCCCACTAAAAGGCCAAAGCACTCAGTGCATGTCCTGCCTGAACCCCCCCCCCCCCCATGGATCTTCCTGGCTTTTAGTGTGCCTTCACACCCCTTGGTCATGGTGCACAGGATACATGATCTAAAAACGCTGTGACCCTCTTCCCAGTCTCTCCGCTGGCAAGCATCACGGCTCCGCCCGCCCCCACCCCCTCCATGTACAGACTTTGCTTTCTAAGCACATGGACTGGATGCTTATTTCCTTGAATGCGCCAGGCTCTCACTTGCCAAACACAGTTTTCTCCAGACCAGACGTTACCGGTCCTCTCCCCAGTGTCTACTTACCCTTCTTAAGTTAGGTGTCACCTCCCTTCAGAAGCACCCTGCCTCCTCAGGCTGGATTGGCTGTTCCCCCCAGCCTCCCCCAAATGCTCCATGTGGGCGGGGACTGTGCCCACCTCGCCCACCAGGTATCCTTGCACCTCACACTTGTGGGGTGAGGTGAAAGAATGAGGGCTGCCGCTGTAAGTAACTGGCGAAGCGGGTCTTGCTGTACACAGAGCCGAACCATCCAGTGGCTGTGTGCGTGGAAAGCGTCCATTTTGCGGACAGATGTGTCTCTGGGCAAGGCTCTGGGGGACGGGCTCACCCTTGAGGAGGCCGTGATAGGATGCATCTAGGCCTGGGGCCAGCACCAGCTGGGACACAGACTCCAGCGGTGAGATCTACAGCGGCACACCCACCTCCCATCTATCCCTCCACCCCACCCCCACCCTGCCAAGAGCAGCCAGAAGCATCCGGCAAAACATGGCAAGACCCACAGTCATTTACTCCTGGGTAAAGGTAAGCCCCTTAATAGCTGTCAGTCTTATTCGGCTATCACATCGCTCATGGTGCCTGGCAAATAGGTGTGTGATAAAAGATTTGTTGCAGAGATAGATGAGTGGATAAAAGCAAACCTGTACCCCTACCCGGAGAGAGGAGTAAAAAAAAAAAAAATGCCAACATCCCGGCATCAAGGACTCAGGGGAAAGGGTCAGAACGCTCCTGAGGCCTGTCTTGTCTCTATGAGTAGCGGCAGGAGAAACAGGCCCACATGCCGACCACTGAGAGCACTAAGCCGTGTGCAGGAAGGATGCCAACGAATGTTTCACCTCAATTAACAGGAGAATCTTAACCCGAACACCCAGCCTTTCAACAAGGCCCTGTTCCCGTCCTTCCTCTCTCCTGCCGGCTAAGGCTCGCAGGGACGGCAGTCCCTTTTTGTGAGTAGCACACTGCAGTCCGCAGATCTTTTCCAGTTTTTATCATCTCCTTCCCACTCCCCCGCCCCCAACGCCCATTATGCAGATGAGGAAACTGAGAAGAAGGTGTTGGAACAAAGCCCAGGCAGACTGTGAGCCAGCAAGTGGCTGCTGCAAACACAATCTAGTCTAATGGGGTGGGGGTGGGGGTGGACACAGACTGAAGCATGGTCCAAATATAAGACAACGGGAGTGGCAGGCGCTGGTGAACTAGAGGCAAAGGCTCTGCACGGTGCTACACAGCTCCGGTGGGCCCTGCCATGGGGCAAGCTGGGCTCTGGACTGCCTGGTCTTCCAGTTTTACCAGGAATCAGGATTTTGGAATAAAGTTTCCTGACTTTTAATACATTCTACTGAGTAGACCCATCCCCTGTTAAAGAACGTTTATCTCATTGATCATTGATCATCACTATATCCCAGAGCCTAGCACAAGACTACTATTATCTAGGTAGATGGATGGATAGATGAGTGGGTAGTTGGATGGATAGATGCCAGATGGTCAGATGAAGGTGTATGGATGGCTGGGTGGATGAATGTCAGATGAATGGATGGATAGACGGTCAGAGGAAGGGTAGAAATGAAAAGGGAGGGAATGCATGTGTGACCAATTAAGTTGGACAGTCCCCAACTTTGCTGACAGAGCAGAGGGCTCAGTGGAGGGACCTGGTCACTGGTTCCCAGCGCAGTGCAGAGAGATCATCTAACCTCCCGTAACACCTCCTAGGAGCATGTACTCCTGTGACTCCTACAAATGCTCCCTCATCACTGAGGAGCTGATAGGTAAAACTAAAGGACAAGACCTGCGTCACTTTGGACCAGGGCTCAAGTCTGTGTCAGCACACTTGGGAAGGAGACATCTTACATGTGACAAAACTGCAGGAACCACTTTGTCTCCACGATTACTGAGAGAGCGCAGAAAAGATGGGAACACGTAGATTTGGGAGCTAGGTGAACCAGGGTTCAAAGCTCGGTTCAGCCACGTTCTACTAGTAGCTATGTGACCTTAACCAAGTCCCTGATCCTCTGGGCCTCAGATTTTTTTTGTGTCTGTAAAATGGAGTGATAATATTGACATCAAACCATTTTTATGAGGATTAAGTGAGATGGTATTATGTGTAAGGCCTTAGCATAGAACCTGGTGTATAGATGACAATTAATAATGGTTAGTTCCATTTCATTCTACTCAATTGTCCAAGTGGTGTTATAAAAAGAAGACTTTACAGGAATAAAAATGTCACTATTAAATTTACTCCCCAACACAGTTCAAGATCGAAACTTAAGAATGAGGCAGCTCAAATGTCTGTCAATGGATGAGTGGATATACAAAACGTAGTATATAAAAAGGAATAAAGTATTAATTCATTCTCAAATGGGGATGAGCCTTGAAAACATTCAGTGAAAGAAGTCAGACACAAAAGGTCACATATTGTATGATTCCATTTATTTAAATATCTAGACTAGGCAAATTCATAGAGACAGAAAGTAGGTTAGAGGTTATACCAGGGGATGAGGGTTTGGGGAAATGGGGAGCTATTGCTTAACCTTTACAAAGTTTCCATTTGGGGTGATGAAAAAGTTTTGGGTATAGACAGTGGTGATGGTTGGGCAACCTTATAAATAAAATGAATGCCATTGAATTGTACACTTAAAATCACTGAAGTGGAAAATATATTTTACCACAATAAAATAATTTTAAAAAAAAAGAATATGAACTCTTAACAAAGTATCAATTCTCCTAGTTCGCCTAAAAAAAAAAAAAAAAGATGAGTTACATGACTTCATGATATATAAATCTTAAAAATCTTTCAGCGTTAACTAGATGAAGTTGTCTTTTGCCCTTTGAGACCTAAAATGTGTTTTCAGTTTATGAAATGAAATTTGGTAACATGACCTGGATGTTTTGCTTTCTTGTAACTTGGGAGCAAGAGAGGAAGAAAGAGGAAAACTCAGCAGGCATGCTACTGCCTTTGGAGGACAACCAGCCTTGGGACAGGATTTTTCAGCATGAATTCCAGTCGGGACATATCTTACTTAACAGGGACAAAGTCTGGTCCCAGTCGTCCACCCCGGGACTGGGAAAGGCATTGCCCCCTCCCCCATGCCGCCGGGGGATCATTTCAAAGCTGCACACACCCTACCCTAGCCGTCCAGCAAGGACACTGGGGCCACCTCGAGGGGTGTCCACTAGCCTTTTGAGAAAGAATGTGCCCAAGGACAGGCAATAAGCTAATCTTTGAGGACCCTGGGCGTTGTCGGAGGGCAGAATGGGGGCTGGGCGCTGTGACCGTCAGGCAGTCTGGTGACACGGTTAACAAACACCACAAGTCACAGGCCAGGCCGGCACCCGGCACCCAGACAGGGGCACCATCCAGGCTCCAGTGTCAGCGCACAGGGCCTGCCGACCACTTCTGCCGAAGGGCGTCCTTCCTCAGGTCTTGCCGTCTCCCCCACTGTCTGAGGATCCGAAGGTCCGTCCCAAGTCCTTGGACACCAAGCCTGGCTCCCACGGTGTGATTCTCACGGAGGCAGGGTGGTCGTGGACGGTGCGCCCCCAGCCCTGTACTTTCTGTCCCTAGCATCACCTCCTGTCCAGGCCCAGAGCTGAATTTTTATTTTATATGTATATATATATATATATATATATATATATATATATATATATATATTGTTTTTTTACAGAGAGGAAGAGAGAGGGACAGAGAGGCAGAAACATTGATGAGAAAGAAACAACCATCAGCTGCCTCCTGCACACACCCCCCCACTGGGGATGTGCCCGCCACCAAGGTACATGCCCTTGACCGGAATCGAACCCGGGACCCTTCAGTCTACAGGCCAACGCTGAGCCAAACTGGTTTCAGCTAAAATATGTTTTTATTGATTTCAGAGAGAAATGGAGAAGGTGAAAGAGACATAGGAACATCATTGATTGGCTGCCTCCTGCATGCCCTCCACTGGGGATCAAGCCCGCAACCTGGACATGTGCCCTTGACCAGAATCGAACCTGGGACCCTTCAGCCCATAGGCCAATGCCCTATCCACTGAGCCAAACCAGGTAGGGCCAGAGCTGAATTTTAAAAACAACAACCCCATGCTGTGGACAAGCTCCCGGAGTTAAAGATGGTTTTCCCGGGAACTGGCCCGGGAGAGCAGCTCCAGAGCTCTGTTCCTGTTTAACCACAGACAGAAACGTCCTGCTCTGTGTCCCTGGAAGCACTCGGGCGGGGGCTTTTATAGCCTTTTCTTTCATTTGCTGCCACGCTTTATCAGCGCCTGTAATTATTTCCATGACTGAACCAACAGTGCATGTGAAACTCAAACCGACAAACACAGAAAACCCCGAGTGAGACCTGGAGGGAAGCACAGCGGGGAAGAGACTTTTCTCAAGGCGGGCAACACACGCCCCAGACCCCGGCCTGCCCGAGACGGGGCCGCACAGCGGCGACAGGCCCGGGTACCGAGGCCCGAGGGCTGTGAACACGGCGGTCACCCGCTGAATCAGCCATTTCCCGAGAACCCCTCCTGTCCGTGACAGCGTGTCTGTGTGATCTCCAACAAGGACTTGAAGATGCAAACACCCAGGGGAGGGAGCATCGATAGGAAAACTGGTTCTGTGTCACAGGGTCGGGGTCTCTGGGGAACAACGGCTTTTGCTATGGCAGTGCATCAGTCAGGACTCGTGTCTTCAAGTCAGAATGGGGTCAAATGAACAGAAAACAAAGAGAATGCATTGCCTCTCTTGACTGAAAAACCCATGACGATTCAGGCCGGATCCAGGCGCTCCAATGACAACATCTGGATTCTCCCTCCCCATTTTTCAGTTCTGGTTTCTCTGTGTGTGTCGGCTTTCTTCATGGTGGGAGGGGGAGGGCTATGCATCCTGAGGCCCCCACAGCACCAATCCCACCATTTCTGCAACCCAGTGTAAAGAGACCCTGGTTCCAGGAAGAGTCTAGAAACCGCTTTTGGGGGTGGCTGACTCGGTTGTGTGCTTATCACCAGGTGGTGGAGTCAGCCCCCTCCGATCCATAGCTTGGGGTCAGAGAAGGAGGTTTGACCCAAGGAAAACCAGGGTGGGGTCTCCCAAAGGATGGAGGCGGGTGCAGCACCGTCCCGCACAGGCACACATGCTGGGAACGGTGGGGCCTTGACCCGACTGGTTCCTGGCCCTTCTCACAGATAGGGGGACACCGGACCACACTTGCCGATTCTTCCCCAGACCTTCCCGGCTTCTAGACCTGCCTGGCCACAGGCAAGCAGGCAGGGGCTGACTCTTGCCTCCTCGACATCACAGAACAGGGGTTTATTTTTTTCAGAGTTCCCTGTCCAGAGTCTTACAGACTGTGTGGCTCAACAACGGACTGATTCATTCATTCATTCATTCACTCACTCACTCACTCACTCACTCACTCATTCATTCATTCACCTAACAGCTGAAAAAACAACAACAATGAGTCCAAGGTTCACAGGAAAAGCCCCATCAACATGGAGAAAGTCCTCCCAATAAATGGGGAGAAAAATACCCCAAGCGGGTAACAGTGGAAGACGGTGACGGCCAGTGGTAATGGACAAACACTGCATAGGCAGGCTGACAGGAGGTGGTATGGGGGGGGGGGTCTGGAGAGGAAGAAAGTACAAGTGGGGTGCGGGGGTATGGGGTGAGGCAGATTAATCAGAGGGGACCTTCTGGAAGGGATGAGGCCAGGAGGATCTTGAGGTAGAGGGCAGAGGGCATGAGAAGCAAAGGCATGTAGCTGGGTATGGACATTGGAGTCCACATCTGTGGGTGCACCTTCCTAGCATCCCTCCACGTGCTGTTACTAGCACCCCAAATTCTTCTGGAGAGCCTCCGGGGAGCCACCCTTTGCCATGCCCAGCCCACGTGGGTTTCATCCTAATCCTCTGCCCCAGGGTGGGCATATGACCCAGGCCGGGCCAAGCAAAGCTACCGTGGTGGGTTGGGGAACACGTGGCTACGGCCCGGCCTGTGGAGGTCCTTTGTGGGATCCTCTGGACCACTGCGGCTGCAGGGCGGGTAGGAGGGGGCCTGGAGCCGGCCCGGCTGGGCTGGCACGGTCCTCACCGGGGAAGAGCCGCCTGGGAACGTAACCAACCTGGGAGCGCAGAGCCAGGGACAGGCAAACACACCAGGACGATGTCAACAGCCTCTGGAACCAGAATTCCCCAGAGCCCAATAAATGTCCTTTGATGCCTAAGCCAGTTCCAGTTACATTCTCATCTCCCCGGTGCAGGCACACAGCCCCTGGGGGGCAGGCGGGGCTGTGCCAGGTGAGCCTGCAGTGGGCTATTTCTGTTCCTGAGCTTGGGGGGGACCACGGCACAGAGGGGGTCAGGCTAGCCACAAAGGGCTTGAACCTCCACATGTAGGCTCAGACTCAAAGCTGCCGTCCAGTGTTCCCGCAGCCACACGCCTCTGCTGCCAGATCTCCCGGTCAATACATGGCTGTGGTGAGGGTGAGGGACCGGTTCCGCCACACTGCTGCTCCTCGGCAACCCTGGTCATTGTACTAAACGACGTGTGCCCTGTGCCGACGTGTGCCCTGCTCCTATTGCTACTCATCCTCAACTGCTGTGTCCACAATGGCGGCCTTGCTCATCGCAGTCTACCCACCCACCCCACCCCCCGCCCCCAGTGGGAGGGGAGAGACTGTCCGGCATTCAGGCCGGCAGGGAAATGGGGGACTGGCCTGGGGCTCAGCCACACCCCAGGCACTGTGCTGGAGGTGTCCAAAGCCACACTGCAAAAGGTGTGCCTGTCCTTAGAGGTGCAGACCGCAGGTGTGGGGCAAGCGGCCTGGGGATGGAAGCAGTGGGGAGGTGGGCACTGAGCGTGGTGGCCGCAGGGCGAAGGCCCGTGGACCTGGGGCCGCTCTAGGCGGAATCTCACTGGCCCTGGAGCTTGTCCTTCCGTGCCAGATGAAGGAGCTGGCAGAGTGTGCTGGCGGGAATGCCTGGGCCAGACAGCTCTCTTAAATTGTTTTCACAAACACCAATCTCTCCCAGCTTCCTGACTTCCAATACGAGGAGCCTTGGCCTCCTCCACTTTTCCATCTGTCGTCCCGAGATCAGCGGCCGGCCCCCTCATCTCCCGCCTGGGCGGCTGCCAGGCCCTGGGGCCCACCTCAGCCTTCCACCAGAACGGCTCTGACGCGGCTTCTATTTCCAGGAGGCGGCTGGATGACTGGTGTGTCGCCGCTCGCACAGGCACAGCGCTGAGTACAAACTGTCCTCGTGACTTGGTCACCAACTGGGGAGGGGGGGTGGTGGAGGAGGGGTGCCTGGCCTATGCAAAGACCAGTGGAGCTACAACTGCTGTACCCGCTTAGGCCAGCTTTCCCCTTCTCCTGGGACCTGGCTACAGGCTGCTGCTCAGCGCCCCTTCTCTGCCCTCTTTCAGCAAACCTGGGATGGCTGAAGGCGGCTTGGCCCCAGCCAAACACAGCCCCTCATGCCCCCAGATGACCAGTGGGACCAGACAGATTGCACAGTCCCCGACTGACAACCCGAATGGGGAGGGCCCTAGCATAAAGGCCCGGCTGCAGCGCACACACCTGAGGCATGCGCAAAAGCTGGCTTGGCTGTGTTCTCTGTTGATGTGGAGTTCACCTAAAAGATACCCTTTTGGGGTCCTGTCCCAGCCGAGGCCTGAAGTCACCCCTGTGCAGAATCGAGAAACGGAGGGCTCCAACGAGGGGCTTTACAAGCAGGCACATCTTTGGCTGAATTTGTTTATCTAGTGGTGATGAAGTCTTATCCCTTTAAAAATAATCAGGTCATTAAGAGGAATCTCCGATAACCTCATGTCTTGGGCAAGGCTCCTGGGGCCAGCTCACTTTGTGGCTGCCTTAATCTAAAACACATGGGGATGGAAACGGCCCTTTAGGAGGAGTCTTGCAGAGACAGAGCAGCAGGAGTGTCCTTCCACCTCATGCCACGCGCATTCAGCTACAAGGCCCCAAGATGCCCTGAGAAAAAAGCTCCAGAAACACACACAAGCTGGCCCCTGACAAGTCTAAGCTCCTGAGTTGCAGCTTACAAAGGCATATGCACATGATACTTCATGGGTCACACTGTAACCCCACAAAAGTGGGGCAGTGGCTATTACTGTCCCCATTTTTCAGATGGAGAAACTGAGTCTCAAGGCATAAAGGTACTTATCCAAGGTCACATGAAAGTGAGTGGGTGCTATGAATTGAATGTTTATGTCCTCTAGAAATCCATATGATGAAGCCCTAACTCCAATTCGATATTATTTGGAAGCGGAGACCTTTGGGAGATAATCAGGCTTAGGTGAGGTCACGAGGGCGGAGCTTAATGATTCGTGTCCTTATGAGAAGACTAGAACTCCCGCTCTCTCCACCATGTGAGCGCACAGAAAGGATGTGGAGGGAGCGGGAATCCTAGTCCTTGTCCTCTTCTTGCCCCGTTTTCAAGTGTACAGCTCTGTGGCATTAAGCACATTCACAGTGTTATGCAACCGTCACCACCATCCATCTCCAGGACTTTTCCATCATCCCAACGGAAACTCGGAACCCATTAAGCAATTTTCCATTCCCAACTCCCCCAGCCCCTGGCACCCACCATTGTGCTTCCTGTCTCTACGAATTGGTCTACTCTTCAGTGACTCATAGGGGTGGAATCCTGCAGTATGTGTGCCTAGCTTGTGCCTAGCTTCTTTCACTTAGCACGATGTCCTCAAGGTTCATCCATGTCGTAGCATGTGTCAGAAAGTCCTTCCTTTTTTAGGCTGACTAATATTCCATCATCTAGATACACTGCATTCCGTTTACCTGTTCACTGCATCACAGCTCATCCTCATCGTCAGTGCCGAGGAGCTGAGCAGAAGCTCCTCCTTCCTCCTCACAAACTAGGGCCCAGTGGCTTGTTCACGTGTCAGAGTGTGGTCTCGGTCTGCCAACTCTGCCTCCAGGAATGATCCCTGCAGGAACACGTGTGGACAGGAGGTGCACTACCTAACTGTGGAGGGCAGCCAGTTGTGTTTTTACGTTCTAACGTACCGTTTGTCAGGGACCAGTGCTTTTGTGAAATACAATAAAATAAAGTAGAAAATGAAATTTAGAAAAACCAAAAACATAAAAGTACTAGCTCATTTTTTAAAACATAAGATTCAACAGACATAAAATTACTGGTTAAAATGCTATGAAAGTTTCCAAACACTCCCAATTTCTATCCCAAACTTGTGACGGACCCATAACCAGGTCCGGCACTCATTCAAAAACCACACTTTGAGTGGCACTGCCCGGAACATTGCTTAACAGCAAAAATAAAAATGTCTAAATGGCCACCAGGAACGTACTTCTTGAGTGCCCTTTGGTCTATCCATATTATGGGTTAGCAATAAAAAATAATGAAGCATATGAGTTAGCCATTCCATGCCTGAGTACATGACCAAGAGAAATGAAAACAAAACTTCTAAAAAAATTTTTAAAAACATCCCAAAAAACCTTGTACAGGAATGTTCATAGCAGCTCTACTTATAATAGCCAAACAGTGAAAACTCAAATGTCCACTAACAGAAGCATGCACAAACAAAATGTGACATGGCCATACAATAGAATATTATTCATGCATGAAAAAGGAATGAAATTCTGAGGCATGCCACAACGTGGATGAACCTGGAGAACATTGTGCTGAGTGAAAGGAGCCAGGTACAAAAGGCCACACACTCGTGAGTCCATTTAAGTGAAATGCCCACAATAGGCAAACAGAGAGAAACTGAATGCAGATTGGTGGTTGCCAGTGGCTGAGAGTGTAGAGGGATTGGAAGATGATGGGATTGATAAAATGCTCTAAAAATGGTGATGGTGAAGGTTACATAATTCTGTGCATGTACTGAAAATCACTGAATTGTATACTTTAAATAGATGAATTATATGGTACAGCAATTAAACTTAATAAAGCTAGCATAAAAATAATGCCGATTCCTATAGTTTTTAAAACAACTGAATTAATTAATTAAAACCAACAGGAAATCCTAGGTCTAGACATTTTTATTGGAGATGCCTTCCAACTATGTAAGAAAGGAGCAACGCTACACCTGACCCTAATTCTTCCAGGGAACAGAAACAGGGCAAACATTTCCCCACTCGTTTTATGAGATCAGCATAATCTTGATAACCAAAACCTGACAAGAGAAGAAAGGAAAGGTACAGACCATCTTTCTTTTTCTTTTTTTAAAAAAATATATTTTATTGATATTTCACAGAGAGGAAGGGATAGAATAGAGAGCTAGAAATGTCGATGAGAAACATCGACCAGCTGCCTCTTGCACACCCCCTACTGGGGATGTGCTCACAACCAATGTACATGCCCTTGACCGGAATCGAACCTGGGACCTTTCAGTCCGCAGACCAACGCTCTACCACTGAGCCAAACCGGTTTTGGCCAGACCATCTTTCTATCAAGACAGATACTAGCACAATATCCCCAAACAAACTGAATCCAGCAACATATTAAAATAACGTATCCCACCCAGTGGAGTGTATCCCAGGAATGCAAGGATAGTTAACATTCTAAAATCAATCAGTGTAACACTATTTTGACAGGAAAAAAGGGAAGAACTATCATATGATAACCTTATAAATGCAGAAATATCACATGACCAGTTTTAATACCCAACCAGAACTTTCCACACAACATCTGAGCAGATCAAAAGGAACATTTAATCTGGTTGACAGCTACTAAAAACCTAAAGCAATGGGCATGCTTATTGTGTGCTCTGAGTTCAGTTCTGAAAACAGGGTGTCTTCTATAGAAATGGTAATAATTCTATCTTGCACTATTAAAGGCTTTTGCCAAAGCGATGAGTCAAGAAAATAAATGAAAGGCATACGAATAGGAAACCAATAAAACTCTATAGACGATATGAGAGTTAACACGTGAATGTGGTAAGGATGCTGGAAACAAGGGCAACATAAAAAAATCAGCAGCAGAAACAGAAAGCAGATTTCTAAAATGTTATTTTATTTAAAACAGCATCACAAACCAGTAAATCAGCAAGAAGGAACCTAATAAAATATTTGCAAGACCTCTGAGCTTCAAAATGTAAAATGTTATGCCATGTTCATACATTGGAAGCCTCACTATTGTGAAGGTGTCACTTCTCCCTAAATCAATTCTGTAGCCAACAAACCTCATTTAAAGTCTCAGAGGCTTTAAAAAACACACACACACACAGAAATGGCAAACAGATTGTAAACCTTATATGGACATGCAAAGGCCCAAGAATAACCAAGACAATCTTGAAGCACAAAAAACACTGAAGCTTTGGTAACTAACATAATGTGGTCCTGGCTCAGGGGAAAAAAGAAAGAAGAAAGAAAAAAAGAAAAAAGAAAGAAAGAAAGAAAGAAAGAAAGAAAGAAAGAAAGAAAGAAAGAAAGAAAGAAAGGAAGGAAGAAAGAAAGAGAATAGAACAATGGAACAGAAAAGGCAGTCCAGATGAAGACCTGCACAGCCACCAAGATGGCTGAAATAAAATAGACAGGAAATGTCCACGGCTGGCGAGACTGTGAGCACTTGGAATGCTGGAATCCTCATCCACGCTTGGGGAGACTATCGTCTTCTTTGGAAAAGGTGTATTTACTGACATTTAACATCTGCACACCTTATGCACAGCAGTTCTGCTGTACAGTGTAAACATACAGGAATGCACACATATTTTCACAAAACACATACAAGATGGCTCATAGCAGCACGGCTCATTATAGCCCCAAACCTGGAAATTATTCAAATGCCCAACAATAGAACGATGAACAAAGAAATGAATGATCCAAAACTACACACAGCAACATGGATAGCTCAGTTGAGGACTAAAGAATCTACACCAGGTGAGTCCATCCATCTAGAGCTTAAAACAGGCAAAGCTGGCCTCTTTGTGTGAGTGCATGAGATGGCGGGCAGGTCATGTGCTGTTCTTTGACCTGGACACAGGTGTGCTGTGCCTGGCAATTCATCACACAGCATTCAGGAAATGTGCTCTTGCCTGTATGAAGTTTTATTTTGACACACAGAGAGGCAAATAACGAGGCAGACATCAGAGGCATGAATATGCTGATAGCAGAATGACAAAAGCTATTTGTGGCTGCAGACACAGAGTATTAAGTGTGTGTGTATTCACTGCCTTTCCACTGTCTCCTATGGAAGCGCCTTAGCTTTCCTCCCCCCCCCCCTGCCCGCCCCCTTCCCCCAGTCACTGTGGCTTCAGAGAGGCTGATGGGAGGAAGGACAGAATCAAAAGGAGCTGGAAACAAAGCGGGAAACTTCTACATTGCAGAGTGAACGTGTTGGGAAAGTGAAAATGACTGATGTGGAGACAAACTGGAAAAGGTCCAGGAAGGCAGAGGAGGAAGAAGGACCAGCGTTCCTGGAGGAAAAGGCTGGGGGGAGGGGGGCGGGGAGGGCAGGCCAGAGAGATGCAGGGACCCCCCAGCTGGCTGCCTGGAGTCAGGGTTTGTGGTGATTTGAGCATGGCCATGGGCACCTGGAGCCCATTTAGGTTGTCTGACAAAGAAGGGTACTTTTAAGTTGTGAAGACAAAAAACAAAGTTCAGAATACCATGCATCATTTTATTTCTGAGGAATTTAAAAGTGGGTGTTTGGTTGCCCTGGCCGGTGTGGCTTGGTTGGTTGGAGTGTCATCCCTTACACCAGAAGGTGGCGGGTTGGATTCTCAATCAGGGCACACCTCCAGGTGGAGGGTTCAATCCCTGACTGGGACGTGTAGGGGAGGCAACTGTTCAATGTTTCTCTTTCACACCAATGTTTCTTTCTCTCTCTAAAATAATAAGTAAGTAAATAAATAAGTAAATAAATAAATGTGGGTATTTAAGTACAGGAAAAAGTGCACCAAAGTGATTAAACATTTACATCTAGTTCATGGGATTGCAGAGGGTGAGGAGGTGGAGGTACAAAGCAGACTTTTTTTTTTTTTTTTTTAAGTTTAGAGCTATGGGTTTTTCTGTGTTTTTTGTTTTGTTTTGTTTTGTTTTTGAGTAGGGACAGTGGGTTAATTTTAGGCACAGTTTACTTTTACAATAATAAGTTTGTAAAGACTGGAAAGGGGTTCCTGGGAGGAGTGAAAATTGATGAAAGAAATACCAATAACAAGGTATGCAGATGACTGGTGTGGAGGAAAACTAGCAAAGGTCCAAGCGGAAAGCAGCAAAGAAGTCCATTTGAAACGACTGCTGATGAAAGTGAAAGAAGAAAGTGCCAGAGCAGGACTGCATCTGAACATCAGAACGACAACAATCATGACCACGGAAGAAACACACAACGTTAGCACAGGCCATGAAGACGCGGAAATGGGTAAAGATTTTGTTCCTCTTGGTTTTAGTCACCAATTCCAATGGAAACTGAAGCCAAGAATTCGAGGGAAGACAGAGGCTCAGAAGGGCAGCCACGAGAGCGTTAGAAAAGATCACTAAGAGCACAGATGTGTCGTTGGAGACCCAGGCTGAGACCATCCACACCCCCGTACAGTCAGTGACTATGTATGGATGTGGAAGCTGGACAGTGGAGAAGGCTGATAGGAAAAATAAGTGGATCCACTGGAAACATGGTGTTGGAGGAACGCTCCATAGATATCGAGCTTCCCCAAAGACAAACAAGTGGGTCCCAGAGCAAATTAAGCCTGAAGCGTTGCTGGAAGCAAAAGTGAAAACATGGAAGCTGTCCCACTCCAGGTGCACCATGAGCAGACAGGGTTCTCTGGAGAAGACAAGGATGCTGGGAAAAACAGAAGGCAGCAGGAAAAGAGGAAGACCAAATACGAGAGGGATGGACTCCATAGAAGAAGCCGTCGGCATGCACCTGTGGGAGCTGAGCGGGGCTGTGGGGAAAGGGCTTTGCGGACATCACTCATTTGTAGGGTCACTGGGAGCATGTGACGCCGTGACGTAGGAAATGAGCAGCTCACTTCCTCAGTGAAGCCTGGGAGACCAACTCAGTCGGCCTTAGGGGATTCTGGTCAGAGGGTGTGGATCATCCCACAGCCATTTCTGAGAGGCTCACAGTCCCTGCCCTCAGTGAGGATGGGTTCATGCAGCAGATCTGGGTTCATGCATCACTTCTCCATCCCCCCTCACCTCCACCTTCTTCCACAAAGACAATCTCCCTACATCCCGAGGTACCTTCTCCCTCCTGCAAGCAATCTCTCCTGAGCATCTTCCCCCTCCACACCTACAATGCCTCCCTCTTTACTACCTCCATGGTGAAGGGGCCAGTGCCCCAGTGAAGAACTTGACTCCCACAACCCCCTCTACTCCTAGTCCCTGATGGAGGCCCTGGATCCCTAGTGGGGAAAGAAAGAGTTCAGAATGTACACTTTAGGGCACAAGCAGGATCAGAGAGGTACTACTCTGCCCTCCTGGAAATTAAGCCCAAATCCTGCCTCAGGGGTGCGGGGGGAGGAAGAGGACAGTCACTCCCTGGCAGCTGCTCCTGGTCTTCCTCAGGAGACAACCCCTGTCCTCTCAGAGCACCCCACACACAACATACAGAAAATGTACACAACATAGAGAAAATGCTAAGACCTACCCCCTCCCCAAAGGTCACTGCAAGGCCCACGGTCACACATCATAAAGATGCTGTCCTGCCCTGATTACTTTGGCTCAGTGGATAGAGCGTCGGCCTGTGGACTGAAGGGTCCCAGGTTCCATTCCGGTCAAGGGCATGTACCTTGGTTGTGGGCACATCCCCAGTAGGAGGTATGCAGGAGGCAACTGGTCGATGTTTCTCTCTCATCAACGTTTGTAGCTTTTTATCTCTCTCCCTATAATTGATATTATAAAATATCAATAAAATATATATTTTTAAAAATAAAAATATATATTTAAAGATGCAGTCCTGTGCACCACTGAGCTGTCAGGAAGCACTTAGACCCACAGGGAGCTGCGTGACAGCCAATTCCACCAACGGGAGGTGATGCTCAGGGGTAGAGTCACCGTGCAGGCCTCCTGTGGTGGCACAGTTCAGGTGCATTCTCTGAGCTGTGCTTCCTCGTCACCTGCCACCCACCCACTCAGGGGCTCATGTGGCCTTGTCTATACATTTAAAAATATATATTTTTATTTATTTCAGAGAGGAGGGGGGAGAGAGAGAGAGAGAGAGAGAGAGAGAGAGAGAGAGAGAGAGACATCAATGATGAGAGAAAATCATTGATCAGCTGCCTCCTATACACTCCCTATTGGGGATCGAGTCTGAAACCTGGACATGCACCCTGACTGGGATGCGAACGGTAACCTCCTGGTTCACAGGTCAACACTTAACCACTGAGAAACACTGGCCAGGCATCTGTACATTTTTTAAAGATACATTTTTCCAAAAAGCACTGCAAAAGAAGAAGGATGTGTGAGCTCCTAGCAGGGGAGGCAGTCCGGGCCCTCCTTGATCTTGGTCATACAGCTGTCCTTTGTCTGCTGGAAGTTCTGTCCTAGTGAGCTCTGCTCCCCTCGGAGCCGCAGCCTCCAAGCGTTGAACTTCTTTCTGTGCAGGCCTGTGAGCGAGTGGGCCACAAAGGCCAATTCTGAAGAAATGACCAGACAACAGGCCACTTCAAACCCATTGGGGTCATGAAAACCATGACCTGGTGGGGAAGGCAGCTCAGCTGGCCTTCAGGCATCCAGTCCTATTTCTAACGATGGGGCTGAAGAACAGAAAAGAATAGTGGGGCGGGGAAGAAGAGCCTTGGATCCTGAGGGAAACCCCAAGACCACCCAAAAGAAAGGACTTTAAAGTGCTGACTACGGGTCTTCTACGAGGAAGCAGCTGCTCCCCTGCCATCTGTGAGCAGGAGGTTCACACGGGGATTCTGGCATCAAAGGAACGAAGAGTCTGAGCAGAAATGAGATTCTTTTCCGTGGAGGAGGCAACCAGAGAAAAGTGCCCCACCCTATGCTGCCCTTGCCCCCTTAATGCCCACGAAATGACCTGTGTCTGGCTCTCCCACCTCCTGGGGACCTACGGGTAAATAAACAGACTTTCCTAGTTGCCTACTGTATGCCAAAAATGTTCTGAGGCTACACTGAGATCGATGTTCCCCGTCCATCGATGTGAGTGTATTCTGAAAACAAAGCCATCGGGTACATAATGCTATTCCATTTTACAGATGAGGAGTCAGAATAGGTGTCTGAGGTCACACAACTGGCATTCACGGGCAGGCTCACCTGCATCCAAACCCAGACTGCGAGCCCCCCCCCCCCCCTTGCATCCTGGCACTCCGGTGGGGGGTGCTCTCTGGGCCTCTCAGCCCTGCCCTGGACCCCCCTGGGCAGAGGGGTGGACACGGGGCCCAGGCCCACCCAGGACTCTCTCTCCTGAGACCCTGAATCTTGGTGTGCTGCCCTTCCCACGCCTCTTCCTCGGCAGCCACTTGGCCTCTGTGAGCGCCCGCGTTCCTTCCACCACATCCCCTCTCCGTCTCAGTCTGCCTGAGTGACTTTCTGTTGCTAGTGACCAAAGAACGCTCATTTGTTCGCCATCCATCAGGTCTCCCTACCTCGCCCCTGCTCCCAGAACAGTGCAGACCCACAAGGCCGGCCCTCACAGCTGCCCCCCTCCTCCCGCACCAGCTGGGCCGTCCCAGGCTATCAACACTTAGGGAGGATGAAATGAGAACACCACGTGCCGGAGTGGCCTTGAGCAATCGAGATTAAGAGAGAAAGGAAAAGTGGGGATATTTCCATGTGTTTGGGTCATAACCAATCCTATCTACAATTTCGCAAGGGCAGCTCCTTTCTGTCTATGCCCCCAGCCCAAGGAGGATGGAAGGCACACATGAGGATGGGGCGGCAGGTCCGTGGCAGGGCATGCGTGTGCCACCTCTCAAGGCTGGGGACAGCCCAGCTTTGGGGTGGCACACGGAACCTCTGTGAGACCTCGGGAGGAAACACCGAGAGGCTCGGTGGTCAAAGGAGAGAGAAGACATGCAGAGAGACACGTGTGTGGAGGCGAGACTCCTAGACCAGGGAGCAGTAGGGGAGTGCCCAGGTCTACACGGCTCCCAAGCCCTCAGTGTAGGCAATTTAGGGATTGGAACAAATCAACAAACAACAAGTGCTGGCGAGGATGCGGAGAAAAAGGAACCCTCGTGCACTGTTGGTGGGAATGCAGACTGGTGCAGCCACTGTGGAGAAGAGTGTAAAGTTTCCTCAAAAAACTAAAAATGAAACTCCTATTTGACCCAGTATAATCCCACTTCTAGGAATATACCCCAAGAAACTAGAAACACCAATCAGAAAGGATATATGTACCCCTATTTCAAAGCAGCACAATTTTCAATAGCTAAGAATTGGAAACAGCCTAAATGCCCATCAGCAGATGAGTGGATTAGAAAACTATGGTACATCTATACAATGGAATACTACACTGCTATAAAAAAAGAAGGAATTCTTACCATTCGCAGCAACATGGGTGGATCTGGGGAGCATTATGTTAAGTGAAATAAGCCAGACAATGAAAGAAAAATACCACATGATCTCATTCATTTATGGAAAATAAAGAATATAACCTTATGAACAGAAAGATAGATACAGAGGCAGTAAAGCATCGAACAGACTGTCAAAGCAGTAAGAGATCAACCAAAGGACTTGTATTCATGCATGTAAGCACAACCAATAGATGCAAAACACTGGTGGATGGGATGAGGGCACAAGAAGGGGATAGGGGAGGCTGGGGGAAGGTCAATGGGGGAAAAAAAGGAGATATATATACTACTATATGTAATACTTTAAACTATATATATATATATATATATATATATATATATATATATATAATTTAGGGATTGGAACAGAATGCACAGGAAGTGTAAGCTGCTAAGGGTTGAGAAGGCTTTTCAGGAAGAATATTCTGGCACCATTTCCCTGCAGGAAAACATTTCTGACAGAGCGGCAAGTGCCCCACAGGCAGGACTGGATCTGATTCACGGGAAAGGGACCTTGGCCAGGGCCAAACCAAATGCTAATGACTTCCCATCACTGGCCTTGGAGCCAACTCAGAACTCAGCAGAGCCAAGTCCTGGCCAGAGTTAAGCCTAAGATGATCAAGGAGAAAAAGCCAAGAGGTAAAAACACGGGGAAAACGGAAAGGAAGTAAGGATAAAGTCTAACCGCAAGAAGGGGCCAACACCTGAGCCAAGGAGCTGCCTGCAGGCTGGCGGGCTCCTGGCCAGTGTGGAACTGAGGAAGGGCAGCGTCATGGTGGCAGCCCTTTTTCAGCTTTTACTACCTCGTCTCGGTAACAGTCCTCTACCAGACCTGCCACTATGACTCCACAACTCGCCCAAACATATTTATAAAATGAGCGGAATTCCACGTGCTCCTTTAGTGAGGGCATAGTGTGTCTTTTCTTTCCTCACCCCCTTTTAACACTCCCTGGAGGATCTGGTATGGGCTGAGCCCCATGCAGGCACGGTGTGTGTGTGTGTGTGTGTGTGTGTGTGTGTGTGTGTGTGTGTGTGTCAGGGTTTCACAGGCTGGGGGAGGGGTAATGACAGGCAAGTGAAGCAACCTCAATTGCAATATGGACTGCTCTGAGGGATAATACCCACCCAAAGTGGTAGGATCAGAGTGGAGGGGGGCCGTACATTGTACCTCGAAAGCGGAGAAAGCTCCCAGAAGAGGGGAGATTAAAGCTGGACTGTGAAGAATGAATATAAATTCTTCAAGTAAGAATTCTTCTGCAAGCCAGGAGGGGAGACTGTGGAGGGGAGCTCAGCGGGGAGACCCATCTGGGCTTGTGTCCCTACAGTCAGACGCTGCTGTGGAAAGCTCAAGGCCCCGGGGAATGGCTACACGAAGGGCTCCATCGACGGGGGTAATTGCAGGGCCACCTCTGGGTTCTGCACGCTGGCTGTGAGCCACAGGAGAGCCCTGCCCAAGTGTGTCCATCCAACCTGGCTGGGCCTGGCAGCAGGAGCCTGCCTCGGCAGCCATGAATGTCCATGTGGGCGTCCGAGCAGCAGCTGCACTTCCGGGTCAGTTTTATGAGAAAAGGAGACTCTTTACTGTGTCTACACTCACAGCCCGAAACCTCCTGGTATCACCGTGGTAGATCTGGTGGGTGTGTGCCCGACCCTACCCTCCTCATCGGGATAGGAGTGGAGATTGTGCCTCTGGCCCTCGCTCTGCACGTCGGGTTGTAACCGAGAATCCCGTCCTGTTTCTTCAGCATGGTGCTCATAGATGAGCACGGCACGGGCAGGACCGCTATGTCTCCCTGGTGACACCTGTGGCGCTCTTCAACCTGACAGACACGTTCCCCTGGAGAGAGGAGGAGGTGGTCCTGAAAGCTGAAATGGGCCAGACCTATAGCTCCTGATGTGATGGGTCCCCTCGTCTCTTTCTGCAGAGTGCTAGGCACACAGAAGGCCTGAAAAATACCCTTGATGTACAGATTTTTATTTGCAATTTTTAAAGTCAATTTTATGATGACCTTTCTTTGCACTTAAAAACTAGCACAATGTTTTGTGTGTTTTTTTGTACGTTGAAGTGTTCCAAAAAACTGATATGATTATATTTACTATTTCTGACTCTCTTTGCTCCAGATGGCTGGTTAATTTTGTAGAGAAATTAGAGACCACAGTCATACACATGCTTTCAATATGTTATTCAGTCTGACAGGTAACTTTTCTTCAATCTTTTTTTACATAAAACTTTTACTAATAAAATACTTTGGAGCAAAAAGAGAGACAGGACGGGAGAGACATTTCAAGCAAAGGAATGACACATGGGTGCTGGTTGAGAAACAGCCACCCCATAGGGTGTAGGAGAAATAGGTCAAGAGAGGAAAGCAGACATTAGATTGGCACATGCCAACACAGACTGCACATTTGATCCTGAAGGCCATGGAGAACCACGGGAGGCTTTTAGATCACTCATCGCGTTGCTCCAATCCTGAGGAGGCATGGAAAGGCTGAAGGCTGATGAGGGTCTGAGGAAGGCAGTGGTGGTGGCAGAGGGAGGGCTCAGTCAGCACATGAAAGACAGGATAAGAGAACTAACGGGCTGGAGAGAGAGACGAGGGAGGAGGAGAACCCTGAGAGAAGTAACAGAGAAGGTAAATGTGACAAGTAGTTCCATTTGTCATCTGAGCCATGGCGCCCTGATATGTGGTCATCTGGACAGGGCTGTGTCCAGCTCAGGGCCAGAAACAGGAACTTTCTATTTTTTCAGGTAAATATCTTTTAGCTGTTTTACTTGTTGTTCTGAACTATTCAGAAAATGTGCCTGGCCGGTGTGGCTCCGTGGTTGAGCGTTGACCCATGAAAAAGGAAGTCATGGTTCTATTCCAGACCAGGGCACATGCTAGGGTTTCAGGCTTGATCCCCAGTGGAGGGCAGGCAGGAAGCAGTCAGGCATGATTCTTTCACATCATTGATGTTTCTCTCTTTCCCTCTCCCTGTCTGAAAACAATAAAAATGTATTTAAAAAAAAAAAAAAAGAGAGAGAGAGAGAGAGAGAGACAATGCAAATGAGAAAAAAGAAAAAAGAAAAAAAAGAAGGGCACTTATAATGCATTCACCCACTGTTCACATTGTGATGTTATTTTGCTTTAAAATCAGTTTTCTCCCTACTGGAAAGCTGAGGCTATACTTCCCCTAGAAAGGCCTCCCTGTGTTATTTTCAGTGTTTTTGCTACTACCAGTGACACTCTGATAAACATCAATGTACAGGCACCTCCACACAGCTGTCAGAATACATAAAGAGCCTAGGAGTGAAAGTGCTGGGAGAAAGTGTGTACTTTTCAAATTTTTGTTTATGTGCCAAGCTTCCCTCCAGAAAGATGGAAACAATTTAAACGTTATCAATCAGATTGCTGAAAGCTGATATCTTACTAGGTGTTTCCGCAATTATTCGTGACACGGACCATCTTCTAAAGTGCCCAGGGCAGTGCCTGGCGCAGATCGGGTGCTCTGCTTCATGAGTGTTCGCTGAAGGGAAGTGTCACCATTTGTATTTTTCATCTGGGGACTCCATATATTCACATCCTTTGCCTATTCTTCCACAAGAGTATTTGTTTGGCTTTCCTTATTCTTCTTTTGCGAGAACACTTTTTATCTCATGACTATGAGCCATGTGTTTGTTATTTATGCTGAACTTTGTGTTTTACTGCCCTTGATTTGAACTTCTGTGTGCTTTCCAGTAAATTTTTAAAATATTAATTACCCTCTTCTTTTCAATTCCTGCTAGAATTCTATAGAATTTAATGAATATAGTGGGCTCCCTCTGGTGGTCACAAGAAAATCCCTGGATCCCAGGGGTTAGTACATAGTTAAACGTTGAGACTTCTATTTACAGGACACGGTACATTTTATAATTAATAGATTTCGAGTGGCTAGACGAAGTCTTAAGAGAAGACTTCTAATTATTTCCTTCCATTCATCAGTGGGTCTACAAAGGGGCTCGAAAGGCCACTGTCCAAAACCATGCTTATACGTCTTGCCTGCCAAATCCCTCTTTAGGGATTTCCTGTGTCTACTGGGGCATCACCCTTCCCCCAGGCTTGCAGCCTTGGGCACCTCTGTCCACTCCCAAGCCCATCTATCCTGTTTGTGAGTTCTGTCCACCACATGGTCCAGGGACTGTGACAGCTGCTCCCTGTCATCAGTTCTCATGGCCCTCACTCAAGTTCTCGTGACCTCTCTTCCAGTGAAGTCATTAGCAGACAGTAATCATCTCTCCTTCACGCGGCCAGCACCATTCTAGGGTCAGGGGACGTGATAGGGAACAAGAGAAGGTCCCCGCCTCAGCACCCTCTCAGGGAGTTTCTCTGCTGGAACCAAACCTGCAATCCTGATCTGAGGCGGTCTCTCCCTCCCTTCAGTCTCTATAGGACTTTCCTCTTCAAACTCTTTCCGTTCTCAACATATTATAGTTCTTCTGTGCTGTCGTCCTCCAACAGCCAAGACCTGCAATCCCTCTAACAACCTTTGTCAAGATTGCCCCCAGGACAATTACAGAATAGGGAACAGAGAGATGAGTGAATGAATGAATGAGTGAATGAGTGAACACATATCTATGCATGGCAGAGAGGAAACTGAGACCATTCTCTAAAGAATTCTAGCCCTCCCCACCAAAATCAGACACACAAACTATTCCGTTCCTCTTTGCACAGCCTGACACGTATAGCTGAACTGTCATTATGCTATTCAAATTTACCATAAACTCAAGTCAACTAGGATTGAATAAATTTTAAAAAGTAGCATTTTAAAAATTCTACAAATAAGAAATAATTGGAAGGGGGATAACAATTTCCAGTGTCGAAGTACTAGGAAAATGCACCCCTTCGCTAAGCTCTTTCCCAAGCCAATGGCTGCTAGAACAAGCGGTTTCTACCAAGTCTGTTCTGTTCTGTAACAGTCCTACAAGCTGTCGATGGATGCATCGGGGTCTGTGTTATTTCCACCTTGTGCTTTGTGCTCTCCTCAGTAGATTTTTCACTCCTCAGCTCAAACTCCCAAACACTTTGCAGAGCAGTGAAATTCTAACTCTGATTAATCTGTCTCTTCATTTCTGGAAGGTCACCTTTATGGAAACCACACGTGCACTTCCTATGGAAGCCACATGCAATGTCGCTGGTCTATTATAGAAGGATACACAGAAGGCACAACACGGAAATGGAGGGCATCACCACCGTGACGAAAAGTTCGGGGTATTCCCAGGGCAGGCCGAGCCTGGCTAGAAACAGTGAGTTGTGTGAGGGGGCAGCTGCCCTGGGCTTTGCATGGGGCCTCTGGGGGCCATGAGTGCCTGGCAGGAGTCCCCAGGCTACACAGGCTCTTTCCTCTCTGGGTCTCTCCCTCCAGTGCTCTGTCACCAACCTTTTCTCACCCATGTCCCAGAGGGACATTCCAATAGAGCCTGCCAAGCCTTCGTTCTTTCCCCCCAGAACAGTCCCAGCCAAACACCGACTCTGAATTTCCTCTCCCTACCTCTCTGACAGCCCCGGCTGACGTCAACGAAATGAAGAAGGTAACTGGCCACCCATGGTGGATTTGCGCTGGCCTGGGGGTGACGGATCTGGCTTAAGAGTGACCACAATGGGCCGAGGCCGGTTTGGCTTAGTGGTGGAGCGTCGGTCTGTGGACTGGAGGGTCCCCGGTTCGATTCCGGTCGGGGGCATGTGCATTGGTTGCGGGCGCATCCCCGGTGGGGGGTGTGCAGGAGGCAGCTGGTCAATATTTCTCTCTCATCGACGTTTCTGGCTCTCTAGCTCTCTCCCTTTCTCTCTGTGAAATATCAATAAAATATTTTTTTTAAAAAAAAGAATGACCACAATGGGCTCTCAAGAAGCAGTGCCAGGCCCTGTTCTGAGCCCTCTACATGTATTTACTCATTCGATCCTTGCAACCATCCTTTAAGGTAGATGCTATCAGAAGCCCCATTTCGCAGATGAAACACTGAGGCATACAGGGGATAAATTACTCGTCCGAGGTCACGGAAGTAGTGACAGAGAATTTGAACCAGGCAATCTGGGTTGAGAGTCCAAGCGCTTTCCCACGGGGCCACGCTGCCTGCTGGACAAGTTCGGCAGCAGGAGAAGACTTGTGTGCGTCAGTGGCTAGCCAACTGTCCCTGAAGCAGGACTGAAGCCGTCAACTCCCATTACCTGCATAGAAAATGTTTACGCAGCCGTATCATTTTCTCTCCTGGGAAGAGCACACTAAAATTCTCAGGGCACCCCCCTCCCCCATTCTCAGCCCAGACTCTGGCAGCATCAACACCAACCCCCATCCAAGAAAGGTCACAGGACCTAGACCTAGATGATCAGTGCATCCATGTTGCAGGTACGGTAATCAGTTCAGGGATAGGCACCTGCCCCAAACCAAGAAAGTCCGGGTCAATTCTGGGACGTTTTATTTAATCGTGACAAAATACATACAAAATTATGTATTTTTACCATTTGAACTTTTGCAAAGTGCACAATTCCATGGCATTTAGTACATGCGTAATGTGTACAACCATTACCACTACTCAACATCGCCAGCACGTTCCCATCTTTCCAAACAGACAGTCTGTGCCCGTTCATCAACAGCCCCCTGAGTTACTTTGCTAGAGTTGTGTTATAGTAATATTATGGAATGTTATAGAATGCTATAGGAATATGTAGATGTGTGGATACGGACATGTGTGGATTGTATAAATCAAAATGTAAAAATGGCGCCTGAAGTGCTGCCAAAAACAGAGTAAAATGTAAACAACCCTGGATGGGCACCAGCCTCAGCACATCTGGCCGGTAGAGATAAGACACACGAAGACGTCACACAAGCAGCTCAAAGAGGAGCATAAAAACGGAAGCAAGACTCCTGGAAGTCAGAGTGGTCTTCTGCCTCCACAGAGACTGTTCGCCTCTCTCCTCTGACTCCTCTAGAAAAATCCTTCTCGTCCGATCGACGGAGTCTCGATCCGGAACTTGACTGAGCATGAGCGACCTTGGCCGGCCTGTGACCCACTGTGTGTGTCTGCTCCTACCGCCGGGTGGACCTGCCTGAGTGTTGGAAGCCGCCAGGACTTAGGTAAATAAACCGCGGGTGTTCGAGCATCAACCGTTGTGTGTTTGGGTCTGTATCTTTGAGCTCGTGCCTAGATACGTCTGGAGAAAGTATCAGTCTGCGCTGCGCGCCCAATTTGGGAGAAGGCTCGCGGCTGGTCACCTGCTGCTCCACACTCCAGTACGAGAAATAATTAATAATTAGCAATTAATTGGAACAAGTTGCCATAACAAAGTACCATAGTCTGGGTGGCTTCAACAAGAGAAACGTATTTTTCATAGTTTTGGAGACTGGAAGTCCAAGATCAAGGTGTTGGCAGGGTGAGTTCCTTCTGAGGCCTCTCTCCTGGGCTGGTCTCCCTCTGTGTCCTAATCTCCCCTTCTTCTAAGGACACCAGTCATACTGGATTGGGGCCTGCTTTAATGACCTCATTCTAACTCAATTACCTCTTTAAAGACCATATTTCCAAATACAACCACTTTCTGAGGTCCTGGGGGTTAGGAATTCAACACGTGAATTTTGAGGACACAATTCAGCTCAGAACTCTTCTCCATTCCCTGCTGCTGGGACTTTTGAGAAGCAGAGCGTTCTGTCTGTTGGGGTTGCTGAGAAGGAGTGATCTACCTGTGGAGCTGTTTGGGGCCACCTTCAGGCCCCGAGGAGAGACGGTCTGAAAATGACACTAAGGAGAGCTCAGCGATGGAGGGAGAGGCCCTGAACCTGACACACCTCTGACCTTTTCATTTCCAGTTACATGAGTTAATAATTTCCCCTTTTTTGATTTATTAATGTAGCATGGTCAGAACATTAGTCAGTGTTCCGAGGTTTCCAATAAAGGAGTTGGTTAATGCAACCACCTTTTACACTAGAGTGGCCCACCTCCCCAGGACGTGCGGGACGGGACACACGGCAGCTGTTCACATGGATTCAGGCTCCGAGGTGCCGGCCCTGAGCCGTCCATTGGAACTTCAGAGCACAGTGAAGCGGGGTGCTGCTGGAGTCTCCCACAGATCAGGCTCCAGTGTCACCCCAACCCCAGCCCCTCCTGCAAGGTTTCAGGATTATTGCTCTGAGGGCCACCTTCCCCAACAAACCATGGGCTCCTGTCCTCCGGCCCAATTCGCCCGGCCCTGCAGCATGCCCGGCTTGTGATGGGCCTTAGGACAAAGCACGGGAGCAGAGGAGAGGGCGAGCAGCAGCCCTCCATCCCTCCACAACTTCCCCGGAGGACGGTCTTTAATAACATAGGGCAAGAAACAAACCAGCGTCCCTGTGGGGTCTGATCACATTTCTCAGAGGACAGACAGCCCGACAATCAGACAGGATTCCACTGTTTAACCCAAACAAGGCGGCACCTGCTCTCCGGTATTGGACTGAGTTGGACCATCTCAAAGAGAAATTGCGAACCGAAAAAAGCAACACAGGGACAACCACCTCTGATAGCGTTTGTTTAAAAACAGGAAGGAAGCTGCTGGCTGAAATGTCCATAAAAGCTCAAAAATCAGGCTGTCTGTTCCATAGCTACCAGCCACACAGGGCAATTTAAACTAAGATTAATAAAAATTAAATACAAATTCAGTTTGTCAGCTTCAAGGGCTTGATAACCATGAGCAGCTAGTGAGGCTACCACCTGGATGACTGGACGATGTGCATTTCTATCACCTCACAAAGTCCCATCAGCCAGTGCCGCTCTGGAAGACTTCAGCCAACCGGTAACAGCCCTGGGCAGGGGAGCAGGAGAATGGGCGGCGGGGCCGGTGTGTGTGTGTGTGTGTGTGTGTGTGTGTGTGTGTGTGTATGTGTGTGTGTGTGTGTGTGTGTGTGTGTATGTGTGTGTGTATGTGTGTGTGTGTGTGTGCGCCCGAGTGCGTATTTTTCACATGTAATCTTTGGTAGTCCTTGAGAATTTTTTTTAACACATCGTGTATTATTTCCTACTGAAAGTTAAACATTTTAAAACTTCAAACATTTTTAAGCATTTAAATGCACAGGTAACATAAGAAGGTGTTGGAATACGGAAGGGACCTGGCTCAGTTGCCTGAGGAAGGCAGAGGAGAGTTTAGGGGCAGCTGGGAGAACAAGCAGCCTTGGGCGCCTCCCAGGGCGCAGCCGCACACCTGAGCCACGCTCGCACCTCATTCATGCTCACACCTGAGCCACGCTCACACCTCACTCATGCTCACACCTGAGCCACGCTCACACCTCACTCATGCTCACACCTGAGCCACGCTCACACCTCACTCATGCTCACACCTGAGCCGCACTCTGTCCCTCCCATTTCAATCCTCTCAGAAACCTTGTCAGGGCCTCAGGGCGATTATCATTCCCATTTGGTTTCATTTCCTAAGGCTGCTGTGACAAATTACCACAAACGGGGTGGTTAGAGATGATGGAAATGTCTCACCTCCCGTTCTGAAGGCCAGAGACCCAAAATTGATGCGTCGGCAGGATGGGTTCCTTCTGGAGGCTCTGAGGGAGACTCCCTCCCACGCCCCTCCGGCTTCTAGTGGCTGCAATCACCTTCCACGGTCCTGCCTCGTCTGATCTTCCCTCCACCCTCCCAGAGCCTTCCCCTCCGTGTCTCTGTGCCCCAAATCTCTCCCTCCGGTATCTTACAAGGACAATCATCATTGGATATAAGGCCTGCCCTAAATCCTGGATGATCTCATCCTGATATCCTTGACTTAATTATATCTGCAAAGACCCTGTTTCCAAATAAGGCAGAGGTGGGGAGCCTCCAAAGGTCCTTGTAAAAGTCTTCGAAATCCTTTGGTCTGGCCCTGCCACGGCTGTAGGGGTGAGTTAATGAAATGTTTGACCAAATATAGCAGGCTAATTTTTTTTTTAACTTGGTAATTTCGTATTGGCCTGCAAATGAGGCTATAGATATCTAAGTGGCCCTTGGACGAATAGAGATTCCCACCCCTGAAATAAGGTCACGTTGATAAGTATGGAGGTTAGGACAGGGACATACCTTTTAGGGGAATACAATTCAACCCACTACACCATTTTAGAGATGAGGGGTGCAAGGCTTGAGGGCCTCTCCCGCGTCCAAGACCACAGGACTTCTTCAGGGCCCGGCCCTGCCAGCCCCCCTCCACTGACTCAGCCGGAGAAGCAGCCGCCCCCCCCCTCTCAGCCTCATGGCTCCCCCAGAGTGTGGCTTCACAATGGGCAGCACACACAGACGAGCCGCCCCCTTCTCTGGCCTCGATTATCAGTCTGCTGCGTCCTAGGATCTGACAAAAGATTACACTGTCCTCCAGGCGTGGGAAGGAGCCAGGCCAGGGGGCTCTGCGGGTATCTAAGATCAGATGGGACCCAAGCTACATGGGGTGGTCTGTGTGTCTGGACTCCCAAAGTCTGCAGGGCAGATCAGAGCCAGAGAGAAAGGGAACGAGTTCAGGCTTCTGGTGTTGGAGAAAAGGCCTCTGTTGGAGAACGTGCCAGCCCCCGGGGTTTTGCATCAATGTAGGGCTCCGGTCCAAAGGGCTCAAGTGAGTCTCCCAGCTCAAAGCGACAGGAGAGAAAGGAGAGCAGGCATGGGCATGCGTGCGCATCGGGGCCTGGCCACACGGCCCGCAGCTGCCAGGATGGCTTGATGGCAGCCACGAGGCCTGGACAGCAGCAGCACCGTGCTGACGGCCAGCAGGGCCCCTCCCAGAGAGCAGGGAAGGTCACTGTCCTCTTGTCCTCCAGCGGGAACTGGAGGCTCTGACCGGCCTTTCAGCCTCCATAGTTTTCCCTGAGACCCTCTTGGGTCCCCCAAGGAAAGACAGGACACATGACTGCCTCTGGGTCATGAGCTTTGACCTATATTTTCTCTATGCCTTCAAAAAGCCTATAGAGTTCACTCCAATACTGTCATAGTTTTTCGGTGAAGACCCTTGTAGTTCATAAGTGGGAGACCAAGGGTGGGACCTGCCTTGGATTTATTCAGGAGCTCGGTGCCCCATCCCTGCCTCCTCCTCCCAGTTCATCTGTCATGTGTATTTCCTGTCAGCAGCATGAAACCCAGTTCACGCCACCATCCAGGTCATGTCTACAAATAGAAATAGCTGAAACAAAAACTTCACTCCAATAGTTCTTATTCAAGTCTATGCTAGTTCAACATTTCAAAACAACGCTGTAACCCACGGAACTGATTTCATATCTTATGAATGCATTGTGCCTTCCAGGTTAAAAAACATCCTCAACACTCAGAAAAAAGTGTGTGGGGGGGAAATCATTCCTATTTTATACATTTTGCAGATCAACCCAATATTATGTATACGCCTGCATTTTTTTTTTTACCCCATTGAAACACAACTTCTGACGTACTGAACAAAGAGTGATGTCATTACTTGTCATATCCTTTTCCTCCTATCAAAACCTTGGGGAGGTCCTACTACTGAAAGCTAGCTCAAGCTGGACCATCAGGTCCTCTCTCCTGCTGGGCCCCCAGAGACTGAGTTTTCACACCAGGAGGTCCACCCTTGCAGACAACCTTGAGCTTCATTTCTGGGCCAGGGAAGGAGGTTGGGAAATGCCATGCAACTTGGCTAATGGAAGGTGTGACAATAAGGTTAAGGGCCGCTGGCTCGGCTGCTGTGATCTATGTTCTGTCACCTTGTCCAACATGGAAAAAAACCTGGGAAGTATTATGACTTTCCACTCATTCACTGCTTTACACCCCATCCTGCAAGAGGTTAATGCTAACCCTAAAAATGCCAGGGCTGCAACTACACACCTAAATTCTCAATCATCGCCTGTGCAAAGCTCCCATGAGGACAGCCAGGAAGACCTGATATGAATCAGGATTCGAGCCACAGGAGTTAGGAATCAACAAATCCCAGTTCTATCCACAGCCATACTGGTCTACACCACCAAAACCCAAGAGAGAGATGATTATTTGAATAATTCAGACCGTGTTTCCTGCTCCCTTCATCTATCTCCACCAAAAGAAATGAAAACAAACAAAAAAAACCCCACACAAACTATTTGGACAGATTATTTATCACGACACCCCTCCCCCACAGTCCCCCCCAGGTTTGAACTAGAGATAAGATCACAATGATAATACCCCGTGGCTGGTTCGTGCCTGTTTTTCTCTCTTCAGAATGGAATGGCTGGTAAGGTCCCAGCATCTATGCCTTGATTATAAGTCATCTCTAATTGTTCTCAGCTCCCCCACCAATACCACCATCCCCGTCAAACCAAAACAGTTAACCATGCTGTGGCTCTTTGACTGAAGACATGCCGGCCAGGGAAGAGGTAGGAAGAAAGGCCCCATGATGGGCCACAAGGCTCAACATACAGCCTGAGACCCAAGGCACTCATCTTGACCATGTCCTCGGCAGTTTTGAGCGGACACAGAGAGAAGCCAGGCCTACAGAAGTCAGGAGCCAGCGAGGATCGAATGTCCACTTACCCGGAGGGCAGACACATTCCGATGGCGCTTCCCGAACAGTCCGGAGCTTGGTGAGTCCCTCCAACTTCTGAAACAAGACAAAAAGGGAGGAGAATGAGGATGAGCTTGAGAACAGAGAGCGATAAAATAGAAAAATCAGCAAACACACACACACACACACACACACACATACATATGAGCCGCATGTACATACATATGTGTGTGTGTGTGTGTGTGTGTGTGTTTGCTGAATATATACCGTATTTGCCGGCGTATAAGACGATTTTTTGGCCCTGAAAAATATGCCTCCAAGTGGGGGGTAGTCTTATACGGCGAGTATATAACAAACTCTGTATTTTGAGTGGAAATGTTAGGGGGTCGTCTTATACGCCCAGTCTCTTATACGCCGGCAAATACGGTATTTTTCAGGGCCAAAAAATCGTCTTATACGCCAGCAAATACGGTGTGTGTGTGTGTGTGTGTATATATATATATATATATATATATATATATATATATATATACTAGATTGGCAGTGATGGGGATATTTTTGAGAACATTTTTAATAGGTCATTAAATTCTACAGACAGCTTTGGAATGAGAGAAGAAACAAAAATAAACATCGAGCAATTACTTGGGAGTCCCTGAAAAGAAGGCGGCACATTTCTGCTTTGTTATAACATTTTCAAACACAAATCAAGGAAAGCCAAAACGACCGTGCGGTCCGAGTGAAAGTGGGAGGCTGGGCAGGGCCCTGGCGGCGGCTTCCAGTGCTCCGATCCCACTGTCCGCCCTGGAAGCCCCAGGCCCCTCCCAGCCCACCGAGCTCAGACCCACTCCACCAGGATGGCAGTTTTCCTTCCTTCTTATCTAGGGACGCCTGGCCTAGAACCGTGGTCGGCAAACGGCGGCTCGTGAGCCACATGCGGCTCTTTGGCCCCTTGCGTGTGGCTCTTCCACAAAATACCACGGCCTGGGTGAGTCTATTTTGAAGAAGCGGCATGAGAAGAAGTTTAAATTTTAAAAATTTGACTCTCAAAAGAAACTTCAATCGTTGTACTGTGGATATTTGGCTCTGTTGACAGACGAGTTTGCCGACCACTGGTAGAAAATTTGGTTCTGTACAATTCAACAGAGATCTCTGGGGATGCCCAGCCTTGTGCTCGATTTAGGCGAAGGGAAAAGAATTACCACAGAAATCAAGTCAGAAGTCACACCTCTACTATTATGATAACTCACAGTGCAGCGTGGCACCATCACTGCCAGGTCTGACCCTAGGAGTACCCTCTGTGGCCTGATTTACTGTTCCTGCCTCACTGAGGGAACACAAGGAACAACAACAACAACAACAGCAACAAAAAGACAAGAGCCGAAACCGGTTTGGCTCAGTGGATAGAGCGTCGGCCTGCCGACTGAAGGGTCCCGGGTGCGATTCCGTTCAGGGACATGTGCCTTGGTTGCGGGCACGTCCCCAGTGGGGGATGTGCAGGAGGCGGCTGATCAATGACTCTCTCTCATCGATGTTTCTAACTATCTCTCTCCCTTCCTCTCTGTAAAAATTAATAAAATATATATTTTTAAAAAGACAAGAAATTAGTTGCAAATCCCAAATCTAGATTTAGGAAAGTGAAGCTAGCCTAGGCTTGAGTCCTGACAAGAATATGCCAAGTATTAACTTTTCTCTAGGAAAAACAAAACAAAACAAAAATCCATAAAAGTCTCTCTAAAAGCAAAACAAAGCAAATCCCAAGTGTGTTAACCTTAGTGAAAAATGCACTCTGACGGGCAGAAGGAGTACTTGAGTTTCATACACGAAAATGTAATTTTTAACGCACTGCTTTGTCGGATGTGAAAAGGGCACCCTGGTCTGGAGCCCTTGAGGCCAAGCCTGAAACTTTCACAGAAGACGGGACTCCAGCCAAGCCCAGCACCAGGACCCAGAGCCAAAAAAACAACAACAAAAAAAACCCAACCCATAACCAGGTTAGCTCCAGCTGCCTGCAAAGCCTCTATCCCTGTCTCCAGTCACCCTCATTTTCCAGGTGGGCAACAGACAACAGACAGAACTAAGGCCAAGTTTGGGGGGAGCATGCGGATGTGTGGCCATGACACCTTGATGGAGGGGTGCGAGAGCAGCGCTGCGGCAGGCGGAGGGAACAGGGTGCTGTCTTTAAATGCATCCAACCTCTCCATCCTCACGGCACCTCTGGCCCCCAAGGCCTCCAAAATCTTAACATGGCCAGGTCTCAGCCCCAAGTCGGTTCCCCACCTGCCATGCACTCCTGCTCTATGCTGGAGCGACCTGCGAGCGGCCCCCATTCCCCAGAATGCCTCCCACTCCAACTCCCAAAGCTTCCCCAGGGCTCCCAGGCGGGTGGGGATGAGCAGCAGCCCCTGGCCTGGTGCGCTGGTCCCTGGGGCACCAACAGCCGCGCGTGCGTGTGTCCTCACTGAGCCCAAGGCTGCAGAAGCTCCCAGGGCACGTGGACACGGGTGGCGCCTCAGAACTCACTTTCTCCCCATTGTATCCGCAGATGCTATTGTCGATTTCAAAATTTACCCGGAAAAAGAATCCAGCCTTCTAGTTTAAGCCCATTTGTTAGTGGAGCTCTTATCTGTTTTACTGTTGCTGGATAGACTAAGAGTCACACTAATCCCCTCCTCCCTTCCTTAAACAAAAGCATTTAATGATAAAAACAAAACAAAACAAAACAAAACATGTAGCTTTTAACGACTGTGATCTCATCCGGGCCTCTGCCCTAAAGGGGAGGGGGCTCTATCAAATACTGATAGCAAACACAATTATTTTTAACCTACTCTTATGTTACAATAAAAAGCTAACCTAGAAACTATTGGTGAAAGGGTAAAAAACACACCTTATTGTTTAATGCTACCAGAGGGATCATAAATTACTGGGACTGAATTTTTGTTAGGTCATTTATCCTAACTCCTTTTATGATCTTTCGGGATCAGATGGTGAATCTGCAAAGTTTTCTCTCCTACTCCTCTACCCTCCCCCGCTTCCAGGCCCCTCACTTTCGGTGTATTTGTAACTGTCCCTACTAAGCACACAGAGGGAAATGTTTGAATTAGAAACCCAATCCCACAATCTTTATTTCCATGTGCTTTTTTTTTTAATTTTTAAGAAAATATTCTTTTGTGTCCAGGTTTGTAAGAAATGACTTAAAAGCTTCGCCTTTTTATATTCGATTATCTGGTAGTACCCCTTGCATCTGCAAACAATATGGTCCTGGTTTTACATATGCAAACAAGTCCTGACTCCAAAAGTAAACAAAGGATGAGTTTCTGAGGAAAGACGGAGAGTTGGGGAGCATTCCCTCCAGAAGTGTGGAGGAGGAGGAAGAGGAGGGGGGCTTGAAGTTTTGAGGGAAGAATGGCAAGAGCAGAGGGAAAATTAATCAGGGAAAGTCATGTTTTTTAAAATCGCATTACACGGTCAGATGATAAATTTATTGACGAGCTGTTGGAACGCTAGTCTGGAACATTTCACCAGATTTCCTATCACATCATCAAATGGTTACATTTTGATGAAATATGAATTAACATATAAAAAAAGATGTAATGATTAATATCTGTAAAATGCTCCAAATAAAGCCACAAAGACATTCTATTCTGATTCTTTGACAAAAAAAAAAAAAAGTACTACTTTAGGGAATATACCCTTAAGGAAATATAAATCAACAGAAGCAAAAAATAAAATAAAAAATTATTCATGAGGAAGTTGTGCCTCAAAACAATTGGAGGAACTGTGAGTCCCTTGATGAAACTGTCATATCTTCATGAAATAGCACTATGAAGATCATATAGCAACAAGGAACAATATTTATGATACAATGTCTACATCAGTGTAAAAATTCAGGCTTGGAGTGGCAGCAACTAGCAAATGCCACTCACTTCGGTATTGTAATTATGGTAATTTACTTCTTTAGAAGTACTCTCTGTAGTTGTAATACCATTTTCTCAGTAAAAATAATAAAATAAAATAAATAAAATCTTGGAAGTAGAAGAAGAGCCTAAATGAAGCCCTGAAATCTCTCTGTTAAGGACAATTTTTGAATAATGGACAGATGACTCTGATTCCTCAGGAAGATCCAATTCCAGTATCAACTCTGCTAATGTGCAACACAGACCTTAAAACAATGGTTGTAACTGCACTGTGTATGTTTAGAAAGTTAAGTAGAGGCATCAAAAATATTAAATGGTCTAAACTGAAATGCTAGAGATGAAAACTATTATGGCTAAGATGCAAAAAACAACAACAACAAGGTATAGGGGATTAATGGTAGATTAGACATTGCAGAAGAAAAGATTAGTGAACTGGAAGTTAACAATAGAAACTATCCAAAATGAACACACAGGGAAATAATTTAAAAGAAAAAAATAAGCCCTAGCTTGGCTCAGTGATTACAGCGTCAGCCTGTGGACTGAAAGGTCTTGGGTTCGATTCTGGTCAAGGACACATGCCAGGGTTGTGGGTTCAATCCCCAGTGTGGGGCATGCAGGAGTCAGCCAATCAATGATTCTCTCTCATTATTGATGTTTCTATCTCTTTCCCTCTTCCTTCCTCTCTGAAATCAATTTTAAAAAAATATATTTTTTTAAAGAAAGAATAACATCAGTGAACTTGGGATTTCAAGTGTCCTAAAATACAGGTGATTACAGTTCCCAAAGAACAGAAAAAATAATGTTTAAAGTAGTAATGGCCAAAATAATTTTCAAAATTTGAAAACAATAAACCCACAGATCTAAGAATCTCAATGAAACTCAAGCATAAACACGTGAAGAAAACTACCCCAAGGTATATCATGAATTAAACTGCCTAAAACCAGTTGTGATAAAAGCAGGCAGAGAAAAAACATATATGGACAAATGAACTCTTATACATTGCTGATGGGAATGTAAAATGATACAATGGCTTTGAACAACAGTTTTGCAGTTTCTTATAAAGTTAGTCATATACCTATCAGTTATTCCATTCCAAGGTATTTATACCCAAGATAAATTAAAGCATATTCCATATGAAGACTTGCATATGTATGCTCATAGCATCTTTGTAACAGCCAAAAAGTGGAAACAACTCAAATATCCATTAACAGGTGAATGGAAAAGCAAATTGTGGAATATCTTCATTATTATACTTGATAATAAAAATAATTAACTAATGACACATGCAAAATTATCAAACAAAATGCCAATTACTTTGAGTGAAGGAAATCAGACCTCTCTCCCCCACAAAAAAGAATGCATAATTCCATTCATTAAAAAATTCTACAAAATGGAAACTAAGCAATTGTGACAGAAATCAGTAACATCTAGTGGCAGGTGGGGAGGGATGGAAGAGAGAGAATTCAAGGAGGCAGAAGAATCTTTTAAGGGTGATGAATGTGTTCACTACCTTGACTGTGGAGATGGTCTCATAGGTGTGGACATGTCAAGACATATCTAATTGTACACTTAAAACATGTCAATTAATTGTATGCCAAATATACCTAAGAAAGTCAAATAACAAAACAAAAAAACCCCAGTCACAGCTGCCACAGGCTTGGCTGGGGCTGCAGAGCTGGTATCCTGGGCGCACCGCACTAAGCTTCAGGTTCCGCCTCAGTGCCAGGTAAACCTTGCTACAGTCAGGTGGGTGAGAGCATCTAGCCCTGCCCAAGCATTTGGCAGGAGCTCAGACACTTTTCTCTAAGGAATGTGGGCTTAACCAGGGACTCCCGCTGGCACACAGAGTCACTCTGTTCCAAACCACACTGGCAAACATTTCCTTAATGGCCCCTGCTCAGTCCCTCAGTACCTTAGTGTGTTTTGAAAGGGTTGGTCTGCAAACAAAATGCAATTCTTCAGAAATCCTTAATTTGTGCTCCCACTCATTATTTTTCTAACACACTTCACTTCCCATCCACCCTGCCTTCTGAGATTTTCCACCCTGGTCTGACAAGGAAATCCCACCATAGAAATGGATGGTTTCCATCATGGCTTTGGACCCGTTGAGGAGAGGCCGCAGGCTGCTCCAGTATAGAGCTCCCAAGCCTTCTCCACACCATGGCCAGTCTTCTCCAGAGGCCCAGCCACCATGTCTGGCCTCTTTGAATCCCAACACTGAGCTTGGCCGGCATGGCTCAGTGGTTGAGCATCAACCTATGAACCAGGAGGTCACGGTTCAATTCCAGGTCAGGGCATACGCCCAGGTTACCGGCTTGATCCCCAGTGGAGGGCGTGCAAGAGGCAGCCGATCAATGATTTTCTCTCATCATTGATGTTTCACTCTCTCTCCCTCCTTCCTCTCTGAAATCAATATATTTTTAAAATAATAATAAATCCCAACACTGAGTTCCACCTGCTTCCCACTGTCACTGCTCTCTCGGTCCTGGCCACAGTGTCTGGGGTTTCCCCTCATGTGTCAAGTCTGATTAGATAGTGTTAGGGGCTGAATCATGTCCCTCCCCTAAATTCACATGTTAGAGTCCTAACCCCCAACCTTAAGGATGTGACTGTATTTGAAGATAGGGTCTTTAAAGCGGCAATTAAATAAAATGAGGTAATTATTGATATCCAATGGGACTGGTATTCTGATAAGAAGAGGAGATTAGGAGTCTGGCATGCACAGAGGAAAGGCAATGAGTAGACATAGGGAGAAGACAGCCACCTGCCAGCCAAAAAGAGAGGCCTCAGGAAAAACGAACTCTGCTGACACCTTGATCTCGGCCTTTCAGCCTCCAGAACTGTGAGGGAAGAAATTTGTGTCGTGTAAGCCATTCAGACTATGGTACTTTGTCAAGGCAGCCCTAGCAAACTGACTGAGATGGGGTCTCCCAGACACCCTACCCTACCCCACCCTCACTTACCTACTTCAGATTCCCCACCTGCCCCAAGGGGAATAAAGCGAGAGGAGGTGGAAAGGACCCGGAGGACTGGGATGCTGGGCTGAGTGAGGAGATTTCACTTATTGGCCTGGGAGGCACTGAGGGGTGTTGAGCAAGGGGCGGGAGACCAACTGGAGAATATGACCTCCCTGGGACATGGAGTGGCAGGGCTGACAGCCAAACAAGTGACTGTGTCAAGAAGGGCCCCACCAATGGGACTGAAATGAAGGGGTCAAAAGAAAGCCCATCAGCAGGTCCCGAAGACAGAGCAGTGAGGCATCTCTTTCCCGCTCAGCCCACTCAAGGCCAAGCCTATTAAGGTGGGAGCCTCCTTACAGGAGTGGGGAGGAGGAGGAGGAGGAGGAGGTGTGCCTGGGGAAGACCCCTAGCACGGAATGCCAACAGTCCTGGCAGCCAGCTGATTGCTCGGATTAGCAAAGTGCGGGGCAGGCACGAAGGGAACTGGCAGCTTCTCCCGGGAAGAGTGCATCACTTCATTCTCAGAGAAACGAAGGGAAGCACCCTTTTTGCAGACGAGGAAGTGGAGGCTTGGAAAAGCCAACTCATTGGAGGCAGGTCCAGACTCAAACCCAAGACTTCTAACTCCAGAGCCCACAGCCTGAGCTGCGTGGGCCCCGTTGAAGAAGCTTTTAGGAGGACTTAGCAGGGACAACTTCTGTGGGGAGGCGATGAGGTCAGGTCTCACCCTTCCCGCTTCCTTCAATGGTTCCTGTGTGTGCACAAGCACACACGTACATGCTCCATAACTCCCCCCCCACACACACACACACTGACGCACACATGTGCACACGTGTGCACTCACACAATGTACTCACTTGGGTGTGTGCACATGCATGCTGACGTGTATGCACACTTGATCTCACATGTATACACCCTAACACACACACACACTTTAATCCCATTGCTATGTGACCTTATCCTTCATTTGCACCACCACCTGGGTCTGGACACAAGATGCTGTAGATGATAACAGCCCATACATCACACAGAAAGGCGCAGTTAGATAAATGGACAGACTTTGCTTTTTTTTATGTGATGATCCTCCTCGGAGGCCCAAAGTTGAGTATATTTTATGTAAACTGTCTTCTAAAACACAAGAACACATTCTAATTGCTTTATGATTTGTTTCACAATTCAAAAGTTGGAAGCGAATTCAATTTTTGAAGTTGACATTACCCATTTGAAAGCACTCCCCCGCACTCCCCCCCCTCCCCAATTTTGTGGCTACATCAGAAATTAAAATTTTCTCATTTACCAGTGTGAACTGAAACAGATGTGTGTGAGGCCTCTGGTTCAGCAGGCTACTCGCAAGCACTTGGGGAAGTCTGTACTACATTGAGTAATCACCAAAATGGACAAACCTATTAATCAAAGCTAATTTACTAGGTGCTTGAAGCTCTTTCGCAATGAAAAAGCCATATACTAATTTTCAAGAATAATTACATTTTTAGCTTGGTCGTAAATGTGAAATTTTGCTCAAATGAAAGAAAGAAAGAAATGGGGTTATGAAGCTAATTTGATCTTTGCTTTTTTTTTTTTTTTTTTTTTTTTTTTTCCCAACAAGACACATTTCCCCATCACTGACTCGGCAATAGGACATATGTCCACACCTTCTCTACTCCTGCGTGGCCTTAAGAGGCTGGCAGAATCCCAGTGCTAAAAGGATCTTCGGGTCAGCCGTGCAACCGCGGGGCTTCCTCCCCAGTTAGACACAGACGTTCCTTCTGGGCTCAGTCAGAGGAAGCATTCTGATAAGAACAGCCATTTTCAGGACTTGTCTGATGTGCTGAAGCACTTCGGGCATTATCAGCGGGGTTAATCCCCACAGAAACCTTAGGGCAAGCATGATAATCCCCATTTAACAGGTGGGCAAACTGAAGTTTGGAAAACCAGCCACTTACCCCAAATCACACAGATGGGAAATGGTAGGGATGAGGGGTGACCCCAGGTCTGCTTACAGCGAAAGCCTTGCCCTCCACCTTACGGGTCTGCCACCCACGGAGGATGTCCACAGACAGAAAGAAGCTGCTGTTATTGTTTCCCCCCCTTTTTTTTGGGGGGTGGGGTGGGGTTGGAGTTGGGGGATGGTATCTGGCAGGCGACTGTAGAAAGGGAGGGGGACTAGGAGTCAGGTTACCCAGATTCAGGGACTAGATTCAGGCGTATGCTGCCGCCTGGGCCGGTCATGGCTGGCGCACTCTGGGAAAGGAAGGCCACCTCACAGGGTGGGGGCTGGGCTGGGGCTGTTAAGTAACAGGGAAACGTATGCAAACCCTTTGGCCCAGGGCAGGCACAAGGGAGGGACCTCATCGTTCCCCCTAATCCTTTAGGAGTGCGCTGCCGTGCCTTTCTTTAAAAAACCGACATCTGCAAACTTATTTTTTCTCCCAATCGCTCGTGCTTACTCCTAAAATATGTTTCCGGCTATGACGAAGGGATGTCTTCTGAGTGCCTTTGTCAACAATTAAAGATTAATCCCTATCCTACACATGGAGGAAATCGAACCGAGAGAGCTGGAGGGTGTGTGTGGCCTCCGGCGAACGTCCCCTCACTGAATTACTTTTGTTCACAGAACTGGAAGTCACAGGGGGGACCCGAGCAGTGCTCAGCACTGCCAAAGGCTGCGCAGGAAAGGGTTCTGGCATCAGACCAGCAAAGGAGACTAATTCTGAGACATCTTCAGAGTCTCCTCAAATCTTATCTTAAGGTTTTGTTGGTTATCAAACGCTTTCTGCTTTTAACAACAGCAAACCCACCTGAAATAAAATTTCAGCCAAAACATGGACTCAATCTACTTTGCTCAGCATAGAGCTTGAAGCATAACGTCACAATGGCGTGACAGTTTCAGACTACGCCAGGAAGATAAACATGTAAGTCACAGACAAGCTTAGATGTTCCAAACTCAAAACAAAAAGACAAAACCCTGAAGACAGTTACTCTATGTCCTAAAGAAAAGCGAAGAGACTTCGCCCACAAAACCATTGGCTGTCCCGTTATCTGTGCCAACAGGAATGTGGAGGGAGCCTAGCGCTGTGTTGATAGAGGATGCAGATCCCATGGATGCTATGAAACATGACCATAAAGATTGTGCAGCATCTGCTGCATGTTTTGTTTTGTTTATTGATTCCAGAGAAGGAAAACAAGAGGGAGAGAGAGAGAGAGAAATATCCATTGGCTGCCTGCTGCACTCCCTGACCCAGGCATGTGCCTGCTGCATGCCCCGACCCAGGCATGTGTCCTACCTCGAACTGAACAGCAACCTCCTGGTGCATGGGGACGATGCTCAACCAGAGTCAAGTCACATTGTCTGGGCCTGCAACAATGTTTTTGTTTGATTTTGGTTTTGGTTTGTTAATCCTCATAAGAGGATATTTTTTTCCCCATTGCTTTTCAGAGAAGTGAAAGAGAGGGGTGGGAGGAGAGAGAGAGAGAGAGAGAGAGAGAGAGAGAGAGAGAGAGAGAGAGAGAGACATTGATGTGAGATTGCACATCAATTGGTTGCCTCCTGCACGCTCTCTGACCCGGGGTGGGGATCAAAATTGCAACCCAGGTACATGCCCTTGACCAGGAATCAAACCCTTTGGTGTACTGGCTGGCTCACTGTTCAGGGCTGCAGCAGTTTTGTTGTTGTTAGCTTGAAATGTATACAAGCAAGGGATGAATGGTGTATACTCTGTGGTAATAATTAGTTAAGGGTAAATCTGTCTATGGATAAGAATTGAAATGGATGCTGCCAAAAGCTAAATAGTCCTTGTATTAGAGTGGTGTGATTATCAGTAACCTAATTGTGTTAAAACAATATTATAGCTTGGTTCTTTCTTCTTTCTTTCTTCTTTCTTTCTTCTTTCTTTCTTTCTTTCTTTCTTTCTTTCTTTCTTTCCTTCCTTCCTTCCTTTCTTTCTTTCTTTCTTTCTTTCTTTCTTTCTTTCTTTCTTTCTTTCTTTCTTTCTTCTTTCTTGGAGGATAGGGAAGGGTTGCTGAGTTGGCATGCTATTCCCGACACTGGAACTAGCATCCTCAATGAAGGAGGTGGTCACACCTCAGGAGCAGCAGCGCTGGAGAGCTGATGAGCATGTCTGAGGCAGAGAGAAAAAGGTCTACACCTGTCCCTCAAAGGGCAGGTTTGAAAGAACTCTCCGTCACCGGCACGGAGCAGTGCCTCCTGGTGGGGTGAGAACTAGAGAAAGGAGAGAAACCTGTGGAAATGTGGTGAGGGAGAGGGCTTCTCTGAAAGTGGATGATTATATCACCACCAGGGGTCCCTGGAAGGAAAAGACAGTGGGTCCCAGTGCTCAGAGCTCACCACCCTCTGCTGCCCAAGAGATACCACCTGGCCTCCCTTCTCTACGCGGAACCACGACTCCTCCGGACAGCCTGGGTCGTGTTCTCACCTCCACGTGGAGAGAACCGAGGCTCTGAGGGGCCCACGACCAGCCAGGGCCACACAGCAAGCAGGCAGCTGGCGGCTGGCGGAGACTGAATGCTTGTGTCCCCGCACATCCCTACACTGAAACCTAGTCCCCCTGGTGATGGTGTAGGGAGGTGGGGATTAGTGTCCTTATTAAAGGAACCCCCTTCCGCCGTGTGGGCACACGATGAGAAGACAGCCCTCTATGAACCAGGAAGCAGGCTCTCCCCGCAGCATCTGGCTCCAGAACTGCGAGAAATAAATGTTTGCTTTTTAACAAACAACTGTGAGAAATAAGTGTTTTGTTGTTTTCTTGCCACCCAGTTATAGCAGCCTGAATGGACTAAGACAGTGGCCTCTGACTCCTTGTCCAAAATGTTTCCTCTTCCAAATTCAGGCCTCCCAAAGCCACCATCACACACAGCTTCAGCAAGGCTGTGGCATCGCCCAGGCACTCGCATCTCTCTGTTCCAAGTCACCGAGACTCAGGGTGCCCCAAAGACTCCTCGGCCAGGCCAGAGGAGTGGGGCCTCCTTCCTCATGAGAACACTTCCCATGAAGCCGATGAAAGTGGGCAGAGGAAGGTGGGCCTGGGACCAGGGGGCCCTGACATGGGACACGTCCACATTGCTGTAGGCTGGACACAGAACTCAAGCACAGGATGCCTGCCTAACCCTCCATTTCCTCCCTTCTGTGGCATTCTGTAAATCCGGGGGAGCCCAGGCCTGGCTCCATCTCAGACACATTTCTCCCTCTGGACAATAACTTCTGCCTTCCACATTTCACGAGGCTGTCATGGGGGAGTTTCAAAATTTTTAAGTTATTCTGTAACTTATTAAATTCACACTTTGTAAGTGCATTACATTCAGAGAGAAATACAGCTTTCAATACTGCCTCAGATAAACCCAGATTTATCAGTCCTATATAATAAAAGCCTAATATGCAAATTGTCCCTTCAGGCGGCCCTCCAACCAGGAGTTCGACTGCTTGTGCTGACCACCAGGGGGCGGCGCAGAACATGGCGGGCTTTGGCAATGTGGCACTGGCAGTGGGCGTCACTGAAGGCACTGCCGACTCCCATGGATGACAGCAGGACTGTGGTGGGATGGTGAAGCAGGTGAGCAGGCGGTGCCAGGCCAAGGCAGGTGCAAGTGGGGGCCCAATTGCTCCCCCCCGCCGAGGGTGACTAGCGGTGGCAGTCCCACCCCTTCCCTCCATAATTATTTCCTTTTCAATAATTTGGCTCAGTGGATAGAGCATCAGCCTGCGGACTGAAAGGTCCCAGGTTCGATTCTGATCAAAGGCATGTACCTTGGTTTTGGGCACATCCCTGGTGGGGGGTGTGCAAGAGGCAGCTGATTGGTGTTTCTCTCTCATCGATGTTTCTAACTCTCTATCCCTCTCCCTTCCTCTCTGTAAAAAATCAATAAAATATATTTAAATTTTAAAAAATCCTTTACCTGGATTTCAAAACATCAGGTAAGAATTTCTCCAGAATGCGGCTCCAGCTTCTTGCCCAAGCCCCTCTCTCTCATTATTCCTCGGATGGTCATCTACCAGCCCCGTGTCCTCTCCTCCTTCTGATAGTTGTCCTCCAGGACCATCCTCCGCTCCCAGTCCTTTCAGCACCAGAGAGGTTCACTCATGTGACACAGGAACCCCGCCCCCAAGCCTGGCAGGTCAGAGGCTGCCCCACTGTCCTCAGTGGCCATATTGACCCTCAGAGTGAACCAGGGGGCTTCTGCCAGTACTGTTGGGAAAGAGAAACTCCAGCTGCTGGCAGCTGCCCTGCCACTACCTGGGAGAGTAAGGCCATCTTGAGAAATATGGAGCCAGTACAGAGAAACACAAAATCAAGGTGCCTCTAGCGGTGCCCGAGCAGCATTTCCCTGGACTTCTCAGTTACTCGAGCTAATAAATTCCCTTTTTAATTTAAGCCAGCCGGAGTTAGGGATCTGTCACATTGCTATTTGAAGGAACAAGGACCCAAAGGGATCTGGAAAGGCTGACTCTCATGAGATGTTATCAGTGAGGGTAAAAGGGACTCTCTGCTCTGGGGACCATGACCCTAACTGTACAGGCACTGGCAGGGGACTTGGAGGCCATGGCGAGATATGGTCACTGAGAAAGCCAAGGGGCCTATGACTGAGGGGGTGCAGAGAGGAGGGGGAGCAGAGCTGCCCATGCACACCTCATGGGTACAGGGCCCCATCCATGGTTTCAGGTGCACTGATCTCCTTGTTCCTCAGGGTGACTGGGCCAGTTGCCTCCAGCCCCAGCACCCTCTTCCACTTGCTACAGCCTGATGAGTACGTATTACTGTCCCCCTGTCTGATGTGGGGAAAGTTGGAAAACCGGGCCTCAGAACAGCATCTGCTTATGGGTTAAAGACCATAAGCTGCAAAACATGAGATTGGACCAGAGAAAATCCCAAGGATATCAACCTTGCCTTTGACTATGGCTGGAAGCAGAGTTGGAGAGTGGACCCTGAGGGGAACAGAAATTGTTTGGCTGAAGTGTGTTCCCAGAGCCATGGAGCTTGGGAAACACTGCAGTGGAAGGGGGGTTTGGTTATAAAAGGCCCAAGACCCAGCACCAGCACCAGCCTGCCTTGTTTCATAGCTGGGCCTCACCTGGGCACTTCCAAACACGACAAAGAGGAAGAATCTGCAGATCTCTCTGTAGCTCCTGCTGAGTGGAGAAGCTGACTTTGCACCTCCCTGGAGACCCAAGAGCCAGTGTACCAGTGGTCAGTATCAGACCATATCAGATTATAACTCTACACATCCATAAGTGACACACTCAAGGGGCAGACTCAGAGAAATAAAGCCCCACTGAAGCAAGTCCTGATCCATAAGGGTGTCTCCTGCACAGCAGCTCTCTCACTGTAGTTCAGCTGGTCCTCACAGTCAATTGGCCTGGAGGTAAATTCCTCCCAGTGACACAAACAGCAATCAAAGCTCAACTACAAGACTGTGCACACAGCCCACAAAGGGGTGCACCTAGAGTGTCCACCTCAGATGTTTGGGGAGGCTGAGCCATTGGGCCCTATAGAACACCTATTACACAAGGCTACTCTATCAACTCAAGGAGACACAGTAGCTTTACCCAATACATAGAAACAAACACAGGGGAGCAGCCAAAATGCAGAGACAAATAAACATGTCATAAATGAAAGAAATGGAAGAAAGCAGACTACTGGATATAGAGTTCAAAACACAGTTATAAGTTCACTCAAGAATCTTCTAGAAACCTCCAATAAATGGGGGAAAAAGAGTCAGAAATTAAGCATACACTGACTAAAATAAAGAATAATTAATATACAAGGATTCAACAGTAGAGAATTCTGAGAATCAAATCAACGATTTGAAATATGAAGAAGCAAAACACACCCAACCAGAAGAGCAAAATGGAAAAAAAAAAAGAACCCAAAAATATAAAGATAGTGTAAGGAGCCTCTGGAACAATTTCAAGCATACCAACATGTGCATTATGGAGATGCCAGAAGAAGAGAGCAAGATATTGAAAACCTATTTGAATGACAGAAAACTTCCCCTACCTGGTGAAAGAAATAGACTTACAAATCCAGGAAGCACAGAGAGCCCCAAACAAGAAGAATCCAAGAGAACCGCACCAAGATACATCATAACTAAAATGCCATGGGTTAAAGACAAAGAAGAATCTTAAAAGCAACAAGAGAAAAGCAGTTAGTTACCTACAAGGGAATGCCCATACAATTGTCAGCTGATTTCTCAACAGAAATTATGCAGGCCAGAAGGGAGTGGCAAGAAATATTCAAAGTGAGGAATAGCAAGGACCTAGAACCAAGGTTACTCTACTCAGCAAAGCTGTTATTTAGAATTGAAGGTCAGATAAAGAGCTTCACAGACAAAAAAAAGCTAAAGGAGTTCATCACCACCAAACCAGTATTATATGAAATGTTGAAGGATATTCCTGAAGGAGTAGAAGAAACAGATAAAAAATACAAACAACAAAATGGCAACAAATACATACCTATCAACAATTGAATCTAAAAATCAAAATAAACAAGAAATCTAATGAACAGAATAAACTGATGAATAAAATAGAATCAGAGGCATGGAAATAGAGCAAACTGACAATTCTCAGAGGGAAGGGAAGTGGGGGTGGGGAGAGATTAAACAAAGATCTTATATGCATATATGCATTACTTATGGACACCGACAATAGGATGGCCAAGGCCTGGGGCAGGGCCAGGAACTGGGTGGAGTAGGGGAACGGGGAAAAAGAGGAACATTCGTAATGCTCTCAACAATAAAGATTTTTTAAAAAGCAAATATGTAAAAGTCCAATTTAACAATTTAAAAATGTTTGTGAAAGGAATACCCTGACAGTTGGCTCAATCTAATCATGCAGCTATTATGAAGCTCTCTCAAACTGCCCCCCCCCCCAAAAAAAAAGCAGATAAAGTGAGCGTGCCAGGAAGTATTGGACAGAAACTTTTTTTTTGTTTGGGAGCCAGGAAATGTCAAGGGGACAAATGTAGTTATCCATCTCTAGCCACGGGGCTGAAAACTGAGCCTCTTTATTAAAATGTGCACCACAGAGCAGTCCTGACAAGTGACAGACTGCCAAGTGACAGAGACTGAGAAAGCTACAGTTGATTCTGGGTTTCGCGGTAACAACTAACACATCTAGTTGGTGGTAGGGAAGGAAAGTGCTTGAATTTTACCCTTGGACTCTGGGTTTTTCTTGTTTTCTAAACTGACAGGTCTGGACCGTGGAAGACCAATAGCCAACAAGAAGTCCACTGAAAGCTGGAAATGACTTCTGAATGCAACTTAATGTTCCTTTCATTCTTGAATTAAACTTTTTAATCTAGTAAAATTCAAGCTTTTGTAATGTTATAACTATAGGTGTAACTATTGGGGGTTGATAATTAGGCAGCCTGTTTAAAGCACCTTAAAAACATCTATCAGATGCTTGTTTTGCATTTATATTTGTGGCTCATACCTAAAGATGCTATTGTTAATGATTCTTGTTCAAAAATCCTGTTTTTATGTCCTTGAAAACCATTTATCTTATTTGGTAGCATGGAAGGATAATCGTCAGTTAACATGAATATTCCCTTATTGTAGCTGCTGGGTCTCCATTGTCAGCCACATCAGCCAGTCCCAAGTAAGTTATTTCATAGTTCTGTTCCCAAGGGAACAAACACAGTGGGCCCCATATTAACAGTGGCTTTTGTTGGCTTGTTTAAAATAAACTTTTTTTCTGACTTTAAAGTGGCGTGTGGTTGGTAAGGGTTTCTCTTCTTTTAATTTGGATGTGGTTTCTGCCTCCAAAACTCTGAAAACAATCTTGTTGGTCAAAGGACAACCTGCAGGCACTCTCACACACACAACCGCTCCAGCTCCAGCTTTAAAGAGGTTTCACTGAAAACAAACTAGAAGTGGAAAACACGTTCAAGTACACATGTTCTTTCCTGAAGCTATTTTCAGTTCATTTGTCTTTTATATCTAATAGTTCAAAAAATAGCTTCCCATCTATTTGAAGCCAATTACCAGCTTGCCATTATGTGCCTCCCACAGCCCCTTCATCTCTGCCAGGGACTCTACTCTCAGGGTCACCAGCCAGGGTGTGCAATCCCCCAGACAGTGGCATCTGGGAGAAGAGTGGGTGGAGGCAGAAACAGCGTGGCCCTGGGAGACCCGTACCTTTCACAGCGGGCACTCAAACAGCCAGAGGCTCAACCCCAAGGGCATTCACACCTTGGCGTCTCTGATGCTCCACTGGGGTGGAAAAACTGGCCAGTTAGTACTCTGAGCACATGCCCCTCAGACACCAGGTTTAGTTAGTTAGTTGTAGGATGTGCTGAGATGTGTACATGCTAATGTCAGAATGCTGAATTGTGCAGCAAACCTGACATGGAAATCCCATGATTCCAAAATATTCCCTTTGCCTTCCTAATGGAGAGAGAGGGGAGAGGGGAGAGGGGAGAGGGAGAGAATGAACTTTGGTTTGCTCTGAGCCGCAGGAAGCCACCGCTCTCCCTGCTGACCCTCCAAATTCTAGGACTCCAGGATCCATCCACACTCCTCAGAAGTGGCTGCTTTCCCAGAACCCCCCCACCCCCATTAGAATAAACACAATTTTAAAGTTCTTTGCAAAAGGTTCTCCTGGGATTTCTGATTTACTCCATCCCGGCTTGTGGTTTATTTTTATACTCAGAAGGGTCTCCTACCCAAAAGAGCAGCCACAGTTCCAGCACTAACAGGTAGAAACTTTACTGACCTCTCATAAATCAGTTCCACACTCTGGTCTCTAGGGATTTGCCAAAAGATAATGGGCTACAGTTATGAAACCATCACCAGGAGTTGCCAAGCAGGACCCTGGAGAGATTTCTGAAGTCTGCAGACACTTTCCAGGAAAAAAGAGGAAATCATTTCATGAAGCAGCAATTTTGCCTAAACCCAAGCAGGAAGAGGTGCAATGCTGGCTTCAAGTGCTAAGAAACAGGTATGGTGAACTAGGACGTGCGGTGCTGTCTTCTCCCATAACCCCCCCCCCCCCCCCCGAAGATTCCAAATTCTCTCAGTGACGGATAGACCGCTGAATACCTTACTTAAAGGTCACGGCTCTGCACAGTTCCGGGGGTTGGTAGTAACAGACCGGTCCCTCCTCTCCTCTACCCTGAAACATGTGCTTTTCATGCTACAACTGAAGATGCTCGTTTGGGTAGGGCCCTTGGGATCCATCTTTCCCAGGAGGAAGAGGATGGCTCAAATAGGGAGGCCAGGCTGCCGGAGGCAGGCGGGGCTCAGCCAGGGAAGCTCTAGTCAGTCTAGCCTCTCTGGTCCTATAGGGAGAGGCACTGCTGCACAAAAGCTGGGGGAGGGCTTTGAGGACCCAAATGCAGCAACTGTAACCGCCGAAGCGTCAGAGTCTTCTATGCTTTCAAGAAAACTCAAATGTTTTTGCACCGCCCAGGTGGCAGCCTGAGATTGGCACCCAGTTTTCCGGCCCAGACTGTTTTCCTTCCCCTCCCTCTACCGGTCTCATGTGGGCATCCCTGCAGGTCTCGGTGGCACGGCGCGCGCAATCAGCGGCAGCAGCTCCAGAGCACAGCTTCTCCAGGACGGAGGTGCCTTGAAACAAATTTTTCCGGCGGTATGTGTGTGTGTGTGTGTGTGTGTGTGTGTGTGTGTGTGTGTGTGTGTGTGTGCAGGACGCGCAGGCCGGGCTGACCAGATCCCTTCAAGGTCCCAGCCTTAGGGTCTGTCCGGGGCTTTCCTCCCCCGTGGCCGCCTGCTGGCTGGGCCCCCCGCCCCTCCCCAGGTACACCGGCGTGGGGAAGAGCAGCTGCTGCCAGTGATGAGAGTCACCCTCCAGACACTCCCCCTTGAGCCTCTTCCTTACGCCGCCGGCACAGATGGGGAGCCCTGCGTCCACCCCAGGCGGGAAGCAACGGGTCAGAGCGCACAACCCCGGGGGATCCTCTCTGTCCCTCCACTCGTCCCCAAACGGCCCTTCTAACTCCCGCTTTCCACGGCCGCGAGCGCTGGAGCGCGACCTTGGGGCTGGAGGAGGCGCAGCAGGACCCCCTCGGGATCCTGCGCTTTGCCAACCCCAGCTCCGGGCGCAGGCCACCAGGGTGCACAGAACTAGCGGGCAAACTCTCCTCGGGGAGACGGCCACCCTGCCCGGGGCTCCCAGGGCACGGACACTCCCTCCCCACACCCCCCGCAGTCCCATGCACAACCTTTCCCGGAATCGCCCCCGATGCTCCTCACCTCGCGCAGCAGGCGCTCCAGGTGCGGCTCCGCCCAGGCGGACAGGGCGCCCGTCGGGACCCCCGCGCGCCGCAGCAGCTCCCGCTCCTCCTCGAGCGCTGCCACCCGGCCCTGCAGCGCCGACGCCTGGGCGCCCAGCAGCAGGCAGGCGGCCGCGGAGCCCACGGAGAGCAGCAGGCACAGCGCGCTCACCGCCCAGGCCCCCACCGCCATCGCCGCCGGGCGACCCCCGCCGCCGCCGCCGCCGCCGCCCGCCGGGCCGCCCCTCCGCGTGCCGCCGCCGTCGCGCTCGCCCGCGCTCATGGCGAGGTCTCTGCGCGCTGCCGCCGCTGTCCGAGGGGGCGGTGCGGGGCTGGAGCCGGGGTGGAAGGCTGAGCGCGCCGGGAGCAGGCGGAGCGCCCGAGGCACGAGGTCGGCCCGGCGCGGGGCTTGGGCTCCGGGCAGGCAGCGGACCGCGGCGCACGCCCCCTTCCCCTCCGCCAGCAACTCCTCCACAGCCACTTTGGGCAGTTTCCTCTATGCAGATAGACTCTGCCAGAAAAGGAGCCGGGACCCACCCAGGGGAGGAGCGGCCCCGGTCAGCCCTGCGCGGCGAGGGGGCGGGGGCGGGAAGGGAGCTGGCTCCTCCGAGCCCCCGGCGCGTGCCTGGCGGACCCTGCCTGCGCGCAGCGCGCACCTCCGCCCCCCGCTGGCCCCGGCCCGGCCGGGCCGCACCCAGTCCCGCGCGGGCACCTCTGCGGCCCCCCCAGGATGAGCTCCCGCTGCGATCCCAGGATGTCTGAGATGCGCCCAGAGAACTCAGAGCGCCTTCTGCAGCCCACCCCTGCCTGGAGCATTATCCATGCCTGGCGAAAATTCCTCTAAACTTGTGAATTAACCATGCTGACAATTTTTTTTTAAAAGCTCAAAACTTCAAACCCTGTTGGAAAAACGTAGGGAGTCCGTCCTGGACGGCGCCTTAGCGCCGCTTGGTGGCCGAGAGTGATCGCAGCGCGCTCACAGAGACACAGGGTGGAGAGATTGCACCCAGCAGAAAGAACCTTAATCCTAGAATCTGAATTTCTCTACATTTATTATGTGCTGGAAACAAACATTGTGGTGCTGGAAACAAACATTGTAAGACCTTGTCCGTGACAAGGCCTTTTAAAGGACTTGGAAGCCCTCCTAGAGAGGGCTTCCATTGGAGAAAATTGAGACTAAAAATGAAAAAAGATGGAGAAAAAGAACTCCCAACTTTTATTGAGCTGATGGTTTATCTGTAGTAGAAACACAAGTTGGCTAAAGCAATAATCAGCATGGACATTTAACCTATACTGTGATTTTGCTGCGAATTTACACCACAGGTTAGGAAAGTCTGAATGATAAGTGGCCCTAACAGTGTTTTCAAGAAAGAGGCGAAAAGCTGGAAGTCAGGTGGGATTCTCTGCTCCCTCAGATTCCTACCAGCCATACTTATATCCTAAAATGGGCCCCAAGTAACTCTTCCATGAACTCCTCTCTCAAATAAAAATAATAAACAGCTAGCTTAGATATTTGTGATTTGGGTAACTCCACAACCGATTTTGAGAGAAAGACTGGTTGTATCTGTCTTCCCTCTTACTCTGGGTATTTTAGATTATTTCTGTGGATTACTTATCTTTTAAAACGTAAGTAAATTGGGGTTATGTTTAGGTGGTTATAGATAGGTTCTAGAGCCATGCTACAATCTAGTGTATACCCAATAAATAGTCTAAGTAAACTAGATTGTCTACTCTGAAGAAGCCTACACCATATTACATGTTAGCACTTTATTCTTACTTCCAAACGCATGGTTAAGTTACCCATTGCTACTTAATGTTACTGCACTATGTTTACTACATTCCAGAAGCTTCTGCATATCAAGCCAAACTCATTATCTGGAACACCCTGCTCTCAGATGTTTGAGCAAGCTCCTCCTTATCCTTAGTTCAAAGTCCTCGGGTCTTCAAATCTCACTGCCTTCAAAAGACCACCCTGGGCTGCCCAATCTAATGTGGCTATACCTGGTTCCTCTTCAGGAGTATTCAGTGGCTCAGGGCATTTCTCACTATTTGAAGAACCTTTTTTATTAACTTTGTCTTGTTCATCACTGTTTTCTCACAGAACAGAACAGGATCTGGCACACTGTTTGGTGCTCAATAAATATTTCTCAAGTGAATTAAGAAAAGGTGAAAATATGTTTACAAGTCATTTTAAAAGGCAAGGAAGAACCCAGGGGTGAGCCGTGTGTCCCAGGGGGCCGTGTGCCCCGGGCGAGCCATGTGTCCCAGGGGAAGCGGTGGGACCCAGGGGTAGGGGCGGTGAGAACCAGAGGAGGAGCGGACTCTATTCGTGTGGTCCTGAGATAGTTACCATAAAACAAGCAGATTGTGAAATGACGGCGGGGAGGGGAAGGAGACCTGGGGGGAGATAGGAGAACAACCAAAGGACTGGTATGCATGAATATAAATACAACCACCGAACACAGAACTCTGGGGAGGAAAGGCATGAATGGGAGGGGGGGGGGCAATGGTAAGCTATGTACACATATAATACCTTAATAAATAAATAAATAAAAAAGGCAAGGAAGAAAAACCTGTCTGATGTCTGATTCAAGTCCTGGAAAGAACAGATGGCTGAAGACAGTCTAAACACAGAGACTCTATAGACTGGGGCAGACTAAGGGAAGCCAACAGAGGATGCTGATGAAGCACCCTGAGGTATCCACAGTGGGAGGCCATTACCACCCCTAGCTGAAGGGCTGAGGGGAGTGAATTGTGGGAACTTTGTGATCTACCAAACAGGAGCTGTGGCCTTTAGTCAAGGGATATGATTTCTTCAAAACCATAGTTTGGGATCTTGGGAGCTGGGATATAAATGCTTCTTTCCTACTTTCTGATCTGTGGGGCCTCGCACTGACCAAACCCACAGGGTAAGAAAGCCCAGATTATGCGGTGCAGAGGTCAGCCCGCCAATGGCAGAGAGAAGAGCCTTGGGGATGAAGAGCAGATCTGGAGAGGGGGAAGAAGCTCCACATTACCTAATGTGTATGTAGCACCTGCCAAGGGCAATCTAGCTACTGCTGTCTCTGAAGGGCTAACCTGTCAGTAAGAGGCACTAATCTTCAGGGTGACCAGCAACCCACTTGGCGAGAAATTAACCACTCCGGACTTTCTTTATCCAGGGAAGTCCAGCAGTTTGCCAACACCTCACAAGGATGGGTAGCTATTTCAGGTGTGGGTTTGTCTTTCCTATCTGCAGAGTTTCAGCTGGCACCACTATCCTTAGATGGCCTGATTCACAGGCATGGAGTCCCATACAATAGCACTCGACTAGGGGACTCACTATACAGCAAAGGAGCTGTGGGAGTGAGTCCATGACCGTGAGATTCACTGGTTGTATTACATCCTGCAGCAGCCAGCCTCAGAATACTGGGCTGTCTTTTGAAAGCACAGGTGAAGTGCCAACTCAGGGCATCAAGAGGTAAGATTTTAAAAATGCCATCTTTGCCTGGCCAGCAAGGCTCAGCATTGACCTATCAATCAGGAGGTTACAGTTCTCGGTCAGGGCACATGCACAGGATTCAGGCTCGATCCCACTGGGCAATGTGCAGGATTCTCTCATCGTTGATGTTTCTCTCCCCTCTTCTCTGAAATCAGTAAAAAAAAAAAAAAATATATATATATATATATATATATATATATATATATATATATAGATAGATAGATAGATATAGATATAGCCCTGCACACGAATCTGTGCATCAGTAGGTCGGTGCCACTCTCCTGTAGCTCTCTGCCCGCTGTCCCGCCCTCCTGTAGTAGTTCCCCCACTCATAGCTTGCTGCCCTGTCCCCTTCTGTAGCTATTGGTCTGTGATCTGGTCATTACAAAGTCCACCTCATGGAGTAATAGATAATTAGCATATTACACACACACACACACACACACCTATCTATCGAAAGGAATAAAAAAGGATGGGGAAAAATGTGCTATGCCAATGGTCGGCAAACTGCAGGTTCGCGAGCCACATGAGGCTCTTTGGCCCTTGAGTGTGGCTCAGCATTAGAACCACTTCTTCAAAATAGATTTGCCCAGGCTGAAAACCGTTTTCTGCTCATGGGCCACGAAGTTTCAATTGGACTGTACGGCTTGCATGTGGTATTTTGTGGAAGAGTCACACTCAAAGAGCCGCATGTGGCTTGTGAGCCAAGGTTTGCTGACCACTGTACTATGCTAATGTTAAGATAAGACAATATCTATTTGTGCTCATTTCACATGGTTCATATTGGACTAAAACCCAAGGTATAGAAATTTGCAGACTGTAGAATTTTGTATAAATCAATATAGGAAATAAACTGTGAAAACAATTAATAGCTACTATATACCAGCACTTTATGTACATTATTTTATTTAATCCTCACCATTACCCTCATAGATGAGACTAGTAGGAGTGGGCAAACTTTTTGACTCGAGGGCCACAATGGGTTCTTAAACTGGACCGGAGGGCCGGAACAAAAGCAATCTGACCATGCTGGCACTCTCATCTTGGGCTGCTGGTGAAGGAGCAGAGGGGAGAGCAATTGAACCCTCCGCTCTTTCAGCTCCTTGGGCCTGATCGAACAGGCCGAATCTGGACCTTGGGCCGTAGTTTGCCCACAGCTGGACTAGAGAATATGTATCTTGTCTACCTATACACTTGTTTAGGTAGGTAGTATCAAGGTCTGATTCCAATCTGACTCTGTAGGCAAACATCTTCACACCAACATCCGTGTACAATTATGAGGACACACAAAATAATTTAAGTGCTGTAATTTGAAAAATATAACGTAAAAAATGTTATTTAATATTTAACTCTATCAATGACTTTATCACTTAGGCCTGTTTTTGTCATTCATTCTGAAAACTATACTTGCCATGTGCCACTAGCTTTTAAAAGTTAAAAAATTGAACTTGCTACCTTAATCAATAAAGAAAACTGAACTTGCATTTTTTATTTATAATATAAAACATTTTAAGTCACTAGGAATTCCTGCATATCCACAATTAATCTTTATTTCATCTCATTGCATGCAACTGCTGGTGACGGTAGCTGGAAGAACTAGGCTTATGAGATGCCTTCCTCAAAGGATATTTAGGGTGATTTCAAGTCTTCATAATTACTTGTTAATTATGTAGATTTTGCCCCAGAATTGTAACATTTAAAACCAAACTAAAAATAGGAAAGGAGCACATATAAGAAAATGTTATCTAAATAGCAGGTATCATTGATCGGTAAAAAAACAAATTTCTTTTAAAATTCCATCCCTCACTTCCAGTTGTCACAAAAACTATGACAGGGGTCAAAAATATAATTGATAGCTTACTAATTCCTTGTGCCAAAAAGAACAATTAACATACAAGTTAAAACATTTATATATAACAAAATACCTATTTTTTTTATGGGTGTGTGGCACTACCAGGTCAACACACCGCTCTAAAAATCCACTTAATATGTTATCTTTGGATAGAGGATGTATGTTAAACTGACAAGAACACTTGATCTTAGTCCAAAGGCCGAGAAGCAATGTACCTTTTATTAGTGGGACTACTGAACACCAAGTAATGTGCTTGACCTTTTTAATCACCCTATAATGCAGATATTATTCCTAAGTAATTCCAAGTAAGGAAGTAAAGTAACAGCTCTTCCCTAAACATAGAGAACTGGGATAAAGTTGGAACCATGTCAGTAAACCCGTTCTAAACTCATGAATTGATACATCAAGGATTAGTGACAGAGACATAAAAAAATGGCTCAATGCTTCTTTATTTCAACTAGGGGGTTTTTAAAATCCAGGTGTTTGTTTTTAAAGACAGTATCTCACAGGTGTGTATAACTTCAGAGGCTGTGAATCTGAGGTTCAGAATGAATACTGTGCTTAGATGTTATCAGCCTCTATGATAAAGTTCTCCATGAATTTTTCACCCAAAGCTCTTCCATTCATTGACTGTTATTTGGATCCATCTTTGAATTGCAACATAGTGTATTTCTAACAGCCCTTTTTTATTGGAAGAAACACTACAGAAAAACTTCTCTTTTCTTATCATTTTACAGAATGGGAACAGATGAATGGATACCACTCAGATGAAATATTGAATATGCGAAATTCTCACTTGGCAGGCATGGCTCAGTGGTTGAGTGTTGACCTATATACCAGGAGGTCACAGTTTGATTCCTAATCAGGGAACATGCCCAGGTTGTGGGCTCTAGCCTCAGTAGGGAATGTGCAGGAGACAGATACCAATAATCCTCATCATTGATGTTTTTCTCTCTCTGAAATCTATCATCTATCTATCTATCTATCTATCTATCTATCTATCTATCTAATTTTAAGAGTAGGGACCTGAGCTCAAAGAAGAGGGGGAGGAGAGCTGGCAGCAGACACTCAGATAATGATCCCAGGGGTACCACAATAACCTCTAACCATTTCTCCCACCTTACCTAATTTATTGGTGTTTCATTTTAATTCCTAAAATCCCAGGAATTAGGCATAAGAATTAGCAAATCCCATTTGTGAAGAATATAAGTACTTTTCAGAAAGAAAAAGGGGTTAGCAGTGATTAACTTAGTAATAAATAATCTGAAGGCCTGGCTGGGTGCGTCAGTTGGTTGAAGCGTCATTCCTTATATAAAAAAGGTCACGGGGTTCACACACCTAAATTACAGGTTCAATCCCGGGTTGGGGTGTGTACAAGGAGGCAAGTGATTGATGTTTCACTCTCTTCTCTCAAACCAATAAACATATCATTGGATGAGTAATAAAGAAAAAAAAGGGATGATTTTCTTTTAAGAAATATATTTTATTGATTTTTAACAGAGAGGAAGAGAGAGGAAGAGAGTTAGAAACATCGATGAGAGAGAATCATCTATCAGCTGCCTCTTGCACACCCCCTACTGGGGATGTGCCCGCAACCAAGGTACATGCCCTTGACCGGAATCGATCCTGGGACCTTTCAGTCCGCAGGCCTACGCTCTATCCACTGAGCCAAATCGGTCTCAGCAGGATGATTTTCTTTATTCCTATATGCCAAGATCAGCTATGCTGATAAAATGAGTTTCTAATGGAGAGCGTGAACATTATGGAACTTGCAGCACTTGCTGGTAAAGGACAACAAAGCTTAGATAGTAGCAGAAACCGGTTTGGCTCAGTGGAACCCTGCAGACTAAAGGGTCCTGGGTTCGATTCTGGGTCAGGGGCATGTACCTTGGTTTCGGGCACATCCCCAGCAGGGGGTGTGCAAGAGGCAGCTGATTGATGATTCTCTCTCATCCATGTTTCTAACTCTCTATCCCTCTTCTCTTCCTCTCTGTTAAAAATCAATAATATATATAATTTTTAAAAAAGAAATGCTGACTTTTGTCAGCTCAAACTTATAAAAAAAAAAAAAAGAAACAGCAGCTTCAATAATAGAGGGGCACTGGTAGAATGACAATGAACGGGAAAACAAAGGATGGCAGGAATCTATAAATCCCTGTATCAACATTGCTACATTCAGGAAAAATCTTTTCTTTACATCCAATGTTCCTTTAAAAAATCTTATCACATATAACACAGTGCAACTATTCAGTGCATCTAATTCGTTATATGTAGATGGCATCAGAGGCCTAAACATAATTTATGCAGTGACTTTGTAGTAAAATTTATTTTAGCTTCCTTAAATTCCTAGTCAATTTTAAGAACACAGCCTTATTATATTGGCAAATGCCCCGTGGATAATGTAGGGAACCAAGCCCAGTTTCAATATTTGTCATACAAGAAAATTCCATGCATTTAAAAAAATATATACAAACAGGCGAAATTCAAATCTCTGTGTAGCATACTTTCAAAATGGGGATACTTTTAACAAAAACAACCTACATCTCAACAATTATAAATTTTACAACAAAAAAATTTTTTCCATCTGGCAGATTGAATAGAACAAATAGTTTTTGTTTTACTAAATGAAGTAACATTTACCATGTAATTTTAATGTGAAGTTCACCATGTTAAACAACCAATCAGGGTCTACAAATTTCTGCTTTTCTTCTCCAAATGTTTTCCAATCAATCATTCCTTTTCTCTAGTAGAAATCAACACAAACATAAACTGCTTAATTATAACCTTAATTCCTGTAGGCTAAGGTTTAAATATTTACCTCATTTGATAAGGAAGCAGATGTGAGACATTTTCAAGACTCCTCAAGATTTGGCATTAAAAACTAGCGCCTCAGTTATTAGAATTCTGGTTTCTATGTTTGACTCACTAATTAGCTACTGGAAAATAGGACTTTTCAAGCTGACTTTCTAGATAAGACTTTAATCTTAAAAGAACTGTGTATGTGGCTTTTAAAAACCTGCCATGATAGACAAACTGGATGGTTTAGTACTACTAACATCTCCCAAGGAGACAAAACACAATACTTACAATAAAATGCCAAGAATAAACCTTTCCTATGGGTTCTGATTTCCAATAACTGGCTACATAGAGTTCTTAATACTTATTACTTGTTGAACAATACAGGGAAAACTTAAATATAAGAAAAGTTCCAAATTTGAGGTAAAGAACATTCATTAAGAATAAAGTAGTCAAGATTTCCTTTTACTCAAAAATAAAACAAAACAAAAAACTCACAAAACTTTAAAAGTCTGCCTCCATGTATAAAAGATCAATCACATTTATCACTGGACACAAAATATAGCCAAAGGTCTTTAAAAATGTTAATCTCAAAAAAGAAAATTAACTTTTATATTTCATTCACTATCAAGACCATACTTGCTTAACAAGATAATTATGCTATTGATATAAAACATAGTGTATTTACACTTAACTATACAAAATAATTTAATGCTTACAAAAATATTAGAATGTTTCGAGTTGACACAGTCTTAATCTCTTCTAGAGAAGTATATAGTTAAGACCACTGATTTCCATTTCACTTGTTTTTTAATAAGTCAAAAAAGGGATGCTGCAATGCTTCATCTAAGGTAATTCTTTTCACTGGATCATATTCTAACATTCTTCGAACCAGGTCAAACAGTTTCTCGTGTTCTTCATCATGACACAGCATAAATTCCTGGGGGGAAAAATGTTTTTATTTTAGAAAGATATTTATAAATAGCTGAAACATTTTTTAAACTTTTAAATCATTTTTTCTTTTACCTTTAATGGTTTGCAGCGTCTCCTAACATATCTACCAGCAGAACTATGTTCATCCCAATCTAGCTGGTTATGGTGAAAATACTTGCGTTTTCTATAGGAAGAAGAAATCTGATTAGTAAAAATAACAAAAGAGCCACATTTACCCTGCCTACACTAGGACAGATGAAAGTATAAGCATCTCTATATATAACGTTTCTTAACAGAGAACAATGCCAGCTTTAAAAATAGAAGCCTCTGGATCCATTCTTGTAAATTCTGATTTCCGCAGATCTGAATTGGGGCTGGAAATCTTTAAAGAATCCATGGATGACTTCTGAGGTACAGCTGTGTTTGAAAACCACTACAGCGCCCCTTGGTAAGGACACATAGCTGACTTAGCATCAGTATAGAATTCTAACAGATTCCTATAACTCCAAATCAGGCTCTCTTTACTACTCTATTTATTATCTGTATATAAACTTAGGAAAACAATTATGCAGAGGATATCTTCAGTGTCAAAACCACCACTTTGTTTACTAGATCACAGGTAAATACTGTCATTACTTTTTAAAATCTTTATGAAAAATTCAAAATATGCAATCCTTGGAAAAAGCAGTGACCACCAAGTTGAGTTTTTCTATAGTTGGAATACAGGCTTAAAGCATACCTTGTTTTCTGAATCATGTGTGTTGGTATAGGTCCTAATATTCTTTCCATCATTGCCAGGTGCTCTTTACTGTCATGAGTCTGAAAAACATAGGGAAAAAAACTTAGCATTTTTCATTTTCTTGTATACACAAGAAAGAAAACCATAAGAAAATAGTACTGACATAAAAGGACGAATTTAGAGTTTACACAATTTACATCACACTCTCCTTCATATAGGGAACAATACCAAATGAGTTGTATTATCTGGTGCAAACCCAATAAAACAGTCTTTTTGAAATGTATTGCAGAGAGGCATAATTTAAAATAAAGTTGATCAGTTTTCCTATTTATTTGCAAATCTTGCATTGTTTTTAACTGAGGAATGACTGGGGAAAATTATAAAAAATATTGTGTCCTCATTTAAGCAGTCGCTTAACCAAAACTAACCTCCATTACCCAACGAATAGCAACATATTAACACTTACTAATACTAAGTAATAAAAATTATTGCTTAGTCCCAATAATTCTCACAATAATCCTGAGCTAGATATATGGGAATATGCATTTCAAAGAGGTAAAGACACTAGCTCAAAGTCACAGAGCTCAGAAATGAAGAAAGTTTAGCTATGAACCAAGTCAAAGCTCATTCTTTTAAAAAAATATATTTTATTGATTGTTTACAGAGAGGAAGGGAGAGGGATAGAGAGCTAGAAATAGCGATGAGAGAGAAACATCAGTCAGCTACCTCCTGTACGTCCCCCACCAGGCACATGCCCTTGACCGGAATCAAACCTGGGACCTTTCAGTCTGCAGGCTGCGGCTCTATCCACTGAGCCAAACCGGTTTCGGCTGTTGCTGAATTCTTTTATATAAAAAAGTGCCTTGTTGCCTGGAATGGCTCAGTGGTTGAGCGCCAACCTATGAACCAAGAGGTCATAGCTTGATTCCCAATCAGGGCACAAGCCCAGGTTTTGAGCTTGATCCCCAGTGTGGAGTGTGCAGGAGGCAGCTGATCAATGATTCTCTCTCATCATTGATGTTTCTCTCTTTCTCCCTCTCTCTTCCTGTCTAAAGTTTTATATATCTATATATCTATAAATATCTATATCTATCTATCTATCTAATCTATATTAAAAAAAAGCCACAGGATAGTCAATACAACTAGAACTGAATTAAAACTGGCTACAGTAGTACTAATATAAATTTATGAAGATGATCTGTAACAAAAAATGGAAACATAAGACAGTATGAACATGTGTTAAAAACTCCAATAATATATGAAATGAACTGATCATTCACTAAGTTTTTCATTCAACCATGGTTTTAGAGAACGATAACTATTTTGCATATGTAAGTTTTAATCTTAAGAATGACTCATTAAATACATACCTGAAAGACTGTGAAACCAAGGTAATATTCAATAAGAATGCAACCTATGCTCCAGACATCACAAGGTTGAGACCAACCTAAAGCTATTTAAAAACAAAAACAAAAATTTTATTATGTAGTAATTTTTAATTGCCAATTTACTAGATCCTTCTGTAAATGAGTACTCTCTTTAAATAACTCTTTGGGAGAATATGACAGTAAATTCAGGGTTTATATTCTTATTTTTTAGTCTTTACCCAGATATATTTTTATTGATTTTAGAGAGATGAAAGGAGGAGGAGAGAGAGAAAGAGAGAGAGACATCGATGTGAGAGATATCAATCAGTTGCCTCCCATACGCCACCCAACCAGGCTCGAACCTGCAACCTGGTTATGCCAGGAATTGAACTCATGATCCTTCAATGCACAGAAGGACACTTCAACCAACTAAGCCACAACAGCCAAGGCTACCTTTTTAATTTTATATAAAATATTATTCTCTGTGTTCTCATAGTCCTCCATATCCTGATATCAAATTATAGCATTTAACCTGGAAGAAGGGCGTTTAATTATGAGAGGGACTAGAAAATATTTCCCAAGTATAACTACCAATTTGTGGAAATATTCCATAATCTCTGAAATGCTTGTGCAATGGGAATACTATTATATCAGTTCATGGTTGTTTTAGGAAATTTTACATTTTATTAGTACAAATATAATTTATTTATCCTCAGAATAAAATTAAGACCTTATCAATTATTATAAGCTTGGTGACTGAGTTACTTCTTCCATTAAAAGAAATATAGTTTGACATGAATTATATATAAATATAATGACTATTTTATGTAGTTTCACCTATAATCAGAATTATAGTCATTTAAAGTTCACACACAGAGCGATCTATATATGTACTTTCAAGCTGTCTATAGATGATCACATATACTTTCTCCTTCAGGATTCTCAATGGCAATACTATTTTGGGAAGAATAAAATACCTAAACTTCTTATCTGTATTTAATTGGAAAGCAGATGAAAAGAATAGACCATACAGATATTTTAATCCTTTAAAGATCAAATAATTAGAAAACAATAATGTATAAATAAAGTCTATCTTAAAAGACATTTCAAGTACTTGTAGTAACATCACTGAATTTAAAGGTAAAGGAAGAAATAATACACTCAAGGACCTTGACTATGATTTAGTCATTTTTGTTAACTCTGACAATGCTTATCACTTGAACAAATGGAAAATGGAGCATGATTTCTACTTATATGCCCATACAATATCTGCAAATTAACAGAGGTTGGACTTAAGATGAAAGTTTATTTCTCCAGTCATTCTAACCTCTGTCTAGCTTTACCCCAGGTGACTGTAACTGCAGCACACTGCTCTAAATCATCCCATTCTGATGAGTCAGTTCTCATACTCTTTGGAATTCCACAACATTCTCTTTTACCAATCTCTCTCAACTTTATTACCAACACCTCAAACCTGAAATCAACTGACCTCAACTGTGGATCTTCCTCTCCTACCTAATTCTGCCTGAATCCTCACAATAAATACTACACACACACACACACAGGACCCTTCTAATTTCCCAATGTGATCTCCTTTGTCAAGGTTTATTGACAATAACCAATAATACAATTTCCAATTTATACCAACTATCCCTAGCTTGGCCACACCTGCAATGTCATTATTACTGAAAACTACTATGTTTTCTCCAAGCTAGGAGGCCATTTGAGTGTAAGACACACCACTGTTGTACATACCAATAACAAAGAAATGTCAATTGTTTTGCATTGAAAATTCTGAATTTAAGTTGTTAAAATCCAGGAAGTTACCTCCTTTTGAGCTCTAAAAAATATTTTACTATCCGACCTCTCAGTTGGACCTTACTTATGGCCAAGTAATAAGATTTTCCCATTTAAGTACCTCCCCTCTGCACCTGATCTGAACTTTCCTCACTATCTCCAAGCCCCCAAACACATCCCCGAATTCCCAGCTCTATTAACATAACCTGGTATTTTGATGCATGCTCCATTACGGAATTGTTATTTTAAACCGACACCTATTTATTTTCCAGCCTTTACCATGGGATAGGCTTTCAAAGCTCTCCTTTAGACTAGCTCTGCTTTCTTTTCCTCTTGACTTCCCTTCACCCTACATTTAGATGTCTAACAAAATCATTAGCATTTTTACCAGCACCATGCTTTGATGATACAAAAATAGATACATCACTTCAAAATCACATTGCTGTGATGTACTTAGCCAATACAATCTGTTCTTATAATCTCAGAGGATTAACATGCTCAAAAATAACTATTACCTGAAGTGTCTTCACACATGGTATCATATTTTCCCCACTCAGGAAAAGTGTTTACAGTAATTTCGATTCTTTTTATGAAATTAGAAAAGCATTTTCTGTATACTGCATCACCCCACCCCCTGGCAAAGCTTAAAGAACAAAATCCTCTTCTTCAATTACAATATCAGGAAGTTTGATGCCTACTGACCCAAAATGACCTCTGGAGCTCTATAATGCCGTGTAGATACCAAAGTACTATGATGTTCATCATCGTATGTTGCACTTCCAAAGTCAACAACTTTGATATCTGTGTTTTTCAGTGTGCGTTCATCACGTTTCTAGAGAGAGACAGTTGAGTACACATGATGATCAATAAAGATATGAAATCTTTTAGAGCACTATACAAAAGCCTTGCATTATCTTTTTGGACTTTCAACACAGCCCCTTGAGAAAGGCAAAGAAAAATATCCTTTTTGGGTTTAACATCAGGATAAGAATAAGCATCAGAAGTGAAATTCCTCATACAATCATCAACAAGCTAAATTAATTTTAAAGAACCACCAAAATTAAAACAAGTTTTAACTTACCATTTTAGAATTATATTTGACTACATAGTCAGACTTCACAAATAAAATATTTTCAGGCTTCAGATCTGTATGAGTTAACTTATTATGATGCAAAACTGTAAGAGAATAAAAACGCATTACTAAGTTTCATTTACAAATTTAACCTATTTAAGGGGAGAAGGAAAAATTAGTGGATTCAGGGTCAAGAAGGGTTTTATCTTAACAATACTCAGTTTAGTCACCACATTTTAATACATTGCTTGTGTAACAAAAACTTTAAAATCTGAAGTTTAACCCTGGCCGGTTTGGCTCAGTGAATAGAGCGCCAACTTTTGGACTGAAGGGTCCCCCAGATTCGATTCCATTCAAGGGCACATGCCTGGGTTGCAGGCTCGATCTCCCCAGTAGGTAGTATGGATGAGGCAGCCGATCAATGATTCTCATCATTGAGGTTTTTATCTTTCTTTCCCTCTCCCATCCTCTCTAAAATTAATAAAAATATTTTTTCAAAAATTCTGATATTGAAGGATTTATCAAGTATACTTACAATTTATTGACTGGCAGATCTGATAAGCCATCTGCCTGATGTGATCAATTTGAAATGGTAGAAAGCTATTTTCTTTAATGAAATCATAGGTACTAAGTCCCAGCAATTCAAATACAATACAAACATGACCATGGTGATCAAACCATTCTAGCATCTGGACACATCGGCTAAAATAGATAAAAATATAATTCAGTTCACAGAATACTGATTATTTTATATAACATGATAGATCAGAACTTCAAGTTTATACTTACAAAACACTGTTGGGGTCAGTAGTATTTAAATGCTCCAATACTTGGATTTCTGAACGAGCTGCTTCACGGTATCGACCTACATTTTTTACTATTTTCACTGCTACATGTATGCCATCCCTTAAAAAAAATTATGAAAATGGTAAATGTAGAGAAGAAGGATGAAGACATGCAGCCTCTAAAGCATAACCTTATTAAGTATTACTCTAATACTATTTTTCTAAAATGATACCACATACCATAAAACATCTTTTTAAAACATTTTGACAAAATACACCTTTATTGGAGTAATGCTTCCCTTAATACTGATGAATTTTAATGTTTCCAGAATTTTAAATTTACCTAGATTTTATACAAACATTAATGAAACAATAAACCTCAAATAGAATATGCTACTCCTCAAAGCATTTGCTCATTACTAGGCTAGACTCACTCTATGCCAGATAATGTACAGATAGGTGTTAATGATGAAAAAGGCAGGACTTGACCATATGTACCCAATAGCCCAAAGGAGAAGAGATATGATCAACTTATCATAAGGTTAGAAGTGCCTGGTATGAGGTACAATGGAATAGAGGAGGGAGAGCCAAACCACTGGGGGTTAAGGAAGCTCAGACTTCTTTGGAGAAGAGATGGTATATACCTGAGCCTATTTGTCAGAATTAGTAGGGAAAAGGGCGGTGGGGAGAACAACTGTAATAATCTGAATAATAAAGATTTATTAAACATAAAAAAATACTATTGGATTATGTTGGTTAGATACTTAAGAGTATTGGAGCCTCAAAACATTTTAAAAAGACATTAATGGGACAATTGATAAATTCTGTAGAACAGCTGGCAAAATTTGAAAATATAACATCTGTATATATAATAGGGTAATATGCAAATTGGTTGGTAGGCTGTCACGTAATGATTCATCAGCAGATTGCGTGCACAGCGGGTGTGGGTGGGAGGGGGCTTATAGCATTGGGGATAAGAGCAGGGCTGTGGGGGGGAGAGGAGAGGGGGGGCCCCGTACATGCATAGGCTGGGGGTCCTGAGGCACACGGAGGTCCACAGGCCTCCCCGGGCTCTGGCCTACCTCTTTGGGGCAATCCATCAAGGAGTCCTGGATGGGTGGGTGGGACCTACCTCATTGGGGTGATGGATCGAGGGGCTTCTGCATTATGACAGGGCATAGGCCAGGCTGAGGGACCTCTGACCCCTCCCTCCCCCCCCCCCCCCAGGGCAGTTGGGGACAATTGGGTAGACAGGGAAGCAGGAAAGAGCAGTTAGGGGCAATCAGGCAAGCAGTTAGGAGCCAGCAGTCCTGGATTGTGAGAGGCATGTCGGACTGCCAGTTTAGGCCTGATCCTGCAATCAGACATTCCCCAATGGTGTCCCAGATAGGAGGGTGCAGGACGGGCTAAGGGACAACCCTCTTCCCACTCCATGCACACATTCATGCACTGGATTCCTAGTGTCCTTATAGTTTAAGAAGTTAACTCTTAACATGAAAACTTTGGGAATAAGGTTTTTGAACCCAGATTGGATATGCTTTATTATCTCTGCAATTCAAAAGTAAAGTAAAGCACTCTGAATTTCTTACACAGCACTAAGGGCCTAAGTTCTGGGAAATTCTCTTCACCTGAAAATGTACTTTAATATCAATAAATTCCATCTCACAGAATTTAAAAGCATTTTTTGATCAAAATTCACACTCATGGTAAGCAAATCATGCACACAGTTAAAGAAATTTTGAATATTTTATACATCAAGAAAATATCTATCATTCAAAACATCACTTCATCATGATGGATCCTTCCTCACCAAAAGTATCAGAATGCACAAGAAAGAAAAAAACCACTTACATGCCATGATCAATGCATTCTACAACTTTGCCAAAGGCCCCTTCACCCAGTGTGTCCACAATTTCATCTAAAGTGAGGGGGAAGAAAGAGTTAGTATAAGTACCTGAGTACTAATCATCTAGTTATTTAAACAATGAATGCTTAAGTGTGGAATATTTTCAAATGATTTTCTATCAAAGCATAACTAAGGTTTCAGCACTCAAATTATTTTATTTTCAGCTGCTACAAAGACAATTAAATAGAGCTAGCTTTCTTGATCTAATCTCAAATTTCACTGATTATTTTGGAGCTTTAGAGTAGAAATATTTAAATACTAAAGAAAAGAAATACAAAATAACAAACCCACCAAAAAAACAAAACAAAACACCAGAAAACAAAGAAGCAATGAATTCTTTAGCCCCCCGCTGACAATCTATTCTTAAAAAGATTATTCTGTCTGAAAGTTTAAAAAGTGTTGAAAAATATTCTATACATCTTGCTCTTAGAACGTCTCCACTTTGACAGATCAGGTGACCCTCCTCATCATCCTCTATACTCCTGGATCTTTTCCTTCGGTGGCTCTTCTGGAACGGCAAGTGGGCAGCACCAAGATCGTCCAGCCAATCAATATATCAGAGTGAATTCAGGGCAGAATACGCAATTCATTCAGCGGGGAGATATTCAGGCATTCAGATAAGCACCAGGCCACGAACAGTTGGCAGGAGCAATTTCAAATTCAGTCCCCAGAAATTCACAGGGCACAGTTTATGTTACAGAAGAAAAACATGGCAAGGAACAGATTTTCAGATAAGATACTTAAAGTGGCAATAGAAAAAAAACAACACAATTGTCTCTTTAAAATACTGATTTAATTGAAGTCTGAAATTAAAGAATGCAATGTCATGTTCTATTAATCTCTTGCTATAAAATAGCATATGCTGAGTTGAAATGTCTAGTTTGTCAGAAAAATGTTTTAAAATGTCCAAGATTAGTTGGAATTATTTAGCAATATATTCAAATATACATAATTAAAATAAAAGGGAAAAATAATGGCTGGTTAATTTAAATGTTCAATCTTATCAAAGCTAGTTTTACTGAAGAAAAGTTGGAGAGGAAAACAGTATTTCAAATATTACTGATCAAATAGCTCAGAGTGTTTTTTTTAAAAAAGGGCAGGTTTTTAAATACATTTCCCATTCAGCACCCATTTTCAGAACTTCAATGGAACTAGTTGCAGACAATAATGCAGTGTGCTATGGGACTATAATATACAGGGCATTTAAGTATTGGTATTAACATGTGCAACTTTCTATATTTGCTTCTAACTATCAGAAAAGGGGTTTCTTTTAAAGTAAAAAAAAATTCAAAGTGAAATATAGGTTCATTATTTCATAAAATTTTATTATAAAACATAAAAACAATATTTTTAGTATTAAAATCAAGAAACTTGTGATGTGGTATATGGGAAATGAAATGATAATATTGGCAAATGAGGACTAATAAGTACAGATTAGTTATGAGCATTTGGAAGTTTCCTTTAAGGATTCAAGTAATATAAACACAATATACAATATAATTCAAGTATTATATACATTTTCCAAACTTATTGGCTCATTAACAGCTTTATACACAAATAAATATCCACCCCAAATAAAAACAAAATCACTCATACCGAATGTGACTGATGACTTGAACAGTGTCTAGTATGCTTCCTTTTAGGACTGCTTCTCCTGCTCCGGACTGAAGATTTACTGCAGTGGATTCGGTAACTGCTTTCAACATCTCTGTGATAATGCCTAGGAACGTATCTTTCACAGTACTCATTTCTGTATTCATCAATGTATCTCCTGTCCCGATAATCTCTCTCATTCAAGGATCTTGCTTCTAAATAATGACTGCAAACACATTAGAAGATTTCAAATCATTCTCTTCATTCTAGAATAATGTGGTTCAAACAAAACATTTTCTCAAGAATTCCTGGTTTAAACAGCTAACTCAAGAAAAGAAAAAAAATTAAAATTGATGAATTAGAATTTATATTATAAAACTTAAGAAATAATTTTAATGTAACCAATAAGCAAATGGGTTTCTATTTCTCTATTATATAGACTACTGTTAAGGACTTCATATCAAGGAACAAAGCTTGAGCCAAATCATTCCATTATGTTCAGTGTTTACTTAAGTGTCCCTTTGCCTTTTGGAGAAAGTTAAAACCAAAAATTTACAAAATTGCATCAGATTTATGACATATGCATCTGCAACTAAGCTTTCTTTCCTCACACAGCCACACATCATTAGAGGCAGGCAATATAAGATTCCTTTCTCTTTTATGATCTTTAAATATCTCTGGCACACAGAATTTTCATAAAAGGTGGTATATTACATGTACTGCAGCCCTTTCATTTTACAAATGATAAGATCCCTAGAAGAAAATGATTTGCAAGGATTGTAGAACACATTCTCTGATTAAATGCACGAATTTTATTACACATATCACCTATCCTATATCCTTTCCTTTTTGTATTTCTAGCTTCCTGTCATTCCTTTGAGAAATAGACAAAAGTAGCTTTTGAAGATTGCTTCATGTGCCAAAGACATCTAGAGTATATCCCCTTCAAATGAGAAAGGGATCTTGTAATTGCTTACCTAGAGTTATAAGAAACCCACCCACACCTACCCTCTTTGCATTTCTAATATCCTAGTATGTCTGCTTGTAAGTAAATTACACAAGAATTCTATATAGAAACAGCTTCATTTAGTGCCACAGTGGTTAACTTCTGAACCTACAGATACCTTTGAAAATCTAATGAAAGATCTGGACCCTATTTCACCAAGAAATGCACCAATGAATAGACAAAACTTGGTAAGGAATTTGAGAGATCATAGACCTCAGCAAGTCAATGTATCCCAGTTAAGTAGCCTTGATAAGATGGAAAGAAAAGGACACAGATTCAATTGGCCCAGTTTCCCGCCCCCCTCTCTACCTGAGTTGAGTGTCCTCTTCAACAGAGTGCCAAGCTTCAAGAGGATGCACATGGAGCACTGAGGGAGAGAGGGGACACCTGCCCAGTCAGACAAATCAGCTAAAATAATCCTGACAAGCAACGGAGTGACAGATGTTGACTAGATTGCCCTCACCAACCCCTCTGCTTTCCCCAGAATATGCTGCTATTCTTTTCTCAGGGGGCTAGTTTAGGCAGAAATAAAGAGAGGCATCTCTAAAATTGCTACACAACAGAACTGGCATCATATACAGGCTGCGGAGATACAGAAACCTTCTTTTCCCTTTCCCCACTGTCTTAATTTTTCCCCATTGGAAAAACAACTCAGGATATTAAGGTAAGGCTGTGGGTCTAGGTCAGGGGTCTAATTAGTTGACTTGAACCTATCAGAGAGAGATCAAACTAGAATTATACTCTTCAAGGCATCCTTCCCATAAAAGTCCAAAATCTTCCTATCAGAAAAAAACACAAATAATCTTTAACTGGAATAATGCATGAAATTAGACCTGCTCATAATCCATGAACAATCTATAGAATAACAAACATGAGGTGAAGTAATACCATGAGGATAAACTAAAAAGATGAGGATCTCTTTAATCTGTAACAACCAAGGCTTAGAGAGTATATACACAAAGTGTATAGAATTATAGAGTGAACAGGATGAAAATATTTAATTTCTAAAAATGTTCACTAAATGCCCACTGTAGTCCTTCAAAATAGCCAAGACTAATGAGGCTATTGACACTTGTTTGTATTTGCATACAGGTCCTGTAGAAGATAATATATACATATATGGCAAAAGCCCTGCTAACAAATGGACTGTTTGAGATTACTCACATAAAAATAAAGCACACCAATGCCAGAATGCCGAAAGGTTGCACACGAGTGCTGAGGGTCAGAGAAGGGAAAGCACTCAAGCTTCTGAAAATGGTCAGGGAAGACTTCATGATAAAGGAAGAGCTACATTTAAAGGGAAGTCAGGGTCTCGACAAAAATGGAAAGTAGAAATGACAGGGGAAAGAATGGCATACTTCCATTTTATACATTCATAGAGCACTTCTAGCCACAATGGCTTAGAGACGTGGGTTTGTCTATGCATTACTCAGGAAAAAGTAGACAATTCAAGCAAGAGCAATTTTCACATAGGGAAACATAGGCAATAAATAAGCTGGGAAGAGACCATCCAACATCTTGCATGCCAGGCTAAGGATTTTACAAATTTAGGGTTTCTCAAAGGGTGGATGGGTTATCAGCAATATAAAAAAATGGAATTATTAAAAATGAAGATCACTGGGCCCCAGGTCAGACTCAATCTAAATCTTGTAATCCTCATTTTAAACATAACTCAAAGATTATTTTATTCACACTAAAGTTTGAGAATCATTGATAGTGTTAAGAAAGACATTTAAGGATTTTTACCACAATATATAAAGGTGGTGTTTACAACAGCCACTTCACTCTTCCTAATACACTGTGCATAATTGATTGATTTAAATTTGTAGAAAGGGATACCAATTGACAGGCTACTGACAAAAAACAAATCAGAAAGAAAAGCCACTTTGAAATACATAAAAAAGGTAAAATAATTAATATACAGTAAGTTTTCATAAATCATTAAGAAAAATACATTTTAATAGAAAAATATTCTAAGAATACAAAAAATAATGTTCAAGTAGTCAATAAATGTGACAGTGGATAAATTCACTAGAAATTAACAAAAATCACACGGAACTCCATTTTTGGCATTTGAAAATAGCCAAAAGTGGTGAGGGAAAGGTATATAAGTTGGTATAAAATTCCTAGAAAAATACATTAATATGTAGAAGGGTTTATACCAGCTGTGGGCAAACTATGGCCTGAGGGCTGAATCCGGCCCTCTGAGCCAAAAAGAGGGAGGGTTCTCTTGCTCTCCCCTCAGCTCCTTCACCAGCAGCCCAAGATGAGAGTGCCAGCACAGACAGGTTGCTTTTGTTCCGGGCCTCCGGTCCAGTTTAAGAACCCATTGTGGCCCTCGAGTCAAAAAGTTTGCCCTCCCCTGGTTTATACCCTTTAACTTGAAAAAGTCCTTTAGAATCTATTTTCAGAAAGTAATCTGAGGCATAATTTGTATATATTATTTTAAGAACAAGTAATTAGAAATAATTTATATCCAAAGGCAAGTTACCTTCTTTATACTTTTCTGCATTTTTAAAAGATTTTATAAAACAGAATCTTTTAAAGATTTTCATTTTCAAAAAGACTATAAGAATATTCTAGATTATGGAGAGCCATCACCACCGGACCTCTCCAGTGCCAAAGTCAAAGAAGCTATTGGCCTGTTGGTTGGTTAATTGGATTTAGTATCCTGTTTACATAGTTAATTAGGAAATGAATAAAGTTTATCACTGAAATCATGATGTAAACAATGTATAGTAGCCCCGAGTGATTATTATTATGATGTTAAGCCTCACAGAGTATTTTATTAATAATAGGTTTCATTTACTTTTCTACTGTGCATTAATTAGATCAGGTCATTGAAATCCTGTCATAAGCCACCCCTTTCTCCCAAATAACAGTGTAACAGTGTGATGAAGAATGACCAACCTGCACTACCATCAAGTTCGCTGTTCTACATTACAAGTCTGTTTTAGGATGGAGAAGGAAAAAGATTACATACTGTTTTTTAAAGTAACCCCAGCTGGCTAATTTAGAAAGCAATCTCGTAAACAGTCCCAATGGAACATCTGCACAAAACACGGAGAAAACATAGGACCAACAAAACAAATGAGAAAAGAAAATTAATGGAAGACAGGATGATAGAAACTCTATTTACCTAACCTTTTTAAAACATCTAAGAACTTTAAAATTCCTTAAATTCTTTATTACCTCCAAAATTTACACCAGTAAAAATACACTAAAACAAAACACATTATTAGAAATTTTTATTGAGACCCTTTACTAAATTATTGGCTGCTACCTGTACAAAGAAATGATCTTTTTAATAACCACACTTCCAAAAACCCCAAATATATCCACTACTGGCCTTATCTACAAAAACAATCTGTTAAAAGTAGTCTAAGCCAGTGGTCAGCAAACTCATTAATCAACAGAGCCAAATATCAACAGTACAACGATTGAAATTTCTTTTGAGAGCCGAAAACTGACTTCTGCACATGGGCCACGAAGTTTCAATTGCACTGTACATGAGCGCCCGCACGTGGTATATTGTGGAAGAGACACACTCACGGGGTCAAAGAGCTGCATGAGGCTCTCGAGCTGCAGTTTGCCAACCACCGGACTAAGCAACAAATCCCCAATGTACTTGAACATACCCAAACAGTTTATGCTGTTTTTTAATCTGGAGTTATAGTCTCCCTGACCCTCATTCACTGAACATTAAAGGAGCACTCTAACATACAGATCTCACTCATATATACAAGTTTAAGGCACTAAGTGTCCTATTATCAGTATCAACCTTTTGTGTCTTATCTCCCTACATCACTGACAGTCTGAACTGAACTGTTCCCACCATTCCCAGAGAGACATACACAGATATAAGGGTAGGAAAACTGTTTTACTCATAGCTTTAGCCTCAGCACATAGAGTGTCTAGCATATAATATGCATTCAATAATTTGTGAATATTTGATTGAATTATAAAATTGACAGATGAAAACTACATGTTAATAATAAATCACTAAAACTATTAATGTTAAAATGCTCCTAGTTCAATTTACCAATCAGATTCTTTAAAGTGGTGATGTGGTTCACAATGCCTGTTCTCTTGTGTACTACTATGGGATCTCCTCTTCCGTTTGTGGCTTCCACTGTAGCTTTCATGGCTCCAGCGCTCTCTACCATCCCAATGAGGGCAGTGAGTTCTTTTGGAATGCCGCATCTGTTAATGGAAACAAAAAGTGAGTTGTGGAGGTTATATATGATTACGTTTAGCAAATAAAATAACATACATTAATATTATTTAAATATAAATACTCCAAACATGAGGGTCATACAGGTACTAAAATCTTTTGCAGGCAGTTTCCCAAGGCATGGAGTACTATTCCATTGGTGTGCCAGATGATTTTAATCGGCATGCATACAGATCTAGGACTAAATCATGAATTACAATGTGAGATCTTAATGTATTTTCTTTCAATTCTTCTGGATAAAAATTTTCAACTTGGTGCTTGTCTTCAACTAACACTTCCTAATAATATTTTAAAAATATAAAAAGAACCAAGGCTCAGTCTTAGAGCCTTCAACAGTATCTAGCCAGAAATTAATAACTATTTTTGGCCTTAATTTATTTGCACCATTACATTACAGTAAATCAGTACCAACCTGCTAATTAAGTTATTGCTATGACTCCTTTTAAATATGAAATAAAAAGGGAAATACTGTTACAAGTGTCACGCAGCTGTGGCAAAATTCTGACAAATAGCTTCAGTCAGAGAAAGACTTAGGGATACTAAATAAAGATGACTGTGAAAAAGTATAGAGCTATAGCCCTAGCTGGTTTGGCTCAGTGGTTTAGAGAATCAGCCGGTGGATAGAAGGGTGGTGGGAACATGTACCTTGGCAGCTCACTCTTCTGAGTCTCTCCCCTCTTCCACTCCTTAAAAAAAAAAAAAAAAAAAAAAAAAAAAAAAAAAAAAAAAATCAATGGAAACAATATCCTCAGTTGAGGATTAAAAAGAGAAGGAAAAAAAATATAGAGAGCCACCAATGAAGCTTCTTTTTCTCAAGCATGCGAAGAGAGTTCTGTTCTCTATATCTCTTGACCCTTCAATTACCAAAATTATATTTTAACACTAGAAACTCTTTAAAACAGGGGTGGTTAAGCGCTCTTACATAACATCAAGCAAAATTACAACATATGATTGATACAGTCGTTATTATGCAGTTGTTGCAAAACTTATGTATCTGCTTTAACTTTTCCCCCCCAACCCACCATCAGTCTGCCACAACCAGCTCACCTCTAACAAGGCAGACTTCTCAAATAACCGAAGTTATCAATATGCGAATACTAAAATTCAAACAGGCGTCTCAGGAAAACCCAATATTTTTGTTTCTCTAAACAAACTCACTACTTTAAATTTAATTCTCCTGTTAGAAAGTGTCCCTCTCCCCCCACCTCCCTTAACGTTCAGAAATATTTTCTCAGGTTAGTTAAGAAAAAGAATCCTGGACTCACATTCTATGGGTAAGGCAAGAAAAAAAATTACCTAGAATTATTACACTACCCTCTAGTTAGTAAAGAACCCCCAAGATATTGTTCAAGTAAAATGCAAAGTGTAAATAGTGCAGATCGGCTGCAAAAACGGTAAGGCTCCACCGAAAAGTGCCGCGCGAAGGACGAACCTCTCCACGTTTCTACCCCTAGAAGCTAAACAAACACCAGGACGTGGACTCGCAGTTCCTCGGCCGCCCGGTCCCCCACTCCGGCGCTCCTGGCCAGCCTTTGGCACCCTAACCCCCAGGGACAAAGGTTTCTCCCTGGAAAACCGGGGTCCCAAAGAGCTTGAGCTCCGACCACACAGACCCGAAAGGCGGCTTCCCAAAGGGTCTGCCGGCCGGCCTGCCTTCCGCCTCCGCGGCGGAGACGGGGCCTCCCGGGCCGCGAGGCGAGCGGCCAGGCTCTCCGGAGAGAGGAGTCAGTGGCAGAACCTCCGTCTTTCCGCCCAGGACATGAAATCTACCATAACCCCTCCGCACCCGTCGACTTTAAAGCCAACCAGCGGAGTGGTGGTGTCCGGAAGGAACCCCAGCCGCCGAGGCCTCCAACCCGGTCGTTTCTCCGACACCCGACTTCGACACCTAGAAAGGATGGGAGGCCGCTCAGCCCAGCACACCCCGCCGGAAGCCTTACCTCTGCTAAAGCAAAAGGCCCTTTGCCGAGCGATGAAGCCAACCCACCGTCTGACCTCTCAGCCGCTGCGACAAAAAGCTGGCAAAATGGCGGCAGCGCCGTCTTCCTAAAGTCCCTAGGCGGCTCCCGGCTCCGCCTCCGCCACGCAAACGCGCCTGCGTGACAAAGCATCGCGCGCGCTCCCCGCCCCGAGTGTGACGTCACGGACGGGGCGGGCCCTTCGCACTGCGGCTGCGCGGCCCAGGTTCCTCCTCCAGCCCCGAGCCCAGGTGAGACCCTGGCGAGGCCTCAGTATGAAAAGTCTGTCCCCTGCTTAGCCTAAGCCTGTGGCTGGTGTTTGCTCCTTTTGGGGGGGGAGTGCGGCACCTCTGGGTTGAGCCAGCCATGGCCCCGTTTTCTGCTCTCCCTCTCAAGTGGACCAGCACCAGCGCACTTAGGCCGCTGGCCCTACCCCAGGACATCAACCCCAGATGGAGTCCACAGACCTGCCCTGTGGCGGTGCTGGGGCCGGTTCAGTGAACGTGGGACCTGTCCAGGCCTGTAGGGGCTTCCAGTCTAAAAATGGATTGGGGTAAATAAAGAGGATGTCTCAGAAAACAAGCACGGGGTTGCTCATCTTTTTTAAGGCTCGAGTGTTTTATCAGAATAACACAACAAAAAAGGACGTTTCCGGACAGATCTGGAAGCTGGATGTTTGCCTAACAAAATTCTTCCCATTGTCCCTGTGGGTTGATTTTATTTAACCAAGGCAGAGTAATGTCTGAGAGCTAGTGAGCATACTTCTTTTATACAGGTGGGTACTGGATAGTTAACAGTCAACAACTCAATTAACAATAAAGGGATTTGTGGTCTCCTCCCAGGTCCGAGGGTTGTGTCCAAAGGGGCCCGAAAAAAGGGATATTACTTTGACATACCAAAGGTATGTTATTAAAAAAAATCTAGAAAAAAACCCATCTAGAATTCAATTGAACTTTTATTTTATAGAAAATACAAGCCAGAAAAACAAGTTCATTGGCTATACAATTGTAATGAAATATTCCAGAATGTTGAAAATGATTTAGGAAAATAAGCATTTTATCAACAAAATAAAAAACTAAAACACGAAGAGGAAAATGTTGATGACTTAATGAAACCTAAAGACAGATATTAAATAAAGAGTTCTAGTTTATTGAGAGTCATGTTTATAAAATGATTATTCATTTGAGGTCTGGGAATTGAGTGCTTTGAATAAATCAAGTGGGGTATATATTGCTAATTGATGAGGTTAGGTAAGAAATACATGAGGGCCGGAACTGGTTTGGCTCAGTGGATAGAGCATCAGCCTGCGGACTGAAAGGCCCTGGTTCGATTCTGGTCAAGGGCATGTACCTTGGTTGCGGGCACATCCCCAGTGGGGAGTGTGCAAGAGACAGATGATCAATGATTCTCTCTCATTGATATTTCTAACTCTCTATCCCTCTCTCTTCCTTTCTGTGAAAAATCAATAAAATATATTTTAAAAAATCTACATGAGGGATCATTACTTTCTCTTTTCCTTTGTATATGTTTGCAAATTTCCATGGTTAAAAATAACAGTGGCAATCAACAAAACTATAATTGTGGGCTCTGAAGTCTCTTCTTATCAAATAACTTCTCTTCTTTTTAGAGGTAATTTGGTTCACCTTTGAGAAGAATATTGTATTAATTCCTGCCTCTGATGTTGTTGTCTGAAAGAAATGTACTATGAAAATAAAACTTTTTCAATATTATTGAGCACTTGATAAGTCTCAGAATTTATAACTAATTACTATGCTATTGTTTTAATAATTTATTTCACCAGGCTAAATTATAAATTGGAATTGATACTTTGGTTATATCTAATTATTTGACTTCACATCTGGCTTTTGACCTTTTTCCTAAAATGAAAGTTCAAGCTCTAACAACTTTCTGAATAGCTGAATGGACGGTACATTTTCTGAAAGGTTACTAGAGAGTAGATTTTGGAAGTTCTCACTGAACACACAAGAAATTGCAACTCTGTGAGGTGATGGATATATATAACCCTCGCTATACCCGCGTTTTTCATTTGTGAGGTGTAAATAAATGGGGATAAGGGTTTTGATAAGTGCTTAGAACAGCACCTGGCCCATACTTAACACTGTGTAATTGCCTGTCTTTTAAATATATATATATATATATATATATATATATATATATATATATATATATATATATTGATTTCAGAGAGGAAGGGAGAGGTAGAGAGATAGAGACATCAATGATGAGAGACAATCCTTGACCAACAGCATCCTGAACGTCCCAGGGGGGACCAAGCCTGCAACCCGGGCATGTGTCTTGACCATGGAACCCAATCGTGGCTTTCTGAGTCACCGCGGTTGGGCTGTTTACTTGCCTTACGTGCACTTTTCATATCTGCTCCAGGCAACCAGGAAGCTTCTGCAGAGTTAAGACTGTTGCCCGCATTTCCCAGTACGATCTGTGCCTCTCGGCCCAGGCTCCGCCCCCAGCCCGGCTGGGGGGGTGGAGGGGCGGGGCTCGGCGGGCTGCGGGTTCGTGGGCGGGGCTCGGCGGGCTGCCGATTCGTGGGCGGGGCTTGGCTGGCGTGCCTCCAGGCGCCGGCGCCGTGAGGTAGGACGTTACCGGTTGACGCAGCCGCAGTGCCGCCGGGCCTGAGCCCTGACCCCCGCCCCATCCTCCGCCTCCCTCTGCGGTCTGGGCCCGGCCGGACCTCGGGTGGCGGGCTGGACCGGCGGCGGCGGCGGCGGCGGCCCGGCTGGCAGGGCTAGAGGGGGTGCGCGCGGCCCGGGCTCGGCAGGCCGCGGACGCTCGGCGCTGCCCCGCGGCCACGGGCCCTTGGCATCCTCCGATGAGAGGCCGGACGGTTCCGGGCTGCCCCGGTCGCTCGCCCAGGTGAGGGGACGGGGGCCGGATCTGTCGGTCAGCACTCTGTCCGGTGTCTCGGGACCTCGGCCGGGCCGGACGTGGGGAGGTTTGCCTTCATTTCAACTGCCTTGCTGTGGTGTCGACGCCTTCGCAGTCTCTGGCTCTGCCTACCTGAAAAAGCACCGGGACCTCAGAGCGATGTCGCAGGTCCATGGGAAGGCCTGCGAGGGCCTGGACAGCCGGCTGGAGGGGTTTGGGGATGCGCGAGTGGCCCCGGCGGGAGGCGGGTGGGCGGCGCCCGCTCGCGGGTGTGGTCTCGGCGGGAAGGACCGCGCACCTGCTGGCGGCGGCGTCGGCCCCGACAGCACCTGTCCGCGGGGCCAGCACCCTGCTCAGCCAGGGCGGGGGAGCTCTGGACCCCCCATCACCACCACCCGGACAGCCCAGGCGTGGTGTGTTTTGTATTCCGAGTTGGTGCTTGCTGAGTCTGCACCAAAGGAGAGAACACATTTCAGCGGAAACGTTATCTTGGTCAAAGGGAGGTGAAAAGGAAGTTGATTTTCCTTTTTCGGAGGGCTAGCTGTCTCCTACCCCCCACCTTCCCGCTGCGTTGGCCTTAGTTTTTGCCTGTAGAGAATTGGGGGACGCTGGTTAAAGGGAAAGAGGCCTTGTAAATTTCCTCTGTAAAGAAACCGTGGTAATGGGAAGTGTTCAAGTGTGTAAGTTTCAGCTGGTTTCACGTTGCCGCTTCCTCGTCCTTCGCGGCAATGAAGCTGATTTATTCTAAGTTAGCTAGACGCATGAAGTATAAAAAACAGATGAATATACCAGAATATTTTCTTTAAAAAATATATTTTTTATTGACTTCAGAGAGGAAGGGAGCGGTGAGGGAGAGACAGAAACATCAATGATGGAACAGAATCATTGATCAGCTGCTTCCTGCACGCCTCCCACCGGGGGATGGAGCCCACAGCCCCGGGCGTGTGCCCTGACTGGAATGGAACTGTGACCTCCTGGTTCATAGGTCAACAACCATTGAGCCACGCCCTGCCGGGCCAGAATATTTGTCTTATAAAACTATGGAGTGGTACATGATGTGCATATATAACCTCATGTGATCATCATAACAACCCTATCATGTAAGGCCTTTTACAGCCTAAGAAACAACTTGTCCAGGTGCTTTCCCTCCTGGGAGCATGCCTATGCCTTTCCCTTTCCCTTTTTCTTTCCCTTTCCCTCCCCACCCCCACTTCTCCTCTGGCATGTTAGCATTAGCTTTCTCATTACCCAAACTCCAAGGGCCCTTCTTGTAAGCCTATAACATGCTTCCTAAGCTCATTTCTTCTAGGAATTACATTTTCTACTTCTGTAATTTACCCAATAAATGTTATCTTAAAGTAAAAAAAAAAAAAAAAAAAAACCAACACTTCGTCCGAAGTCAGAGTTGTGATTTAAACGAGGTGATCCGGCTCCTGGTTATAGACCTTTAGTCAGTGTTATTTGCAGGTTGATTTTCATTTGTTAAGAAATATGCTAGGTGATGGGAATAGGAAAAAAAACTGAGGAGCTGTTCTTGCCAGAAGAGACCGGCAATTTGAGAGAACTTTTTCAAAGCCACACTTAGAGAATGTTTTAAAGGTAGGATTTGACGTCTACAACCCTCTAAAGACTAAAATCATGCTCTTTCCATAAGTACAGTAAGGAGTTTTCATAAGGCCAAGTTTGTTGGCCATTGTTTGGAAATTGTGGTCTTATTATAGATTTCCTTATTCTAGATTTTTTATAGGAGTATATATTTTTTTACTTTAAAAATATATTTTATTGATTTTTTACAGAGAGGAAGAGTGAGGATAGAGAGTTAGAAACATCAATGAGAGAGAATCATCGATCAGCTTCCTCTTGCACATCCCCAACTGAGGATGTGCCCGCAACCAACGCATATGCCCTTGACTGGAATAGAACCTGGGTCCTTTCAGTCCACAGGCTGATGCCTCTATCCACTGAGCCAAACCGGTTTCGGCAGGAGTATTTTTTATTTGGGAACTTTAAAGAAGGAAATGTAGTATTGAACTAACATTAAAGACTTTTATGAAGGTGTAATCAAATTATTTAATTTGCAATGGTAAAATTGCTTGTAAAACCAGAATATCTTGTATAATTTGTTGAAATGTTTTTTGTTCTTTTTTAGGTTTGTTAAGATGAAACACTGCAGATGGGCCTTCTGAAGATAAGGAGAAGGAAAAACAACATTGAAGACTCTGGGAGTAAAAACAGGTAAATATTTCGGCTAAGTTAGAAAACGATATAATTTCCAATTAAAGTTCAGGAGAGGAAATCTGACTTTCTGTTTCAGTTGTGTTTTGATATGCTTAAATGGTCAAGGAATGAAAGTTGGGAGGTGATGGTGTATAACAACCTGCCAATCATTTTACTTGACTTTGGAACAATCCATACCTGACTGACAGTTGAGTCATGTGCTGAGCTTGTGTATTGGAAGAATAAGGCCACAGTAAGTTTTGGCTTGATTTTCTATCAAGTGTCACTGTTCTTTTTCTCTTTTGTAAGCATATTAATCTGCCCATGTTATAAAGGGATTAAAAAAGAAATGAAGAAAATTGGTTGACTTTGTGTTTGTTCTTCATAGAATAGTATGTGTAGTTAAAACAAATATATTTTTTTTTACTGTGAGTTCTAAGGAGAATAGTAGAAGGCATGGTTAAACATGATTAAGGAACATATAATTTATTGATAAAATATTTAACAAGTACCATATGTCAGGCATTATTTCAGGCTTCTAGTAATAGAGTGGTCTAAATGGCCCTGAAAAATGCTAGAGTAGTGAGTTTTTTTTCTAGAAGGTAATGTTTTTGTGACCCATACATTTCCTTGATTTTATATGCAAGGACCATTTTGGTTTATGTAAAAGACTGGGAAAGCAGCACTATGCAACCCTATGGTAGATGTTTGTATTTATGATTAATCTTTCATATTATTGTAAAAAAAAAGAAGGTATTCTATTAATACTACTTTAAGGTACAGTGGGAAACTAGGATTCTTACAGACTTCATTTTAGCATACTGTTTTTCATGTTAAAGATAGTGATAGAATTTCAAAATTTCATCGAAGGTTAACAAATTAACTCTTCAGCCCTAACTGGTTTGGCTCAGTGGATAGAGTGTTGGCCTATGGACTGAAGGGTCCCAGGTTCAATTCCGGTCAAGAGTATGTACCTTGGTTGTGGGCACATCCCCAGTGGGGAGGGTGTAGAAGGCAGCTGATTAGTTTCTTTCTCATCGATGTTTCTAACTCTCTATCCCTCTCCCTTCCTCTCTGTAAAAAATCAATAAAATATATTTTAAAAAATTAACTCTTCAATATGAGAAAATTTGGGGGAATTTACATGTGACAAAATTGAAGTGCCATGGTCAAATAGGCATTCTAAATGATGAACTGGAGAGAGATGAGCTTGGAACCATAGTGATCAAGTAGAGACTATTGTAATAGGACAGATGGCAAAGGAGAGTCAGAAGTAAAACAGTGCAAATGGGAATTAAAGGATGGAGATGACTATATAGATGCAAGGGAGATAGAATGGGTAAGAATTATTGGGTTGAAGGAAAATGGAGTCGGTACTTCCTGGTCGCTGTCATGTTCAAGTTCATAATATTTAATAAATACTTGCAGGGTAAATGAAATGGATTTCTTGATATCTGGCTTGGGAAACAGTGGATTCTGGGGCTATTTCTGAGGGAGAATAGGAAGAGCAATAAATTGGGAACATGGTTGGAGGAGCTAAGTTTAGTTGAGAGCTATTGTGACTTCCACCAAGAAATGTCATTAGGGAGCCCTAGCCAGTTTGGCTCAGTGGATAGAGCACTGGCCTGTGGACCAAAGAGTCCTAGGCATGATTTCCATCAGGGACACATACCTTGGTTGCAGGCTCCTGGATCCTGGCTCGGGCCCTGGTTGGGCTTGTGTAGGAGGCAACCAATCAATGTGTTTCTCTCATATCAATGTTTCTCTCTGTCTTTCCCTCTCTTCCACCCTTCCTAAAATCAATGGAAAAATATCCTTGGGTGATGATTAATTAAAAAAAAAAAAAGAAATGTCATTTATGTAGTTGTGTATATGGATCTGAGTTAGGAAGACCTGTATTGAGGTATAAAGTGTGGAGTGTCCATTTATAGGTGATAGTTAAAAGCAGTGCGAATGGATGAGATCACTCAGGGAGAACATATGAAGTGATAGAAGAGAAGTAAGGATGGGGTATGTGGTGGGCATTTTCTCTGTTTCCCGTGTCCATCACGGAAAACGACAGGTTCCTGAGTGGAGGAGCTGGGGATTAAGAAATTAGAGAAACAAAGAAGAGACATGGAGTCAGAAATAGATTCATCAAGCTGGGCGCTAGGTGGGCGCCACCTCTCTGATGGAGAGGCAGCAAAAGCGACCCCCCCCAAGCCACGAAGGTTTATTTATAGGGTCAAAGGAGCTTATTTGCATTCTTAACTAGGCTCTAGCATTACTGGATTTACATATCTAGACCCGCCTCTGCTGACTCTGCCAGTGCCTCGGGCTCAGCTAACAATTTAAAGAATGTCCATGTGCCTTCTCAGGCGGCTCTCTGCAGGGGTACACTAATTCTTAAGGTTAAGGTAGAAGAAAAACACACCTCAAAGGAGATGGGTCCGAAATGGTTTGGCTCAGTAGTAGAGTCTCGGTCTACGGACTGAAAGGTCCTGGGTTCGATTCCAGTCAAGGGCATGTACATTGGCTGTGGGTACATCCCTGGTAGGGGGTGTGCAGGAGGCAGCTGGTCGGTGTTTCTCTCTCATTGACGTTTCTAGCTCTATCTCTCTCCCTTCCTCTCAGTAAAATATCAATAAAATATATATATTTTTAAAAGGAGATGGGATGGGCAGGAAAGTAGGAGAAAATCAGGATAGTCACAGATTTCAGTGAAAGAACTGACTTTGGAGAAAAGGACTGAATATTAGACATCTTTGAGACATCAAATAACTTGAGGACAATAGAAGTATCCATTGGACATATCAGTTAAGAAATTGTTTACTTGAACAAGAGCAACTTTATAGGTGGAGCCAGTGCACACTGGGTAAATAATGAGGAAATTGAAATACCTAATGTCATTTAATTTTTCAGAAACTTTGGTTTTAAGTAGAATAAAGAAAGGGTAGCTAAAGAGGGTATTGAGAGAGGGCTTTTGTTTTTTAAAAGTATGAGTGATATGAATACATTTATAGTACACTTTATTTGATGGGATAAAAAGCCATCAGAAAGAAAATATGAAGGTAATAGAATGAGGAAGAATAATTGATAGAGCTGATAATGGACTAAGCTGGAAGGGACAAAGGTACTTTAGATAGACTTCTACTGAGCCAGAGGTAGGAAGGTATGATGATTACGCATACAGATAAATTGGTAGAAGGCAGAGTGGAGGTTGCTTTACAAAGTCCATGTAGGAGACACCCACTTATGGTAGGAAAAGGAAATTGTTCACTCATGGGATTGGTAGCCTTTTTTGATGTGGGCTTGTTGACTTCTGATCTCTTGGTAGGAAGGAGGAGAGAAGATGAGGGCGGGGGGTATTTTAGCTTAAGATGACAAGTATGCACCTTATGAGTAGAACTACTTTGCTTATCTTCCTTATACTTTATATTATCTATTGCTGAGTAATAAAGTATCCCAAAACTCAGTGGCTTAAAAGATTTATCATCTCAGAATTTCTATGGACTCAGAACTTGGGAGTTACTAAGCTGATTACTTCTGACTTAGGGTCTCAAGAGGTTATAGCCAAGATCTTGGCTGGGACTTAGTCATATAGGGACTCAGTTGGAGCTGGAGGAATTGCCTCCATGATGGTTCATTCACATGGCTGTTGGCTGGAGGCTTCAAATCAGCACCACATGGTCCTTTTGAGGGCTTCTTATATATCCTAGCAAGGCAGCTGTTTCCTCAAGAACAGATGATCCATGACTGAGAGCAAGGAGGAGGCCATGATGCCATCTGTGAACTAGTTATACGTCATTGCTTCTGCTATATTCTTTTAGAATATTATTCAGTCCAGACACATTTGGGAGAGAAATTAATTAAGCTCCAACTCTTGAAGGGAGGAAGACCAAATAATTTTTGGACATATTTTAAGACTACTACGTATCTTCTGTCAGCTGTCAATATCTTTAGTGGACAAAGCTCTAAAACTATGTAGAGATAGCCTTTTTTGACTGGGTGAGAGAGAGGTGAAGAAAAGTGGGGAGTGATTCTGTTGGATTTGGCTTTCTTCACAATGTGGCCTTTGCTGTTAATCAGTCTCTGTAACACATCAATCTTGATGTGTTATTGCTTGTGATTATTTAAAAAAAACTCAAAAAAACTGCTGATCTTTGATTTAATGGACCTCCCTTTTAAGGGAAAAAATGTCATAGTGGGCAAAATATGAATTTATTATACCAAAATATGAGTTTTGGTAACATTCAAATTAGCTCCTAAACTAGAATCTAGAGTTGGGAGGAGGGAACTAATTTTTCATAGAAAAGAAATGGAAAACCAAGAGATTGTTACTGATTTCAGTGAACATAAGTGATCAGAGGCAATATAACAAGATTCTAATGCCAAATGGTCTAGGTTACAATCCCAGATGGACCATTACCTGTGTTTGTGCTTAGCTTCTGCCACAGTTTTCTCAACTATAAAAGGGGAAAATTGTAAATGGGTAGTTATTTGTGATGGTTAGGTGAGTAAACACATGTAAAGTGTTTGGAACAGTGCCTGGCACATAGCAAGCAGTAAATAAATGTTAGCTATTGCCATGGGAGTTCTATTTTCATGGTGAGCTAATTCCATGGAATTAACATTTCAAAGAGTAAGATAATATCCACCTAAATGTTTAGAGTCTAGACTTTAAACTACTAACCTTATTGTACTTGGTAAAGTATGTTTCTACCTAGCTCCATATCCATTTAGATTACTGTATCAGATGTCACCAGTAGTATTGTATCATATTTCCATAAAACTTCCTAAAGCAGTCTTTAAACATTTTTTTACATAAAAGTTCAATTTCAATTGGAGCAATATTCTCAGCTCATCGGAATTGGTTATTAAATGAATCTGTTGGACTCTTTGAATAACAACATGCTAATAAAAAAGACTTTCTTTAAATTTGGTATGATGAGAGTGTTGATAAACACATGTGACCAGTTTGCTCCTCCCTCTCTCCCCACCTCCAAAGACCCTCTTGTTGGGGGGATAGTTTGAAGATGTTAATTCCATGGACCCCCTGCCCCAGGAGCCTCTCCATGAGATGTTCTTGTTGCTGTGCTCAGGCCCTGACACCTTGAGCTGGACGTCTCCTGCCCTGTCCTCCACCATGGATGCCCTTTTCCTTCCACTCAGGCTCCAGCGTGCTGTGCCTGACTTTGCACATATGGCCTCCTCATGCCGCTATGGCTTTGATACCCTGAGGCACTGCTGCTGTTCTGCTAGCCTCTTCATCACCCAGGTGGATCCTTATTTACCCTTGTCCACCCCTGACATCCACTCTAGCTGAGACTCCTGTCCCTCCCTTCCCCAGATGCAGAGACCTACCTTACTTTGCCTACCTTGTGGCTTTTAGATGAATCTTTCAGGAAGGGCAGAGAAAGAGGAAGCGGAACCAACCAGTTTGGTTTTCAGGCCATCATTTGCTCTGTGAAGATTATGCAGTAGGTTCTTACATTAGTCTCTAGTTCCTCTTCACTAAGGAATTGGTGGTGTCCACTTAAACAATGGGGCTCAGTCCCAGTTCATCCTGATTATGTGTTTATTCTGTACTTGTTCAAAGTATGTTTTCCTAACTATTGAGCCTCTATCTGTTAATTTCGCTTAAATAAGACTTTGCATTAGCTGAAACTGGAAAAATGTTGGTGAAAGCTGTGATGCTGCGGTATTCTGCCTTTGCAACCTAACACCCTACTTCTAAACTCTTTGGCTGTGCGTTGTTCCAGTGGTGGGTGATGGAGATTGGGGATGGAGACTCCAGATCCTTTTGGTGAATAGATCACCTCCCCTTGGATTTTATTCAAAACAGAGCCCTTTTCATCTGGAGAGCTGAATGCTGGGACATATCCCTCATGGAGTATCTCCAGGAGGCAGTAGAAGGTCTTTTCATCCCAGTGTTATGCTGGTGATACATCTGTAAAATTATAAAAATATGTATGAAATAGGTGCATATGTTATTGTGTAATGTGCAAACCATTATATGTGAATATTTGGTTTTAGATTAAAGGTGTTTTCAAAATGTTTCCTCCTTTAAAACATTTTTTTTTTTTTTAGTTTAAAACTAAAAGAGGGAGAAAGAGAAAGCTCATCTTGTAAAGTTAGCTCCCACATTTTAAGTTGCTGATTGATAGATTTTTTCAAAACTTTGAAAATTTGAGAACAATTTTTTCCAGGTTTTTAACCATATTAAAATATTTTTACTGACTTCAAAGAGGAAGGGAGAGGGAGAAGGAGAGAGAGAGAGAGAGAGAGAGAGAGAGAGAGAGAGAGAGAGAGAGAGAAAGAGAAGCATCAATGATGAGAGAGAAACATTGATCGGCTGCTTCTTGCAGGCCCCATACTGGGGCTTGAGCCCACAACATGGGCATGTACCCTGACTGGGAAATGGACCATGACCTCCTGGTTCATAGGTTAAAGCTAAACCACTGAGCCATGCCAGCCAGACTCCAGCTTTATATTGAGATATAATTGACATGTATCATTGTGTTTTCTTGAGGGTAAAGAGGATCTTTGGAAATACTTGATGATCTTTGCAGTGTTCATAATTATGGACATTTATAATGATACATTTTTTACTTTTTTATTTTTAACTAGTAGTCCTGTGCATGAATCCCTGCGCTAGTAGGTCTCTATGGGGCCTGGCCGCTCTGCGCCCACTGCCCAGAGGCCCATCCATGGCTGGGCACAGAATGCTTGCCTAGTTGCCAGGGCAATGACAGGGCAATGAGGCAAGTGTGCCTTCCCCCCGCCCTCCCCCCAGCTGCTCAGTGCTCGCTGTCCAGAGGCCCTCCGCGGCTGGGGTGGAACACTTGCCTCATCACTGCGGTGATGAAGCAAGCATTCTGCCAGGCTGGTCACGCTGCCCACTCTCAGCAGCCGCTGCTTACCCCCTCACCTCCCCCAGGACTGGGTACTCCAGTGGGGCCAAGAGGACTGGGCACTGCCATCTTGTGGCTATGGGCGCTTCCATCTTTATGATGGAATGATGGTTAATTTGCATATCACTCTTTTATTAGATAGGATGATGCGTTTCTTTTTATCTCCCTTCCTCCTACTGAAGTAGTAAAATAGTTTTACTTGCAAGGTGCATCTCTTCCTGTTGGAGCCTGTTATAAATTATGTTTTTTTTGTTGGGGTGTGTAATTCATGTTGAGTGGTAGTGTGTGAGGGTTCCCCCTTCTGGCCTAACCATTCCATTTTCATTAATTTTTACCCTACTTACTAGTACTCTCTCCTTATTGAGATAAATATGTTTGATTATATTTCAGAATAATGAGGTCTCTCTTATCCAAATCCAGAATATACTAACTGAATCCGAGTCTCTACTCATACTTAGTATGGTGAAATCAGGACATTAGAAACATGATATGTTGTCTTATATTGAAATAGAAATGTGGCCATGTTTTTGTTCTTTATTGTATTTTTTGCATTCTTATCATTGAAGGAACAGAATGTGATTTAATAAACTTTAGAATTTATTAAATTCACCTTTTCCCCCTTACATGATTTTCCTTGCAGATTAATAAATATCTGATTCTAAATTTAACCTTTGAACTTTTAGACCTTTAGATGCCTCTTTGGGAAAACCTCAATAATGGATCAAAGGAAAAATGACAGTATTGTTCCTAGTATCACCCAGTTAGAAGATTTTCTTACAGAACACAATTCTAATGTTGTGTGGCTCCTCGTTGGTAAGTAGAATATATTTTTTGGTACTTTAAAAAAATATATTTTTATTGATTTCAGAGAGGAAGGGAGAGAGAGGTAGAAACACCAATGATGAGACAGAATCATTGACTAGCTGTCTTCTGCATACCCCACACTGGGGATTGAGCCCGCAACCCTGGCATGTGACCTGACCAGGAATTGAACTCGGGACTCTTCAGACACTCTATCCACTGGGCCAAACTGGCTAGGGCTACATTACTGTTTTTATTTTATTTTTTATTTTTTATGGTTGGAGTAGCAATTGCCAAATTTTAAGAGTGGTTGGCCTTATGATATTGAAGGGGTTGGGGACATGTCACAATGAAAAGGCCATAGTTCCTAGGTTCTTTAACACTAGAAGCAAACTATCTCTTCAAATACCTCTTACCTTGCTGAATGGCCCACAACAACCTAACACAGTGATTTACTGTGAAAATTACTACAAAATGACTTTAAATTTAAAACATAATGAAATGTCATCAAAATAGTTTTTGAAATAATTGTTCTAGGAATAATTTTTATGACACATCATAGCACTTTCTTCATCAAAGCTATTACCATTAATCAAAGCTGTGAAATGTTGTATCATTGATTGCCTTGTTTTATCATATTAAATAATTTTTTTTAAGTTAGGAACTTAATTTGATGTTGCTAAAAGGTTACATATGTTAAATTGGTTTATATTACTTTGTCCTAATTTATAAAACAGTTATACTTTTAAAATAGATAAGTAAAAAATGTTATTACCAGAAAATGCTTTCTGGTGTTTTGCCTTTTGTATATTCATGATCTAGTTTTTTAGGGAATAGTGTAAATTTTGTAAGTGATTATAAACTTAATGATAGATTTACAAATATTCAAACTTGGAATATCATTTATTGTAGTTTATTCAATAAAAGTAGACATTCTTAAATGGTTATTGTCTTTTATAAAATATATTTTATTGATTTTTTACAGAGAAGAAGGGAGAAGAATAGTTAGAAACATCGATGAGAGAGAAACATTGACCAGCTGCCTCCTGCACACCTCTAACCGGGGATGTGCCCACAACTAATGTGCATGCCCTTGACTGAAATCAAACCTGGGACCCCTCAGTCTGCAGATCGGTGCTCTGTCTACTGAGCCAAATGGTTTCACCTAAATGGTTTCGGCTAAATGGTTATTGTCTTATCAATTGTAGTAAAATAATATTCTTATTTGTTAAAGTGTTTGTTACTACCATATGTCCTGTTTAATAAGATATGCCTTTAAATGGGCTAAATTCCTACTTATTTCCATTATTTATTTTAATGTTTTTATTGATTTTAGAGAGAGAGGAAGGAAGAGGGATAGAGAGATAGAAACACCAATGAGAAAGAAACATCGACTGGCTACCTCCTGCATGCCCCTCCTACTGGGGATTGAGCAAATAACCCAGGAATCAAACCAGTGACCACACTGGCCAGGCTCCATTACTTTAAAAATAATAATAATTATTTATTGTTGAAAGTATTACAAATGTCCCCTTTCCCCATTGACCACCTCCAGAAAGCAGAGTTTATTGATTTTAAAAAATCAGTGACTTTTCTCTGATTTAAAAAATTATTTTCTTTCTTTTTAAGCCACTTTGGCCTTCAGTGAATAGCTTGGGAATGAGCTTTTAGCCTGATAAAAGTGAATGTTTTTCATAATGTTCAGAATTATGGGCTTTCTTATCCCCAAACACCTTTATATAATCTAATATATAAAAATCAAGGGGTCATCACAACCAGACAGCCGACTGAATAGTCTGTCTGAGGTGACAAGGCTGGCAGGAGGGTTAGTGAGGGATGACCAAACGATTGAACAAGCAGGCTGCGTGGGGTGACCAGGCCAGCAGGAGGTTTAGTGAGGGGTTGACCAAATGACTGAACAGCAGGCTGCATGGGGCAACCAGGCTTGGCAGGGGAGGTATTTAGGGGCAATCAGGCAGGCAGGCAGGTGAACAGTTAGGAGCCAGCGGTCCCAGATTGTGAGAGGGATGTCCTACTGTCGGTTTAGGCCCTCTCCCTGGGATCAGGCCTAAACCGGCAGTTGGACATTCCCTGAAGGGTTCCGGATTGGAGAGGGTGCAGAGGCTGGGCTGAGGGGGGACCCCCCCCACCACACAAATTTCATGCACTGGGTCTCTAGTATTTAATAAAGAAAACAGTATAAAGCAGTGAAAAAGGAAATAAGAAAAACAAAAGGCTCTAATGAATCTGACTGGAATCTGTGTATTTCTGACTAAATACTAGGAGTGAGGAAAGGTGGATAAAGTAGATCCGAGCTCTGATTTTAAAACACAAGGTGACTTACTACCATATTATCATTTCTGAGTGTGGAAAATGATCTTTTACTGACAAAGTTTATTAACATATTAAGGTGATTGAAAGTGACATCCTTTTGTACTTTCCCCTCCCAACAGCTACCATTTTGTCCTGTGGATGGATTATTTATCTCACATATTATAATTCTCGGAATGTTGGTCTTATTTTAACCTTGGTTGTCAACAGATTATACAAACATGGCTATATCCATATTGGTGAGTTAAAGTAAACCTGCATTATTTTCTTTTGTGTAATCTTGAGGAATACATTATACATTTATCTTTTATAAACAGATAGTAGTTTTAGAAATTTACCATTGTTTCATGAAGGATAAACTAACCTACTTTGAATTTCTCTCTTCCTGCACTGTGTAACAGGTTATGCCCTTTACCTCATTCTTATTTGTTAGAGTGTTTCCATAGTTACTCTTTGACTTTGTTTATAAAAGATGCTCATGAAAATAATTTGAAAAAATATAGACAAACATAAAATATGGAAACAGAAATTTCTCACAATTCCCTCTAGAGAAAGTTTCTAAAGCTCAATGAATTATTTGCTCTTTTTTTTTCTTTAAGTAACTTGTACTTTAAAAACTTGTAAGTTGGAGTCATCTTGTGTATTTCATTTTGTGCCTGCTTTATTAGTTTAGTTTCTAATTACTTATAAGTGGGAGGTTTGAGATAGATGGGAAGTTGTACTAGGAAGCTATATACTCTGGAAAGTCCCAAACCCATGAGGAAGAAGGAGAGGGCACTGAATATAATCATTCTAACCTTCCCTGGAGTTGACTACCTCTTAATGGACATGAACTTCTCTCAAACATAAATAGTCTTCCATTAATTTGAGGCAGTGACTGGTTCCTGGAGTAATGGAGAAAAATGGTGAATTAATCACTGCTATGGGTTTAATGAGTGTGCATAATTAAGAGAAATTGTTGTATGAAGCAGCTATTCAAACTAATGTTCTTCTATGGTTATTTAGTAACTCAGTCCATCGTGATGACACCTGTGGCACTTTTTCAGGAGAAAGGATAGAAATTAGTAAGGCTGTAAGGATATTTGGAAGGGAGTCAGGAGAGAACATTTAATTACTGAATGAATTGGTTGCTAAGATTATTTTAAGTGTTAAGAGCTCTACTGTATCAAAACAATTAAATTAATTGCTTTTTTTCTTCTCCTATAACAGGCTCCTTCTCTTTCTCTGTTCTTTCTGGAAAAATCATGGTTCGTGAAATCTATTACATTACAGAAGACATGTCTATTAGGTAAAAAGCAAAAACAAAACCTAAAACAAATAAAAGAACCTACCTTAAACTTGAAATATTGAAAATATTTTCTAATTTTGATAATTGTTTTAATATTACTCAGTTCTTCAAATAAAACCATAAATCAGCCTTGGCCAGTTTGGCTCAGGGCTAGAGCATCAGCCTGTGGATTGAAGGGTCACGGGTTTGATTCCAGTGAATGGCACATGTCTGGGTTTCAGTTCGATCCCCAGTGGGGATGTGCAGGGGATGTGCAGAAGGCAGCCGGTCTGTGGTTCTCTCTCATCATTGATGTTGCTGTCTCTCTCCCCTGCTCCCTTCTTCTTTGAGATCAATAAAAATAAATATAAACAACAACAACAACAAACCATAAATCAGAAATAAATTTTTTCAGTAAATTAGACTTAATGAATTAATGTTTTAAAATGTTTCTAACCATGGATTAGTTTAGCTAAAATTTAGACTGGCAAAAAGTTTACCTAATAGCAACATATAGAAATTAATAATCTCAGTTCATTGCAAGATGAAAAATTGAGGCATTAATTACCTGATCATTTCTGTTGTACAATTTATGGTGGTCATTTGTTATATAAAATAAGGATCAGATATGTTGATAATGCTCACCCATTAGGTTCGTATTAGGCAATAAGTGTTTAGAATTGTTTAGCATCTGTTAACTCTAATTTTACTTTAAGAAGGAAACAAAAATCTTAATATATTACTCTGTTATTATTATTATTTAAAAATATATTTTTATTGATTTCAGAGAGGAAAGGAGAGAGAATGAGAGATAGAAACACCAATGATAAGTGAGAATCATTGATTGGCTGCTTCTTGCATGCCCCTCACTGGGGATCAAGATTGCAGCCTGGCATGTGCCCTGGCTGGGAATTGAGCTGTGACCTCCTGGTTTGTAGGTTAGTGCTCAATCACTGAGCCACACCAGCTGGGCAGCTTACTTTTATATTTGTGATCTTAAAATTTGTTACTTAGAACTTGGAAAATTTTGAATTATTTGAGAGATTCCAGGGTTTGGTACTACTTATACTTCTCTTGAAACAGTAAAAGCATCTTCTTTGTGAGTCTAAAATTATTCCAAATTAAAAGTAAAAGTTAAAAATGGGAGCATGAAGTGATATATCATTACAGAAATGAAGTATTATCTTTAAAAGTTTTCTCTAGTGTGCTAATGTACCCCTTTCAAGATTTGGCCTTTTGTTTATGTAGTTTTTACAACATTAAAAATATTTATAAAAGAAAAAGGTTTTCTGTTAGCACTTCATTTTCCTGTTGAATGTAATCCAGTATTACATTTTACCTGAGTAGAAGAAGCTAATTTAAACCTGTGTATATCCTCTTTTACTTTTTTAACTGAAAGAGTATGAAACATTTAAGTATGCCAGTGTTCTACTAAGAATTTTTGTTTCTTTATTCATTATCAATTGCCTGCCTTTTATAATAATTAACTAAGAATCAAGTTAAGTAAATTCTTACCGGTTTTTATTTTTGTAATTTATCTTGCTTAGAATTCAAGATGGATTTATAATTTTTCGATGGTGGAAAATGTATAACCCAAAACAGAAGCAGCATGGTGAGTTTTTATTTTATTTGTTTGAAATTGTTGATGATATAATTATTTTTCATTTATGGTTATTATAATAGATAAAAATATTTTTAAAAGCTTTGGACTTGACAAAACTCTGATTTTATCACCAGTTTACTAAATTTCTTTTAAAAGTCTTCCTCTTGCTTGGTTAAATTTCTGTTGTTACTTATATTTAATGTAATTATGCCTTTTATTTGAAATTGTTTGAAATGTACAGTTAATAAAATCTTTATTTTAGTGTTAAGTAGTTTTTTAAAACAAACTAGTATTTTATGAAAAATCCTACTTTCCATGAAGCACAAGTTTAAATAACTGATGTGATGTTTAAGTACATTATACTTGGAACATTTTGCTACTTATATTTTAGTATAAATTTATGGCTATATTAGGGTAAATTTTTAACCTTTATTCTGTAAATGACACTTTTCTATTCTTAGTGTAAAATCTTTAAATTCTGGCAGTAGACAGCTAAAATCTAGAAATTCAGATTGTTTTTTGAAGGTTAAATTAAAATGCTCTAGTAACATTAGCCTTTTTCTTTCTTTTGCCAGTGTTTTATATGTATTTATCCTCTTTATCATAGAATTCTGTTTTAAAGTAAATCATTTAAGTTACTTTAAGTGTGGAAAATGATTTGACAAAAACTTTGACTAAAGTTTTTAAAAAGTTGACTAAAAACTTTAGCATGTATGTGTGTGTAATTGATGTCTTTATTTTATTTTTTTTGTAATTGATGTCTTTAGATCCAAAGGCAGAAACCAGATTATACATCACAGTTAATGACTTTGAATTTCATGTCTACAATCGTTCGGATCTTTATGGACGTCTTCAAGAATTATTTGGTTTGGAGCCAACAATAATCCCCCCCAAGAAAGAGGATGATAAAACACGGGAAAATGGAAGAACGAGAACCCAGTCCAAAATGGAAAGGTTCATTGTCACACTTGAATTTTATTAATCTGCAACATGTTAACATTTGCAATAAGGCTTTTTCATTTCTGGTATATAGGAAAGTGATTGACTTTTGTATGTTATTAACCTTATATTCTGCAAACTTGCTGTAATCACTTAGCAGATCGAATAAGGTTTTTTGATAAGTTCTTCCAAACTTTCTACATAGACAATTGTGTCATCTGCAAACAAAGAAAGTCTTATTTTCCTCTTCCCATCTACATACTTTTTATTTCTTGTTTTACTGCGATAGCCAGAATTTCTAAACTTGAAAAGGAATGGTGAGATAGGACATCCTTGCTTTGTCCTTAGTCTTAATGGGGGAACTTCTAGATTCTCATAAGTATGATGTTAATTAGGTCTTTTGTAGATACTCTGTATAAAGATGAGGAAGTTTCTCTCTATTCCTAGTTTACTGAGAGATTTTAATCATACTGGGTATTGTATTTTGTCAAATACATTTTCTGCTTCTGGTGATACTATCATTTGATTTTTTGGTTTTAACCTGTTAATGTTAATTGATTTTTGAATGTAGAAGAGCCTTGCATACCTAATATATTGTGTGTGGTTTTTTTAAGTAGATGCCAAGGACATTTATTCCCAATTAAATATTTAGTGGGTGTTATGTCCCAGGCACAGAGCTGAGGTCCTGGGACGAGGACAGGTGTTGTGTCCTGGAACTCACAGTCAGTGTGGGAGTTAGGGCAGTTAACAGGCAATTTCAGTGCAAGAAGTATTACCGCAGGGACAAGAGTAGATTTCACATAGAGGGGTCAGGAGGGCTGGGACCTGAAGGGTGAATCAGTTAGGGAAAGGTCATGAAGAGTCTTCCATAGAGAAGAAACATCACATGCAAGAGTGAAGTTATTTACTGAGGCTGCAATGGATTATTTGAGGTGGGGATAATTTAGACTTTTCTCCTAAAAATATATTTTATTGATTTTAGAGAGAGGAAGTGAGAGGGACAGAGATATAGAAACATTGATGAGAGAGAAACATCGATCAGCTGCCTCTTGCGTGCCCCCCCACCACCCCCCCCCCGGAGAATGAGCCCATAATCCAGGCATGTGCCATGACCGGGAACGGAACCATGAGCTTCTGGTTCATGGGTCAGCACTCGACCATTGGCTGAGTGTTGATATTATGATCCATTTGTTTAAATAATAGTTTGGCTCTCTTCTAAAATGTCAAATTGTAGTGTGGTGGGCATGATGGTAGATGTAATGACACCATCTCATAATTGACACTTTTGACATTAAAGCTTGTCATTCTAAGAACATAGTTTTGTTACTACAGCTTCATCTAAAAGCTGACACATGATGAAGTGCATTCAATGAGACATTTTAGGGCTATTAGTCTTCTGTTAGATATTCTCTGTTTCATTTACTAGAGCCATCATTAAATGTATCTGGAAAGGTACCGTTGGTATTAATAATTTCTATTTTGAGTAAGCCAACTGTATCTTCAGGTAGTTAAGTCTTTATTATATACTTCAGTTTTTATTTTTTCTTCTTAGAGTTAAAGTAAAAACAGAATCTCAGGACCCTACATCTTCATGGAGATCACTTATTCCAGTTATAAAGGTCAACGTGAGCACAGTAAGTAATTCTACTACAATTAATGTTTGGTGGGTTAATAACAAAACCTTTTATTTTTTTGCAAACATTATTTTTACTTAATAATAAAGTTTTTTGGGGTTCCAATTTTCATAAAGTGTGAAAGAATCCTTTTAACACCAATATCATTTTAGCATAAATTTGTTAGACCTGACAGACTATTTATTCAAAAGTGCTTAAATCTGTTTAAACCCAGGTCTAAATTGATCAGTAGAGTGATTTAAATATAGATGGTGCTAAAGTGGAATCATTTAGTTGTTGCTTGAAAATGTTTGTTATTTGGTCAGTTAAGAAAAAAAGTAAAGCCTTTATTGTATGCATATTATCTCTTACCTTTTTGTAGGGTCGCCTGGCCTTTGGAAATCATTACCAACCGCAAACTCTGTGTATCAACTTTGATGATGCTTTCTTAACTTATACTACAAAACCGCCTTCCAGTCACCTTGACCAATTCATGCATATTGTGAAAGGAAAGCTTGAAAATGTTCGAGTCATGCTTGTTCCTAGTCCAAGATATGTTGGTCTTCAAAATGATGAGTAAGAACGTCTTACATATGTCTAATATAGATATCAATTCGATCTTTAGCATCCTTTTAATTTCTTTTACAAGCTGGGCATTAATTAGGTATATTTTTCTAATAAATTAACAGTGTAGTCCTACTTTATAAGATAAGTGGATATACTATCCATTGGTAAACTCTAATTTTAAATATTTTTCTGTACAATTATGACTAATTTTTTTACTCTTTTCTTCCTCTTAACTGTATTTGAAAAACTCATTCTGGGAAATTAAGCCCTGGTATTTAATGTTTACACATTACAGGTAGGAATGGATAAATAGTAAATTCAACAAATTCATTATAGTGGAGTACCATTCTGAGTTAATGAAAAAAGTTAAAAATGGAATCAAAATTACCTTTGGACAGCTGTTCAAGTTAGGATGCTACAGTTAGGATGGAACTTGGTTGGCATTCAAGTCCTGGGCAGTTTTCCATCTAGCTTTCCAGATTTGTCTTCCATCTGTGAAGTAGCTGCTTGCGTTCAGGAGACAGGGAGCATTAGTGACACACTGTGGACTCGCCCTCGTGGTGGCAGAATGCTTCTCTACGAGGACTGGTACCTCAAGGAACTCCAGGACATACGTTCATGGTAGGATGAGGACTCATGATATCTGTTCTTTTTGTGAGGCGACTCTCTGGTTGAATTTGTGTAGTAATTTAGTATTCATAGGATGAGATTCCACTATATCCCAGCATGTATCTTTGTAGGCAACACAAAGTCTGTGAGGTCATGAGAAGCATGATTATTCCTTTTTAGCTCCAACTTCTTGCTGTTTAGTTTTCCGGGGACTGGCTGGAGTGGTAGAGAGGTTTCCCTTTGGAGACTGGCGAGGCTGTGTGTCTGCCTGGGCCCACTCTTCAGGATCAGGGGCTTTGCTCAGCACATAATGCTTCACTTACAGCTAAAAGTTTAATACTGCATGAATAAATAAATATGGATTTTGTGAAAATTACTAGAGAGTAAGATGAAAAAGTATTCTATTAATTTGTATAAAAAGATTTAAAATTACTCTTCAAAAGTGTGAAAGTTAAATGATGAAATTAAACATTAAGCCTGGCAGGTACTGCTCAGTGATTGAGCATTGACCTATGAACCAGGAGGTCATGGTTTGATTCCCTGTTATGGCACATGCCCGGGTTTTGGGCTTTGATCCCCAGTAGCTGGGTGTGCAGGAGGTAGCTGATCAATGATTCTCTCTCATCATTGATCTTTCTCTCTCTTCCTCTCCCTTCATTCTGAAATCAATAAAAATATATTTTGAAAATAAAAATTAACCTTAAGATTTAATATATTTTAAGAAGAATATTGCTGAATTTGTGTTATTATTTAATAACTGCGAAGTTAATTTTGATGTGGAAGGAAGATACTGTAGTGCATGACAAAGTAAAAAGTTATTAAAGCAATGAAAGATGAACAGTTTATGGGAAAGTGATTGTAGAGAAACGGTCATTCCAGAATTTGAGTTCGAGATGTTTGCTTTAAATTTGATTCAAGTTAATCAAGTAAATATTTTTGGATATAGGTAATGTAAACTTGTTAAAAATAAAAATGACAATATTTTTTCTTCAGTAATATTTTGGAAAGCTTATTTTATTTCACAGATATATAAAGTGATATTTATTCTTCAGTTTTGTAGTGTTATTAATAGAAAATGATTGAATTTAAAGTTTAATTTATTGTTGTAAATACAGAATATAATTATTCTATTCTGATGAACATTGTTTTTTGATTGTATTCAGTTAACTTTGTCTTAAATTGATTTCTCTTATACACAACTTAAAATGAAAATGTGAAACAATTTGTTTCTTTTTTCCTTATGGAGCCAATCTACTGATTAAAAATATTTCAGTATCATTTTATTAGTTAGTCTAATATAGACTATAACTATGGAACAATTTATTGTCTATGAAAGATGGCTTACCTTTCAAGATGCTACCCTTGATGCATTTGTTTTTTTGTTTGTTTTCACCTGTCACCACCATTAATTAGAACACTGAACATTTTGTATTCTGGAGATGTACTTAGTTTGCCTTGCCCCTCCTCATAGGCCACCAAGATTAATGGGAGAAGGCTTTGTGGTGATGCAGTCAAATGATGTTGACATCTACTACTACATGGACGAGCCAGGTAGGACTTTTTGAAAGTATAGTTCATAGCTGCAATTCTGTTTCTTCTATGAAATGGGATATTAATAATATTTTAAGTCTCTTTACTTAGAATATAAATAAGCATCAATAAATGGTAAGAAAGCCTATCTAAAAAATACCTGTGTCTTTATTAAAAATAGAATATGACTTTTAGTATTTCAGACCAAAATGATATTGTAATCTTTCCTTCAAATTCCATGTTATCGTGGGGACCAGGTGGAGGAGAACTATGGTGGGGGGAGGAGGGGGGTTTGAGAAGGAGAAACAATTGTAATAATCTGAACAATAAAGATTTATTTTATTTTAAAAAAATATATATTTTATTGATTTTTTTACAGAGAGGAAGAGAGAGGGATAGAGAGTTAGAAACATCAATGAGAGAGAATCATTGATCAGCTGCCTCTTGCACACCCCCTACTGGGGATGTGCCTGCAACCAAGGTACATGCCCTTGACTGGAATCGAACCTGAGACCTTTCAGTCCGTAGGCTCTATTCACTGAGTCAAACCAGTTTCGGCAATAAAGATTTATTTTTAAAAAATTCCATGTTAACAAATATACCTCAAAAATTGTGAATGCAAATTACCATGAGTGAAAACCTTTGAGAATATGGTGAGGTTAAGGTAATTCATGTTAGTTAGGAAAACAACTCACAGTATGTTAGACTTGAGGCTAACAGTTTCAGGATTAATCCAGCTACCATGCTTCATGGATGGTTTCCATTTTATAAAAGTTCCTGAACATTGGATTTTAGCTCCCTTTTCTCCTGATCTTTTAATATATTTCAGTGGTTTTATAAGGTCAAAATATTTTAAAAGTAAAAATAGGATGCTGTTTGCCTTTTACATCATGTTGATATTTTCAGTGATTCTTTATTTGAAAGAATATCGAGAGATAGACTGATTTTTCAAAATTAGGATTTTTAAAAAATTTAAGTCTGCAACTATGAGTTTCGAATTTTTCTCATAAGATCACCAGTGATATCAACAAATCTGATTTTAAAATGTTTAATAATGAAGTTTATTAATATTTGAAAAAGTATGTATGTCGTAGTGAACCCATATTTTCCAAATGATCAATGCATGCTGTTGCAAAGTCAGGCCATGGATAAAAGATTTATTCAAAGTGCAAGGTAGATAGTACATTTTATTGAAAGAATTTCAGTGATATGGTTTCAGATTCCACATTGTAACCTTTAAGAAACTACTACTTGTTGAATTTTGGTTTAGTGCCAAAGAAGAATATCCAGAACTTTTAGAGAAAACTATTAAAATACTCCTTCCTTTTCTATTCACCTAATTGTATGAGGCTAGGTTTTCTTCAAATTCTTGAACAACAGACAATATAGAAGCAGCTGTGAGAATTCACATGTTTTCTATTAAGCTGGACATTAGAGAGATTTGCCAAAATAAAAACAATACCAACATTTCTCAAGAAATTAATTTTTTAAAAATATATGGTTATTTCAATTAAAATATTTTTATTAAAAATGAAATTAAAATTTTATCTTTCATTAAAATATTTCATATTATTTTCATTAAATTTTATTAGTGTCAGCATATAATGCACTTCTTATTTAATGAAATAAAAACTTAAAAATTTGCTCAATTTAAGTTTTTATATTATCAAAAATACAAATATACCCACTTTAGGGTCCTCAATTTAAAAAAAATTATTGATTTCAGAGAAGAAGGAGAGGGAGAAAGAGATTGAAACATCAATAATCAGAGAGAATCATTGATCAGCTGCTTCCTGTGCATACCCCCTACTGAGGATTGAGCCCGCAACCTGGGTATGTGCCCTGACCAGGAATTGACCATTACCTCCTGGTTCATAGGTGGATGCTCAACCACTGAGCCACATCATCTGGGCGGGTCCTCAATAATTTTTAAGAGTATAAAGTGTTTCTAAAATTAAAAAAAAATTTTTTTAGAACTGCTGATCTACATGAACATTTTAATAGTTATTTTAAATAACTGCCTTTGTGTTGTGTATTCTGTAACACAGGACTTGTTCCAGAAGAAACAGAGGAAAACATTGAAGGAGAAATGAGTAGTGAGGATTGCAAATTACAAGATTTGCCTCCATGTTGGGGACTTGATATAGTTTGTGGTAAAGGAACAGATTTCAACTATGGGCCATGGGCCGATAGACAGAGGTACTTTAATAAATTATATTTTTAATGTCCTTCAAATGTATTGAGCTAATACTATATTTTTATTAAAACTAACTTTATAGTTTTCCAAGCTATTTTATTATGGCAGGATAAGATATTCCTAGACATTTTAATCCAAATAATAACTTGTGTATAGAAATTGGTTTAAGCAAGTTCACTGCAAAAGAGAAGTTAATTCATTACAAAAATGATGAATAAGCAGCACATTTATTGGTTCCTTTGTTTTTTTCTTAAGTATTTACTAGTAATCAACAAATATGCCAGTGATTGTTGGGGTGATGCAGATTGAGAGCTAAATACATAGATAGCTTAGTTTTAGTGGATGAAAAAAGAGACAAAAGAGGTTTATTACATGCTGTAATAGAGGTGAGTAAACACTCTTGAAAAACTTAGAAAGGTACTGACTTGGTTTGCTAAGGCTCTCATAACAGGTAACCAAGGACTGTGTGGTTTAAACAACAAATTTCTCACAGTTCTGGAAGTTAGAATTCTAAGATTAAGGTATTGGGCTACCGTATTTGCCGGCGTATAAGACGACTTTTTGGCCCTGAAAAATATGCCTCCAAGTGGGGGGTAGTCTTATAGGGCGGGTATATAACAAACTCTGTATTTTTTGTGGAAATGTTAGGGGGTCGTCTTATACGCCCAGTCGTTTTATACGCCGGCAAATACGTATTTTTCAGGGCCAAAAAATCGTCTTATACGCTGGCAAATACGGTAGTTCTTTATGAGGGCGGCGAGGGAAGGATGTGCTTGAGGTCTCACTGCTTGGCTTGTGATAGCCTTCTCCCTGCATCTTCACATGGTCTTCCCTTTTGTGTGGCTTGTAAGCTTTTTGTGTCCAGATTTCCTCTTTTTAGAAGAATATTGGTCATGTTAGATTAGGGTCCACTAAAAAAATCTCATTTTGACTTAATTACTTCTGTAAAGACCCTGTCTCCAAATACAGCCAAATTCTGAGGTTAGGACTTCCACATAAGAATGTTTAGAGATACGCAATTCCTCCTATAAAAGGTACATAAATCATTTTAAAGATTAAAGAAGAAAAGAATTGGGGGAGGCTTTTTGGTAGAGGGAATATGTGAGTTGAGTTTCGAAACATAAGTGTTAGCCAGGGGAAGAAGAATTCAAACAAAAGAGAAGACATTTACCAGTAGTGATGAGATCACATCCACATTTTTATGTAAATAGACATTGTTTAAAGTTTGTTCAATTGATATACTTGTATAAAGTCTTTCATTTCTCACAGTAGAAAACATTCTTTTGTTTATTGAGAAGAAATTATAGTAGGTGTTTATGACTTAATTTTTTTTGTATTTTGTCCGTTTTTAAATGAGAGAGCAGTGATAAAACATATCAAGTTCAAATATTGATTTTGGTCCCTTATTAGAAATAATTTTGTTGAAGTAAAATGTCATTATTCTTTCTACCTTCTTATATAGAGATTGTTTATGGAAGTTTTTCTTCCCACCTGATTATCAAGTTCTGAAAGTTTCTGAAATTGCACAGCCAGGGAGACCAAGACAGATCCTTGCCTTTGAACTGCGAATGAATATTATTGCAGATGCTACTATCGACTTGCTGTTTACCAAAAATAGGGTAATTATTGAAATAATATGGAGAAAATAGTGCTTAAAATTTGAATATTATTTTCCAGAGCAAGTTTTGGTGATAGTCCTATACTGAGTTTCATTTCTATGAACTTCCTGCCACTGTGCCTACTTTCATTACGTGCCAAATAGTAGACAGGTTAATCACCAAACCTTTATGCTATAGTCTGGGTCATTTTCTCCTTTATATCAGCCCAGCTGGTTTTATTGTATTTTTTTGTTTTGTTAATCCACACCTGAGGATATTTTTCCCATTGATTTTTAGAGAGAGGAAGGGAAGTAGAGAGGAAGAGAGAGAGAGAGAGGCGAGAGACACATCAATTGGTTACCACACTTGCCTGACTGGGGTCAGGGATCCAACCTGTAACCTAGGTACGTGGCCTTGACCAGAATCAACCTGGGACCCTGTGGTACATGGGCCAACACTCTAACCATAGACCCACACTGTGAATGAAGGGTGTGTCCTCGGACATATTGAATACCTATTTAATATCATTGCTGATTATATTTTTGTTTCTGATAATAACTAAAAGGTAAAGATGGGAATATAATTATAATGAATACCAGAGGCCTGGTACATGAATTCGTGCACAGGTGGGGTCCAGCTGGCCTGCCGTGATGAGGGCCTATTGGGCTGGGCCAGCAGGGGGGAGAGGTCAAAGGTGGTTTGCTGGCCAGCTCCGCCCCTGATCAGGTTGTTGGGGGCCAATTGGGTCAAGGCCAGGTGGGAGAGGAGTGTGATGAGGGCCTGGATCAGGCTCATTGGCTGCCACAGTGTGCATCATAGCCACTGGTCTTTCTGGTCGTTCTGCCATTCTGGTCACTGAGCTTTTATATATGTAGATTTTATGTGACTTACCTTTTTCTGTTTGTTTTTTTTGTTTTGTTAGGAAACAAATGCTGTGCATGTCAATGTTGGTGCTGGCTCCTATTTGGAGATCAATATTCCCATGACAGTTGAGGAAAATGGTAAGCTACAGCAAATGCTTCTCTGTTCCAAATGATTAGTAGGAAAATAATATATAAACAGTAGTTTGTTAATCCACTTAAATTAACATTAATTAATGGGGTTTTCTTTTTCAGCTTTTTATTATATTTTGATGTACCTGTTGCTATCAACAATAGATAGTACATAATTAAATCATTTGTGGAGCTAGAAAAAGAGAAAAAATTCTTTAAATCAAGTTGAGTCTCATAATTTCATGCTTTCATTATTTATATATATGTAAAAGGCTAAGTTACTGACCACCCATCCCATTGATCGACCGACTGGCTGGCTGGTCCATATGACGTGCACTGGTAATCCTATATAATAAAAGCCTAATGTGTTAAGTGTCCGGTTGTCCAGTCAGCTGTTCAACCAATCAAAGTGTAATATGCTAATGATATCCTAAGGCTGCTCAACCGCTTGCTATAATGGGTGTTGACCACCAGGAGGCAGACGCTCCAAAGGGTAGGTTAACTTGCTGCTGGAGCCTGGCCATTGGGACTGAGTGAGATGGGCCAGACATGCCCTGGAGCTCTCCTGCAGTCCCTCCCCGGCTGGCCAACCTCCTGCATCCCTCCCCGTCCTTGGCCCTGGTCGTGCACCAGTGGAGTCCCTCAGCCTGGCCTGCACCCTCTCATAATCTGGGACCCCTCGAGGGATGTCAGAGAGCCAGTTTTGGCCTGATCCTGCAGGCTAGGCCAACGGACCCCACTAGTTTAAAAATAAACACTGACTCGTGAATGCATGATATATATAAAGCTCGATATGTCATTATTGATGGTGAATTTGGTTGTTTTTGTTGTTTTTATATCATGTCTTTGTTGTTGTTATGGTTTATTAAGCAACTTATATATATTTTACTAATTTTCTTTCATCTCTGACACTTCTATTATAGAGAAAGGGCAAATAGTAATATAAAATATTTCTTCTAATTTCCTTTCAATATGCACGAATCCGTGCACCAGGCCACTAGTACTCTATATTTCTCTTTTGTAAGTGAGTATACTTTGCTTAGCCAAATTTTCCTGTTTCTTCATGAGAGCAGGTGCTGTGTCTTTGTTTTCACTGTGTAAACCTGATGCCAAATCCAGTACCTGGTTTGTGGTTCATGGCCAGTAATTGACTGAATGGCTAATAAATTTGGTTTTAGGTAACAATAGTAGATTTTTGTCAGGGCATAAACTGGATACTTGGAACGGCAAAACTTTAAGAAAAGAGAAGGTTTCATATTTCAAATATTAAATAAGGCCCTGATAGCTATTGTTTCATCTGATCTGAAATAATCTAATTCATTATGCACTTAAAATTTGGCTCTGATACAAGTTAATCAACAACATGACTACTTTGTGTTAAATGGAACAAATTTTGTATAGCTGTCTTCCTTTTTCCCCCTTTCATCCTCTTATTACATTTGTAGTTGAGAGTAATTAAAATTAAATTCTGTTCTATTCACTTTCTTGAGCATGCAGAAAATAGCAACTTACTCATATTTTTAAACTAACCAGCAATGTTATGATTGCTAAGTAGAGAGTAATTTTTATACCATTCTTGACTCTGTGCTTGTTCCTGCCACTCACTGGATTAATTGGATCCATAAAGTGGGAGGAATTGGGGTTGCCTGCTGAGAGAGTTAACTGAAAAAGTGACCGAGACCGCAGAGTACGTCTTTTCCCTGTAACCTCTCTGCTGTTTTAGTGAAGAACAAAACCTTATTTAGTTAGTTCTAAAAGAATAATCCTACGGTGTCTTGAAGCAGGTCTCTAGGATAGGTAGGTTCAGTGTAGTCTATTGGAAAGAAGCATCTCTTAGGACAGCCTTAATTACCGATCTGTACCAGGGAAAAGGCAGTTGGGTGTTGGACAAAATTGAGAAGAGTTCATTTGAGGGAGTGCTGCTACCATGTTAAACTGATGATGCACGTAGGAAGTAGGATTTATACAAACAATTTGTACACAATTATTGGAGCACTAGGTAAGGGGCCACCTGAGGGTTGTGGAGTATGGAGGAATTCATGGGAAGTGTGCCAGCACACAGGCCGTGGAACTCAGAGTGAGGGAAGGGTCAAAGGAAAGGCTGGCTGGTCAGGGTCCTTGGTCAAGGTGAGGTGGCTTTTAAGGTGACTGCCTGAGGGGAAAATAGACTTAGGTCTGAGACAAGAACAAAATAGAACTCAAATACATATTCAACTTTTTTCAGAGATTCAGGTATTTGGAAAAAAACAAACAAAAAAGCCCAGAGCAGGATGCATGTTGGAATAGCCATATAATAATGACCACAGAGTTCATGTTTCTGGAAGGGCAGACCATAGAAAAGAGGTGAAATACTCTGAGCTGCTGCTTTTGCTCAGAATAGGCTGTATGGTTTGGTGTAACTGTCACTGTATAGGGAGAGCTATTGTACAGAAGCAGTCATTGCATGAGGAGTGGCTGAAAAGGATGAAAATAGGTTTGCTGGAGTTAGTGAAAGAAGAGAGGACATGGGAGTCATCTTAAATTGTTCAAAACTGTCATTTAGAGAACAGACTTGTAGTTTTGCACCAGATAGCAAAGTCCTGATAGACATTATATGAAGATGGAACTTTCTCCTCTCAGAGGGGGTCATTTGAGAAATGTCACCTATTGGTTACAAGCTCCCTCCATCATTGGGGTATATTTAAATAGCGACTGATCACCACTTTTCAGGGATTTCTTCTTTGGGTTATGGTGGGATTTATTTCCGGTAGATTCTTAATTTTTATGGTTTTACTTATTAGGTTATACTCCTGCAATTAAAGGACAACTGTTACATGTTGATGCCACTACCAGTATGCAGTACCGGACCCTGTTAGAAGCAGAAATGTTAGCCGTAAGTCTGGGGTATATGAAGATATATATATATATATATATATATATATATATATATATATATATATATATATATATACTATAAATTTGGTTTTAACTTTTTAATATAAAATTTTAATGACGAAGAAGTCATCACATGGTCCATCTTCTTGTTGAAGAACCACCAGGTGCTCTTTGGCCCTAATTTGGAAAAAGGAGTAGATTCCCAGTGATGTAGACTCCCTGGCGCACTCTGTTGATTTGCTCCTAGAATGGGGAATGTGAACATAAGGCAATTAAATGTGGGGTTTTGGCCTTTAAAAATATGAACAGTTGTTAGGATATTGTTTTTAAACTTCACTATATGGCTAGACTAATTCTCTCTAATGTAGTAAATAAGATTGTGTGTTTTTTTGTTTGTTTTTTTTTAAAGGAATTGCCTTAAAATATTTTTATTGATTTTAGAGAGGAAGGGAGAGAGAGTTAGAAACATCAATAATGAGAGAGAATCATTGATCAGCTGCCTCCTGCATGCCCCATACTGGTGATCAAGCCCGCAACTGGGCATGTGCTCTGACCAGGAATTGAACTGTGTCCTCCTGGTTCGTAGGTTGAGGTTCATGCTCAATCATTGAGCCACACTGGCTGGGCAAATTGTTTTTGTGTTTTAATATATATATTTTTAATTTCAGAGAGGAAGGTAGAGGGAGAGAGAAATAGAAACATCAATGATGAGAATCACTGATTGGCTACCTCCTGAACACCTCCTAATGGGGATTGAGCCTGCAACCCAAGCATGTGCCCTGATCGGAATTGAACCTGGGGCCTTTTGGTCCACAGGCTAAAGCTCTATCCACTGAGCCAAATCAGCTAGGGCTGTTTTTTTATTTTTTATTTTTATACTATATGTTTTCTGGCCCCATTGAATTCTTTCTCAGGGCTTAATAATTCATTCTGCTTTTTACTTAATGAATAAGGTGAAAGGAAGAAAATCTTAATACCCTGGGTTGCTGCATAGTACAAAGAAAAAAAATATGGAAGTACTTATGACCAAATTTTCAGATTGGGGGACTCAGTAATCAGGCAGATAATTATTTTTTGTTAGGGTCAACAACAATAATAGAAGCCATGTTATAGAATGGTTGATATTTAGAGAGGATTCTTTTGTTTAGTATTATATCAGTAGTTCCTTAATTGTTTGCCTAAACAAGTTATTTACACATGATATATATGTAAGTTAAGAGGAAATGTTTGCAACTAACCAAGAATATATTGAGTACCATAAATGTATATTCAACTGGCATATTCAGCATTTTAATGTTTGCTGAGCTATAACTGTTAAGTACTGCTGTGAAAAATTGCTGGTCCTAGTCAAACAGCTCTTGCCTTTGCAGAATTTCCTGCTTTGACAGGTGGAATACAGACCTGTAACCACCATGCTGTCAAATGGGAATCCAGGAGGTCCTGGGGCCAGACTTGTGTGTGACAGTATTCGTTGCATGCATTCTCTGCGCCTGAACCTCTCACTGACCAGGAGTCAAGGGCGTTGCTGTTATTCTGAGTTAAGCTCAGGTACAGTGTTGAAACTGTAACCTGATTGTTGTTCCTCAAAAAAAAATTTTTTTTTGACCACCTCATGGCTTAGTATTTCAAGGAACTGGATGTAACTGTGGCCATAGCAATATTAAAATCTCAAAGGGACCCTCTGTTCTGCTCAGTAGGAAAATAAGTGTTCATTACTCACCAGTGTGTGTGTTTATTTCTGATGCTCTTCACATAGGGTCACATTTTAAACTCTAACATTTTGACTTGACCTTGGTTTTCAGTTCCACATCATTGCCAGTTACCCCCGAGTATGGAATATGCCCCAGACGTGGCAGTGTGAATTAGAAGTGTATAAAGCCACCTACCACTTCATCTTTGCACAGAAGAACTTCTTCACAGGTAATTTTCTAATGAAAAAAGAAAAATGCAGTGAGATTCATTACTGGGAACTGTTTTATATTCATGTGAGTTTTGCTTTTAGATTCAGCCTGAGGATTTAATGACACAATTCAAACTTTTTTACTTTCACACTTTTTGGGCCAGGAACCTCAAAGGGAGAATTTAGATATAGATATGTTGTGCTCTCTTCCTGCACACAGAAGGAAAATATGAACCCAAAATTGAGCTGTAAGGAAATAAAAGAACCTATCTTAGGCTGGGTTGGTACTTTGATTCAGTCTAGTGGGGAGTATGATGGGGAAGGTGAATCAATTTCTCTTTCTGAATTAGGCATCAGCATGGCCTCATGATTTTGTTTTGATTATTGTAATCTACAAACAGTATCTTCAAATTTTCAAATATTCTATGATTGCATTGGGAGCCCCTAATTTCTTAGCGTGGGCAATTTAGTTGATATTGTCATTAGTCAGAAAATTCCTACATTTTTGGCAGCATATTATGATAGCTACTCATATTTCATAACTATGCAAACATGTAGTCTTGGTCTCTGAGTAACATAAATATTTCTATATAAAAACAAGTTACATTTATTGAAACTTCTGTGACAAGTTTAGCTAAACAGAGTTGGTCTGATTTGCCAGGGTTGGTGGCTGTCCCAGAGCACCTAATATTTGCTTGATTAAATGCTACAATGGTCCTCCCTCCCTCCCTCCCTCCCTCCCTCCCTCCCTCCCTCCCTCCCTCCCTCCCTCTCTCCCTCCGTTCCTTGTATACCTCTATCACTAGTTAGTGGAAGAGACATTTAAGAACAATTACTCAACTGTACACCCTGTGTTCTCTCTATAGTATGATGCTGTTATTAAAGATGGTTATTTTTCCTCAGAAGAGAGGGTAACAAAGAGTGTATTTGTTTTATTTTTATTTATTTATTTATTTTTAAAAATATGTTTTATTGATATTTTACAGAGAGGAAGGGAGAGAGATAGAGAGTTAGAAACATCGATGAGAGAGAAACATTGACCAGCTGCCTCTTGCACACCCTCTACCGGGGATGTGCCCGCAACCAATGTACATGCCCTTGGCTGGAATTGAACCCGGGACCTTTCAGTCTGCAGACCGACGCTCTACCACTGAGCCAAACCGGTTTCGGCGAGTGTATTTATTTAGATAGGATGAATAGTTTGAGTAAAAGTGCAGAATCAAAAATGTTTCTGAGAGGGAAAAGTGATAAAATCAGCTTGGTGAATGATGGATTTGTATTGTGGAGTTGGTTAGTTCTAAGATGGCTTTTGGGTATCTCCCAGCTGCTAGACATTGTGCTACAGAATAGTTAGATGGTAGGGATGAGTCCCATTACTTAGGTAGGGTGGCATGTTGCTGGCCTAGTTGCCCCCAACTCCCCCCCCCCACTCACCTGGTTGCCCCTAACTGCCCCCCTGTCAACCTGGTCATCCTTACAGCCCCCCCCCTTCTTGCTGGCCTGGTCACCCCCAACTGCCCCCCACTAGCCTGGTCACCCTTGCTAACCTGGTTGCCCCTTACTGCTCCCCCCGACTCCCCCCCCCCCCCCGTCAGCCTGGTTGCCCCCAACTGCCCCCGCTGTTGGGCCTGGTAACCCCATGCAACCTGCTGCTCAGTTGTTTGATTGGCCCTCACAAACCCCTTGCCAGCCTGGTCACTCCACGCAGCCTACTGTTCGGTTGTTTGATTGCCTCTCACTAACTTCCCTGCCAGAGTTGTCCCATGCAGCCTGTTTGGTAGTGCATTTGATTGTGATGGCCGCTTAGGCTTTTATATATATAGATAAATTTGACATCTGATACCATTATTGAGTCTAATATTTTTTAGTATAAATTTCCATTAAAATTTAAAGAAGATTGCTTTAAATATTTAATTAATTTTACCTATTATGATGATGATGATGATGATGATGTATTTTTTAATCCTCACCCAAGAATATTTTTTCTCTTGGTTTTTAGAGAGAGTGGAAGGGAGAGGGAGAAACAGAAACACTGATGTGAGAGAGACACATTGATTGGTTGCCTCTTGCATGCCCTCTGACCAGGTCTGGGAGTCTGCAACTGAGGTACATTCCCTTGACTGGAATTGAACCTAAGACTCTTGAGGTTTGGCTCAGTAGATACAGGTCAATGCTCTATCCACTGTGTCAAACTGGTTAGAGCTACCTATTATTATTATTATTATTATTATTATTATTTTTAATTCTCACCCGAGGAGTAAGGATATTTTTTCTATTGTGTTTCAGAGAGAATGAAAGGAGAGGTAGGGAGAGAGAGACACATAGAGAAATATCGATTAAGGAGCTTTTACCTATTGAGGTTAAAATAAAATAAAGATACCAAAGGATAGATACACTAATTATAGGAACACAATTTTAAAATCAACAGACCATACAAATTAGCAGTACAACAAATAAATAATCAACAAAAATAACTGACTGTAAATTCTTAGAAGGCCAAGTCTGTCTTTTGTTTACCAGAGTCTAGAACAGAGTCTGACACAGAGTAGACACTCTGTGGGTATTTATTTAATGAATAAAACAACAGGAAAAATGGTCAACCCTATTACATGTAAGAATTTCAATTAAATGAGGTGGCATCTTCCAGTTACCAATTATCAAGTTGTTCCCCCAATCCCCCCCCCCCCCAAGTAAACAATCAGAAACAGGGAGGGAGAGAAAGAGATAAAAAGAAATACACAGCCCAACTGGTTTGGTTTAGTGGTTGAGGGTCAACCTATGAACCAGGAGGTCACAGGTTCAATTCTCAGTCAGGGTACATGCCCTGGTTATAGGCTCAATTCCAGTAAGGGGCATGCTGGAGGCAGCCAGTCAGTGATTCTTTCTCATCATTGGTGTTTCTCTCCCTCTCCTTTCCTCCATGAAATCAATAAAAACATATTTTAAAAATATACAGGATAGGGTACAATTAAATAGTCAAGCATACACTTCTCATAGGAGGATATAAGATAGCATAAAATCTACATAGAAAAAAATTTGAAGGAAATGTATCCTCAGTGTTGGATGTGTGGGTAGTGGAATAACAGGTGATGTTTTTCTCTTTAATCTTACACAATTTCTTTAATCACCTTTTAATATTTCAATATAAGTGTTCTTTTTAGTTATAAATGAAAAATTCATTTTTGACTGGTGTTAGAATTCTTACAATTTGTTTTCCAAATTTCACTTAATTTTAATTTCTGTCTCCCATCTTGATAACTTTAGATTTAATTCAAGACTGGTCTAGTGATAATGCTCCAGACATTTTTTCATTTGTTCCATATACATGGAATTTTAAAATAATGTTTCATCAATTTGAAATGATTTGGGCTGCTAATCAACACAACTGGATTGACTGTTCCACTAAACAACAGGAAAATGGTAAGAACTTTTACAAAATTAGGTTGAGTATTTTGTTCATTAAGACAAATACCAACAAATTGATATCGATTATATAGTTGTTATAGATACTGGAATTTTTCCCATTATTTTGTGAGACTTTTATTGAAGTATTTCAGAGTTTGTACTGGACTAAACATATAGTTTTATATTTAATTTTGTTTAGGTACATATTTAAGGCAATTTTTATTAAAAATTTATTGAAGTTAAAAGTAATTTTTTTCTTTTTTATAGTATATCTGGCAGCCTGTGGAGAAACACTAAATATTGATTTCTCTTTGCCGTTTACGGACTTTGTTCCAGTTACGTGTAATACCAAGTTCTCCCTAAGAGTACGTATAGTTGGATGCATTGTTTATCCCACAAGGTTTATTAGTAAGTTGGATTTCCCAAAGCTTATTTTTATTTCTACCCCATCCTTCTCAACTCCCCACCCCCAACCTCATCCCTCTACCTCTGCCCCCTGGCCACCCAGAAGTAGTTTAGCTTTCCTCCATTACTCACTAACGTTTGTGGCACAGAATGGCCCTTGTCTCTTTTTTGTAGTTGATTATAGTGTTCTGCTATCCTCTTGAGTTTTCCAGCTTTCCCAAAGAAGTGGGGCAATAAGGAAACAATTCTGAGTTGATTGTTTCTTAACCTTTGAGGCTGATCCCCTTCTAGCTGTAATGTTTACTATGTTTATGCACTAGATTTTATACTTCCCTATATATAGTTCCTCTTTGTAACCATAAACTAAAGCAATAGCCACAAATAACTTTCTTCTTTTTATCTAAAAGCCAGCTCGTATGCAGTCAGAATTTTGTGAAATGACTAATTTTTGGGCACAAGCAGTCAGTCGTAGTTGTTGTATTGATGGAGGTTATGTGATAAAAAATAATAACAATAATAATAAAAGCAGCTAATACCTGTTAATCATTTTGTATGTGCCAGACACTATTTCCAGTGCTCATCTGTAGTCACTCATTTCATTCTGAGGACAACTCTCTTGAGTCAGGTGTTATTATTATCTGCATTTATGGACTAGGACAGTGTTCGGTAAACTGCAGCTTGTGAGCCACATGGGGCTTTTTGGCCCCTTGTGTTTTTAGCAAAGGCCAGCTTAGGAGTACCCTAATTTAAGTTAATAACAATGTACCTATATAGTTTAAGTTTAAAAAATTTGGCTCTCAAAAGAAATTTCAATTGTTGTACTGTTGATATTTGGTTCTGTTGATTAATGAGTTTGCTGACCACTGGATTAGGAGACTGAGGAGTCAAGTTTAGTAATTAGTTATATAACTATTGAGTGGCCGAGGTGGAACTTGAACCCAGGAAATATAGCTTAGGGTTCTACTCTACAGTGCTGCTTATTAAGAAACCAGGCATCAGGATGAAAAAAAATTAGGGAGCCCTAACCGGTTTGGCTTGGTGGACAGAGTGTCAGCCTGCGGACTGAAAGGTCCCAGGTTCGATTCCGGTCAAGGGCATGTACTTTGTTGCGGGCACATCCCCAGTGGAGGGTGTGCAGGAGGCAGCTGATCGATGTTTCTCTCTCATTGATGTTTATAACTCTCTCTCTCTCTCTCTTTCTCTTTTCCTCTCTGTAAAAAAATCAATAAAATATGTTTTAAAAAAAAAGATTAGGGAACCTACTAATAAAAGGACAGACGTGTCGCAGAATGAAGATCTTTTGATATGCCAATTCAGAATTCCTAAAAGCCAGTTGAATAACTAAGAGTTATTAGAATCAAAAGAGACAATCATGGTTTTTTTAAAATATATATTTTATTGATTTTTTTTTTACAGAGAGGAAGAGAGAGAGATAGAGAATTTAGAAACATCGATGAGAGAGAATCATCGATCAGCTGCCTCCTGCACACCTCCTACTGGGGATGTGCCCACAACCCAGGTACATGCCCTTGACCCGAATTGAACCTGGCACTTTTCAGTCCACAGGCTGATGCTCTGTCCACTGAGCCAAACCAGTTAGGGCGAGACAATCATGTGTTTTTTTTTTGTGTGTGTTTTTTTTTAAATTTTATTTTATTAAGGTATTTTCTGTGTACATAGTTTACCATTGCCCCCCCTCACCTCCCATTTATGCCCTCCCTCCCCAGAGTTCTGTGTTCATTGGTTGTACTTATGTTCATGCATACCAGTCCCTCGGTTGTTCTCCTATCTCCCCCCAGGTCTCCTTCCCTTCCCCCCTGTCATTTGACAATCTGCTTGTTTTATGGTGACTATCTCAGGACCCCATGAATAAAATCTGCTCCTCATTTGGCAGTCTGCTTGTTTTATGGTGACTATCTCAGGACCATATGAATAGAGTCCGCTCCTCCTCTGGTTTTCACCGCCCCTTCCCCTGGGTCCCACTGCTTCCCCTGAGACACACGGCTTGCCTGGGGCACACTGCACCCTGGGACACTCGGCTCACCCGGGGCTCTCGGCCCCATGGGACACTCGGCTCACCCGGGGCACTCGGCCCCATGGGACACTCGGCTCACCCGGGGCACTCGGCCCCATGGGACACTCGGCTCACCCGGGGCACTCGGCCCCTTGGGACACACGTCTCACCCGGGACACCCTTCCCCTTTGGGGGGTACGGCTTACCCGGGGCACTCGGCCCCCTGGGACACTCGGCTCACCCGGGGCACTCGGCCCCCTGGGACACTCGGCTCACCCGGGGCACTCGGCCCCCTGGGACACTCGGCTCACCCGGGGCACTCGGCCCCCTGGGACACTCGGCTCACCCGGGGCACTCGGCCCCCTGGGACACTCGGCTCACCCGGGGCACTCGGCCCCCTGGGACACTCGGCTCACCCGGGGCACTCGGCCCCCTGGGACACACGGCTCACCCGGGACACCCTTCCCCTTTGGGGGGTACGGCTTACCCGGGGCACATGGCCCCCTGGGAGACAATCATGTTTTAAAAATTAGTAAAAATACAGAACATATTCCACCTGAGCTCATATTAGACAATTTTTTATATTTTTGTCTGAATTACATGTGAAATATTCATGTTTACCCATTGAAGATATATATATATATATATATATATATATATATATATATATATATATATTGTTTGTTTTTTGTTAATCCTTACCTGAGGTTATTTTTTCCCCATAGATTTTCAGACAGAGTGGAAGGGAGGGGGAGAAACAAGGAGAGAAACATAGATGTGAGAGACATATAGATTGGTTGCCTCCTGCATAGGATTGAGCCTGCAATTGAGGTATGTGCCCTTGATCAGAATCAAACCTGGGATCCTTCAGTCTATGGGCCGACACTCGGTCCACTGAGCCAAACCAGCTAGGGCTGAGGATAATCTTTTTTACAGTTTTGTGGAAACTATGCTGTTTATTATCCTAACTTTTTTCTTAACATTATAATCAGAATGTAGTTTTACTCTGTAAAATCTTACTCCAGTTATTTATGTGACTGTTCAGTGTTAAATCTGCCATTTGGAATTTATGGTTTCTTTTAAAAAAATTATTCTTAAGATTATTATGGAGAGGTTTGGCTGTAAATAGTAACTTTACTTGTTTATGTACCTATTTTATTACTGTGGTTTATTATAAATTATTTTTTTAGGGAGAAGATGTTGATCTTCATCTGTTTCTACCAGATTGTCACCCTAGTAAATATTCATTATTTATGCTGGTAAAGAATTGCCACCCAAATAAAATGACTCATGACACTGGTCTTCCTGCTGAGTGTCAGAGCAGCCAGAAAACAGTTAAACCCAAATGGCGGAACCTTACTCAAGAAAAGTGAGTACCTAACAGGAGGGACTTAAGTATCTTGTGTTTTTATGTGGAAAAACTATTCTTCAGAGTCTTTCCAAGAATAATAATAACTTTGATTATCTGTACCTACTGTGTATATATAATGAAAGGAATAAGTACCTGACTAGAAACTTTATTCTTTACCCTTAAAGGGCTGGTTGGGTTGAATGTTGGACTGTTCCAAGTGTCATGCTTACAATCGATTATACATGGCATCCAGTTTACCCACAGAAAGCAGATGAGCAGCTAAAACAATCATGTAAGTGTTTTTTTAAATATAATTTGTACTTTGAAACATATAGTTTTATTACTGATAGTCATCAAAGATACAAAAAATGCATCTGTTCTCTTGACATAATTGTATACATTAAAATATTTTAAGGGTTTGGTATAATTATAGCTAGCTTTCATTGAGCATTTACTGTGTATAAACTAGTCAGCCAGGCTGTTTCCTGGCTTGCATTATCTCATTTGATCCTTACAACAACTATGAGCTAGATATTGACATTATAATTGTCAAGTTAAGGAAATATCCTCAGAAAAAGCAATTACCTAATTTTCTCAGGTCTGTCCAGCTAGAAGCAGCAGAGCTGAATTAGCAATGTATATGTCAAACTATATATTTAAAGTACTTGATTTTGGAAGTGTTAGTTTCATTAATACATTTGATAACTACCACAGTTATCCTGAAACTTATGCACCTTATAATTGGGGTCCAAAATGGAATTAGAGTCAAATGATTACTCCTTTGTATTATTCCAGTGAGTTACGTCTTAAAGAATAGTTTTCAGCTGAAACCGGTTTGGCTCAGTGGTAGAGCATCGGTCTGCGGAGTGAGGGGTCCCGGGTTCGATTCTGGTTGGGGGCATGTACTTTGGTTGCGGGCACATTTCCTGGCGGGGGGCATGCAGGAGGCAGCTGGTCGATGTTTCTCTCTCATCAACATTTCTCTCTCTCTCTCTCTCCCTTCCTCTCTGTAAAATATCAATAAAATATATTTTAAAAAATAGTTTTCAAAATTGTTCTTATGCATGGAACTTGGTAATATCGCACTGTATTTAAATAGCTGTTTAAAAGAAAACAACTGTACTTTAATGCCTAAGTTTAGTTAAAACCTAATCATGACCCAAATTTATATTGCAGGGATTTGATGTTAACAGGAATTTTTCATTGATTCTGTGCAGTCTGGTTCATGTATTTCTGCACATATTTCAATGAAGTCTATTTTGTATTCTTAATTATTAGTTTTTCAGGTTTGTTTTCATTATATGCTATATGTATTATATCACAGTTAATTGCTTTCATATTTGCCTTGAAGAACTTCTAAGAGGCCCTTTCCTCCCTTCACCAAACTTTTTGTTTCTGAATTTATCCCAGTGTCAGAAATGGAAGAAACAATGCTGTCTGTATTGAGGCCATCCCAGAAGACGTCAGACCGAGTCGTTTCTTCTCCCTCTACTTCTTCCCGCCCACCTGTTGACCCCTCTGAGCTGCCACCTGATAAACTGCATGTGGAGATGGAACTTTCTCCAGACTCTCAGATAACTCTCTATGGACCGCTATTAAATGCTTTTTTTTGTATAAAGGTATGATTTTTTTTTAAGAGAACTTTCATATTTTTAAACTAGAGGCTCAATGCATGGAAATTCATGCAAGAATGGGCCTTCCTTGCCCTGGCTGCCAGAACCGCCTTCATTCCGGCCAGAGCATCTTTTCGTTCTGGCCTGGAGCCACCTTTCTGCCTTCCCACGCTGCCCAGAAGCCTGGAGCAGCTTTTAATGAAATAAAATAGGTTAGGGAAATGCTTACTTTATAAATTTTAGGCTGTAAGGTGAGACATTATTGTTACATCTCTCTTTTGATAGCCAATTGTTCTTAATATTTATAGGAAAACTACTTTGGGGAAGATGACATGTATATGGATTTTGAAGAGGTTATTTCAAGTCCAGTTCTGTCCCTGTCAACATCATCCAGCTCTGGATGGACTGCAGTCGGAATGGAAGGTGATAGAAAGGAAAACGAAAGTTCAGCCAAGTCAATTCATCCGCTGTCCTTGCGTCCATGGGATATTACCGTGCTTGTAAATTTGTACAAAGTTCATGGGCGTCTGCCTGTTGTAAGTGTTTACTTATCAAATTAGTCTGGAATATCATGTGAAATTCACCCAGCATAGGAAACTGTATGTATGTGGGCACACACATATAGTTATAGAAAAATTCAGATTAAAAACTTCTAAATTTATCCTTTTATATCTATAAAGCTAGCTTATTTTCTTCAGAATGTGATTACTTGAACATCTATAATTTTACTCTTTCTCCTTTCACTTGAGTTTCTTCTTTGTTGTTCTGTGTGACCAGAACATTTTGACATGTTTATAGTTAGCTTGAAGGATATTCTAGGATTTTACATTTTGTTAGTCTTCATCTCCAACTCCAGACCAGTTTGGGGCGTCATGGTGGACCTATTACAAAACCAAGATTCAAGCTTGACCCTGGAGGTGGAATTGTGCCCCAGCAGTTTTGGATCCAGCATTGAATGCTGGTTCACTTTAAGGATGACTGTGGGCCTGTTGGGGCTGACTAGGAACAGGATTTTATTCCCCAAAGAACCCATGGCCATTGCAGCCAGGCCAGATGTGGTGGGGTGGCCCTGAGCTGCCTGCCGGGTCCATGTTGTGTACTTAGGGCTGCACAGCAGAAGGCCACCTCTGTGCTTAGTGGACCTAATGTCCTTATTGGGGTACCAGTGACTTGTATTTGTCAGTAAAGCACTGTTTCTCTTTTTAAAATTCAAAATCTCTTAATCATATAAATACAGTTTTTATTTTCTTGTACTTTCCTGGTCTTTGCCTTTTTCTGTATTTTGATTATGGGTTTTTGTTTGACTTTAGCATGGAACGGCCGATGGTCCTGAGTGTCCCACCGCTTTCTTGGAAAGATTGTGTTTTGAAATGAAAAAAGGATTTAGAGAGACCATGCTGCAGCTTGTGCTGTCACCCCTGAGTGTGTTCGTCAGTGACAACTATCAGGTAATGTGAAAGTGAGTTGTGGTAGAGACTTAGAAATTTCTTGTTACTGTTTATAGGGTGAAAACAATGTGTTAGCTTCAGTGCATGGAGTCTACAGCTCTGTAAACTAGAGACGTTTCATTTAACCATAGTAAGAAGTTTTGTATGTGTGTATGGATGTATGAGAGTTTTTCAAGAACCTGTTTCATTTTCTTTCTGCTTTCCCAGTTTATGTGGTCCCAGACAATTATATATTATATCCATTGTTTTTAGAAATGATAATAAATACTTTATAACTTTCTCATTTATTTATGGAAAGGAAAAATGTAGAAAATATTGATGGATTTTGCTGACAAGCACAACCTAAGTATTATTATTAGCCAGTACCATAAATCTTCAAAACATGCATATCTGCATGGCCAATGATTTATTCTTTTCATCTGACATACCTACAGGATACTTTGTTAATGCTTTCACTGAGGCTCTTTTGGAAGAGAGCCAATGATATTCATCACATGGGAATAATTTATATTCCTGGGTAGATTATCACTTCATAATTATTACTTTTTAATGCCTTCTCTTTCTACCATTACTTTAGGGCTTTTCCCTACTTTTAGAAATATAAATGGATTAATACAAGGCCAGGTAAATATGTAGGTGGGAAGGTGAATCTGATACCTCAGATCATCAGTGGATGGTGGATTCTGTGTAGTAATTGATAGTCTTATTTCAAATAGCATACCTCCTTTTCACTGTTTTGCAATAAATGATTATATTGTCCTACATAGAATTTTAATTTATATTTTCATATGTATATAGTAGCTGAAACTAACACTACATTCTTCTTTTACCTCAAAATGTGCTTCCTTTTTAAAAATTTTATTTTAAAATAATAATAGATTTGCAGGAAGTTGCAAAGTTAGTACAGTGAGTTCTTGTATCCCCATGTTGACATTGTACATAATTATAGTGTTTTCCCATGTTGACCTTGTACATAATTATAGTGCAATATCAAACCAGGAAGTTGACATTGGTGCAATGGGTGTGCATATTGTTTGTCTACTCACCCCATTTAGATTGTCAATGAAATCAGGATGCAACACTGTGCTATCATTAGAAAGATCTCTCTTGCACAACACTTTTATTTTAGCTTGCTGTAAGAACCTTAAAAACAACTCTTGTTACCTAATTAGTGGATCATTAGAACTGGTTGATGTGTTTTTTTAAATTCTGGGAGGTAAGTGTGTGGAGAGGAAGCCCACCTTCTTGTTTTCAGTCTATTGAGGAAATAACAAGGGTGAAGTGAAGTATCTCCTGATGACTGAGTTCTAAAAATCTTAGCTGAATATCTGGTTTCTTATGAATACCTGGTGACACTTGAAGTTTTTTTTTTTTTAATTTATTGATTTTTTACAGAGAGGAAGAGAGGGATAGAGAGTTAGAAATATCGATGACAGAGAATCATTGATCAGCTGCCTCTTGCACACCCCCTACTGGGGATGTGCTCGCAACCAAGGTACATGTCCTTGACTGGAATCGAACCTGGAACCTTTCAGTCTGCAAGCCGATGCTCTATCCACTGAGCCAAACCGGTTTCGGCGACACTTGAAGTTTTATTTCCATCACTACATTCTCAAAAGACTGGACCCAGATATAAAAATCATTTTATTGAGGTCATTATGAGAGGTCAAGTCCCAGAGACTGGACTTTCCCCACCCCTGATCTAAAGCAATGGATGGATTATTGTGTCCAACTTAGGAAACTACACATTCCATTTCATGGTCATATTTTGACCCATATTGGTTTTCTTGGGCTCCAGTAGCAAAGTATCCCACTTTGGGTGGCATGAAACAACAGAAATTTATTCTCTCACAGCTCTGAAGCCTAAAGGTTTGAAACCAAATGTTGGGCCGTGTTCTCTCTGAAAGCTGCAAGTGAGGATATTCTTTGCCTCTTCCAGCTTTTGCTGATTGCTAGCAGTCCTTGGCATTACTTGTCTTACAGACACTTCACTCAGGTTCTGCTTCCATATTCATATGTCATTCATGTGTCTATGTGTCCCCATTTTTCTCTTACTAAGACATGTCTAAGAAGGAATCCCTAATTCAATGAAATCTCATTTTGACTTGATTGCATCTGCCAAGACTATCCTGTGTCCAAATAAAGTCACATACACAGATACATGGGCTTAGGACTTGAACATACCTTTTGGGGGATACCATTCATCCCATAACATGATGCAAGCCATAATACAAATTTAGAATATAACCTTTATAGTGTACTAGGTAGGCTACACCTTTAGGACAGACCAATTTCCGCATGTATTTTTAAGCTTAAAAAAAACTATGAAAATTTTATACTGAGAATTATGGATTCTCTATGCCAGAAGAGATCTTTACTGACCATCCTTCCCTACTCCCTCAGATAAAGCAAGGAAACTGAGGCCTGGAAAAGTTAGGTGATTTTGTATATGGTTAAACAACTTAGATGAAAATAAAATAAAACATTTATTAGAAGTTCTAGAGGTATATTATAGTCATAATTTGAAACTTCCTTCTAAGAAATCATTATGAATTAGGTTTTTTTTTTAAAATACATTTTATTGATTTTTTAGAGAGAGGGATAGAGAGTTAGAAACATCAATGAGAGAGAATCATCGACCAGCTGCCTCTTGCACAACCCTCACTGGGGATGTGCCCACAACCAAGGTACATGCCCTTGACCGGAATCGAACCCGGGACCTTTCAGTCTGCAGCCGACATTCTATCCACTGAACCAAACCGGTTTCGGCATGAATTAGGTTTTTCAGGCCTTTTCCTTAAAACTACTTTTTAAGAACACATTTCCACAAATGTGTTGAAACAAAGAACACTAACTGTAAGTTGGCTTGCGCACACACACACTGAGAAGGCTGCCATAGTAAAACTCGCTTGGGAAATAACCTGTGAACTGTCTTAGTGTATGGCCAAGTGTTGGTGTCTCTACGACCTGCTGTGAGGTCATCTATGCAGGCACTCGGTCAGTAGTATCTGCTTTTGTGGTCACCCAGTTAGGTGCAGTGGGATACTTGATGACCAAGGCAGAAATAGTCTTTACCCTAGTCAGCTGGTGGATAGATAAATATGGAGGGAATTACCATTAAGATAAATACTTTCAAGTGTAAAAAGTGTTGCAAGGAGAAGTGTGAGATGCTTGGTAGCATATCATGGTCTTGTCACAAGAACATGATAAAATATGCCTTTACTAACAAAATCTATATGGAAGATGGCTTCCTGCCCTAGTTCTTCATTTTATGATCTTAATGATCTTTATTGTTCCCTGTTAGTTTCTTCTTTTTAATATTTTAATCTCATGATTCCTGCCTTTCTGCAAGACATTGGCCTGTTATATTTCCTGCCAGTTAGAGTTTGGATTTCTTTTTCTCCCTTAAGGCAGGGACCACTCAGAGAGATACGTTTTTTGTAGGACGTTGCTGTCTTGCTTTGTAGCTGGGCTCTCATGGATACTGTCACTGCAGAAGCTTTACTCAGACTTTCATAGGTAAAAGGCATGTCAGGAGCTTGTGAATCCTGAAGCCTTATTTCCCAGATAGCATGTTTTTTACTGTTTGCCTCTGGGGGGAAAAAAACAACTAGAAATCATAATGCGATTTTCTTGTATGTATTTCTTACTATCTTGTTCTTGTTTTCAGCAGCGACCCCCTGTAGATGACGCACTCAAGGAAGGTCATATCAATCTGTCAGGTCTCCAGCTGAGAGCACATGCCATGTTCTCAGCAGAAGGTCTTCCTTTGGGAAGCGATTCCCTGGAATACGCATGGCTAATTGACGTGCAGGCTGGAAGCCTCACAGCTAAGGTCACAGCACCACAGGTACGAGTGTCAGAGTTGCCATTTGCTACATTCTTTTCCTTTTCCTCCACTCACCCATTGCCCCAAGAGCAACTTGTTTGAATGTCCGTTGCATTTCCACTAATGACATTCTGATTCCTGACAGTCACAATTTTTCTTAGCAATACATGAATAACAGACAGGTTTCATTTTTCTGAGCCACATAAAACTGATGAGTGTAATGTTGTATAGCTCTACATAGTACCTTAAAGAATTTGAAACTTTCTTTGGGAAAAACTTAGGCTAAGATATATATTGCATATATATGTATTATTAAGCTTGTATTATTTGATTCTCCACTGTTGGAATAATCTTCTTTTCCCAGTATATAGAATAATTTTCTAAAAACCTTGCTTTTTTGTGGATTTCTTAGCATTTATGATATTAAGGATTAGGTAGCACAGTTCTTTACTTGTCATGTCTCAAAGCAGGATACCATCATTTATACCTGCTATTAGTGATGTGGGGGTGCTGGTTTAAAAAAATAGATATGAATTTACTGGTGTGTAAGCCTGGTTTTAGAGGGCTAGTTGAGATCCTTTGGATAATTTCTCCTCCTTTCACCATCCATCCCACTGTGTCTTTAGAAGACTTGGAGGCATTAAAGATTATTTACTTCTAGAAATGGATCACTGAAGTTTAGTAGAATAGTCATTTTACTGTAACATTTCACCTGTTGAGCCATATGATAATATGCATGATTACCTGGCGTTTCAAAAGACTGAAATGTGGCAGAAATGTACATACTCAATTTTAATAAAAAGTTACAGAGTGGGTATAAAACATATAATTGAGAGGTTGGAGTAGCAACAAGATGAATAATGAATTGAATTATCTTCTATATCTGAAAGAAATTGTTGGGAGACAGCAAAAATTAAGATTCTAAAAATGGGAAAATGAATGAATTGCAAAGGGATATTTTCTATAGAAATGGATACAAATAAATATAATGGAATGTATAAAAATGGACAAAAAACATTCAGTGTGATCTGGCCTCATAACTAGCCTGTCTTTATTATCCACCATTTACAAATAAAAACTGAGGCATATAACAAAAGGTTGTTTTCTAATGAGCTATGCCAACCCTGCAAGATTGGACATGATTTCTTTAACCTAAGGATTGTAACACTCTCACATGTTTATAAATTGCATTTCTTAGAAAATGAAATACTTTCTTCTGCACTAGAGTCTTAACATTATTGTTTTCTGTGAGACACATGTTTCCTTCAGTGCTTTTAATGTTTATGCCATTCTTTGTATGTTTTAAAAGTGAAATTCATGTTTTCCAGTAGTTTAAATTATGTACTTTTTAGGGAGGATAATATGTATACCCATGTCTCAGTGTGTTTACTAACTCTAATTAATTATAGAATTTAGGGTAAAATCTGAAGATATAATGAAGATTTGATATATGGTTACTTAAGCTTTAATTTACTTAAACAAACAGAATCTTCAAAGTACCTGATTTCCCCAAATTGTAGTTCAGTACGATAATTAAATACTCAAATTTCACACTAAAGCTTGGTTGATTATTAGATTGAGGATTCTGGTTAGTCATATAAGAAGGAAGATATAACCTTGAAGAAAAGTACGTTAGAAGTTGAATTTTTCAGTTGAAATTAATTCATTTTGGCAATGTATTTTGTCATTTATGAATGTAAAGTAACACAAGTTTATAAAAGATGTCAAGGTAGAAAAATCATGATATTGACTAATAAGTGGATTATGTAGAAGCATTTGTAAGATGGCGCTTGGTATCTTTCAAGCTATGTTAATATTCTTAATTAGCTTTTGAGCTCCGAGTGCTTGTTTAGTGTGCTAACATGTTGTCAACCTGTACTGCTTATTTTGCAGCTGGCTAGTCTCTTGGAGTGGGGGCAGACATTTGTTTTTCATGTGGTGTGTCGGGAGTATGAATTGGAAAGACCCAAGTCAGTTATAACATGCCAACATGGACTTGATCGTCGGTTCTGCGAATCCAAGGTGTGTTGACAAATAAGATAGCAGCATTATAAACATTAATGGACTTTTTAAAATGACTGATTGGGATACCAGCTTTAAAGCAAATGCACATAGGCATGAAGTAAACACTATACTTCAATTTTTTTAATTAATAAAATTACTTTTGCAAATTGTAGCAACTTGTTATTTAGTTGTAAGTATCTAAAATATGAGATAATTGCCTGGCTGTGTGGTGAGTGGTTGAGTGTTAACCTCTGAACTAGAATGCCATGGTTTGATTCCCAGTCAGGGCACATGCTTAGGTTGTGGGCTCAATCTCCCGTAGTGGGTGTGCAGGAGGCAGCTGATTAATGATTCTCTCATCATTGATATTTCTATTTCTCTCTCCCTCTTTCTTATCCTCTGAAGTCAATTAAAAAATAAAAATAAAATATGAGGTAATTATTAAAATACACATTCACAAATAAATGGAGATATGAAAATTATATATTTTTAAAAAATATATTTCTTTATTGTTTTTAGAGAGGAAGGGAGGAGAGAGAGATAGAAACATAAGTGATGAGAGAGAATCATTGATTGGCTGCCTCCTGCACACCTCCTACTAGGGATCAAGCCCACAACCCAGGTATGTGCCCTTGGCTGGAAATGAACCTGGGACTCTTCAGTATGCAGGCTGTCGTTCTATCCACTGAGCCAAACCAGTCAGGACAACCCTATGTCTTTTGATTGGGGCATTTAATCCATTTACATTTAAAGTTATTATTGATAGGTACTTATTTGTTGCAATTTTTATTCTTTACTCTGTGTTCCTTCTTCACTTTCTATTTCTTTTCTTTTTTTTTTTTTTTTTTACAGCAGATCCTTTAGCATTTCTTGCATTACTGTTTTGGTGGTAATAAACTCCCTTAGTCCTTTTTGTCTGTGAAGCTCCTGATTTCACCCTCAGTTTTGATTGATAGCCTTGCTGGATAAAGTTTTCTTGGATTCAGACCCTTCCTTTGTATGACTGTATATTTCATTCCATTCCCTTCTGGCCTGATGTGTTTTTGTTGAGAAATCACTTGCTAGTCTGATTGGGGACTCTTTGTAGGTAACTTTCTGTCTCTCTCTGGCTTCTTTTAAGATTCTTATTTTGTCATTGGTTTTTGCCAATTTAATTATAATGTGCCTTGGCATCGGTCTTTTGGGGTTCATTTTGCTTGGGACTCTGTGAGCTTCTTGAATTTGTGTGTCTCCCCCCCCCCCCCCCCCCCATATCAGGGAAGTTTTCTGTTATTATTTCTTTAAACAGGATTTCTATTCCTTGCTCAGTTTCCTCTCCTCTGGAAACCCTATTATGCGGATGTTGTTTTGTTTAGTGTTGTCTCAGAGTTCCTTTAGGCTCTCCTCCTCCTTTAATTTTTTTTCTTGAAGCTTCTCTACTTGGGTATTTTTTCCTACCTTGTCTTCTAGCTCACTGATGCGGTCCTCCACTTTTTCTAGTCTACTGATGCTTTCTATTGAGCTGTTTACAGCAGTGATATCACTTTTCATTTCTTCTTGGTTCTTACACATATTGTTGAATTTGTCTTCCATTATTTTCATGCACCTTATGACCATTTTTTTGAATTCTTTCTCTGACAGGTTGCTTGCCTCCATTTTGTTTACTTCCTTTTCTGGTGATGCCTGCTTTTCTTTCATATGCTTGCTGTTTCTTTGTCTCCCCATGATCTCTCTTCTCTGGGTGTCTGGTTATGTAGTTCTCTCTCTCCTGCAAGGCTGGTCTCCAGAGGCTGAGAGCCGAGTAAAGCTCCTCACTTGCTCACCAGTATATTAAACGTTTATACAGTGGCCTTAGCTGGGTTAAGCCATATATCCAGTCTGGATGATATCAACAACCCTTACTCTCAAGGCTGCATCCTTGGAAATCAGGAAATATATTCTTAAAGTGCATTCTGCCACTAATAAGCAGTTATATGCTGTTTGGCCAGTATTTACTTAGGGCTGCCATTGCCCTGGGAAGTTCATTGAAATAGATGGCTTGTATGTTTTTGTCCAACCTAGACATGACCAAGTTTGTGTGTTAGGAGTAAAACTAAATTAAATCTGTAGAGCTTGTCCTAGGCAGTACCATAAAATTCACAGTTGATGTATTTGTGTGTCTATAAAACAAGTATGTATGGAGAACTCATAAAAAATCTTACAGCTTTAGACTATATATATTTTTAATAAACTTTTAACTCTGTTAACTTTAATGATTCCTTTTGAGTTTCAGTAACAAATTATATTCTGTCCATTTAAACTTGCTATTTGGACCTTTTAAATGAAAATCATACCTAGATACTTGTGGTTAGTTTTCTAATTTGGAAAGATTTTAATTGCTGATGGTTTTATTTATTATTATAAAAAAGTGAAATTTAACATACTGATTTAAAAAAATACACATGTGATCAGAATTCTGTTTATGTATTTAAATAGAATTAACTATTCCATCTTTTTCCATTCTAGTTGAGTTGTATTCCTGGCCCCTGTCCAGCTTCAAATGATTTGAAATACACCATGACTCGTTTGGCGGTAGATGGAGCTGACATTTATATTGTGGAGCATGGTTGTGCTACAAATATAAAGGTACATGTTTGCTGTTTCTTGGCCAGTGTAGTTCTCTTTCCTTTTTATCAAACCAAACCTCTATTTCTTGAAATACAACAGACATTTATAATCTGCCATCTGACCAAATACTACAGAATTCTAGGAGATTGTTGTTTTCAACTCATTAATGGTCTCTTCCAGTATTACTTTTAAAATGGATACTTTTCTACTATTTTACTCTAACTGAATTATTATAACATTACTTTGTGGCAGAGATAAAGATATAATAGCTTGCTTTTATGGCAGGGAAGTGAACTGGTAATGTTTTTCAAAGATTGGACTTTGAATGTTTACAGGTTTTATACATTATGGTTCCTGCCTGGATCCAGAAAACATTTGTTTACCACCTCTGCTTTGTGCATTATTGTTTAAAATCAAGCTTTGTTAAGATTTTATTGCTTATTATTCTAGCTTTCTTTCTTCCTTCTCTTGTTTTTCTTTGGACTATGTTCTATGTTCCTTTTATCCTTTTCTTAAACTGAATGTTTTTATTCTGTTACATTTATTTTTGCTATTGTTCTTTCCCCCTTTTTCCTTTCCTTCTCTCTTATGCAACTCGAAATAGTTACCTATTATGTGGTTTATTCTAAGTTGCTAAAAAATACAGAAACTAGAGTTTTGTTCCATTTTCTTCATTCAACTTTAGATGGGGGCAATCCGGGTTGCAAACTGTAATCTCCACAACCAGTCGGTTGGGGAAGGGATAAGTGCAGCAATTCAGGACTTCCAAGTGAGACAGTACATCGAACAGCTGAATAACCCCAGAGCTGGGCTCCAGCCTGCAATTCTGCGGAGGGCCTACTGGCTAGAGGCTGGATCGGCCACCTTAGGACTAATCACTGTTGATATTGCACTGGCAGCTGATCATCATTCTAAACATGAGGCCCAGAGACATTTCTTAGAAACTCACGATGCCAGAACTAAGAGGTAAGTGAAATTTAAGATGAAAATTGCTTGATAATTATAGAGGAGTTTTACTGTTAGAAGTGGAATCAGAGTATTTAAGTAATATTAAGTAAGTAAAAGACCTCATATGATTGTGTCCCTACATGATAAATCTTTGACCTTCAGCTTTGGGTGCCTTTGTGGGTATTTTTTTCCAAGGAGTTTTGGGAACATGTGTATTAATTTCTGATATAACCAGAAAAGTTATTGACCATGTAGGCCATTAGTTTATTAGTGTTTTCTGAAAAGTATAGTTTAAAAAAAATATTCTTATTGGTTTCAGAGAGGAAGGGAGAGGGGGAGAAAGATAGAAACATCAATGATGAGAGAGAATCATTGATCAGCTGCTTCCTGGGGATGCCCACACTGGTGATCGAGCCTACAAACTGGGCCTGTGCCCTGACTGGGAATCAAACCATGACCTTCTGGTTCATAAGATGATACTCAACCACAGAGCTACACCTGGCCAGGCCATATTATCTCAGTTCTTAATACTTTATTTAGAATACTAATTACAAAGTATTTGTAATCTTTTTTTCTCTAAAATAGAGCATTATTTTGATTTGATTAAGAAATTATTTTTTAATTTGTCCATATTTTTAACATTTTGGGTGTATTAAATTTTCCATGTGAAATAGGCTTTGAGATGCCCAAATCTATTAAACATAATCTATAATAATGGTTTTGTCTATTTTTTAGATTAATGTTTAAAATTTTTAGTCCTTTTGAGAATATTTACTGTTTTGTTTTGTTTTTAAACTGGATTTAAATTATTTTTATATTTGCTTCTTCCTTGCACTTTGGTTTATTTTAATGTATGCTATATGTCTCTTATTGTTCCTACTTATTTCCATCTCACCATGGTGAGACTATTGTTTGTTTGTTTTAAGTGGCAGAATGATTAAAAAGACATATCTCAGTAAAAATGAACTTTTGTGTTATTGTGTCTTTTACAAATATTAATAATTAACTTACGTGTAACTAATTACCTGCCAAAAAGTTTTTCTGTTCTTAATGAGTTTTTGTTCCATTGTTGTTTTTCTTTTTTCTTTTTTGTTTGGGATTCTGTTCAGGCTGTGGTTTTTGTGGCCTGATGACACTCTGAGGAATAAGAGGTGCAGGCACAAGTGTGGCTGTCTTGGTGGCTGCAGATTCTTTGGTGGCACAATGACTGGCCTAGATTTCTTCAGGCTTGAAGAGTTGACACCATCCAGTAGCTCTGCATTTTCAAGCACGAGTGCAGAGTCGGACATGTACTACGGACAGTCTCTGTTGCAGCCTGGGGAGTGGATTATTACCAAGGAAATTCCCAAAATGGTAGATGGTAATGAAATGTGCTAATCTTTTTCGTCTTTATCCCTATGCCATCTGAGAGGAGTTCACTGTTATATGTTTAATTCAATTTTTTGAGCCATCTCAGAGGTAGGATTTCATAACCTCCCTCGTTTTCCAGGTGTTTTAACTAAAGCCAGATAAGATATGTTTTTCAGATTTATGCAGAATTAAGTCCACTATTCATCCAGACTTATTCTAAATATTTTCTTTTATGTCATAATTTTCCTGGAAGCCAGCTTCCAGAGATATACTTAGGAATAGTTATGTTTTAAAGTAATGGTTGTTTTACCAGTTCACTTCAAAAGGAAAACTTGGCAATAGTAATATTTATACCATTGGCTCCCTATTATCAATTATGTTGGCAAAATATTTTTATCTCTAAAATTAAACATGTCAAGAAGAGAAATATGGTCTTTCCATAGAATCTGTAGGATAACTGCAAATATATGCGTTTGGTATAGGCAGTGAATGGTGAATTCACTGGATATTAGATTTAGATTTATCTTGTATCCTTGCTCTAAAGATTTAAGAAATGGATTTTCCTCCGGGTTCCTTAGTTGTATGTTTCTACAATTAAATGTAATAATTATTGCTTAAGTTTCTATGCTGTCAACAAATGAAATGTAGAAAAGTCTTGATATTTCACCAATATTTAATCTTTTTTCCTTTGTTCATTTAAAACCATTAAGTTAGCCCTGCCTTAGTGGAAAGAGCTGGACTACATATCTACATATGTCTAATTTCTGGTTAAGTGACTTTTCACTGAAGAATAAGATAGAAGTGTGTACACATTATTTTAAGGTTGTTTGACTTCAGCAATTTGGCTTATAAAAGCAGATTATCTTATAAAATCAGCAAACACCAAAACTTCTTGACATGGAAAGGAAAGAAAGTTGCTAAGTACAATTTACCTTCAGTTAAATCGTCTTCTTGTACTATTATCTACTTACATTTGAATAATGTTTGTTTTTAAAGATTTACACAGGCATTTTTCTCACTTGGTCCCCAAACTACTGTGTGAGTTGTATATCATCCCAATTTATAGTGAATAAACTGAGTTTCATCACTGAGACTAAGGTGCATGAAGTCATATAGCCACGTACATGCCTGAGCAGACGCTAGAATCAGCCTCTCCCCCATCACATAACCTCATAAGGCTCTTATCACAGACCTGAGGATGTGTTCCAGATAAAACATGATAACCAAATGCAATCATGTACAATCCTAGATTGGATCCTATACTGGAGGGGACAGAATGCTCTAAAGAACCTTATTGGGTTAGTTGAGAAAATTAGAAAGCATGTGGTAGTAATCTCTATAAATACTAAATTGTTAAGTCAGTAACTATATGGGAGTTATGTATTACCCTTAGGAAATAAGCCTTTGAGTATCTAAGATAAAAGACTACAATGTCTGCAAATTTCTCTCCAAGGGTTCAAGAAGTATTATGTATATTATATGTAAATAGAGTAAATGGGGCAAAACATTTAAAATAGGAAATTCCAAGTAAAAGATATATGGTGGCGTTGAGCTTATTCTTGAAAGTTTTCTATAAGTTTGAAAATTTTCCAAAGCAAAGAAGACAAAAATTCAGTCTTTGGATTTTGGATCCACACTTAGTTACTTTGATTTGGGAAATTATATACTTGTGCTTTTAAAAAAATCATTATACTTAAAAACAAGAAATTGAATTAAGTTGCGATGTTATTCATAAATAGCTTTTGAAATTACTGTGTTCACATAACCTGCTTTTGTTGGTTGGTGTAGGTCATATGAACAGCATGAAGAGGAAAGAATGGGAGAATAAATCAGGAGGAATGGAAGTGGAGAGGAAGACTCAGCACCTGAGCCTGCAAGTCCCCATGCGCTGTCACAGCTCGTCCTCGTCCTCAGATGACAACAGCAGCTCCAGTGCAGCCCAGCCTTTACTGGCTGCGGAGAAGGAAAGCCCCTCTTCTGTGGCTGATGACCCTGTGCCTCAGAAGGAATTCCTGCATGGAATGAAAAGAGATGATGGCCCAGTGAGGTCAGTTACCAAGTAGATGCGGGAACCTGCTCACAATGGCATTATAATTGCTTCAAATTGTGACCATAAAAACTTCTTTCCTCTTACCTCATCCACTGTAGAAAATGTTTTTCTCCTCTTGAACATGTTTTTAAATGTCCATTTGCTGTTGTCTCTTTGGTTATAAAAGTAGAACATAAGTATTCATTACAGATATTAGGAAAATACAGAAAAGTATAATGACAATAAATATTTATCATTCGATCTCTCAGAGTAAACTCTTGTTAACCTTTGGGCATTATCCTAGACTGGTGAATATTTTTTTACCTCCTCTTTCTATAATGGTTGACTCCTCATTTCTTGAAACACACTTTCTTCTTACTTGATGGCATATTTTAGGTTCTCCCCCTTCTCCTCAGCTAGTCCTTCTCAGGCTCTGTTTCCACATCTTCCATTTTTTCCTCCCTTCTCTTTCTTCCTCGTATAGTGGCCATTTATGAAATGTTGCTATCCCTCAGAACTCTGTGCCCTTTTCTCCACTCTCCATACTGTCTCCCCAGATGGTCTCTCTTACTGTTTGGCTTCAATTATGACCTGTAGATACCATGTTTAAACTCCAGGCAAAGCCTTTGTCTCTCTAAGCCCAGTTATCTTCTTGATATATCTGCTTGGATATTACACAGTGACCTCCAGCTTAGCATATGGCCTTGTGCTTGGTACGGTCAGCTTGCTTTGCTTTAGTAAATGGCACCTCTACATCAGTTGCCAAAGTATTGGGGTTATTTGACTTTTTTTCTCTCCAAGTTCTCTCAGTTAATCAAAGGTCTCTGTTGCATTTTCTTGGACAAGATTTTAAAGGATATGAAAAAAATAACATCACCTAATGAATAGATAGATTAGTTTTCATGGATTATGGATAGATAATATTCATGGTTTTCTTGTGTGTGTTTTTTAAGCTTCCTTATTTTGGGGCACTATATGGGATATGAACACATTGTATTGTTTTGATTCTTTGAATGGCTAGTTTATTATAAAATTGTAGATTTTCATTTGTTTGTAAAAGAAATGATTAAAATTACTAAAAGGATTTTATAAGTACTTTTCTTTATATTTAGAGTAAATGATACGATATAGAGTAAAGAGTAATAGCTTTGTTTTCTATTTTAGTGTTCCTACAGAAATTTCAGGAAATAGCCCCGTGTCTCCTAATAATCAGGATAAGTCAGTAGGTCAATCCCCTCTGCGGTCTCCCTTGAAACGACAAGCCTCTGTATGTTCCACCCGACTTGGAAGTACCAAGAGCCTGACTGCAGCTTTCTACGGGGACAAGCAGCCAGTCACAGTTGGAGTTCAGTTTAGTAGTGATGTCTCCCGAAGTGATGAGAATGTACTGGACTCACCAAAGCAGAGAAGAAGTTTCGGCTCCTTTCCATACACACCATCAGCGGACTCTAATTCATTCCATCAATATCGATCAATGGATTCCAGCATGTCAATGGCTGACAGTGAAGCCTACTTTTCTGCCGCTGAAGAATTTGAGCCCATTAGCAGTGACGAAGGCCCTGGGACCTATCCAGGTAGAAAAAAGAAGAAAAAGCAGACTCAGCAGATTGACTACAGTAGGGGTTCCATTTATCACAGTATCGAGGGACCACTCACTGGCCATGGAGAAAGCGTTCAGGATCCCCGAACTCTGCCATTCAAAACCCACCCTTCCCAAGCTTCATTCGTTTCTGCGCTAGGTGGCGAAGATGATGTTATAGAACATCTTTATATTGTAGAAGGTGAAAAAACAGTAGAGAGCGAGCAGATCACTTCTCAGCAACCAGTGATGAGTTGCTATCAGACTTACCTTACTCAATTCCAGGTGGTTAACTGGTCAGTGAAGCACCCAACCCACAAAAGGACCTCCAAGTCCTCCCTGCATCGGCCCCTTGATCTGGATACACCAACCAGTGAAGAAAGTTCATCATCATGTGAACAGTTCTCTGTTCCAACTTTTAAGGTATAAATCAGATAATTAGTTTCTACACTGATAAATTTATTTAGAAAAATGGATTTTGTAGATGTTTTCATAATTAGTCATTTTAGCTACCTTTCTGAAATTAAGGCTTCATGTATGATAGTAGGTCTCAGGGTTAGTGGTGGGAATTATAAAATGCAGCATATAAAATTGAGGAATAGTTAGACTTGATAGTCACAATGTTAGTCAATAAATGTAATAGTTTCTATAATACTGTACTCTTAAGATTAGGATCAAGTCTCTGGATCCGTATTTTTTGTGTCTTAAAAATAAATTTTGAAATTATTTTTTGATAGTTGGTGTTCTAATCCATAACTGCTTCTCTGCAAATTCAGTTCCACTCACTTGAAATTTGATGTCTTATAATTTAGTATGACTGGCTATTGGCCACTTCTATAGTGTATTATTTAAATGACTTTTTAAAGAAGAGTTAAAAATAAGTTAAAGTAAATGTAGTAACAATAGTCAATATGAAAACTATTTTATAAAATTATACATTTATAAGAGAACTAGAGGCCCAGTGCACAAATTCGTGCATGGGTGGGGTTCCTTGGCCTGACTGGCAATCAAGGCCTATGGGGATGCTGGCCAGCAAAGGGGAGGCACCACAGGAGGTTGGCTGTGGGAGCGCACTGACCACCAGGGGGCAGCTCCTGTGTTGAGTGTCTGCCCCTGGCCTAGCGACTGGTTGACCAGTCATTTTGGCTGATCTGGTCATTCGGTTGTAACAATCGCTTAGGATTTTATTTATATAAATTTGTTATGGGTTTAGATAAAAATTAAACATTTGAAATCTTATGGAACTGATTACATATACATATGCATTTATTTAAAGTATTTTAATGTATTCATTCTTAATTCATATATTATTTACCATCGTGTGCCCAACATTTGATGAAGGAAACTAAGGAGCTTATAGTTTAAGGGACAGAGACACAGTTAATAGATAGATGGATAAGTATATGATTACAAATTGAGAAGAGTCTTATGAAGATAATCAAAGAATACTGGGATGGAGAATAATTGATTGTATTGACAAGACAATTAATACTTAAGCTGAGGTAATATTTAAACTGAAACTTAAGGGATGAGAAATAGTTGAGGATGAGAAAACCTAGGGCATTACATTCAGGGCATAGGGATCAGCCTCCCTGAATTACTAAGGAGGTGCTTAGTAATTAGTGTGCTTGAGACCTGGAGAGGTAGCGGGGATCTGCTCCTGATGAGCTGAACACCTGAACAAAGGTGACAGAACAGGTATCAGTAGTTAGAATTTTATTTCATTTTCATTGAGAAACTTGCAAGAGCTCTAAGAAAATGTGATGTGATATGTACTTTGTGGAACTGCTACTAAGTGGAACTGAATTGTCATTAAGCGAGAGAGGAAGTGGGGTGACCATTTACTTAGGAAACTGTGGCAGCAGTCTGTGCAAGATTTGACAGGTTTGGGCTTATGTAATATTGGAAATGTGATAGTGGAGATGAATATCCTTACAGGTATTGAGATATATGTATGTGTGTGCAATGTATGTTGAAGGAAAAGGAAACATTAGTAACATTTAAAAAGTTTTGGTGTTAAGATTGTGCCCATTTCTCTTCTTGCCTAAGATAAATTGCTCATGCTAAGATTTCAAAATGTTCTCTTTATTTCATATGAAAATATGTTGGTTTATAAATTTTTCAGTATAAAACTTAATGGTACTTGCTGTGCAGAATTGTACCTGAGAGATTAGAATTATTTTAATATGTTCAATAAATCTTTTAGGTTTGATTAGGCAGTCCAATGTCTGAAGAAAATAAGCCAAGTAATTCATATCTTTAGATCTCTTTAAAAAATAGAACATAGGAACTAAGAGTTATTTTTCTCCATTAAATCTAAGTAAATGACTAACATTTAAGAGTTCAGTTTTCATTGATAATACAATCCAGCTTTCTCTATAATATAATGTTTCTATGGATTCTTTGAAGTTGATTTTGCCAGGAAAAGACTAAAATTAGCTTAAAATTAAGCTCAATGTAAATGGTGCTCCAGACGCCAGACTTGGAAGCACTCCCAAGGGCTTTCTTTGTGATAATTTTTTACTCTCACTGCTGAGTTCTTCAGCCCTGCCCTGGCATTTGTCTGAATAAACTGAAAATGAAATTTCCAAATATTTTCTATGATTTTTTCAATTTGTCTGTGAAATATTTATATCATATCTGTGAAAATCATATTAGCAAAGTAATCTGGATATTTACAAATAATTAGTCTATAGCATAAAATTACAGGATAATTAATATTAAAATTTCTACTCTATAAGCAAAATTTTTTATTTTAGGTTATCAAACAGGGGCTTACAGCTAATTCTTTACTAGACAGAGGAATGCAACTTTCGGGATCAACTTCAAAGTAAGTAAAAATTATATGCTTTTAAAGAGTAAAATGTTTTTCTTGATTATAATATACATAAAGTTTATTCTGAAGAATAACCATTCTTTAATTGACTATAGACTTTATTTTATGAATAAATTACCACAAACAATTCATCTGTTTGTCTGTGATGGCTTTGCTTATATTATAAGCAGTCAGTGGCATTTCTTTCAGCATACTATACAAGCGATCACTGGCATAACAAGATTGGAAACTAGTAAGAATTCAGAACTGAAGTTTTCATGTTTGGAAAAGCTCCATCAAGTAAATATAATACAGTCCTCCTCTCCACACACACACTTGATATATATTAACCATCTTTGATCCATTTTTACTTTAGTATCTCATTTGTTCTATCTTTGAAAAGTATTTGGGATATGAAATGTCTAGTCCAGTTCTATGAACTTTTCAGTTGAAGTAAATGTAGGTTTAAGCAATCACTCATCTTAAGGAAGCTCCAACTCCTGCTATTTTTCATGGTCTTTGTAATATGTACTTTGCTGGTTACATTGTACAGAACACCATACACTCCTTTGGAAAAGAGAGCCGTTGATAGCACAGATGATGAAACAGTAAAGGAAGAGTGGACCCTGGATCAGCCCATCTCTCAGACCAGAACAACAGCCATAGTTGAGGTCAAAGGAACTATTGACGTTGTTCTAACTCCCCTGGTGGCTGAAGCTTTAGACAGGTATTGATTTTGTCTAAAACTATTAACTATTATTTGATAAAATGACAAATGTATATTATATTATAATTAGTTTAAGTGATATCCTATATGATAAAACCCTAACATGCAAATCAACTGAATGATGGAAAAACCAGCTATGATTTGTTCACTATAATGCACACTGTTCCCTGACAGAGAGGCAACCAGCGATGGCAATCGGGGGGTGGGGAGGGGCCAGCAGGCAGGCAGTACCAGGCTACCAGCCAAGGTGGGTACCAGCGGGGACCCCCCTGATCACCCTGCCTGCCAATTGCCTCACAGATGGCCCTGATTGCCAGCCAGGCCTAGGGACCCTACCTTATATATTGGGAACAGTCTCTTAGATGTAAAAATTAAAACCTGGCAAGGCTACTCTAACACTGAAAAAATAGGATGATGCAGTGATGACATGTATGGACTCTGGCTTGCACATTTTGTGGTCAGCCTTGATTCTGACACTTATAACTGTGACAAAACCAATTGCTTAACTTCTCTCTGCTTCAGTTTTTCCACCCATAAGATGAGGAAAAGGGTACTACTGTCTCAGAAGAATCATGCTATGTACTACTTTTTTATAATCAGGGCAAAAATGTAGCTGCCTGTACAACTGCAAGATGCCTTTCACTTGTATGAAAAGTATGGTCATTGGTACACGTAGCATCCCAGATTGCGAGAGGGATGTCCGACTGCCAATTTAGGCCTGACATTCCCCTAGGGGTCCCGGATTGCAAGAGGGCGCAGGCCGGGCTGAAGGACCCTCTTCCCCTCATGCACGAATTTAGTGCACCAGGCCTCTAGTATGTTCATAAAGAAGAATGTTGATGTTGGCTATTTGATTGAACAAAAATGAAGATATGTTTAAAAATGTCTGTGTTTAACTTAGTTATCATTTGTTACTTTTCAGTCCAAAGAATTATATTGCAGTATTATAAGAATTACTAGAGGCCTGCTACATGAAAATTCCTGTACTGCAGGGGTGTCCCTCAGCCCGGCCTGCCCCCTCTCACAGTCTGGGAGTCCTTAGGAGTGGAAGGCGACCTGGTGATCAGGGGAAGATGACGTTCCATTACAGCTCTGCTGTGGCCACTGCTGGCAGCACAAACCTCTGCTGACCCTGGTTACCTGAGCCTCGGGCAGCCCTGGGCAGCTGGGGGGCTGAAGGGACTGGGGGGCTCTGAAGGCAGGGGCTGAGGGGACTGGGTGCCACCATCTTGTGGCTGTAGGTGCCACCATCTTTGAGGGCAGGGCAATTGATTAGCATATTTCTTCCTTATTGTTTGTGGGTGCTGCCATCTTTGCGATAGTGTGAGGGCCAATTAGCATATTTCCTCTTTATTAGATAGAATATTGCATTATAGTTTTCTTTTCTTTTTTTTGCTTTTGGGCTGTTGAGCATAAAATGATTAAATACCCAGTAACTAATTATTATGTTTGATATTACTACTGCTATCTTGTTTATATAGGGAAACAAAATGAACATGAGTAAACTCTAGAATGTAAAGTCATGGAACAGATTCAGTAAACAAAAGTTTCTCATTTCCTATTTCTTCTCCTGCAGATATATTGAAGCGATGGTTCATTATGCTCACACCCGCCATCCAGCTGCAATTGTTGATGACCTTCATGCCAAGGTCCTAAGGGAAGCTATGCAAAATAGCAGGACTACATTCTCAGAAAATGTAAGAATATTTTATCCAGTGAAGTATGGAAAACTGAATATTTTTCATGTGCACATAATATCCAAACTTGAAAAAATAGAATGTATTAAAATTTTGTTAGTCATTTAAATTGGAACACATGGACATTTCTAAACAGTCTTTATATGTCAGTAGCTCCATAAGAGATTGCATATAGAACTATACTATGGATTAAATAGTAGTCAACTATTTATTAAAATGTGGCCTTATTTTTCCTTTTATTTCAGAAAGTAGCGTAATTTCAGGCCTTCCCTAAAGAGTGTTGGTCCCAAGTGAACAAGTGCTTTCTAGGACTGGTGCATTTGTTTTCTAAGAAAGCAAGCTGCATATTATTTTGACTTTCCTCTATGATTACCGTATTTGCCGGCGTATAAGACGATTTTTTGGCCCTGAAAAATATGCCTCCAAGTGGGGTGTAGTCTTATACGGCGAGTATATAACAAACTCTGTATTTTGAGTGGAAATGTTAGGGGGTCGTCTTATACCCAGTTGTCTTATATGCTGGCAAATATGGTATTTTTCAGGGCCAAAAAATCGTCTTATACGCCGGCAAATACGGTAGATAACTTGTCTCCTAATATTTTTGAGATTATTTTTGTTCACTTCAATGAGTCAAGTCACTGCCCTCTGGTGTGTAGTATTCCAGTTATGCCGTGGTCCAAGCACGAAGCCATTTCTTAGTAGTCACTTCCTAATGCTCTTCTGGTGACTCCGCTTCACTTTCAGATTTATCTGGGTCATATTTGGACCAGGGCCCAGAGGCAAAGTGCAAGTGAGGCTGATAGTTTTTAATGATCCACTTATTCAAAATATATTGGTTGTTAGAGTAGAGGAGTACAGATCAAAAGAAATTTGAAAATTTTCTCAGCCAACAAGGAGTCACTTATAAGGAACCAAATCTGCCATCAACTAAGTAGAATTTAGCAATCATAAATATACCCATTATTATTATTATCACCATTTTTCTGTTTCTCAGTAGGCTGATTTCACTTGAATATGTATCACTTCTCTTAGCCCTGAAGCTGCCAATCTGTTTTGGACTTTAAGACTACTAGGGGTGCTAACCCAATGGCAGTTGGCATATCCATGGGCATAAAGGAGCAGAGTGAATGAGCAGGTCGCTGTTGCAGATGATGTGGAAATTATGAAATGTTAGTGAAATAATAATTTTACTTGCACTCTTTTTAGTTATCTTCCAAACAAGATGTTAGAGGAACAAAAACTGAGCACACTATTATAGGCACGACCATCCAAGGACAAGCACAGACAGATCTTATGAAGCAAGATAATGTGACAATTAAAGGTCTTCAGGCTAATATCAGCATACCAAAGGTAACAATTTAGCATTTTAAAAATTTTTCCTGAAAGTGGAGGACATTTTGGTAGTTTTACTCTTTGTATTTACTAAATTGAATGGTGGTGGAATATCAAAAACATTTATCTTATTCCCTTGATGATTGAATGTAAAAATTAATGTAGTGTAAATAAGTTTACTTAAGTAGAATATTGGGCAAGTTGTACTAAAATATTCCAAATTCATCCAGTAAAATTTTAATTACAATTATGAGATTCTAAATTTATAATCTTTATCTTCATAACTCTCAGACACATAGATATGCTATTCCTAACAGTAGTTTTGCCATTTTGTGTGTGTATCTTATATGTTTGATAATTTTTACTTTTCAATGACATTTATGCCATTTTCTGTATTAGGTAAACTTATGTTTGTTACAAGCCTCAGTGGAAGAATCTCCAAGTACAGCTTCCAGTAGAACCATGACTCATATGTCCCTGGTTGCATTGTGTTTTGACAGAATTGGAACACAAGTTCGTATGAACAGGTAAGAAAGATTTCATTAGTTTGAGCCATTACTATCTCACTCCTTAATGGAAGAGCAAGCCTTAATCATCTTAATACATTTCTGAAAATTCTGATGTTAAAACTCAAAACTGGTATTGGAATTTCAAATCTCATTTTATAGGTATTTGAAAGTTTGTACTTTTTTTATATATATATATTTTAAAAGTTTGTACTGTTTTTATATATATATATATATATATATATATATATGTATGTATATTTATATTTTATTGATTTTTTACAGAGAGGGATAGAGAGTTAGAAACATTGATGAGAGGGAATCATTGATCAGCTGCCTCCTGCACACCTCCTCCTGGGGATGTGCCCGCAACCAAGGTACATGCCCTTGACCGGAATCAAACCTGGGACCTTTCAGTCCGCAGGCTGACGCTCTATCCACTGAGCCAAACCGGTTTCGGCTGTACTGTTTTTATTTATACTATATTTTAGTAAACACTGAACAATTTGTTATGAATATTGGTTTAATTAAAGCAGTGGAATGTTTTGGTTTTTCTAAAATATGTTTTTTATTGATTTCAGAGAGAGAGAGGACTAGAAATATCAATGATGAGGGAGAATCTTTGTTAGACTGCCTCCTCTACACCCCCTACTGGGGATCAAACCCACAACTTGGGCATGTGCCCTGACCATGAACTGAACCATGACCTCCTGGTTCATAGGTTGATGCTCAATCACTGAGCCATACCTACCAGACTGGAATGTTTTTTTAAGCCACTTAATTAGTTCAGTGTTGTTCCTGAACTATTTAAATGTTTAAATGTTAATCATATTCTCTTTCTTTTCTGTGAAGAGGTGTGGTTGAAGAGATTTCAAATAACACTGAACCTGGTCGGACATCACAGTTTGATAGGTATGTCCATGCCTCTAAAATGCAGCCACAGTCATCTGGATCTCTCAGATCGAACACTGGAGCAGAAAAAGGCAAAGAAATTGCTGCCAAGTTAAACATTCATCGAGTTCATGGGCAACTCAGGGGTCTTGATACAAAAGGTAGGATTTTACAACAAATATTTTTCTGTGGCATATATAAAATATAAGAGGATTTTGCAAAAGAAAAAAAAAACATTTTTTTTCCTTTGAATATTGCTGCAATTTTAGTAGTTTAAAAGAAAACTAAGTATTTCTACAGTATATTAAACACTTATTCACATTGTATGCAGAACAGAAGGTAAACTTTGGTAGGGAAGTAAGTGATAGGGCCCCAAATTAGGAATCCATCTGATTTCTTCATTATGTCTTCTGCTCATTAGAGAGTCTAGTCTTTATAGTCTTTCTGACTTTTTAAAATTGTTCTGTTGGCACAACTTTAGTTTTGCTGTGCCAGCATAGCCAAGAGTTCGGTGAGCCTGAGGAGGGGTGGTGAAGGATTAAAGAAAAGAGAGACAAAAGAATACAGCTGGGGCTTGGTGGATCTCCCATGCCTGTTTACAATGTTCTTATAAATTTCACCTTGTTTTGGCAGCACTTGCTGCACCTCCCACAGCTCATTAGCTACCTAGGAAGGAACTAGGGAGGGCGATAAGGTTAAGCTTAATTAAGCTAAAAGGGCTCTGCCCTCCAAGCTTGGACTTGTTTGTGGCCCTGCCACAGGTCAGTCCAAGGCTTAATCCTAAGAGCCTCTCCCTACATCTCCCCTTTTTTGTTTTAAGCTACTACAGTAAAACTTAAACATCAAAAACAAAGCTCTATTAAAACAATAACAAAACAATACCAATGCAAAACAGCAATAAGAGAAAAATCAAACTACTGACATGTTAACATGTTTAACTACAAAACAAAAGTTTTATTTGCTGCTGGTGTATATTTACTCAGAGTCCTCAGACTTGGTTGTGCAAGTCTTTTTTTTTTTTTTTTTTTTACTTCAAACAATAAAGAATTTTTTTAATTATTATTTTTTTTAATTAAGGTATATGTGTACATAACTTACTATTGCCCTTCCCCCCCACCCCCACCTCCCATTCATGCTCTCCCTCCCCAGAGTTCTGTGTTCGTTGGTTGTACTTATATTCATGCATACCAGTCCTTCAGTTGTTCTCTTATCTCCCCCCAGGTCTCCTTCCCCTCCCCGCTGTCACTTGATAATATGCTTATTTTATGGTGACTATCTCAGGATCACATGAATAGAAGGCTGTGCAAGTCTTTACAGAAGACTGGCAGCTAACCAATGCTAGCAGAACCAGAAACATGGTTGAGGGAGTAGCTTCCACTTCTTGCTTTTCTACCATCTGCTGGGCTTCAGTTGTTAACTTCTTCAGCTGACCCCATGTTGGCACCTTGGCCCCTTGCATAGTCTTCGTTTTCTTCTTCTTTGCTGTTTTCGGGACAGCTCTGTCTTTTGAATGAAGGGACAAGGAGCTTCTCTGGGTCCATTGTGGTGATGGTCTGGCACCCAAATTGGCTGTGCTTGTCTTTCTGGAAAGAGACAAAACACAACCTCTTCCTTATATCATTACTAGATCTGGTAAAACTCTTGTCTGGTTTGTACATTCTTTCACCAGGCTAACTCGGTGGAGGCTATTGCACTGGAGATCTGATGCCTTTTGGCTACTGTACAACCCTCTGCATTGTAATTCAAAAAGTTTAACACATAACATCTTTCTCTCCTCCCCGCCCCCCCCTTTTTTTTTTGCTTTTAAGACCTGATTTATAGTATTAATTTCTCTATTTGAAATCTATCACCTGATCTATCACCCTGGGCAGAACTAGAAACCCTTCCAATGTTAAACTGCTCCTCTCTAAAATTCATCCCATATGACAGATAAAATATAAATGTAAAGTATAGTATTTTCCTGATGGAATATTTCATAGCTATTGAACCAATAATTTTAACAATAATAATTTTTAATGACTTGAGGAAATTATCATGGTTACTGTTGCATGAAAATTGGGAACAAAGCTGGATTTGTAAAATGATCTCTAAATAGCTAGAAGGAAACTTATTCCAAATGTAATAAGCCAGACATCTCTGAATAATAAATTTACCAGTGTGTTTTTTAAAATCTTTTTTGTTTTGTGTTTCTGTATTCATTAACTATAATCAGAGAAATTTTAAAAAGTAAGGTCAGAAGTAAGAAAAAAATGCCAGGAACTTGAGATGTTCATTTCTATATTGCATATTGTAAGCAGTAAAATATTGCAGTGACTGTGATGAGTTGTAGTTATGTAGAATATGTTAGCATCAAGCCAGTTTTTAGTAAATGCTGTTATTGTATTAGAAAATAATGTTTTTTCTAAAGCTGGATAATTAAAATAATTTTTAAAATAAAATGATGAGAAAGTATTTAAAAATAGTTTATTATGAAGCTAAATTTTGCAGAAGCTTTTTAGCTTTATATTTTTAGAGTACAATGTAATTTTTCAGAAATGAATCCATTCTGCTTTTGGGTAATTTTTTGTTAATTCTAGAATCATCTTTCCCCCCTTCGATATGATTCTGATAATTTGTAAGCAGTACGAAGTTAGGCTGCATTATTTTTTAGTTGATTGGTTATTTGTTTACTTTTCTTTTTGACTAAGTTATCTTTTGGATGTAATCACTGTGCCAAATGTTTACATTGTTTGTTTTAAAAATATATAAAACCTCTATTTCTAAAAGTGGTGGTTTTGTTATTTTTTGGTAATAGATATCGGCACCTGTGCCATCACTGCGATTCCTTTTGAGAAGTCCAAAGTCTTATTTACTCTGGAGGAGCTGGATGAGTTTACTTTTGTGGATGAGACTGACCAGCAAGCTATTCCAGATATAACTCGAATGGGTCCCAGCCAAGAAAAATGGGGTTGGATAATGTTTGAATGTGGACTTGAAAATTTAACTATAAAAGGTGGGTTTTTAAAAAATAATTCTGCTTAAGTGGGGACATATTGGCCCCACATTGCTGAAATGTTTTAGACTCAAGACTTTCAATAACTGAATCAGCATATTCAAGCTGAAAGTGTGGTAGCTGGGATTATTTACCAGGGGTTGATGCCCCATCCCGATTCCTCCATTGTGTGATCCAAAACTAGCAGAGCATCTAGACATGTAAAACCTCAGTGTCTGAGTAGAGCAATCTTGGCTCAAGTCAAAGCCACCCAGCTTTTGGAAGCTTGTGTCTTTGGAAACTGCATCTTTGATTAGCAGAGCTTTGCCATTTAGGATGAAAATATTTCAAATTCTTTATTCAGTGATACTTATAATTATGTGTGTTTTCTTATACATTATTGAGTAATATAATAAAATATGAAGGCTGACTTGTGTATAAGACTTTTAGATATAGTCCTATATAATAGTTGTATATGCCTACAATTGCTTACCTGATAATCTAATCTTATATCACTTTTATAGATAAGGCCAAGTTTTGGTGAGAATAAAAGAGATCCTTGTGAGATTTTAATTTCTATCTTTATGGATACAGTAGAGTACATCACTGAGATACTGAGTGTTTTAATAAATACATTCTCATATTTGTATAGGAGGAAGACAGTCCGGTGCTGTTTTGTATAATGCTTTTGGAACAATGGGCAAAGCTAGTGTCACAGAAGGGGGTGGAGTGCTGACATCCAACAATTCTTCCGATTCTCCAACTGGCAGTGGTTATAACACTGACGTCTCTGATGATAATCTTCCTTGTGACCGAACAAGCCCTTCTTCAGACTTAAATGGAAATTCTGTTTCCGATGAGCAGGTTGGTGATAATGCTTTGGAAACATGAGCAGATTTCTAATAATAATGCTTTGGAAACAGAAAATTATGTACCAACTCAAAATTAACTTCCAAAGTATATTTGCTTATCTTTTTGTAGTTTGGATTTTGTGTAAGTCAAGGCATTTTGATGATTACACTTCTACTAGAGTATAATTTTTGTAGGCACCATTGCCTATATATGTTTATGTTTATCATAATTCCTAGCATTATACTGTGTTCATATTAGGCACTTAAAACATCTGCTGAATTAATAAATTAATAGAATTTCAAAAAAGCAGGCTTTGTTTTTATGTTGTTTGAATGATTTTAGCAGAATCATTTTTTAAATAATTAGTTTTGTTACTGGTACTATTTCATGTAAATTCTTAACATTTTTTTCAATATCTGCCAATTTCAGTTAGGGTTCTGAAGAATACCTTTAATGTCACTCATTTATTATTTTCATAGAGATGAATACAGGAACAGCAATAATGAAAATATTTAAAATTCTAGATTACTAAAGAGTTGAGTCACTGATTGGTGACCTGGGGCAAATTATTTTTCCTCTCCCAAGTTTCTTCATCTGTAAAGGAGTATTGTAACTACATTGCTCTTCTAAAGTTGTGAAGATTGGAGGAGACAGTACATAGGAAAGGCTTAACTAAGTGTCTATCACACAGTAAGAACTTGATAATGTATGTGTACTATATGTTACATAGACTCGCAATGGAATCTGAGGCAGCTTTATCTTAAAATACTTAAATATTTCTGCAGCCAGCAATTTTAATAAAAATACCAGATGTAGGGTAAATAGCTTCTTACCAGTTCAAATCAGTTTTTTATGCCACATTTACAGAAAAATATTAGATTTTATTTTTTTAAATCTTTAATGTTGAAAGTATTATATAGGTCCTCCTCCTCCCACCCCCTCCCATTAACCTCTTCCAACCTCTCCCATATCTTCCTCCCCCAGACCCTCACCACCCTATTGTCTGTGGCCAACGGTTATGCATATATGCATGTAAGTTCATTGGTTGATCTCTTCCCAACTACCTTCCCCTGGCTTCCCTGTGAGGGTCAACAGTCTGTTCAAGCTTCAATGTCTCTGGGTCTATTTATCATCATCAGTTTATTTGGTTCATTAGATTCCACATATGAGTGAGATCATGTGATACTTATCTTTCTCTGACTGGCTTATTTCAGAATGTCATAGATTTTAGAATTGCAAATAAGGGAGTGTGGACTTATATGTAGTGCCTGCTGACTTTAAAATCACTGGGGCCTATAGTTCACATTGTTCTGTAACACTTAGGACTCAAAAGTGTTTTGTGTGTATTCTTAATTCCTTAATTACCCCACAAGAAAATGCCAGTCTTTTCTTTATCTTGACCGGTGATATCTAAAAGTGAATCAGAGATTTGAAGTAGATGTAAAAGGCAGGAGACTTCTTTGTTTGTTCTTTAATATCATGCTTCTTACCTGCCTACATCCTGTAGGGTGGTGATTACACATTTAAAAGATCCTTCTATTTCTCACTATAGCTTTATATAATAACATATAAGATAACATAAGAATTTTTTATAGAGCGTTATTTATTTGAAAATGTGTTACAATAGTATTTATTATGGCTCTTTATTTGGAAGTTTGAAATATTCTGTTAAATGAAAAAGGAAATTGATTGCAGTAGGAAGCAGAAAACCTTAATTCTACCACCTACTCTGCTCAAGAGTTGTGTGGCTTTATGGCAAGTTACCTCTTTCTCTCACTTTCCTCATCTGGAAAAAAATAACTTAATGCCCCTAAACAAACGTTTTGGGTGTTCTATTATATAGGATGAAGGAGTTGAATCTGATGATTTGAAGAAAGATGTGCCTCTTATGCCGCCACCCCCCGATTCCTGCAGTATGAAGCTGACCATCCAGGAGATTTGGTTTAGTTTCGCAGCTCCCACCAATGTGAGGTCTCCCACTCATGCATTTTCTAGGTAAAAAGTCTGAAAAGTATGCTACTGTATTTTGGTGTTTGTTTATTTAAATGGCATGCATTTCTGTTTCATGCATGTTTTGAATTACTTTTTGGATATATCTAACATGAGGGCTGCCACCTCTTCCCCATCTTTCCTACCTCAGACTTTCTGTTGACCTTATTGTCAGCTTGTTTGACCATTTTTCTTTTTCTAAGTCTTAGTTTTACTTTCACATGTTACCCTGCCATTAACTTTTCCCCCCCACCTCTAATAAGCTTTTTAATAGTTTTTCTTTTTTTATTATTTGTTCTTTGAATATCATGAATTATGAAGTTATATCTTCATAATTTATCTGGAGGTCAAAAGGAAAAGTAATTTGCCTAAATAAAATAGCCGCTAAGAATAGTAGATAAATTATTTGAAATACAAATCTTGATGCTTGTTTTTATAATTTTCTAAAATAAATCTGAAGGCAGCTAAACCTCTTAAGCACTGCAACCCCCGCGGTGGGTGCATGGCTCGTTCCCGTTGACCAGCTCAAGTCGTCTTTGAACAAGTTGGAAACAGAGGGAACGCTGAGACTCTGTGCTGTGATGGGATGCATCATGACTGAAGCGCTAGAGGTAAGACTTCAACAATACATGGAGATACAGAATTTATTGAAAATGATCCTGATCATTTATCATTGTTGGGAAACATCTGACTTGTGAGTACTTAATGACTGGGTGTCTTTCATTTGTACTGTCTTCAATACATTATTGTAAGCCCGTTATTTTTGCTTTGTTTCAGAATAAAAGTATGCATTTCCCCCTAAGAAGTAAATACAACAGACTTACAAAACTGGCCCGCTTTCTCCAAGAAAACCCTTCTTGTTTACTGTGTAATATACTCCACCACTACTTGCACCAGGCAAATTACTCAATCATTGATGACGCTACAATGGTGAGTGATTGAAACCATGTGTTAGCTCTGAAGTAGCCTCTGTTCTGTTGAGGAACCATTGACCTGCAGGGTTTGAGATGCATATGGGAAATCTATATGATTTGGGAGTTGACAGCATGAAGGTGTTATAAGCTGTTGACGTGGATGAGACTTTTAGGGATGCAGGGTTGAGTAAGAACCTGGTAAAGGATGGATCCCAGAAAAATACCAATATTAAAGGGGTGGGGAGGGTGGATGGAGGTGTACCGTGGGGTGGGGAGGGTGGATGGAGGTGTACTGTGGGGTGGGGAGGGTGGATGGAGGTGTACCGTGGGGTGGGGAGGGTGGATGGAGGTGTACCGTGGGGTGGGGAGGGTGGATGGAGGTGTACCGTGGGGTGGGGAGGGTGGATGGAGGTGTACCGTGGGGTGGGGAGGGTGGATGGAGGTGTACCGTGGGGTGGGGAGGGTGGATGGAGGTGTACCGTGGGGTGGGGAGGGTGGATGGAGGTGTACCGTGGGGTGGGGAGGGTGGATGGAGGTGTACCGTGCTGAGGAGGGAAAGGAGAGCCAGGAAAGAATGTCTGGAAGCCAAAGTATAGTGAGTTGCAAGTAAGGGAGTAATCACTAGAGTCAAATTTCATAGCAATGCTTAATAAAAAAGGACTCATTTGTGATGGGGGAGATTATGTAATTGTACAAAGTAAATAGGCTATCTCTGCCCCTTGAAAAGCACTTCAGAAGGTGATACATAACTAGGAGTATAGAACTGGAGGAGCTTCCTTCTCCTCGCCAAGATCTGGTCAATAGAGAATACATGAGAATATGTAGCCAAATTAATGATCAGTGTATTCATATTGGTAAGGCCAGTCAAGCTCCTATTTACCTTCACTGCCAGAATCTCCAGTAAGTCATGGATCTAAAAAAGGTACTTGGCCTGAGGCTGGTAGAGTTTCTGGTTTCTACTGCCACCTCAGAGTTGAGGACTGGGAGGTCCCCAGTGTGAGGCTAACCTACCCATGGTACTGTAGGCAGAGACGGGAACAGAGAGAATGACTTCATTTCCATGGGCGCTCTACCCAGGTATGCTTTCCATTAAGAGGAAGGACCACTTGAGCCTGGGAATGAAAGGGCAGGTGCAGAAAGTAAATGAGGTTCTTCTAACACAGGGAATCGTAGTAGAGGGGATGGAGAAGAGTTGGATATTTTCTCCTCAGGCTAAAGCTGTAATAAGAAAAAAGCCAAGTTTTCTATCTTACAGTCATAATCATGTGAAATCATATATACTGTATTCTAAATTTTATCATTGTTAATAATACATTTAACTTTCAAAGCAGTTACAAAGCCAGCTACATTCAGCATTTATCTATAGTAATTTATCATTTTTAATGCTAGAAATAATCTGAAGGGAATAATTTCATTCCCTTTTTGCTTAATGAATATTTCAGGTTGTTCAAAATACATTTGATTCTTCAACTGGCAAAAAGATAAAGTGTATGAATGCTCCTTTTTGCTTAATGAATATTTCAGGTTGTTCAAAATACATTTGATTCTTCAATTGGCAAAAAGATAATGTGTATGAATGCTTCTTCAGAAGAACTGCAGTCTTGTACCTGCATTTAGTCTTATTTCCCTGGAGCTGCTGCGCTCTTCATGACAGGAGAAGCAATCTTGTATTTAGAGATTGAGTTCTGTTGTCAGCTTGAAACACTGACTTTTTTGTGTAACTTTGGACAAATTACTTAACGCATAAATTCTAGTTTCCTTATTTCCCAGTGGGGGTTATGAGAGTTAAATGAATAAATAAATGCAAAGCACTTAAATGGTAACTGTTATTATTATAGTAAGGTGACTTCTAACCACATCGTTGTTATAGGGTGATGGACTTCCTGCCTTGGTAACCTTAAAGAAAGGGTTAGTTGCCCTGGCAAGGCAGTGGATGAAGTTCATTGTGGTGACACCAACCTTTAAAGGAGTCAACTTACATCGGCCAGCTCAGCCCTTAAAGCCCCAAGCAGCTGTGGACCATGAACACGAAGATGGCTTTGGGCTGGACAATGGAGGTGGTCTTCAAAGTGATACCAGTGCTGATGGAGCAGAATTTGAATTTGATGCAGGTAATTTTGTAAATATTTTAGCTAGTTATTATGCTTTTGGTAGCCTAGTACATGTGATAATTGTAAGAATCTGTGTACCAAATTTGATATTTTAATTTGTCATGGTTTAATTCTATTAAACCAAATAAATGGTAATAATGTTGGAATCTTATACAGATTTAATTCTCGAGTTTAATTTTGTGAAATATAGTAGACTTCTCCTAACCTATCCAGTCTAGACAACAGATATCTTTGTATAACTAGAATATTTTGAGTTAAACACATTAATCTCTATTTAAAAATTATATCTATCATCTTGCCCTGTGCCTTTATTTTATTATTATTTTATATTTAAAGAATAGTTATGTTTGATATTGAGGTACTCACTAAATAAGGTAAAAATAAATTACAATAATTCATAAATAACTGTGGAATGATAGCAATTAATCAACCTCTGGGTCACTGCTTAATTAGAAAGCATAGTCTTCTAAATATTATCTCAAAATAATTACAGTAAATGTGTACATTGCAGTGAGAAAGATGGTCTTCTCAAAGTGATCTGGCACCATGCATTTTATAATAGTAAACTTTCCCACCAGAGATGTCATGCCTCTCTAATTGCCCAGTGCCTTTAAAGGAGCTTTTGAATTTTATTCAGTGCCTGTTCAGACCTGAGTTTATGTAAAGTTTTGGAGGCCTGTGCTCAGCCTCAGATTCTGACAGCCTGATGGCTGTGCAGAACATAGGCGGTACCTCTGTGTTTCATAGTGTGTACAGGTGGGGCACACAGAGGAGTCATAACTGTTTATATGGAAAATTAATAATGCAGGCATAACCTCCATCTTTCACATAAAACTGTAAATCAATTTTTGCCCTACCCTATATGTACTTTAATGCTTTTTCAAAGTTTAATTTTTATTATCATGAAATGTACTATTAACTGTAATTTATCTTATGATAATTTGAAAAAAAATATTAAAAGTACCATGGGCAAAGAAAGCAGTCTTAAAATTAGAACTTTGTCAGAACATCTATATATATATATATGGCTGAAATGCAGATTGTCCCCTGTGGAGACTGACAGGGAAGCTGGGAGTTCCATCACTCTCTCTGATGTGTGCTCACCACCAGGGGGTGGTGCAGAACAAAGGAAGGCCCTGGCCCGCAGCTGGAAGGCCCCATTGGCCTGATTGTCGGCCAGGTCTAGGGACCTTACCACGCACAAACTTTGTGGGCCAGGTCTCTAGTTGATATGTAATACTTTACCCAGTTTTTCTTTTTGGTTTTCAAACAATTATAAATTATATTTAAAGAATGAATGTTTAATGAGTAATAGGCTGGAATTTATTACCGTATTTGCCGGCGTATAAGACGATTTTTTGGCCCTGAAAAATATGCCTCCAAGTGGGGGGTAGTCTTATACGGCGAGTATATAACAAACTCTGTATTTTTAGTGGAAATTTTAGGGGGTCTTCTTATATGCCCAGTCTCTTATACGCCAGCAAATACGTGTTTTTCAGGGCCAAAAAATCGTCTTATACGCCGGCAAATACGGTATTTACTTTGATAAATTTTAAGTCTGTACAAAAGTTGAAAGAATACTGTAGTAACTATCTCTTCTAATTAGTTATCTACAAATGCCCGCATTACTCTGAAAATTCTGTGCTTTCTTGAGCTGAGTTAAATTGGTTTTTGGTCTCTTTTGGTGGCATATGTGAGGTTGAATAGAAGCAGTTTATTCGTTTTTTGAGACTGAGTAAGAAGATTGGGGTTGGAAGAATAAAATAAAAATTTTAAAAAGAGTGAATATTACACATGATTACACAATTAACTTGTCAAGAATATCTATGGCTAAGTGTAGGTGCACCACCAGGAACACTGGAGTTGATACTTAAGGAACGTGTCTGACAATCTGCAGCCTACTAACTCTTTTTACTGATTTCAGCCACAGTCAGCGAGCACACAATGCTGCTGGAAGGAACAGCCAGCCGGCCTCCCCCCAGCGGCTCTGGGCCTGTGACTGGCGCTGAGATAATGAGAAAACTCTCCAAGACTCACACCCACAGTGACTCTGCGTTAAAAATAAAGGTTCATTATTACTGTTTTTCGTTAGTGTTAGTTAACTTGCAGAGAATACCTAACTTTTGCTATCTCAAATTTAACTATTAGGTATCCACCCTAAAGATTTAAATTTAGTAAAAATTTAAATGGAAACTAACATGATTTAATTAAATTTTATATTGAAATTAACATGATTAGCAACTTTTAGTATGCACATTTTTAAAAATTATATCATCAATAGTAATTAATGTTGAATAAGGACTACTTTAACTACCAGGCCTTAGGGCTCTCGTTTAAATTTATTGAATATTTAGTAAATTATAATATTGAGAATATTCATCATCTTATAATTGTGCATGATCAATATGCAGTTTGAGTGAGGCTGTTTTATGTCTTTATTGTTGTTGTTTTGTTTGGTATTGTGTGAACTATAAGCGAACAGTAGTGGCAAGGGTAGCAGCAGTTGTAGTTCTCAGCCATCAGTTTATGTGTGTAAGGAAGAGCCTGTGTGGTTTCTCTACAGGGCATCCACCCATACCACTCGCTGAGCTACACCAGTGGAGACACCGCCACGGATTCTCCGGTGCACGTGGGCCGTGTTGGGATGCCAGTGAAGGAGAGTCCACGGAAGGAGAGCCTGCTCAGCTACCTGACCGGGAGCTTCCCGAGCTTGCACAACCTCCTGGAGGGCACACCTCAAAGGAGCAGTGCAGCTGTGAAAAGTAACTCCCTGACGAGAACAGGTGTGGCCTTGGTTTTGACAATTACAAGTTTACTTCTGTGGGAGAATTAAAAAAAAAAAGATTTAAGATTTTTAGATATATACTTTTGATGCATTACTTGTCTTTCATATTGCAACTCATCTCTGAGAGAGTATTTTGGGGAAATTATCTTTGTAACAGGTTACTATCTTCTTGTCCTTAGTTTGCATTTTTAAATTGTAGCATTTGACATTACTGTCAACCAAGATGTGATGTGGGTTGCTGTCAAGACCAGACAAAAATGAATTTTTCCGTGGTATAATAAATAAACTATTTATTAGTGTCTTAATATCCAAATACAGATGTCATACTATGAATTTGAAAACATCTGCAAATATAAGTATTTTAATGTGACTTTTCAAAAAAATTACATAAATCACATTTTCTCCTCCTTAGTACATAGGTGATATTATACTCCGTAAAACTTTTTTTCCAGGAAATACAATGGCTACAGATATGTTATCTGAACATCCCTTACTATCTGAGCCATCATCTGTGAGTTTCTATAACTGGATGTCCAATGCAGTGGGTAATCGAGGAAGCGTGGTGCAGGAATCTCCTGTCACAAAGTCAGGACACAACAGTCTTCCGACAGGTATGGACTTCTCACATTATTTTGCTTAACCATCTAAGGGGCACCTATAAAGTTATTGCAAAATCCTATTTTTCAGAAAAGGATTTTAAAAAAATCTCAAATGCTTAAGTATTATTTTAGTTGAAATTGACCCATTTATGAACTGTCTTTGATAATCCATCATCTGAGGGAGTCATAAGCAGTCACTCAGTGTTTCTGTGGAAAGTCAAACATGAGAGTGTTTATATTTTAAAGAATTTAAAACTTCCGTTTAATGTGGTTGGTTTAATTTCAAAACACCAAAAAGAGTTAAATAAAAAATACAGTGTATAATTACAACATCGTATACTTACAACACAGAAAGTGTTTTCAGTTTATCCAGATTTCTCTGGGACATAGTAAATTACATTCTTATGCTCTGTGGTTACTTAAATATTTAATTAAATCTAAGGGAGTACTAAGAAGAATAAAGTAAGGTTCTTGCCCTCAAGGAGGGAAACAAATCAGGGCAATTTATTAATTTTAAAAAGAATATGTGTAAGTAGCAAGAAGACTAGTCGGGAATTCACAAAGAAGGATTGGTGGCTATCTCCTGAAGTAAAAGTGGAGTCACCCCTCTTCTTCTATTTGTGTGTGTTCAAATTTACTAGACATGTTTGTTTTTTAGTAAAAATATTTTTTTAAGAAAAAGAATATGTGAGGTAGCCTTTGATTCTAGTTATAGAGGGCAGCTAAAATTGATCTGTGTAACAGCTATTGGGGTATCTAGTTAATTCTATTCAGACAGAAAATACGAAATTATGAAAAGTGGTTGACACATGGCTACTTAATCCTTTTTCTTGCTGGTGTGTGGACCATTTTTGAACCTGGAGTGAAGTGGTGGGCAGGTGATGAATTTTAACTGCACCTTAGTCCTTAGCGTCAGCCTTGGCTGAGGAAGATGGCAGAATGTGCTTGACTTGCTGTCAGCACTTTGCTGGGGCTGGTTTCCCTGTTGCATAGAGTTTACATTTCAGGAGAGCCAGAAAGGAACCTTTCCTTTGTCTGGGGGTTAAAGAAGAAAGGGAGGAAGAGAAAAGAAAGTGCCAATTATTGTCATTCCACCTCAGTGGGAGGAATTTGTATGTGCTACTCGAGACATGCTGGTCCGCCTCCTGCCGCTGCTTTCTGTGGCCCAGCTGCTTTCTGCACCTTTGCTTCTGGGTGTCCAGCTGAGGGGATGGCAGAGGCTCTTCCAGATGCAAAAGTCTGTATTCTGGGCTGACTGGCTGTCATGAAGTATGAGGACAATGGATATTTTCTAAAAATGTAGTTTAATTTCACTTTTTATTAATCACATCTGTAAAATAACCTAAAAGTGCTATTTTTTCTCTTAAATTTACAGGCTTTGTAAGTTTACTTTGCCATGCCCCTTTATGTCTTTTATCTTCCAATACTTTAGGTTTCATTCTCAAACATTTTTTCCATTTAGGTGTTGCACCCAATCTTCCCACAATACCCTCAGCCTCCGATTTCAACACTGTCCTGTCTAGTGACCAGAACACTCTGGATGGGACCCCTTCTCAGCACAGTATGAGTCAGGATGATGTGGCAGGTGTAGAAGAAGCCAACCAAGGTTTTCCTGCGGTTCAGCTGGCTGATGCCCAGGTGAGCCAGCCTGTCCCTCCAGTTGTAAAATCCTCTTAGGCAGCACTGAGCAGCGGGAGCCATCTCTAATTCACCGTGGAATTTAGTGAAAACCTTAGTTCTGTGCTTGTCTACCTAAAGCCTTCATGCAAAAAAGGAGGAGTTTTCAAAAAGGACATGGGTTAATTAAGCATCTATAGATATCCATTAAACAGAAGAATGGCATAGTTGTTTATCTCATATGGTAACATTGTTTTTTGGAGATACAGATTAGCTAAATATCATGACTAGAAAGATAAGTTTAATATCCTATTATGTTCAGTGTTATGATGAGACTTTTTTTTGAATGAGCAGTGGGGAGCCATTGAAGATTTTAGAGCAGAGGAATAATATGACAAGATCTAAGACATGGGTAGCAATGTGCTAACTGAATTAGCGAAACAAGGTGAAAAGATGAGTTACTGAAACAGATCACACAAGTGGTAATGAGGCTTAGATGGCTGTGGCTTTGATAAGATAAAGATTATGAAGGTCTTATTTAATGGCTTAAATATGGAGAGTACAAAGCAAAATCTTTGAAATCTTTTTAGTTCCTCAAGTGACCAGAGACAAGTGGGAGAGTGGGAGAGTGGGCCACAAGCATTAACATGTTTTAAGTATAATTAGATTACATTTATCTAATTATACAGAAGACCTTTTTGTGTTTCACACTATACATATGAACTGGAGTAGGATAAGAAAAAGCACTACAGTAAATGATGAATTATATAAATTGCACTAATATGAATGTGTTATGTCTTTTAGGTTGTTTTCAAGCCTCTTCTGAGTCACACGGGGATTCAGTCCCAGGACGCGATGCCACTGTGCTACCGCATGTACTTTGGCGAGCACCTTTCGTTTTCTGGGACACTGGACTGCCTCCGAGCAGATATCGTGGACTCAGACACAGCCAAGGAGAGAAAAAACAAAAGGGCAAGAAGGTGTCTTGCATTATTGTTGTTTGCATGTAAAATTTTGTTCAAGGGCAGTAATAACTGGTTTTAATTTTGCTTCATTCTCATGGTAATGAGAAATTAATTTTAATATCTTAATGAAAAGACAATTTCCATTTAACCAAAATAGTAGCCTCATTAACAGGTTACGAGGCCTATTTTAGGCCTCTTTTTGAACCATGTTAGCACATCCATGAGAGTGAGCCACATACATGTGGTGATGTAGACACTTAGAATTTATTTACTGTTGCACTAGTTAAATTTTTATGATCTTATGGATTGTAATTTTGTGCATTTTATTTAGAATTTATTCCTGGCCTCCTTTTTGAGTTGACTTGTTGCAGGTGGTATTTTCTATTAGGAACAGAATAGAGGTCATATAGAGTCTAGCCATCAGAAACAAAGACACAGGAATGCCAAATGTAGTGTGGAGAGAGTTAAGAACCATTTTTTTTACTATCATTCTTTATTGTCAAGGGTGGTTCTTTAGTTTCTTCACTGTTTGTAATATGCTTACTAATAAGATTTGTCTAATATTTTGAGAACATAAATTTTACTTTGGGAAGATTTTGCCAAAGTGTATGGGAATAATAGAATATGGACATAGTTAGCCTTTCTGACATAAGGTTGTTTGTGACATGCTTGGTTTCATCCACTTTGTGCTTTTGCAAGGTAATTTAAAAGTAAAATGCACATCTACCTAACATAGAGCTAAGCTAAATATATTTTTTCATTTAAAATACTATACTTAAAATTTTAAATAATTTAACAAAATTGGCTTTTAAAAATTTCATGACAATTCTGTATATATACATAAAGCCTTCTTTTAGTTTGTTTTAGGTTTAAATATCCGAGGATTTTCTAATGACACAGGAATGTGACAGTTGCATTCTTTTCTATTAAATAGAAGAAAGTCCTTGTTTTTCACATTGTGTGGTACCAAGCAATGACTATTCAAGCTATAAACCTTAATTATTATTAGGATTACTTTTGGTTTTTGATCTTACAAAATGTCAAAAAATTAGTCTTTCTTACTGTTTATTATAAATATATAGAAAATGAAATATATAGTAAAATTAATATTTAGTACATTGTGATTGAAAATATTTTGAAATTGAATTTCTTTCTGTAAAACTCATCAAAGGGTAGTTTGAATAGTTCTTGCCTTCTTGTCATGTGACTCACAAAAAAGAATGAGCACCTTTTCTGTGCCTTGGAAAAATGTCCTACTTCAACTAAGTACTGACCAGTTTCCAACATTTTATCCTTTGCATTTTAATGACATGTAGCATCGTCACAAGTTCCTTTTACTGTGTAGTTTTTTGCCAGAATCACTTCCTCTTGGTTGTCTTCATCCTTTTTGTTGCAGTCAGTATCCTCTTCATGTCAATAAGTGTGACTTCCCTGCGCTCCTTTGGCTGCATATTTAGTTTATAAAATAGCGAAGTGGCAGCATCTCCATGGTCAACTGTTTCTTCTATAGCTCCATTTACATTTAACTGAATTTCACTTCCAGCCTTATAATTTTTTTTGTTTAATTGCTGCATTTTCATTCTTGCTGTCCAAGTCCCTGTTCGATTATCATTATCTTTTTTTTTTTAATGTCACAAAGAGGCAACACACATATGCTTCCCTCTCTGAGTGTGAATGCATAACAAATGTGCATTGACCAATCACTGACAGACTTTGACAAAGTGATATGATTGGTCACTGATCACGATGCCTGTCCATTATTTATGTAGTGACTCGTGGACTGAAGAGCTAGCAACAAGTTTGTGCTTTATGCAATTGTTCACAGTAAATTTTGGTTAAAATTTTGAACCATGTTTTTTGGGAACTGGTGTTATTTAAACTATGTTAACAAATCCCTTCACATTGGAATCATCAGTGCGGTACACCATTATTGGCAAGAAAAATTGTTTTATCTCTTCACTGAAATCATGAACATAAGGCTGATTTTGACTACCGTATTTTTCGGACCATAAGACGCACCTTTTCTTCACCAAATAGTGGGAGGAAAAGTGCCTGCGTCTTATGGTCCGAATAGAAGTAGTGCCTGCGTCTTATGGTCCAAGTTGCAGAGCGGCAGCCGGTCCCCCGGGACCTTCCGTGTCCCTGGGGACTGCATATTTGGTGAAGAAAAAGTGCGTCTTATGGTCCGAAAAATACGGTAGTCAACTTATAAAAAGTTGGCTTAGTGAAAAAAGTAAACTACTTGATTTCATGCTGAAAAGCATTTAAATGACTTATAAACATATTATCTTGGGTTTTATTTTTCTAATAAGTTAATAAAGATTGTACAATTCTAGAAAAGAGGAAATAAAAACCTTGTCATTTTATTTTCACATTTTTAGGCAAGGCCATGTGAATCTTCCTCCACTTGAGTTCAAACCAGCATTAATGTTGGAAACCTTTAGTATCAGTGCAGTCATGATGGAAAAGTCTGTGTGCACCCCTCAGAACTCCACCAATGCTCTTTCTTTCCATGATCTTAACAAGCGTTACTACAACACCTTCCACTGCAACTTCACTATCTCCTGTCAGTCTATAAGCCAGCACGTGGACATGGCTTTGGTTCGTCTCATTCATCAGTTCAGTACAATGATAGATGATATCAAAGCAACTCAGACTGACATTAAACTGAGCAGATACACAGCTGGATCGGCTTCGCCAACACCTACCTTTAGAACCAGAAAACATCGGGATTTCCGCTCCTCTGACTTCAGCCGCAGTTCCAGAGGAAGTCTTAATGGTGGTACCAGAGTAAATAATGCAAAGAACAAACGGACCAACCCTGAAAATAACAAAAAGGAATCTCGAAACAAAAACTCATTGGGAAGATCTGAGAGAAGAACTTCCAAAGTGTCTAGGAAAGGTTCCAAGGACGTGGTGGATCACATGGCCATCCCCATGGATGACTCTGACTCCATCACCGTGTCAGAGCAGAGTGAGCCCTCTGCCGAGTGCTGGCAGAATATGTACAAACTGCTGAACTTCTATTCTCTCATCTCTGATCCAACAGGAATACTGGAAAAATCTTCAGATGCATTTGGACCAGCAGGTAATTGATGTTTCATATTTTTTAAATTGTTTGGAATTGCAAATATACTAAGAAGGGCAGCAGATGGTTTATGATGTTTTCTTTTCTTTCTTTTTTTTTTTTTTTGAAGTGTTTTAAAGCTCTTGTTTCAGTTATTTATTATTGCTCAATAACAAATCACCATTTGGGGCTTAAGCAACAATAATAATTTTAGTGTCTTTCACAATTTCGGCGGGTCAGGGATTCAGAAAGGACTAGGTTGAGCACTCTGGTTCATGATCTGCCATCCAGTGGTTCACGTTGAAATGGTGCAGGGCTGGAGCAGCTGGGGCTGATAAGGCACCTCGCTTTCTTCATGTGGTCTCAGGGTTCTCCACATGGTCTCTCCTTGTGGGCTAGTTTGGGCGACCTCACAGCATGACAGCCTCAGGATAGTTGGACTGTAACATAGTAGTTAGTTTCCCCAAAACCTTGTAAACAAAGAGAACAAAGCAGAAGTGTAAGCCATTTTTATAACCTCATATCAGAAGTGATTGAGCATCAGTTCCATCATACTCTATAGGATGAAGTAATCACAAAGGCCCACCCAGGCCCTGGCTGGTTTTGTTCAGTGGATAGAGTGTCTGCTTGTGGACTGAAGGGTCCTGGTTCTGTTCTGGTCAGGGATGCATGTCCAAGTAGCAGGCTCGGTCCCTGGTGGGGGACGTGTGGGAGGCTGCCAATCAATGATTCTCTCTCATAGTTGATGTTTCTGCCTCTCTCTCCTTTTCCCTTCCTCTGTGAAATCAATGAAAAAAATAAATTAAAAAAAGACCCACCCAGGCTTAAGGAGGAAGAGTCTTAGCATACATCCATCTCCTATTAGGAGGATCAGAAAGTCGCATTGTTAGTAGAGTATGGTTAGATGTTTTGATGTTTTCTTTCTTTTTTCTTTTTTTTTGTGTTTGTTAATCTTCACTTGAGAATATTTCTCCATTGGTCTTTTAGAGAGAGTGGAAGAGAGAGGGAAAGACAGAAACATTGATGTGAGAGAGACACATCCATTGGTTGTCTTCTGTGTGTGCCCTGACCAGGGATGGGCCAGGGAGGAGCCTGCAATCAAGGTACATGCAACTGACCAGAATCAAACCCGGGACTCTTTGATCCCCAGGATGACGCTCTATCCACCTGAGCCAAACTAGCTAGAGCTCTTGATGTTTTCTTCATGTCATAAGTGGATAATTGAGATGCACAGAAGTTGGTGGTCAGGAGAGAATAGTCATGTGGTCAGACACCCTGTGCCCCATTTCCCACCTCTCTAACCTTGTGCAGTGCAATGACTGCTTTCAGTGTGGCTAAGGGAAGATGTGGAAATACTTTAAAAGTAATTTTGGTAGGGAAAAGGAGGAGGAGAGCTGTCCAGGAAAAGGAAGGAAAGAGAAATAAGGCAATGTTTGGAGTTTTCATGTTTAAAGTGTGTTTCTGTTTACTCATGAAGGCGTTCGGAGCCCAACAGAGCCAACCTGTAAGGTGGTGTTTGAGAATGAGCAGGACAGTAGCAGTGTGACGAAGACGCAGAGGAAGCGCAGCTTGGTGACAGCGGAGCCCCAGCATGTCACCCTGATCGTGTTCGGGATCGGCATGGTGAACCGCACACACCTGGAGGCGGACATTGGTGGGCTCACCATGGAGTCCGAGCTGAAGAGGATTCATGGCAGCTTCACACTGAAGGAGAGGATGAAAGGTATGGCACGTTCCCATACTGCTGATGCTTTTCTGAGAACAGACTCCATCTCCCCAATTCCTGCTTGGCAGTTGGTCTAGAAAACAAACTTCTAGGTAGATCAGAGAAATAGTTTATGTAGTTTCTTTTTCCTATTTTTGTTTTATTAAAATTTCCAAATGTTCTGCACTAAGTATTACTTCTGAGATTTAAAATGTCATTAGGCTATTTAATGCCATTTAAGCTCTGTACTGCATGATTGGCATGTTAAACTGAATATTTAGCATTCCAATTTTAACATATAATATACATATATGTATACTTGAACACAGAAATAAAACTTCAAGGAAATTTTAAAAAGTAGTTTAAAATAATTTAAATTTTATGTAACTTTAAAATTATCTTTGTTATTGAATGTATTATCAGTAAAATGCAAATTTAATATGAAATGTAATTATTATCATTCATATAATTATTTTTCATCACATTTAAGATGTATTACATCAAAAGATGACTGAGACATGTGCCACTGCGCATATTGGTGGGGTTAATATTGTGCTGCTTGAAGGGATCACACCAAATATACAGTAAGTGGATCGATTTTTATTCTTAAATTTGTTTGTTATAGTTTATAGGAAACTTAAAATTCATTAGATAAATCCCACACCTGCTGAATTTTGAAATTTATATACTTAGTGTTTCAGATATTATGATTTCTGTCATTAAGAATATTACACAATGAAATGTTCTAGAAAAGTGATTTTTGCCTTTCTGAAAATAGTTTTACTATCTCTTTCACTCCTCTGTAAAAGTAGACTGCTGGGACATTGTAAGATTATGTATCAAGAAAAATGATACACTGTAAATTTTGGTTAAACATATAAGATGCAAAAGCTGGTACAATTCAAATAGTTAAATAAATAAAAAATTAAAGGATATAGACTCTCGGTTTTATGTTAAGCAATCATTACCCATATTCATGTTGGTTTTAAAACTTCCTTTTACCATTTTTGCATTTAAACAGTTTTACTGTAATGCCTAGGAGATCTTTCTAATAGTATAGGGTAAGCTTCTTATAGTGACTACTAGAGGCCCAGTGCACGAAATTTGTATGCTTAATGTTTACAAGCCACCCCCCCTACTTGGTGGGGTAGGGGGGTCCCTCAGCCCAGCCTGTGCCCTCTTACAGTTCAGGAGCCCTTGGGGGATGTCCGACTGATGGCTTAGGCCCCCTGCCCAGAGCAGCAGAGAGGTGGGAGAGGCTCCCAACACCGAGGCTGCGCTCGCCAGCTGTAAGCTGGGCTTCCGGCTGAGTGGCGCTCCCCCTGTGGAAGTGCAATGACCACCAGGGGGAAGCTCCTGCATTGAATGTCTGTCCCCTGGTGGTCAATGTGTATCATAGTCACCAGTCATTCCATCATTCAGTTGATTTGCATATTATCCTTTTATTATATAGGATGGTCTTTGGTTGATTACTTTCCACCCACCCACCCACAATCAGAATGGGGAGGGATGTGGGAGGTTGGCCCATCCAGGGAGGGACCACGAGAGAGCTCCAGGGCATTTCTGGCCCATCTCACTCAGTCTCAATCAGCTGGACCCCAGCAGCAAGCTAACCTGTTCGGAGCATCTGCCCCCTGATGGTCAGTGCACATCATAGTGACTGGTTGATCAGTTGACAGTCTGCCCCCCTGGTGGTCAGTGAATGTCATAGCAATGGTTGAGCAGGCTAGTGTATCATTAGCATATTATACTTTGATTGGTTGAATGGATGACTGGACAACGGACACTTAGCATGTTAGGCTTTTATTATATAGGATAACATTCTATATCACTTTTCTTTTGACTGTCCTTTTCCTTAGTTCTATTCTTGGATCTGTTTAGAATTATTACCTTTATACATGATATTCAGATTATTCATCTATTATCAATACATTAAACCACTTACTGGTTCATACAACTTGGGATTTTAGACCTTCATTCCTAATTTCCTTTCAATGAGCAGTTCTATGTTAAAATTATAAAAGGTGCTTAGGTCAGATTTTGAGAATTTGCTTATAGATTATAACTAGTTATATATGTCCTACAATGGTCCTAGAAAGCCTCTATCATATTAAATACAGACTAAATAGGGGATTTGGTTCAGCATTGTAAATATTAAACAGTCATAGATTGACTAGTTACAGGTCTATTAATAATACTTTAAACATGGATAATGTGATAGCTGTTTGGGGGGAATATTTCCTGAAATAGATATGTAAGTCTTGTTGGAGAATTTGGACTTGAAACCTTGGAATGAAAGAGAACATATTTTATTTTAGCTGTCTGAATGGTCCAGTTTATATTTCTTAAGTCTTTTGAAAGACCAGGAAATCCAGTAGTTGGGAGAGAAAAGATCTTTCCTGATCATTCACTATGGGAGAGAGGCTCTCATGTAACAACTATTATCTTAAGAAGCACCTACTGTGGAGCCTCAAAGAGATTATTTCACAATTCCGTGACATAGGGAGGTTTTATTCCCCTTTAGGGAATAATAAATTAAGATTCAGAAAGATCAAAGTGTTTGCCTAAAATGCTTCACATGGTACAGTAAGAAGGAAGAGAGGCCTGAACCTGGCCTCCGGCACCTGCTTTGCTGCTTCTGTAGACAGTCTTCACAGAGCTCAGGCTCCACCTCTCCTGTGGACGAAATTTAAAGTACCATGCTCACCAGCCTATTCAGAAAGTAAAACAAATTTCTTTACATGTCCTATGTGTTTTACTTACTGTCCAATTGGACCCCTTGTCTCCATCATTTTCTATTAGCTGTTAAGAGAAGGGCATAAATAGTCTCTAAACTTGCAAAAGCATATTTATCAAACAGACTTTCTAAGTATTAGATAGTTGATTTTTTTTTTGCCTTTAGGAAACACACACACACACACACACACACACACACACACACACACACACACCATAGGAAAGATCCCTTAAGTTTTATATTTGAAAAATAAAAGTTATTACTCACTGCTAGATTGTAGTAGTGCTAAGTATTCCTGGACTTATTCTTTGGCTTTTTATTTCCAATTTCAAAGAAAAGGAAACAACTAAAAAAGTAATTTAAAAGGTTCTTTGAAGGAAAATTGTAAAAGTGGGAAATAAGAAAGCTTTCCAGATGATTGGTCATGTTGTAACTGATTTATGCATGAATGCTTATCTGCTTCCTTTTTGTTTCCTGCTTTCTCTTGAATCTTCATCTGTAGACTGGAGGATTTTCCTACATCTCCTACAAGCACAGCCAAACAAGAGTTTCTGTATGTCATATTATTATTTTTCATGGGCTTTATGATTAACATAGCACTGAATAGTTTTAAGGATAATGTTATCTGCATGGCTGTGAATGTATGTAGTTAGTTATTATTTTGTAGTTTTAACATACACCCTTTTGTAGATTAAAGATAACTGGTATTCAGCGAACACACAGGTAAAGGCTACCTTTTTGCTTTGTTGTGGAAAGATTGTAGCACTGTAGGTGTGTGTTGCTTGTGCTCTTTTTAGACATGTTACTGTCAAAATTTATATTATCACATATCCTTGTTAATGGTTGATGGGACAGTAAAAGCCAAAGTGTTTCACTTTGCAAAAGATTTTTCACTAATTGCAAAAATAATTATTAAAACTAGCATTGAAAATACCTACACATCTCAACCTTATGGTCCTGTTTTAAGATGAGGAGCGCTTATTGCTCTGTTGACAGATTTATATGACTTTTCTATATGTGCTTTTGTATTTTGAGGGTCTTGATTTGACTCATGTATACCTGATATTTTGTAGTAGTGAGCTTATTGAGTACTATTATTTAAAAAATATATTTTATTGATATTTTACAGAGAGGAAGGGAGAGAGAGAGCCAGAAATGTTGATGAGACAGAAACACCGACCAGTTGCCTCTTGCACCCCTCCCACTGGGGATGTGCCCGCTATCAATGTACATGCCCTTGACCGGAATCGAACCCAGGACCTTTCAGTCAGCAGACCGACGCTCTATCACTGAGCCAAACTGGTTTCAGCTTGAGTACTATTTTTAAATATATCACATGAGTCTTATCACTGCGACAAATTAATGTGTTACTTAGCTTTGGTTATTTCTTTAGGCACGTTGTGTAAAATTTGAATATGCTGAATAAATTTAAGTTCCATGCTGGTAAGATTACCATACATGGTGAGATTTATTTCATTGCATATTGATAACAGGACATATACATAATATCAATTACCAGCCCTTTGTTGAGATTAATGTGATCTATATCTCTTTATCAGCCAATTAAAAGTACTAAAAAAGAATAAATTCACTAATTTTAAATTAGAGAAAGTATTGTTTTCTAGAAATCACTCTTCCATATTAATGCCATCTTAATAGGTATTGGGGGGAAAAAAACTACTAGTAACTCATAGTAGCTGAAGAGGATTTATTGTTTTCCTTTCACCACTGAGTGCTTTGCTAAATCTATTTATTTTTCAAGAATCCTTTGCTCATTTGAAAGATAGTATTTATGTTAGAAGGCATCTTTTTACTATCTGGGCCTTTCTTGGTGCAGTTCATTCACAGGTACCTTTCCATTGTATGTCAAAGACTGCTTTGTCATGGTTTCTGCACATGTGACCTATCACATGCTATCTGTGTAATTCCATAGTTGCCATCTTGAGAGCCATTCTTCTGCTGTACTTCTTTCTGCTCATTCATTTCACAAGATTCAGTGAGTGCTTATCACATTCAGGGTACTGTTCTAATCATGGGAAAGAGAGCACAAGAGATCAAGAGAGAGGATATCTCTGCTTTATGTCTATATCAGTAAAGCGTAGCAGTTTTTAAATAAGTAGTAGTTACCTGTTGTGAATTGGACTTTTGTCATTTCTTTGTTACTCTCTGAAAATAGAAAATCCAAGTAATTTATTTTTTTCCTGTTAATTTCTCTTAGTATATTTTAATATATTAGATTGTTATTAATGTTTAGATTTTAAGAAGTATATTGGATTTTTATCCTTTCATATTCAGTGTTTATGCTTTCTTAATGGTTGTATATATCCTAAAATAAGTTGGAGAATAGTAGAGTTCTGAATGGAGGGGGAAAAAAGTGAAAATGGAATTTTGTGTTGCATGTATGTAATGTGTCAGTGTTCATGCTTTTACTTACATAAGATCCCAGACATGTGTCCTTCTATAAAGTCTGTATTAAAATAGAATATTTGGTGTATCTAGAAAACATTTTAAAATAGATGTATTTCAATATTTATAGAATACTTATTTCTTCAATGCATGATTTAAATGCATGAAAAAAATCTTAATGTGTTTAGTTCATTGAGCAACTTAAAAGCATTTGTCTTGCTCTCAGAAATACTACTTTTCAAAATTTATCTTTACTTGGCTATATTTTAATAGCCCTCCTTTCCTGTTGCTAGAACTGTAGTGAAATGCAGTATTGCCAAGTCCCAGGCCCTCTACAGTGCCCAGAGAGGATTGAAGACAAACAATGCTGCTGTGTTCAAAGTCGGAGCTATCAGCATCAATATTCCACAACACCCCGCCACCTTACATAGCATGATGGTTCGGAGTTCTCACCAGCTGTCAAAACAGATCTCAGACCTCATCAGACAACCTTCTACACTGTAAGTTATTCTGTCAAGCTTTGTCATTCTCTACAGTTCTTTGCCCCACATAGGGGCAGGATCTTTGACCACATGGGGGCAGCCATCTTATGTGTTGGAGTGATGGTCAATATGCATATTACTCTTTTATTAGATAGGATGGTAGGCCACAGCAGTAATAGTCTTACAAGCAACAGTAGAGTACACAATGCTAAAATCATGGAATTTGGAAGCAAACAAACCTGAATCTGAAGTCCAGTTAGTTTTACATTGATGGTATGAATGGTCTTGGTGTTATAGCATTCCAATTTATATTGTGATTACTTCTGTTTGTTTGTTTTTCTGGATCATATTTTTAATGGCTTTTTCTAGGAACTCTTAATATGGTCTGGAATTAGAAATATAACATCTGTTTATGTATATTTTTGCTACTTTTATTAAGAACTCCAATAATTTTATATAATAAAATGGTAGCCATTGTGTTTCTTAAAACTTACTATTTTTTGCTTTGTAGCTCACAGCCTGTAAAAGAAGATGTTGCAACTCCCCTACCTTCTGAAAAAACTCCAACGAGTGTTAATCAGACCCCTATTGAAACAAATGAATTTCCTCAGCTGCCGGAAGGCTTAGAGAAGAAGCCTCTGGTCCTGAAGTTCAGCACCATGCTGGATGGCATTGCCATTGGAGCTGCACTGCTGCCCTCCCTGCGGGCTGAGTACAAGATGGGCAGGATGCGGAGCCATGGGATGACAGGTAGCATCTGCTTCCAAATTCTGTCTCAGAATGTAGTATAGGTTTTATAATTAGCAATTGTTTGATGAAAAGATATATTTGGTTTTATAGATACTATATGAAAATTTAAATAATTTTAATCAGAACACTTAAATTTTATTAATGATATTCCTCAGTCAAGTAACAGCTGTCAGTACACCTCTCTTGAAGGCCAATTCTCCAGTTAAACTTAAGTTGAATAAATTTCTACATCTGTCAGTTTCCTGTTGCCTGAATAATGTGGTTTATGTTCAGATCAAGCGCCTTCAGCTCAAATTAGAGATGATTTGACTTCTTCAAAACAGCTACTTCTGTAAGATTTTGTGATCCTCATATATCCTGACCGAAAATGCTTTGCTATTTTATTTTTATCCTGAAATGTATCATAAATAAATTTAAATGATATACACACAGTTTAAAGAATAATAAAGAACTGTGAACTCATCAGTCTGTTACACATCTAAGAATTAGAAAATACCAGTACCTTGAAGTCTCTTTCAAGGGTTACCACTACCAGATAACATTCCCATGGCTGCTCAGGGGATAACTACTATCATGAATTTGTGTCCCCAGTCTTTTACTTTTCTTACCGCACACTCATAAATGACTTAAAGTTTATTTGCTGTTGCCTGTTTTGAACTCCATTTACATGGAATCCTCCCACTAACATATCTTTTAACTTGTAATTTTGTTTTTGCTATACATTTTGTTTGAAGTTCATCTGTTTATATGTCTGTGGCTTATTCATTTTTCACTGAAATATAGTAGTAGTTCATTAAGTGATTGTATTACAATTTATTCTGTTACTGATGGACCTTTGGCCCATTTTACAACATTGATATTACAGTCGTTCTCATATACATGTCCTGGTGTACAGTTTCTCAAGGGTGGTTACTGGGAGTGGACAGCTAGACTGGGGTAAATGCCTCTTCACCGCACTTGGAAATACAAACCTTTTCCGAAGTGCTTGTGCCTGCCAGTATTTACTCTCCCACCAGCTGAGATGAGAGTGCCTTTTGTTCCACATTCTGTCAATACTCCTAAATTTTTGCATCTCTGGTAAATGTAGAATAGTACTTCATTGTGGTTTTAATTTATATTTCTGCAATTACTAATGAAACTGTTTTTTTTTTATATTATTAAGAGGCCCTTATATGTTTTCTCACATGAAATTCCTTTTGATGGTTCGCATTTGTTTTTTCTTACCCATTTTAACATTGAGTCATTGTATTTTTCTAGATTTACAGTAATTCTTTATATATTTTGTATATTAAAATCTTAGATATTATATGTTTAATATATATTGTCACCCAGTCATAGGGTTATCATTTCACTTTGAGTTGTCTTTTGATCAATAGATATTTTATTGTCAATGAATTTACCAATATTTTCCTCTATCATGTGCATTTTTAAATTGTTTTTTGTTAATCCTTACCCAAGAGTATTTTTTCCACTGATTTTTAGAGAGTGGAAATGAAGGAGTGAGGGAAGGAGGGAGGAAGAAAAAATGGAAGGAAGCAAGGGAGGGAGGGTGGGAGAAACATCGATGAGAGCGAAATATCCATCAGCTACCTCCTGCATGCTCTGTACTGGGGATCCAGCCTGGAGCTCCCCTTCCACCATCTTCCCCCGAAACATGTGTCCTGACCTGGAATAGAATTGGTGACCTCTTGGTACATGGGACTATGCTCAACTAACAACCACACCAGCCGGGCTCTATCTATATGTCTTAAAGAAATTCTTTTCCTCCCAGGATCATGAAAATATTCTATGTTTTTTAGTAAATGTTTTAAAGGTTTACTTTTTATATACTTCTTAATCTATATAGAAATGATTATTATTTTTCTTTAATTTGGTGTCTGGAGTAGAATGCATAACCAGTTATCTCAGCATCAAGTATCAACTAATCTGTTTCCCCCCGTGGTATATAATCCACTTCTGTCATTTATTAAGTGTTTATATATGTGGTTTCTATTTCAGAGTTCTCTGTTATGTTTCATTGCCCTATTTGCACCAATATCACATTGATAACCTGGCCTTTTCTTATTTAGGAGTTGTCTTGGTTATTTTTGGTTTGTGCTCCTTCATACACATTTTATAATCCATTTGTCAAGTATATATGTTTATATGCCTATATATGTAGGGAAAATAGTCTGTTTAATGCTTTGAGTGGAGAGAATTGGTAATGTGCAGAACACCATCAGTAGACTTGGTTGGTTGGAAAGGAGCACGTGGGTATATGTTACACAATACATGTGACAGTCAGTGATAGAGCTCGATTTTCATAAGGTATCTACTACTACTTTTTAAAAATATATATATTTTATTGATTTTTTACAGAGAGAAAAGGAGAGGGTTAGAGAGCTAGAAAAATCAATGAGAGAGAAACATCGACCAGCTGCCTCCTGCACACCCCCTACTGGGGATGTGCCTACAACCAATGTACATGCCCTTGACCAGAATCGAACCTGGGACCTTTCAGTCCACAGGCTGACTCTCTATCCACTGAGCCAAACCAGTTTCGGCTCTACTACTTCTTAGTTCATTTTTCTTGCACCTATTTGTTATAACTCTTCTATAATAAGGGTAATTTTTTTCCTTTTTGCCTTCTATGAAACGAAAAACATTGTGTTTTTCTAGCACCTAATACAATGTTGGGCACCTAGTAGGCTTAATACATAGTTTTTGCTGGCTTAATAATACTTACTGACTGACTCTTTATAGTAACCATACATGTATTAAAAAGATAAGAAATACAAGCATATTTAAATATCTTTCCCATATCTTTCAATATAGGTTTTGGGATATGTATATATTTTTCTTAGGCACCATTTTTGAACAAAATAAGGAATAAATGGATGAGTGAGCACCTGAATGAACAAGCAATAACGTTTCTTCTTTCTTACAGGTGCACAGACTAGGTTTACATTTGAGCTGCCAAATCACAGGCTGCGTTTTACTTCAAAAGTTTCTGCCACAGATATGTCAACTATTCCTCCTTCTGCCAGTCTTAATCTGCCTCCTGTTACTATGTCTGGGAAATATATCATGGAAGAGCATGATAGTTATTCAGATCAGGTGTGGAGTATAGATGAACTGCCTTCAAAACAAGGGTACTTTTTACAGGGAAATTACCTACGCTGTGTAGCTGAAGTAAGTTTACTTTTTAATTTTCTTACTCTTTGTAATTAGAGGCCTTCAAGTTTTAGGTGTATCAAACAAAATACATAGTGATCCAAACTTTTAAGAATTATTAAACCATTTATTTCTACAGAATTCTGTACTGAATCTGGTATGTGTATGTGTGTGCATGTGCATGTGTGTGTGTGTCCCTCTATAGGTTAATTGAAGCATGGTCTTTTTTAAGTCATCTTTGAACTCATTATTTCTTACATTCGGTTTCACATCATCTCTGTAATATTTTCAGGGTTCATTTTATTATAATGACATTTATTTATGGTTCCAATAATACAAAAGTGGCATTAAAAATAAATATTAATGTAGATAAAATTTCAATTTTAAAATGATCAAATTACATAGTTAAATTATAATTTCCATTCATTTTCAAATGATTTATTCCTATTTGCCACTGTTACTTGTTGTTGTTTTTTTAATTGAGGGAATGGCCTGTAATAGGCCAGTAAAGTATTAGAGAATATGAATATTTTTAACCTTTCTTCAAAGTAATTGATTTAAAATAGCATGTAGATAATTATCCACAGAGTTTGGGATTACTTATGTGAGCAAAAATGTATTTAAAACTATGTCAGTCAGTAGTGTCAGCCTAATGCTCTAATTTTGTTTGGCAGGTTGGTTCTTTTGAACATAATCTCACAACTGATCTTCTAAACCACTTGGTGTTTGTCCAGAAAGTGTTCATGAAGGAAGTTAATGAAGTAATACAAAAAGTCTCTGGTGAGCATGTAGCAGCAGGTTTTGTTCTCATGGGCTGCATCGTCTGTGGGTCTGTGATAGGAGCATTGAGCATGTCCTTTGGATATAATTGTTGAATGACTCCCTGGAAATAAGGTGTGTCTGTTCTGGTTTTCCAGCCTACACGTACTTTTGCTTATTACTTTTCTCGTGTGTAATACATACAATCATGATTTATAAAATTCACAAAGCTCCTTTGTGTTTACCTTAAGAGAGAGAGAGAGAGCGCGAGAGCGCTTTTTTTGGTATGTCTATTGACCAAACCTGTCTTACTCATTTAGGAACAAAATTTAGATCAATATTAAGATTGCCGCCTTATTCTATACCCAGTGGTGACTATATGCTGGCTACATGGTAAATTGTTTATAACAACCTATACATTTTGCTATCTCTCAAGAGTAGATTACAATTGAACTTTTTAATCACAGGTTTTCATTTTAATGAGAAATACACATTTGATATTTAAAATGTTTAATTGAATTTTAATTTACAAGATGAATTATTAAGATGAATTAGGGTAGAAAACAAGTTGACTCTGTTTAATAGTTCTTGAGGCTAAATATTTTCAATATGAATATAATCATGTCAAAATAATAACTAGACCACATCTATAAATTTAATTCATAATGGGGTAAAGAACTGTGGAGTTAATGTGACTAATATAATAGTGTTTCTTATATTTCTATAAATTAAAATGATTATGTAGCAAATTTTGTAAGAGGTGGAGCATTTGCTTTTAAATTTTAAGAAAAAATTTTTTTCAGAGAGATCGAAGATGGCTGTTAATGGGAAGGCAGGCTGCAAGATAGTGTGTGAGTGAGAGAATGAAAGGAGAGTGTGTGGACGTACAGGGAGTATCTGTTTGTGAGTGAGGGACAGCTGTATTCCAAGGGACTGTTGGGGACTGGGCTCTCCTGACTGGGCAGCCTCCACTGCCACCTTGAGACTGCGCCACCTTGAAGGGGAGAGTGGCTGTGATCAGAAGCCTAGCCTTACCTTCAACTGGGATGAATCAGATACCTGCCTGGATCCTATAACCACAACACTTAGGGACCAGCTGCAAATCCATGAACACTGGGTCTCAAGCAGCGTGAATACACGGAATTGGATGAGCTCTGCACCTGTTCACAGAAAGGTCAGATTTCTCCCAGAGAAAGTCAACACAGGAGAGAGAGAGTTAATAACCAGACACCCAGAGAGGAGAGATCAGGGAGACAAAGAAACAACCTGCATACAAAAGAAAAGGAGGCATCACCAGAAAAGGAAGTAAACAAAATGGAGGCAAGTAATATGTTAGAGAAAGAATTCAGATAAATGGTCATAAGGTCACTGAAAAGGTTGGAAGACAACTTCAACAGTATATGTAAGAACCAAGAGGAAATGAAGAGAACCAAGAAGAAATGAAAAATGACATCACTGCAATAAAGAATGAAATAGAAAGCTTCAACAGTAGAAGTGGAGGACCTCATCAGTGAGCTAGAAGACAATGTAGGGGGAAAAAATACCCAAGCAGAGCAGCATCTAGAAAAAAACACTTAAAAAACAGGAGAGGCTAAGGGAATTTTGGGACAACACTAAAGAAAACATCATCTGCATAATACGGGTGCTAGAAAGAGAGGAAACTGAGCAAGGAATAGAAAACCTGTTTGAAAAAATAATGACAGAAAACTTCCTGGATATATGGAAGAAAAAACACACAACTCCAAGAAGCTCACAGAGTCCCAAACAAAATGAATCCCAAAAGATCGAAACGAAGGCACGTTATACTTAAATTGACAAACACAAATGACAAAGTAAGAATCTTAAAAGTGGCCAGAGAGAGACAGAAAGTTACCTACAAAGGATGCCCCATTAGACTAGCGACTGATTTCTCAACAGAAATACATCTGGCCAGAGGGAATGGAATGAAATATACAAAGTCTTGCAAAGAAAGGGTCTGAATCCAAGAATACTGTACCCAGAAAGGCTATCAATCAAAATTGAGTGTGAAATCAGGAGCTTCACGGACAAAAAAGGACTAAGGGAGCTTATTATCACCAAACCAGCAATGCAAGAAATGCTGAAGGGTCTGATTTTAAAGGAAGAAATAGGAAGCGAAGCATTAAATTAGAAAGATAATACATCATGACCAGTAGGATTTATTCCAGGGATGCAAGGATGGTACAGTATCCGCAAATCAATAAATGTGATACATCACATAAGCAAACAGAAACAAAAATCACATAATCATATCAATTGATGCAGAAAAAGCTTTTGACAATATCCAAAGCCCTTTCTTGATTAAAAAGTCTCAGCAAAGTGGGAATAGAGGGATCATACCTGATTATAATAAAAGCCTTATAAGACAAACCTACAGCCAACATCATACTCATTGGGCAAAAACTAAACCCATTTCCCCTAAGAACAGGAATAAGACAAGGATGCTGATTGTTCTTTGTGGTACTAGAAGTATTAACCATAGCGATCAGACAAGAAGAAGAAATAAAATTAAATTGGAAAAGAAGAAGTAAAACTGTTCTTATTTACAGAAGACATGATACTATACATAGAAAAACCCAAAGACTCCATCAAAAAACTTCTAGACCTAATAAATGACTTTGGCAATGTAGCAGGATACAAAATTAACACCGATAAATTAATGGTCATTTTATACACTAATAATGAACTTACAGAAAGAGAAATGAAAAAAAAAAATCCCATTTACCATTGCACCAAAAAAAAAAAAAAATTAAGATACCTGGGAATAAACTTAGGGTGTAAAAGAACTGTACTTAAAAACTACAGGACATTGAAAAAAGAGATAGAGGAAGACATAAATGGGAGAACATACGATGTTCATGGATTGGCAGAATCAACATCATTAAAATGTCCATACTACCTAAAACAATCTATAGATTCAATGTAATACCTATTAAAATACCAATGTCATATTTCAAAGATTTAGAACAAATGCTCCAAAAATTCATCTGGAATAAATTAAAAACAAACAAAAAGACCCCAAATAGCCACAGCTAGCCTTAGAAAGAAGAACCAAGTTGAGGGATCGCAATAACAGATATCAAGCCATATTACCAAACCACTGTTCTCAAAACAGTCTGGTACTGATACAAGAAGACATATAGACCAATAGAACAGAATAGAGAACCCAGAAACTGACCCAAGCCATTATGCTCAATTGATATTTGACAAAGGAGGCAAGAGCATACAATGGAGTCAAAACAGTTTCTTCAATAAATGGCGCTGAGAAATTTGATCAGATACATGCAAAAAAATGAAACTAGATCACCAACTTACACCATACACAAACAAAAACTTCAAAATGGGTAAAGGACTTGAAATGTAAGACGGGAAACCATAAAAATCCTATAAGACTCCATACGCAGCAAAATAGCAGACGTATGTCGTAGCAATATCTTTACAGACACAGCTTCTAGGGATGGATACTAAAAAGAAAATAAACAAATGGGACTACATCAAAAATAAAAATCTTCTGCATACCCAAAGAACCATCAACAGAACAACAAGAAAGCCCACTGCATGGGAGAACATATTTGCCAATGTTATCTCAAATAAGGGTTTAATCTCCAAAATTTACAGAGAACTCATACAACTTAACAAAAGAAAGATAATCTAATAAAAAAATGGACAAAGGACATAAATAGACACCTTTTGAAAGAGGACATTCAGAAAGCCCAGAGATATATGAAAACATACTCAAAGTCACTAATCATCTAAGAAATGCAAATCAAAACAGCAATGAGGTACCACCTCACACCTGTCAGATTGGCTATCATCAACATATCAACAAATGACAAGTGCTGGTGAGGATGCGAAGAAAAAAGGAACCCTCTTCACTGCTGGTGGGAATGCAGACGGTGCAGCCACTGAGGAAAACAGTATGGCATTTCCTCAAAATTTTAAAAATGGAACTGCCTTTTTGACCCAGTAATGCCACTTTTAGGAATATATCCCAAGAAACCAGAAACACCAATCAGAAAGGATATATGCACCCCTATGTTCATAGCAGCACAATTTACAATAGCTAATATTTTGAAATAGCAGATGAGTGAATTAAAAAACTGTAGTATATCAACACAATGGAATACTATGCTGCTATAAAAAAGAAGGAATTCTTACTATTTGCAGCAGCATGGATGGAACTGGAGAGCATTATATTAAATGAAATAAGCCAATCAGTGGAAGAAAAGTACCATATAATCTCACTCATTTAGGATAATAAAGAACATTATAACTTAATGAGCAAAAAGATAGAGATACAGAGGCAAAGAATAATCGAACATACTGTCAAATTACAGTGGGATGGCTGTGGAGGGTTGGGGAGGGAGGGAAAGAGATTAACCAAAGGACATGTATGCATGCATATAAGCATAACCACTAGCTGCAAGACACAGGTGGAGGCGGGGGTGAGGGCATGTGCCAGGGGAGGCCAGAGGAAGGTCATTGGGGGAAAAAAATGGAGGCATATGTACTACAATTTGTAATAATTTAAACAATAAATTTTTTTCAGGCACCAAATAAAAGATAATCAAGGTAGTGATAGATCAACACAGGACAAGTAGAATTCTTATGAATTGACTTTTTTGAGATAAAATTGACATATTAGTTTCAGGAATATAACATAATTTGATATTTATATATACTGCGAAATGATGACCATGATTAATCTAGTTACCCTATATCATCATACAAAATTATCATTTTTTTTTCTTGTGATGAGAACTTTTAAGATTTACTCTCTTGGAAACTATCCAATAAGCAGCACAATATTATTGACTGAAGTTACCACACTGTACATTACATCCCCGGTCTTACTTGTTTTACATCTGGAAGTGTGTGACTTTTGCCCTCCTTCACCCAGTTTGCCCAACCCCTAACTCTTTTTCCCCTCTAGCTACAAACCAATCTGTTTTCTGTATTTGTGAGTTGTTGTTTTTTGTTTTTCTTTTTGTTTTGGATTCCACTTCTAAGTGATCCGTTTGACTTATCTCACTTAGCATAACCCTCAACATCCCTCTATATTGTTATAAGTGCAAGAGTTCTTTTTTTTAAAATATTTTATTGATATTTTACAGAGAGGAAGGGAGAGAGATAGAGAGCCAAAAACGTCGATGAGAGAGAAACATCGACCAGCCGCCTCCTGCACACCCCCCACCGGGGATGTGCCCGCAACCAATGTACATGCCCTTGGCCGGAATCGAACCCGGGACCCTTCAGTCCGCAGACCGACGCTCTACCACTGAGCCAAACCGGTTTCGGCAACAAGAGTTAAAAAAGAAAAATAATAACCAAGGTCCTTTTTTTTATGCTTTTTTGAAAGCCCATAAAAGATTAATTTTTATCTTAAGCAAACAAAAACTGCTCTTTTATCTGTTTGCTTCTTGGCTTATTTGATGCATCTATGGTCCTTAATAGGAAAAAACTTCTACCCCATCTGTATGCTCTCTGGGCTGATTATGAACTAAACATACAAACAGAAAGGCATATCATTTTAAGATAGGAGATTCGAAAAATAAGCATTCAGAGAAGTTCATAAAAGGAAAGAGAAGTAGATATAGAAGTTATATATTAAAATATTAGAACGTTATTCCGTGAGTGGGCCACATTGCATGGGCAACAAATTGACTTTTAATAGGAACTTAACCTCCAAGGTCTCCATTCCTCATTTAAAAAACTTTACACAATAATCTTTGCTGTCACACTCTTTATTGTTAACATGTATTACCTTATTTTTCATTTCTCAACTTTTATTTTTTCTTTTGCACATCAAAATGTAAACAACAAAGTTCACATTTTTGATCGAAGAAATTAGTCCAGTTTACTTTTTTGCCTCCAATACATTTTATGGCCTGTATAATCACTTTTGGTTTTATTCAGATAATGTTTTAATTTAGTCCTTATAAATGTCCTTAAGAAGTATCCATGGATTATCCCTGGCTTATATACAGTAACCTGCTAAAAACTTTGGTTTAATGCTCAGTCAAAAAACAAAAAAACAAAAAAACAAAACAAAACTGTTTTGTGTGTTGTTGTTTTTTAATGCACAAAATAGAAATTTTTCTTTTAAAGAAATTATACCAATCTTTCAATTATTTAACCTCTTTTAGGCGGGGAGCAGCCGATTCCTCTCTGGAATGAACACGATGGGACAGCAGATGGAGAGAAGCCTAAGATTCTACTGTATTCCCTCAACTTGCAGTTTAAGGTGACATAGCAATAAGAAATTTACTCTTAGAAGGATTTTTCAAATTAATTAATGCCTGCTTTTTATTAAAAAAAAATCATATGAGAAATAAATATGCCAGACGCAGAATAGAAATGAAGTATATCCACTAATGAAAATGCTTTACAATTGTTTGACTATTATCTAGACCTATTCCTGTTTGCATTTTTTCAGTTTGTAATATTTCTGCATTTTAAAGAGCCTTGGTTATCTTTCCATGCAGAACATTTAGATTAACCTGCAAGAAATATTTTGTGCACTTGTCCAGTTAACAGTAATACCTTAATAGAAACCGTATTTCCAATAAATAAGACATTAATTTTAGTAAAAATAAAATTCTTCTTACCAAATACTTACTTAATTACAATATATTTATAATTAATCCATGAACAGTCTAGATTTTTAATACAAAAGACTGAAGTGAAATTTAATAGCTAAAGAGAGTCCCTACTAATGAGAAATTAAAGAATGTTGGCTGTTTTATCAGTTTATTAGACATCCTGTGTATGTTTTAAAACATTCCATTTTATTTATTGTATTGAATGTTTTCATTGGAGTGTGTGGACATTGTTGACTTAAGAGTCCTTTTTTCCTTCTAACATTTAATCTGCTAGGGTATTCAAGTCACAGCTACAACTCCATCAATGAGAGCTGTGAGATTTGAAACTGGATTGATTGAACTAGAACTTTCGAACCGACTTCAAACCAAAGCCTTACCAGGAAGCAGCAGCTATCTGAAACTATTTGGTAAATGCCAAGTGGATTTGAATTTGGCATTAGGACAAATTGTCAAACATCAGGTGAGTGCAGAATGTGTTGACATTAGAACTGTAGCCATTACATTTTGCACATCAATTCCAACTACTTGAAATATCACTATATTTATGAAAATATTTTAAGTTGATAAAATTTTTTATTGTAAATTCTAAAGAAAATTAATTTATGAAGGTCTTTACAATTTTACCTTGGTATTTCATTTAGTATTTTGGTGGTATATTGTTATAGTTTAGTGCAAATGCAATCACGTGAAACTTAATCCATTATCTTCACAAGTATGTGCTTATAATGTCTCTTTATCTTATTAAACATTGTTTTTATTTCAATGCTTTGCACTAACATTGGTGAACTTTTAAAATGTTACTAGGTTTTGCCCTAACCAATTTGGCTCAGTAGATAGAGCCGACGTCTGCGGACTGAAGGGTCAAGGGCATGTACCTTGGTTTTGGGCACATCCCCAGTATGGGGTGTACAGGAGGCAGCTGATTAATGTTTCTCTCTCATTGCTATTTCTACCTCTCTATCCTTCTCCCTTCCTTTCTGTAAAAAATCAATGAAATATATATATTTTAAATGTTACTAAGTTTCTCAGTTGTGCTGTAATATTGGCAAGTTTTACATACCATAATGTTAAACATGTATGTTGTGAAACATATATATGCATACACAGCAGTAAATCAAACTGTATTTTATGAAAATTAATATTCACAACTTATAAAGTTTTGGGTGTCTTGTTTTATTTTGCTAAAAATTATATAGATTTTGACCTTTTCCCTTCTGTGATTTGAAGAACTGATTAAATGAATATCAATCACACTATCAAAATTGAGTTACCTATATTAAAGAATATGTGGAATTAATAAATAAATAAAAATTTCTTGTCATTTTTAGGAAAAGTTAATTTGTTCAAATAAAAACATTTTGAGAGGAGTTCTTTAATATATTGTTGTTCAGAATATGGACCTCATCCTCGATTTTGAACGAACTTGATGTTTGACTTTCCATTTAGTTCTTAAATACCTATTCATATTTTATATTGGTTTCAGGTGTTTGTGGAATAGCTAAGGTATATATTATTGGTGCATGAAATTGAGAAAAATAAACTATAGTTGTTTTGGTACATAAAAAAATGATGTTAAAAGTTTTAGTTTCTTTTATTAAAACACTTTCTATTATTTGATTTTATTGAACTTTTAATTTAGGTTTATGAGGAAGCTGGTTCTGATTTTCATCAAGTTGCCTATTTTAAAACCAGAATTGGATTAAGAAATGCCCTCCGAGAAGAAATCAGTGGCTCTTCAGATAGGGAAGCTGTGCTTATTACCTTGAATAGACCAATCGTGTATGCGCAGCCGGTGGCCTTTGACAGAGGTGAGAGTCAGGCAAGACTTTCTTGTTGGATTTAGAATTGTTGGGAATGATATCAGATAAATTAAATCACTGTAGTTCACCAGTGTAAATCTAAAATGGGAGCATCTCAACAGTTTCTTGCTTATTCCCTTCAGTTTTTAGTCATTTTACTTGTTAAAGTTATTTGCTTCCTACACAGATTGTAATGCTGAGTTTTTTAGTTTGGGTAACTAATGTACTCATTTGGTTTGGTAATGTCTTTATTTGTTTATACTCTAAACATTGATTGTGTGGTGTCTAGACATAGAATCTGAATATGGAAAACAGTATCCTGCCCTCCAGGAACTCGCAGCCCTGTGGTAGGAGCTAAGTGGACTCATAGCAGAGTTAGAGATCCATGTTCTAGGGCAGTGTTTCCCAAACTTTTGACATATGTGTACCCCTTCTATAATTTTTGTAATACTGAGTACCCCTCGTCAAAAAAAAAAATGGATGTATTTTAATAACAATTAAAATATATTTATTTTTTATGTTTTTGGTACATACACAAAATAATAAACAAAAAATAAAATTATTCATAATAAAATATAAATAAAAGCTATACTATAAATAACATTTATTTGCACACCGGACCATCTCATGCCTTACAAGACTATCTTGACTTGACTTATGAGAACATAGAATTAGGTGCAGCTAAGCACGGTGCAGTGCATATCCCCACCAAACTCCGGTGCAACGCGTACCCCTACCAAACTCTTCCCGTACCCTTGGGGGTACACGTACCACACTTTGGGAAACACTGTTCTAGGGGGTCAAGGAGTCTCTACTTTCACCTGTGCTGCTTAGAGGAGACGCCAATTCTTCAGACTCAACTTGGAGTTAAGAGATCACCAGGGAGACAAGGAAACGAAAGCTTGTCTTATTTGCCTTTGTATCCAGTGGTCTAGATCAGTCCATGGCATATATAGCAGGAACTAAGTAAATATTTTCCAAATGAGAGAGAACCTGAATGAAGGAATATGAGTACAGAGGTCTAAAAAAATAGAGCACCAGTTTTCCTAAAAGAAAATAATGGAAATAAGGCTGAGCAGATAGAGTAGACCTAAATAATGCATATTGGGTAAATATGTTGAAACTGTGTTTTAAAAGTAAGAACCATTTAGCAAACGGTAGGTGTTGGCTGGTGATAAGATTAGTTTGTTAGAAAACTCCTTTTGGTAATGTCATGGCTAACATTTTATTTTTCTAGATCCATTGCCTGTTTATTTCATTTCTCATCTTACCAGCCTCTTCGTCAGCTTTCAACAACTCCTTAAAGTACTTTCTACTCCTTGTGTTCCTGACTGACATTTGCTTTTCCTTCTCCTCTGGCCCTTCCTTCTTCATCTCTTCTTTAGTCTCCCTCTACACACTGCATTCAATAAAGGTTTTCCTTAGAATTAATTCTTGCTACACACTCAGATGTCTTTGACCTCTTCTCTAAAGCCCATCTTTTCAATGTATACTCCTAGTATTCTGCATCTCTCCTCCAGGAATTTTTTTAACATTAGTAGCAGTAAGCTCTGCAGGGTCATGGCCCGTGACTATTTTCATTTGTTCTTCCATCCCAGTGTCTGGCTTGTAACAGGCATTTCACAATCAGTTTGTTGAATGAATGAATGGACCTGGATTGTCTTCTTCCTTCTGCCATTTTTCAATTGTCTGCTTTTTGCTTCTTTGTTTCATTTGTCAAGTTGACCATATCATCTTAGATTCTTTTAAATTCTAATGCTACTATTTTCTGGAAGTAATTTTTACTAATTGGTGGAATTTTGCAGCTATTGAGGTTTATTTGCCATATAGCTTTACAGTATTTAAAAGAAATTTTCTTTCTTCCCTGCCTAAATCACCAAAAGCTGTGTTGTTTTGGCTGAACTATAAAGCTGCCTATGACAACTGGAATGAACAACGAATGGCTTTACATAAGGACATCCACATGGCTACAAAGGAAGTAGTAGATATGCTCCCCGGAATCCAACAGACCTCTGCCCAGGCCTTCGGGACACTCTTCCTGCAGCTCACTGTGAATGATCTGGGGATTTGCCTGCCTATCACAAGTGCTGTACAGGTATGGAATTCAAGTTTTCATCTAACACTACGAACCAGGCAAATTCTACTCACCATTTCTAGGTATACAGAGTATCACAATGGATTTCTTAGGAGAGCAGTTTATAACCTGAGTTTAGTAAACAGCAAATAATATCAAACTCCTTCAACCATTATTCATTCATCCATAGTGTACTAAAGGTGAATGTCATGAGATTTGTGCACTGTGATGTGCCTCAGCGTAGTGATGAGATTGATACCCATCTGATAACTCTTAATTTTGACCTTGACCTAGAAGCAACAAGAATTTTGTCTTTATAATTTTTGGGACTAATTCTCAGGAACACACATATGTATGCACATTTGCATGAGAGAGAAAAGGTTATGAAACCTTGTCAGATGAAGAAGTTGCAATTAAACAAATACAGAGGCCTTTATTTTACTGTTATAGTTTATCTTAAATAATCTGTAAGTAGTTGTTGAATGAATTTATATTTTAGTAAACTCTAAATTGCCCTAGTTGGTTTGGCTCAGTGGCCTGTGGATTGAAGGGTCCCAGGTTCAATTCTGGTCAAGGGCACATGCCGGGTTGTGGGCTCAGTCTCCAGTAAGAGGTGTGTAGGAGGCAGCTAATCAACAATTTTCTCTCATCATTGATGTTTCTATCTCTCTCTCCCTCCTTTCCTCTCTGAAATCAATTAAAATATATTAAAAACAAAACAGAAACACTTGGTTGAGAATTGACAGTCGAATGGTAACCTTTAATCATGTGATATATGGACTCAGGAGGCTCCACACCAAGGGCAGTGGTCAGAATGCCAAGAACAAAGTTTTCCCACACAAAAACAGAAGCTTGAAATGGAAAAGCAGATAATTAGCCTTTTGCAAATTTAGTTTAAAACAAAGAGCACATGGAAATAATGCATTTCACTTGAGTAATCTGATTTCTAGAGTAGGCATCTTTCTAAGCTACTTTCCAGTGAAGCTTTCTGGGTTTCCCTCTTTATGGATTTTTTTGTTTTTAGGAATCTTATGAGTATTTCCAAATTTTAAAGTTGTCACCCTTTGTCTTGTTTCCTCTTTAATATATTTTGCAGTCCAATCACAGCGGAGACCTGGACACTGGCTCTGCCTTGGTGCTGACTATTGAAAGCACTCTCATCACTGCTTGCTCTTCCGAGTCTCTGGTTAGTAAAGGGCATTTCAAAAACTTCTGCATCCGTTTTGCTGATGGCTTTGAAACATCGTGGGATGACTGGAAGCCAGAAATCCGTGGGGATCTAGTAATGAATGCTTGTGAGTATCTTTTATTTTCTGTACTAGAGGCCCAGTGCATAAATTTGTGCATTGGTGGGGTCTGACCAGCTGGCCTGGCCCCAATTGGCAGATTGGGGCTGGGCCTGTTGGGAGGAGGAGACGGTGGGAGGTTGGCCAGCAGGCCCACCCCAATCAGGGCCCTGATCAGGGCCGGGCCAGCTGGAGAGAGGCACTTCGGGCAATTGGCCAGGGGGCCCCTCTCCCGATTGGGATGGGGGGACCAATTGGGGAAAGGGCCAGCCCTGGGGAGGGGCTCTGGGTGGCCCCACCACTGATTGGTATAAGGGGGGCTGATTGGTGATGGAGCTGTCTGTATGGAGGGGCTGTGGCCAATGGGGTGATGGGGGACCATCGGGGGTGGGGATGGCCTGGGGAAGGGTCTGCAGGTGGTTGGCTGGCCATCCCTGCCCCTGATTTGGGTGGTGGGGGTCATCTAGGGTAGGGTGGTGGGGGGACGGGCTGCAGGAGGTTAGCTGGCTGGACCCGCCCCCTATTTGGGTAGGGGGGTTGTGATCAGGTGGAGCTGGTTGGGAGGAGGGGCTTCAGGAGATTGACTGGTCAGCCCCACCCCCTATTGAGGTAGGAGGGTGAGTTTAGAGGCAGAGCCTGCCTGGAGAGGAGGGGCTACAGGCCTATCTGGGTGGAGAGGGCCCATCAGGGCTGGGGCCTGTCAGGAGGAGAGGCTGCAGGAGGTTGGTTGCGGCCCACCCACTATTGGGATAGAGGGGTGGATCAGGGGCGGGGCTTGTCAGGGGGAGGGGCTTCGGGCCAATTAGGGCAGGGCTGGGGGGGGGGGGGTCACAGGAGGTTGGCTGGCCACCTGCATCCCCTAATTGGGCTTTTTTGCTGGCCACAGTGGGTGTCATAGCAACTAATTGTTAGAGTGTTACGATCACTGGCTTTTTATATATATAGAAGAACTTGAGGGTTTCTAAAAATTAATAGAGAAAACAAAAACAACCTACTGATATGTCTTCACTTATAAAAGTAAAGAATGTTCAGATATAGGAATATTATTGGACTTTGTGAAATGAGGGCTATTTCTATTTTTAAAATAGATATCTGATATAGTGAGTCATTTAGGATTGATGTTTCTTTGCTGATTTTTTTTGTTTAGAGGATTTGACCAGTGATGTTAGTGGGGTATTAAAGTCCCTTAATATGACTGTATTGCTGTCAGTCTCTCCTTTGATATCCTCCAGAAGGTTTTTTTTGTTTTTTTTTTAATGTATTTGGGTGCTCCTGTATTGGGTGCATACATGTTTACCAGAGCTATATCTTCTTGTTGAATTGCTCCCTTTAGTATTATGAAGTGGTCTTCCTTATCTCTTGTTATGGCCTTCACTTTGAGGTCTAATTTGTCAGATACAAGTATGGCTACCCCAGCTTTTTTTTCATTTCCATTAGCCTGAAAACCCTTTTCCATCCCTTCACCAGTAGTCTGTGTGAGTCCTTTGTTCTAAGGTGGATTTCCTGTAGACTGCAGATATATGGGTTATGTTTTCTTATCCACTCAGCTACCCTGTGTCTTTTTTTTTTTTTTTTTTTTTACTTAAGGGTAATCTAGGTTTCTTTTGCTCTGAATTATGACCTTGACTATAAAGGTGCATTGGGTGATCTTTTACCCTGAAACAAGATCTAATTATTTCTTTGTGTTATTATGTTTGAGGCACAAGTACCATATGGTTGAAAAATGTAATTTAGATTTTAAAGTCCTTGGCGCTATCTTAAAAATGAAAACTACCCAATAAAAATTGTCACTTAACAAATAGACCCTTTCTCCCCAAGTAAGTTATAGTTTTCTTACAACTCAGATTTGGGTAACATTTGTCTACCAGTTTAAGATACAGAGTGAATCGCAAAAGGACATTTCATTTAAAATGGATGTATATACTGTTAGGTTTAGATTGAAATTTTGTTTCCATTAAGGCTCACTGAAAAATGATTTTGATTCTGTCTTTAGACTTTACTTTGTTTAAAAGTTGTTTCAAGGATACTATATCCCTTACTGTTTAAAATTTTTGATTTAGTTAATTTCTTTTTTGAAGCTGACATTATCAATTAATGCTAAGTGGTAATAACAGTTTCAGAGTTCAAGTCAGATATGTTCCGGAGTAGGTCTATTACCTTATGAGTTTGACATCATAAGGAAAAGACAAAGCTGATAAGTCATGTCTGTGACCTAAAGTGACAGTTCTTAGTTCTCATTTTTTAAACCATTTGCATTCTTTAAGTGCCATTCACTCCTGATGGCACAGATTGTCATAGCACCCAGAAACCAGAGCTTCAGAGTCTGGTGTTGTTACTCAGATAAGGAAATCCCATACAACTGCAGCTGAATTCTTAAAATGATAGAATAAAATACTTTGAGATATGTCATAGATATTACGTGTCATTTGAGGCAGCCTTTTTATTCTACAGATTAGAAACAGAAATCTTGAGAAGCTGGTGATTCTGTTCATATGTAGGTGATGCTCTTAGGGTAAAAAATTGCAATGTAATATTTTATCAAAAATGTAATTTTGTTGCTCATTTTGGTGTGCTCTTGTGCAGGTGTGGTTCCTGATGGCACCTATGAGGTGTGTTCTCGAACTACAGGACAGGCAGCTGCTGGTAAGTTCGCATTTGGAATTACTTTTACTACATGTGTCTGGGAGATTCCTGCCTTTATCTATACGTACTTTCAGCCTTTATATTAATAGTGAGAGTATCTTTTAACTAAACTTACTCTGGTTAAGGTGACACTTTGGAGAAAGAGGGAGCAGAAAACCCTGGGAAACCAGATAGGAGGTAATTACAGAAGGAATTAGCTGTCTTAACTACCGTATTTGCCGGCGTATAAGACGATTTTTTGGCCCTGAAAATACCGTATTTGCTGGCGTATAAGAGACTGGGCGTATAAGACGACCCCCTAACATTTCCACTCAAAATACAGAGTTTGTTATATACTCGCCGTATAAGACTACCCCCCACTTAGAGGCATATTTTTCAGGGCCAAAAAATCGTCTTATACGCCGGCAAATACAGTAAGATGATAGCCTGTGTAAATTTTTATTATTTTGCTTGGTATAAATTAGAGTAAGCTAAAGGGAGATAGATATCTGTTGAAGGGCTCTTAACTGTTGAGAGGGTGGGAGCTGTTGAGGTCAGTACATTTCTTTCCCTCCTTAGTGTTCCTCTTGTCCTCCTCAAACCTAGCCTCAGTGCTCATCCTGAGTGATTGTCCTAGAGAGTAAAGGCGATGGCCCACTGACAGGTCTGACGGGACAGGACATTTCCAGATAACGTTAGAAGGAAAGGTGATGACTGAGGGTAACATACATGTGGAGAGAAAGGTCACACTAAAGTCTTTATTAGGGCTGTTGTTTATAAGTGTCAACAAGCCACTCAAGCTAACTTAACCCAAAAGGGGACCAATAGCAAGATATTTGCAGACCACAGTTAAACTTGGGACTGGCTGTCTGCGTGAAGAGAAGGAGCCAGATCAGTTGAGGGACACTGGGAACAAGATCCATGTCAACAGGTCTCCAGCTCTCGTCTTCATCATGTCTTCTCCACATCTCCACGGGTGCTTTGTTTTCTCACTGAGGACCCTTCTAACGTGGCGGGAAGCAAGGCTGCTGGCAGCTCAGGAGCCGGGGCCCTCATCAACAGGGAAGGACCGATCTCACTAATCTGGGGGAGGGTTCTTATTTTTTCAACACTACTCCTCACTCAGTCTAATCATCTAATTAATACTCGCTAGTGAGGGAGGGCCATGCCAGTTCTTACGGTAGTGTGTGAAGGGACTGGAGTGAGGGGGAATCACAATCCCTAGGAGCGGTTGCTGCACTGAGGAGATGTGCACACTGGACGGTTGGGGACTCGGTGCCATGGGCTGTGTTCTGATGCACATTGTTGTTCCATAGGCCATCATCCACTTTATTCCTGAAATATTTAAGTAGCTACACTCAAGACTGCCCAGAAATATCACTTCTGTATTCCCACAGAGAGCAGTAGTGCCGGGACCTGGACACTGAATGTGCTGTGGAAAATGTGTGGCATTGATGTGCATATGGACCCGAACATTGGCAAAAGGCTGAACGCTCTGGGCAACACTCTGACCACACTGACTGGGGAGGAGGTCATAGACGACATGGCTGATCTGAACTCCATGAACATCGGTGACCTGTCAGACGAGGACGAAGTAGACACTATGTCTCCCACTGTCCACACTGTATGTACACTCACTGCGGGACGTTTCCCAACTGGCTCTTAGCATGAGATGGGCTATTACTAACTCAGTGTTACTTATTATATTGTGATTTCTAATTGTGCAGGAAGGAAGGAACTGGTGGTTTCTGTGTCTACATTTCATAACATTGTTTTTAATGTCATAATAATGTCTTTTAACTGATTCCTTGTTCCATAATAATGTCTGTCAACTAAATTGTGCCTTAACTGACAGGTGACATACTAACATTGAAAGTGCAGTGGATCTGTAGGGACAGAATTTAAATCAGTGGTTTCTTCAAGCTGGGAGCCTCAGGGGGCTCCTGAGGGGACTGGGAGAGACTGCTCATAGTTACAAGGTTCCATATGGGGGATAGTGAAAATATTCTGATAGATTGTGGTGATGAGCATAACTTTGTAAATAACTAAACACCACTGAATTGTACAATTGAAATGGGTGTATTTTATGCATGTAAATTATAGCTAAATAAAGATGTTAAAAAATGAAGCTCAAAAGCAAAGTATATATATGCACACAAAATATGTACAATTAGAAATATGTATTTCCATCTCTGCTGTACATTTTATAGTATCAGATTATTTGATAGTTAAAAAGAAAGTCTCTGCTTTGATTCTGGTATTGATTAAAATATTTTTAAACTATCTTTTAACCATTGTATCATGAAATACTTTTGTTCTTGGAAGGATATTTTTTTAAATTGATGTTACTGTTTATTGTTTAGAGTTCAGATGGAAGTTCAGTAAGTGGAGATGGCCACAAGCTCACCTTTGGGCAGCGACTTGTAAACCACCTGCTAGGCCTGACGCCCCCACATCAGCGCTATTCTGTTCCTGCAGAGTATTTGTGTGAGCCAGAGCTGGGGGGCTCCCCACAGTCAGGCCAGGCCCATTTGAAAGTGTGCAGAGCTCACTCATGGGGAAATGTAGGTGGTAACTAAATAGATTTCTGTGAAAACGAAGGGATATCAATCACTGGAGAATTCCAATCATCATACTTAATGTAGATGCCTTTGATTTTTGCATGCTTCCTTGATTTGTGTCATTTTTGTGATAGTGTAGATGTGCTGTGTGACCACAGGGTGGTACTAACATTTGTGCTTTGATTTTTTCAGGAAGCTGTAGAATATCGAAGACAAGGAGCATCTGGTAGCCAGTCAGGAGATCTGAGAGGCAGAAAAATGATGAAGCGAATAGTGGATATCAGAGAGCTGAATGAACAAGCCAAAGTCATAGACGATCTTAAGTATGTATCATGCTTTTTCACTTAATACAGTCCTCCCTAATAATAGAATCAATCACATTTTAAATGAGGGGAGAGATTGTGTGGACTAGTACAACTCTTTTAGTTTATAAATGAGATGAGCAAGGCCAGCAAAGTGTGGCAGTTTGCCTGAGATCCTGCATCCATTAGTGATCAAGTTAGGCCTGAAGTCCTTGTCTGGTGCTTGTCATGGGTACTCATTTCTGAGCAGTTTATGACTGACTTCATATCACATATATGTATCTCTACATGTACATGTACACTTAAACCTATCTTCACACGCCTATATAAATATATGCATTAGCATTTCAGAAATTCACATTTTTGAAAGGGGAAACAAATTAAGCATTTGACATGTTATCTAAGATTAATCTCCACTGCATTTCTTGAGGTTAGATGGCATTATCTAAACTTTCTAGTTGAGAAAGCAGGCTAGGGGGAGATAAGAATTAGAATTTGAACTTATGTGATCTGAACTCAAAAGTGCATGCTCATTTTACCTGCCTACACTAGTGTTTTTTCTAGGCCTGAAGTGGGTATGGGGTAAGTCAAGAGTAGGGAGTTCATGTAGTAATTTATTTTCTGTAGTTGTGGCCTGCTGGATGGTATTAATACTTCCTCTGTAAGACTTTTCTTCTTGGAAAACTTTGAAAATTTTGTTTTCCCAGAGGTGATATTCATGCCTCATCTTTTCTAATCTTTGTACACCCGTAGCTGGGTTGTTGTTTTTTTCATTGAAGGACTTTACACAAATATATGCATTGTTGTACAGTGAAAGGTATTACCTATGCCAGTTATAATACAGTGATTCACATTTTCCTGTTTGACTCACATTATAGTTTGAGTTTTGTTCTCAGGGGAAGGGGGTAAGGGGGGGAAATGACTTGAAGCAAATACATATTTCCTCCCTAAAATCTTACTTGAGGCTTAAATTATAGGTAGAATTTTACATACAGGCATTCTTCTGCAGAGTGGATCCACAGCTTTTGTAAAATGGTCAAAGAAACTCTTGATACAGAAATGAGTAAGACCATTTCCTAACACATTGAATGAACTTTGTTACAGTTTGCCTGGTATGAGTGTTAACTTCATGGGGGATTTTCGTGTGTTCATACATAATCTTTGATTTGCTGAAAAGTGAAAGAATGAAAGAGGAGCACGTGAAAGTCATCTTACTTTGTAACTTCTTTGCATTCATTGCAATATTTGTTTTGCATCCAGAAAATTAGGTGCAAGTGAAGGAACCATAAACCAAGAAATTCAACGTTACCAACAATTAGAATCTGTTGCTGTGAATGACATTCGAAGAGATGTTCGTAAAAAGTTACGGAGGTCCAGTATGCGAGTGAGTCAGAATTTACCAAGAATTTTATTAAAATAGACATTTTCTTTTTAATTTAGGAAACTTTCTGATGAGACTTTTGTTGTTCTCTTTCTTCCTCCATTGCTGGTTTGTACACCTCCCAACTACTCTGTAGCAGGCACTTTATGTTTATCAACCCATTAAATCCTTACAACCACCCAATAAGGAGCTTGTAGCATTTTCCCCATTTTAAAGATGAGGAAACCGATATAGAGAGAGGTCAAGTAATTGACCATGGTTATACACCAGCAATCCCCATGGAGCAAGAATCAAACCCAGCAGTGGGACTCTATAGTCTATACCGTTCGTTACTCACCATATTCTGTCTGTCTTTCATGAAGTAAACTTTCTCTTTAGTCTCCACTTCAAATGTAAAGTCTTTTGAGATGATCATTCTACCACATCTCATTCCCTACAGCTGACTTTATTATTTGCTTGTATTGTTGCCCTTATTAGAGTTTGAGTTGCTTAAAGAACAAGTTATTTATCTTTGAAGCCACTACTTAAATTTTCTGGGATTTAGTTCAATTATTGAATAATTAAAACAAATATATAGGTATACTGTACACATACAATAGGAAATAATTCTAAAACTTATTCAAAAGGTTGCTTTGGGTCAAGATGGTCTGTTAATGGAAAATTTACTTCTTAAAAAAAGGTAAGTGGGTTCTTAACCATTTTTAAAAAAATGAATAGCAGAACCCTCCTTTTTTTTTTTAACCAGAATAAGGTTTGGATGGCACTCCACTACATACAAAGAGATTAAGTCAGAGCTGCTGGCTCAGAGGAAGCTGGAAAGGCACAAAGATCCATCATTTATTGGCTTGAACTTTCTTCCCTTGATCAACCCCAGGGTTCCAGGCAACCTAGTTTGAATACTGTTCTAAATTATTGATTTAAATTAAAGATAGAATCCAATTTGAGTTATATTCATCATTGGTTTCTGTGACTAATAAATGGGTAGTGATAATCTATAATGCATAATTCTGTATTTAAAGTTTTTGCTGCTATGTACCTAATAATCATAAAATATAATTAAAATAATGCTTGTCTAGTATTTATAAGGTAGCTTATACTTGTTAATTGAAAATAAATCTAGGTAAAGAGGATTAGGGAAATCAATGAAATGTGTGTGAACATCTGTCTCCTTTGGCATTTCCCCCTCACTTCCCTGCGAGTCCTCTTGCAATGCACATTGCTGTGTAGGAATCCTTTTCATATCTAGCCCCCGTCACTCATTGGGAGAAGAGGGATTTGGAGGCCAGGAGATTGTTCAAATCACCACTTCGTTTCCTTTGCCATAGTGCAGAATCGTGTTTCAAGAGCCCTTGAGAGGTACTTGAGATGAATGGTGTTCTTTTCCTCTTTCTTTGTAATCCTCATTTCCTTCCCCCCCCCCCCTTTCTTCTCACTCTGTTTCTGTACCCCTCACCTCCTTTCCCGATCGTTTTCTTTATTCTCTCAGGCCAGCTGGGGCTGATATTTCCTAGCTCTCCTAGTGGAAATGAGGACTAAAGTAGCTGCCTCATGCTCTGCTTTGATTCATCTACATTGATAGGTGACATTTAAAGTCACTTGTCATTGACCTGGGGATACAGCTAACTGGTTTATAGTAGTTTATAGTCACCCTTTTTCCTCTCCCATTTCATTAGGCTGCTTCCCTGAAGGATAAATGGGGGTTGGGTTACAAACCGAGTTACAACCGATCGAAGACCATTTCGGCTTCTGGAAGACCACCTCTTAAGCGAATGGAAAGGACAAGGTAATGTCTATTCCAGCCAACAAACCAAATAGTAACTTCTGACTCCTTTGGCAAGGTCCATTACTTATCTACTGTGTTCTAATTGTGTGAATTACAAAATTATGATAGTAAAACTGGACATAATTAGTCAAATACTAGTAATACTGGATACTGTCAAACTAATAAGTTTATTTAAGGAATTTCCCGATCACATTTGTGCCATAATAACCTCAGTATGCTTTCCAGGAATGAAGTACATTGCTTTTTAGACAAGTATATGTGTAAACTTGCAGACTACCCAAAGAAGTGAAAATGTGCCTATTAGTAGCTGCTGCTCTAAGTTTGTCATTTCTAGAGAATGTTTGAGTTCATACACATTTAGCATATGAAAGAAAGGACATTTTTACATATTGAAGAAAAATACTGTTTTACTAGTAAATGAGTACTATAAAGTAAAAATTTTAAATTATTTTCTATATGGTTTAGTTTTAGAAAATCTGTGTCAACAGAACATAGACTTTTTTTTTTAATGGGGTACTAAAAATTAAGAAATGCAATACCAAAAGTTGAATCCTTGGGTAAGGTAAATATTTAGAAATATTTTGTTAATTAGACTTTTATAAAATCCAGTTTTGTTTTTTTTAAACAGAATGTTAATGCTTTATAACTTTTATTTCACTTACAGTTCTCGAGTAGGAGAGACTGAGGAGCTCCCGGAAATCCGTGTGGATGCAGCATCTCCTGGGCCCAGAGTAACGTTCAATATCCAAGACACAGTAAGAGAGGCATTCCTGATTAGATACTCAGTGCTGATAATTACAAAACTATAGTAGCCATTCAGTTTTAAAATGCTGATTCCTACCTGTGACTGTTGAAGCGACTGTACATTACCAAACAGCAGGGCACTGCCCGGTATAGTTTTTTTCATGTAGATTAAAGATTCCAATTCCTTGCTCTTAGGTAGAAATGTTCAATAGTTTTCTTTCAATTGCAAACCCATACTAAACTAGGTCTTATACATAAATGTAAGTGGAATGTTTATACTTTATGTATTTTATTATTTAAGTGTATATATAGAGAGAAAGCAGGAACCAGAAATGAAAAAAGTCAGCTTCAAAGTAATATTCTAATTTTATAGCTTATTAAAAATGTTTGTTTTGTGTGTGTTTTTTGGTCTATTTGTTTACTTTTAAACCAATTTTTTTTATTTCGTGTGAGTTTTTATACATTTCTTATTATTTTAAGTTGAAAAAAACAGTATGGGAAAGCACACCGCAGTCCAGCCCTCCCGGGGAAGGGTACTTTCAGGTACTTCTTAAGAACAACATAAATTCTGCTTTCAATGAATTAACCACCTGAAAATCTGCTTTCAAAATTCCTACTTCTCATTCCTTACTAAACTCAGACTTCAGAAATATTTTACATAAAGGTTTAAGATTGTTTAAGTTAATAAGTTCTTACATAAATATATTTTAGTTTTATACTTTATAGTTTAACATTAATTATATAATTTTCAAAATTAAAAGGCTAAATCAACTCAACCAAATTGTAAACCAAAAAATGCAATTTTATTAGTTATTTGCAAATCCCCAAGTGAATTTCCTTTTTCCACATTCAACTACAAAATGAACATTTTCTTTAAAAAATATACTTAACTATTTCTAACTAAAATCAAATTTATCTCAGAAAAACAAATTAATGAATGTTACTTCTTTTGAGTCATTGGTATAAAAAAATGTATACAGCTGGAACTAGTTTTGGTCAGTGGATAGAGCGTTGGCTTGCGGACTGAAGGGTCCCGGGTTTGATTCTGGTCAAGGGCATATACCTTGGTTGTGGGCACATCCCCAGTGATCAATAAAATATATATTTTTAAAAAGGTATACAGACAATCTAGAAAACTATTCTTATGCTCAAAACAGTATGGAAAATGTGTGACATAGGCATAATTTATAAAAGTAAAATTGAATTTTAAAAAATGTTCTTACATACCAGTTATATGAATCTTTGTTTAGAAAGTTCCATCAAATTAACTTTAAAAAATTTGCACTTAGCCCACATATATTTTGTTTCCCTTTCCTGACCTTTTATACTAGAGTCTCAATATATATCCCATAGTTCCACTGAATTTAGTTAAATTGAATTTTGTTTTAGAACCACTGGATTGTAATACAGTGAGCTTGGTAAACATGTTCTTTTTCTAAAAATGATCTTGGAAATAAATCATTTATAGTGAATTGAATGGAATCTACTAATTAAGTTGATATTTTTTTCCTGCCCAACATTTAAAAATGGACATAATTGACATATGATATATTAGCTGTAGGTATACAGTCTAATGATTGTATAAATTGGGAAATGATTGAGTCTTAAACACATTAATATTTGAATTAATTCAAGTCCTATTTTTAAAATGCAGTGTATGTTGTTTATAACAAACTAGAGGCCTGATGCATGAAATTCGTGCAAGAGGCTTGGCCCTTGTAGCCTTGGTGGCTTGCCTTGGCCCTCACAGCCCTGGCTTTGTCCAGAAGTATGTTTGGAAGGTCGTTCGGCTGTCTGGTCTAATTGGCATACTACACTTTTATTATTATAGATAGTATATACAGTTATAAATCACAAAATAGGTCATTAGACATGGTTAAATAGAAAACAAATATACAATAAAGTATTTTCTGATAAAATCTGAATTTACATATTTACTCAATAACATGTATATAGTAAAAAGGAACAAAAGCTGAATTCTGTAAAGTTTAGAATTGTGAAATAGGTAATTTGAATTTTACTAGGTATCTAATATAGTAGCAGCAATAAATTGCTCATCTTGCACATTGCTCATCTTGCACACTTGATAGAGGCTTATCAATTCTCAAAGGATAGTCAAGCATCTCTCCAAATTGGGAATCGAAGTAGTTCATAGGAGGTTTTGCTGTTTCTTTGACCTACTTAAATGCAATGGCCACAGAGTGCAGTCTTCAGTTAGTGACAGGGTATCTGGTCACCCTAATATATAATAGCAACTTAAGTTTAACTGGTAAATGTGTTTATTTCTGAAGCTATTTGTTTTTTATCAACTATTTGGTCCTCATTTGTACAGGACGTACTCAGCAAAATTCCCTTCAAGGGATTTAACTACATGAGGATGCATCTCTGCCATCTCTACTGCCCTCTTGCCCTCTGATTATGGCTGATCATTGCTTCCTTGTCTCCACAGCATGTTTAACTTTTGCTTCGTACTAATTAATATGATGATATACATTTATCTGAGTGAAGTTTCACTCTGGCGTTTAATATGTCAGTGGTGTGACTTTCTGTGGTTTGATCTTCCGCTTCCTTTCTTGCTGCGCCATTTCATAAGAGCATAAATCTGACCATTCTTTCCATTCAGAGTGAGGAAATTTGACTCTGAGACTATTTTTAGATACTCAAAACATTCGTCTTTTTCTTTTTTAATCAAGAAGAGATTCATAATGTGAACCTGATGCATGTTTCCTTCTTTTACAATCAGTTTCCAGAGGAGACAGAACTGGACCTTTTGTCAGTCGCCATCGATGGTCCCTCCCATTACTCATCCGCCAGCGAAGGGTCTCATTCCGTGTTCAGTTCTCCTAAAACTCCAGGCGTTACTTTCCAATCTGAAGACAGTCGACGGGATGATAGTTTGTCTTCTACAAGCGAAGATTCCGAGAAGGATGAAAAGGACGAAGAGCATGAGAGGGAAAGGTTTTATATTTACAGGAAACCTTCGTGAGTAGCCTTTTTGTGTTAAGATCCTTGGGTAGCATTTCTGAATTTAGGACTGGGCTTAAAGCATTATATATAACTATTTACTTTCACAGAAAAACATATTAATGTGCCTAATGGAGTTCAGACTAAGGGACATAGCCATGGATTACTAATGTAATTTAGCTCTATATGGCATTTTTTTCTTTTCCTTCTGCCTTCTGATAAAATCAGAGAAGATTTGCAAAATTACATCTCCTCCCAAATGTAGAGTGTGATGCACTCATTCATATTCTGCCTCCTCCACACCAGTGATCATACCTGTCCCCTTGGAACCCAGCATACAACCGGGCACATAGAAATAGCTCTCATAATATTCAACATAATTGTTTAAAATGTGACTCTGATGCACTTAAGAAAAACTTCAGTTAGTGTGAGCAAGTTGAGTATTTTGTGTGAATTTATAAACTACCAGTATACTTTATATAATTTGTTAAAAACTCTTCCCACTTCACTGCAGTGTGATGACCAGTTGTTCTTTCTGCAGACATATGTCTCGTAAAAAAGCCACAGGCTTTGCTGCTGTTCACCAACTGTTCACAGAGCGCTGGCCCACAACTCCTGTCAACCGGAGCCTTAATGGCACAGCTACCGAGAGAAATATCGACTTTGAACTTGACATACGGGTTGAAATTGATAGTGGAAAATGTGTGCTTCACCCAACCACCCTCTTACAAGAACATGATGATATAAGCTTGAGGAGGTAAGAAACTGGTCAGATGAGGGTACATGTAATTTTATTTGTTAGAAATACTATTTATCCCATATAATAAAAGCCCAGCTACCAAAGGGCAGAACGACTGGTTGACCAGTTGCTATGACACACACTGACCACTAGGGGCAGACGCTCAATGCAGGAGCTGCCCCCTGGTGGTCATTGCGCTCCCTCAGTGGAAGCATTGCTCAGCTGACCCAGATGAGCGGCTGCAGTAGGCCCACAGTTGCTCGGCTGACCAAAATGAGTAGTGCTCCCACAGTGGGCTGAACCTCGCCTGCCATGCCTCCCACCTGTGCATGAATCCCATGCACCGAGGAGCCTCTAGTATAGTATAAACAAACTCCCCACCCCCACACCCCAAAATGCAGATTGAAAGAGATTTAATCATACAATATTTGAGTGGTTATTTGTATAGTATACTCTTTCTTTAGTCAAGTGTATAATATTATTTGGCAGCTAGATATGGATGTCTGATTTAGACTCTAGAAAATTCTTTAGTTAAAATAGCAATATCTTTGAAATTCTCCTTTAAACAAGTTTGAATTTCTTGGTTGGTGTCTGTCCTTGTATTGGGCATGCTTGTACTTGATTTTGTATTAGAGAGCAGTGCAGTGCTCAGGAATATTTGGTTATTGAGAGTTTTGATGAATTCATAAAGATGTAAGAAAGACTGGATTAGTTGCATGAAGGGCCTCTGTGTGCTGGGATGCTGTCCAGGGTATAACTGCAGCTTTGCCATTAGTGTCCGTTGATGAATAAAATGGTGCTGTAAACAGGCTTGATGTTAGATTACTTTTTCTTCGAATTTTTGTTTTGCTTTTTTCCCTAATCTAACTGAGAATTATAAGAAGATAATAATGATTGTGTGGGTGGGTGGGTGGGAAGGCAGATAGCACCAGAGGGTAGATGCTAACAGTCCTTGAAGCTGGGAGAAGGATGGTGGATTCATTACACCATCTGTTTACTTTTCTTATGTTTGAAATGTTCCATAATAAGAGGTCTTTAAATTGTCTGTTTGTCTAAGGAGGCTTTTATAAAATTACAAGATAACAAAGTTAAGTTCTTACAAAGATAGTAGTGATGATAAAAGGTAACTATTAATTTATTTTGGGTTGAACCACAATAACTTGCTGGTATTCCACTGGTTTTACCTCTGTAAAGGATGATTTCATTTGGTTCAACCTTCTGTGTTCACGTGACAGTCACAAACTTAGGTGAGAGTAAAGGGAACGGTGCTGTGTATTAGGGATCATAGAGCAGAACCATCATGTACAAGGCATTAGCTGCTGTAGCTGGAGACACAGAGCAGCTTTACTTTATCAGCTTCATTAATGAGGGATGATATTCCATTTACTGTATAAATAACTGTTTGTTTTTAAACAAAAGGAAAGGAGAGAAATGTCATCCTTAAAAAAAAGATAAATATTTTTTGTTTATAGAAGTTATGATAGAAGTTCCAGGAGTTTAGATCAAGATTCTCCTTCAAAAAAGAAGTTCCAAACTAATTATGCTTCTACCACCCATTTAATGACTGGCAAGAAAGTCCCATCATCGCTGCAGACAAAGACGAGTGACTTGGAAACCACAGTCTTTTACATCCCTGGAGTCGACGTAAAGGTACAAACCTCATGTCTAGGATGTGGGATGAGGTATTAGAACCTGTGTTGATTTTGTATCAGACATGCACTTCCTTCACCAGTTATATGAAGCTGAGCTTTCCAAGGTTTTTCTCTAGCCTATAAATATCTGAAGTGGAGGCTGTCACTTCCTTTAGACAGATTTCCCCACAAAAGTTGGGCAGAAAGAAGTTAATTTTATTTTCCATACATTGATATTCATAACATGTTTGCTAAGCCTTGCCTAGTGCAACTTTATTAAACATTGTTTTTTAGATTCCAGAGTCACAGAACCCTAGAATGTTAAGCTAGAAATAACTTAAAATATTATCTGGGGTGGACTTTTTAGTTTTGAAAATGTAAGAAAGCTGAAAACATGTCAGGGTCACAGAGCTAACTTGTAAACATGGGTCTTCTGACTCCTGGGCCATGTTCATTCTACACATTTTCTTGCATTTCTTGGTTTTTCTCATCTGCAAAATTTTAACTTTTTAAGTTTTGTTTTTTTTTCTCAATACAGTTGCATTACAACTCCAAGACGCTAAAGACTGAATCACCTAATGCCTCCAGAGGGTCTTCCCTGCCAAGAACACTCTCTAAAGAGTCCAAGCTGTATGGTATGAAAGATAGTGCCGCCTCTCCTCCTCCTTTACCTTGCACTATCCAGAGCAAGACTAACACCTTACTTCCTCCCCAGCCCCCACCTATTCCCTCAGGTATTGAAGGAAAATTAACTCAACTTTTACTTTTTTTCATAGCTTAATGTTTAGTTGTCACCTACTTGCTCTATTGAGACTTTCAAATTCACATGTTTAAGAGGAAATAGACTTAATAATGATTGTACAAAATTCATAGATGGAATTGTAAGCCAACTACTTTGGGCTGTTTTTCAAATTGGTATTACCTTAAAATATCCATTGTTAAAACAAACTTAATATACCAAATACTTGATTTTTTTTAGACATGTGCATATTTAGAAAAAGTTGTATGTAGGTCCAGTTTGGGAGCTGATGATTTGAATGGAAACATCAGACTTACACAAGATGAGTATACTGGGCTTGACCACATTATTATCTATTATTGCATAACACATTACCCAAACTTGGTGGCTTCTAGTCTCAAACTTGGTTTCTGTGGATCACAGATTCAGTTTGGCCTGGTGGATCTTTACAAAGTTGTTGTCAAGGTATTGGCAAGGGCTATACCATTTGAATGCTTGGCTGGGTCTTGGGGCATCTGCTTCCATAATGTCCCACTGCACATGGTAGGCACACTGCGCCTTAGTCCTCCACCATGGGTCTCCCTGCTGGGCTCCTGGTGTGTTCTCCTGGCAGGGCAGCTGGCGTCCTTCGAAAGCAGTGATTCCAAAGAGAACATGGCTGAAGCACTTCCATCTTTTATGGCTTAGCCTCAGAAGTCATGTATCCTTCCTTCCACAATGTCTATTGATCCTGCAGCTCAGCTCTGCTCAGTGAGGGAGGGAACCACACAGGGGCATGAGTACCAGGGGCCAGGACCATTGGAAGCTACTCTGGAATCTGGGTATCACACCACATGAATACCACCTTTCCTGAATAGAATTTCCAAAATGGGGAGTAGTAATTATTTGATAGTAATTATTTGAAACAGTTTTATTTGGGAGATGGAACTTGATATATAAATCTTTTACAGTAGCCAGTAATCATGATAATAATGCAGTCGTTTTGTACCATTTTCAGTTGGCAAAGCACACCTATGTTCACTATGTGCAGGAGAGAGATGATTATTTGCATTTGATAAATAAGGAAAATTAAAGCTTACAGAAGTTGAATTTCTTGCCTAGGTTTACAAAACTATATATGTTGGAGTTGGAAACCTAAGCCAGAGTTAGCGAAGTCTGAGATAGCTGTTACACTCATTCTACTGATGTGGAAGTATTTAGTTAGGTAGAAGGAAGGAGACGGCAGCCCATGTAGGGAGGCATTGTAAATATGTGCAAGCTGAGGACAGCAAGAACATAGGGAAGCCTGGAAATAATGACTTTTTCTTCACTTTTCACAAATACTGTCCTTCAGAGTTCTCTGTATCTTCTTTAGTGGACAAAATAATGTTAATGAGAAATTCAGTAAAGTATAAACTTGAAAAGCTGAACCAAAATTTGTAAGCTAGAGCAAGTAGGAATAACTTGTGTTACCTACATCATTAGTCATCTTTGTATTCCAACATTAATATATCATTCCTATCAACCTACTCTCTTTATTACATTCTTGTTCAGTTTATGTATAAGGTGCTTCACCTGATTAAACAGTCATATAATTCTAATGTCTCACAAAATTATCATATTGTTTTATTAAATTCACCTCACATTTGTCAATATTCTAGCCAAAGGAAAAGGAAGTGGAGGAATCAAAACAGCCAAGTTATATGCCTGGGTAGCACTTCAGTCACTGCCAGAGGAAATGGTGATCAGTCCCTGCCTGTTAGACTTTCTAGAAAAGGCTCTGGAAACTATCCCAATCACACCAATTGAGAGGAATTACACAAGTGAGTATCCTCCTTAGGATTTACTTTTCCAACATACATGCTTTGGTGTCCTAGTACTTAGAAAGATTTCATAATGGCATTATATATTATTATGTAATATATTCAGTGATAATATAAAAGAATTATAGAATCGAGAAAGAGTCCTTATTTACAAGTAAAGAAACTAAGTCCTGGTGAGGTTGTAGGATTTTCCAACTATCATAGCTAGTTCATGACAAAAATCATATTCTTGTGCCCTAAGGTGTTTCTTAGCCTGGAAAATCCTTGGGGCAAAGGAGTAATTGCTATTTTTGGGGGGTGTTTGGTGTAGCAGCAGAGGTGGGGGTGGGGTTTCAGGGTTTAGGGAGATGAGGGAGAGGTTTGATTGGGGAAAGAAGTGTGGTATGATGGGCCCAGAAGCAAACGTTGCTGTGTGTTCATAACTCTGACCTTAGTACTGTCCTTGTCCTAACGATGAAACTTAAAATTCACTATTTTAACAGCTGTCAGCTCCCAAGATGAAGACATGGGGCATTTTGAGATTCCAGACCCTATGGAAGAGTCAACAACATCGTTAGTGTCATCCTCCACATCTGCTTACTCTTCCTTCCCAGTGGACGTCGTGGTCTATGTCCGCGTGCAGGTGGGATGCTTCACTTATTCTTGTTGCAGAGAAAAATGCATTTCTCTTACCTTATTTCCCTTTCCCAACATTATTTCCCTTTCAAGTTTTCTTCTCCTTGGGCTCCCAGAACTTTGTGTGTATTTTGGCTGACAGTTGTTGGAACCTTGGGAAAGTACATATACAGTTTTGTGTATGTTTACTTTTCTGCTGATGAAGGTTTTCAAAATGTAGATCTCATACTTTTATGGCAAAAATAAAAAAAATTAAAACCTTTTTTTTTTAGCATTATATACTTTTTTTTTTTTTTAGTATGGCATCTGTGCTACTTGCTATTATGGTCCTTTGGGGGCAGATATAAAGGTAATTGAGGTATAAAGTCACAGTAATGCCTTTGTTAGATTTCTGCTAAGAGTTATGTAATTTTTATTTAACATTTTATTTTAAAATTCAGTCCTATCAATAGGCCTTTGGGAGTGTATGTTAGAATCTGATTGAGTCCATTTAGTAAGAGGATTTGAAAACTACTTGTACCTAAACTTGAGGGTTTAGTTTACCCTCAATTAAAATCTAATGATCAATCTCAAGAATAAATGAACTGCTAGTGGTCATCTGTTCAGACCATTTTCTACAGCAACAATTTGGCCAAAAGAGCCCCCTCTGATGTTTTGCACTAGCTGTTTTCAAAATCTGATGAAAATGTGTAATGGGGTAGGGCTTGAGAGCTTATGAAACTTTTATTTTGTAAGTCTTTAAATTTCAGTATAAAGGAAATTACTTCCTGTACTTGATTATGAAAAAATATAATGTGAATATAAACATCTTTAATGGTCTGAATTATCAAATATCTAAATATTTATCACTCATATATAGCTCCTCAAATACTTAAGATTTAAAAAAAAATGATACCATTTTGTTAATGTCTTATGTCTGCTTACAAAAGCTAGTACATTAAACACAAAATTCTTTTCTGTGTCAGTAAATTTGGTATATGTGGATCAAAATGGAAATGTAATTTTTTAGAATCCAATGTGAAATCGTTTCATCTAGAACCTTTTTTTATTTTTGGCTTTCTGCACTTTAGCCCTCACAGATCAAGTTCAGCTGTTTACCAGTATCAAGAGTAGAATGCATGCTTAAGTTGCCATCCCTGGACCTGGTGTTCTCTTCAAACCGGGGAGAACTGGAGACTTTAGGGTCCACGGGTCCTGCCGAGACTTTGTCCCCTGGAGGTAATGCCACTCAGAGTGGAGCAAAGGCCTCTGCAGGCAAGACGGGAACCCCAGGTAAGGAAACCTTTTATCCTCCAGTGTGGAGCCAAATACTATTTTTTTTTAAATTTATTTTTATTGTTGAAGATAAATATCCCCTTTGTTTGTCTTTTTTTCCCATTGACCCCTTACATCCCATACCCGACCCTCCCAGGCATTCACCACTCCACTGTCTGTGTTCATGGACTATGCACATATGCATATTAGTTTCCCGGTTAATTACTCCTCACCCACCTCCCACCCCTGCCTTCCCTCTGAACTTCATCTGTCTGTTCCATGCTTCTCTGTTTCTGGATCTATTTTGTTCATCAGTTTATTTTGTCCATTAGATTTCACATATGAGTGAGATCATTTGATACTTACCTTTCCCTGACTGTCTTATTTCACTCACCATAGCACTTTCCAGGTCCATCCATGCTGTTACAAATAGTAAGAGTCCTTTCTTTTTTATAGCTGCGTAGCAAGTATTCCATTGTAAAGGTACCACAGCTTTTTTTATCCACTCATCTGCTGGTGGGCACTTGAGCTGTTTCCAAATTTTAACCATTGTAAATTGCATATATTTTTTTCTGATTGGTATTTCTGGTTTCTTAGTATATATTCCTAGATGTGGGATCAAATGGAAGTTCCATTTTTAATTTTTTGAGGAAATTCCATACTGTTTTCCACAGTGGCTGCACCAGTTTTCATTTCCACCAGCAGTGTACTCTAGTTCCCTTTTCTCCACATCCTCGCTAGCACTTGTTGATTGTTGATGGTAGCCATTCTGTCAGGTGTGAGGTGATGCCTCAATTGCATCTCTCTGATGATCAGTGACTTTACGCAATTTTTCATGTATTTTGGTCTTCTGTATGTTCACTTTGAAAAAGTGTCTATTTAGGTCCTTTGCTCGTTTTTAAATTGGATTGTTAGTTTTCCTTTTGTTAAGTTGTATGAGTTCCTTATATAATTTGGAAATTAACCCCTTAAGGGATGTATCATTGGGAAATATGTTCTCCCATGCAGTGGGATCTCCTTTCATTTTGTTGATTGCTTCTTTTGCTGTGCCAAAACTTTTTATTTTATGTGGTCCATTGGTTTATTTTCTCCATAGTTTCCTTTGCCCAGGGAGATGTACCTGTAAACATATTACTACAAGAGTTGTCTGAGATTATGCTGCCTGTGGTTTGTTTCTTCTAAGATTTTTATGGTTTCAGGCTTTCATTTAAGTCTTTTATCCATTTTGAGTTTATTCTTGTGTATGGTGCACGTTGGTGGTCTAGTTGAATTTTTTGTGTGTGCATATACCTGTCCAATTTTCCCAACACTATTCAAGAGACTGTCTTGACTCCATTGTATGCTCTTGTCTCCTTTGTCAAATATTGAGTGTCATGGCTTGGGTCAGTTTTTGGGTTCTCTCTTCTATTCCATTGATCTATATGCCTATTCTTATGCCAGTGCCAGGATATTTTGAGTACAGTGGCATTGTAGTATAACTTGATATCTGGTATTGTGATATCTCCATTTTTGTTCTTCTTTCTCAAGATTGCTATGGATATTCAGGGGTTTTTTTTTTTGGCTCCATATAAATTTTTGGAGTGCTTATTTTATTTTATTTATTTTTTATTTTTTAATTTTTTTTTTAATAAATCTTTATTGTTCATATTATTACAAATGTTCCTCATTCCGCCCCCCCCAATTGCTCCCCTACACCAAGTTTCCATTCAATTCTCTGCCCTTTCCCCATCCCCCATTGTCCTCAACCATAGGTGCAGTTTATGTTCAGTCTCTTCCCGCCCCGCCCCATTCCCCCGAGAATCATCAGTCCACTCCCCTTCCATACCTCTGATTCTATTATATTCACCAGTTAATATTGTTCATCATGATTTTTACTTCCCTTGGTTTTTAGACTCACTTGTTGATAGTTACGTGTTTGTTTATAATTTTTATCTTTATTTTCTTCCTCTTCCTAAAGAACCCCTTTTAGCAATTCATATAATTCTGGCTTGGCAGTGATGAATTCCTTTAGCTTAAATTTATTTGTGAAGCTCTTTATCTGGCCTTCGATTCTGAGTGATAACTTTGCTGGGTAGAGTATTTTTGGCTGTAGGTTCTTGTTCATCACCTTGAATATTTCTTGCCATTCCCGTCTGGCCTGCATGGTTTCTGTTGAGAAATCAGCTGACAGTCGTATGGGTGCCCCTTTATAGGTAACTACCTGCTTTTGTCTTGCTGCTTTTAATATTCTCTCTTTGTCTTTAGCTCTTGGAATTTTAATTATGATGTGTCTTGGTGTGGTTCTTTTTGGATTCCTTTTGTTTGGGGTTCTGTGTGCTTCCTGGACGTGTAAGTCTATTTCTTTCACCAGGTGGGGGAAGTTTTCTGTCACTATTTCTTTCAATATGTTTTCAGTATCTTGCTCTCTGTCATCTTCTGGGATGCCCATAATTCTGATGTTGGTTCGCTTGAAGTTGTCCCAGAGGTTTCTTACATTATCTTCAACTTTCTGGATTCTCTTGTCTTCTTGCTTCTGTGGAGGAGTGTCCTCTGGCTCTTTGTGTTCCAAATCTTGGACTTGATCCTTGCAATCTTCCAATCTGTTTTTAGGACTCTGTATAATATTATTTATTTCAGAGATTGTATGCTTTATTTCTAGTTGACCCTTCATTATTTCTTGTTGATCCCTTATCATATCCTCATAGGTCTCATTTATTTTATCGGCCTTTTCTAAGAGATTGTTGAACAACCTTATAAGCGTGGCTTTGAACTCTATATCCAGTCGCTTTTTGTCCTCCATTTCTTTCGTTTGTGATCTGTTTCCTCGTTTCGGCATTTTCGCTGCTTCCCTGAGTTGGTAGGTTGGGAGGATCAGCTGTGTCTATGCCAGCAGACAACCTTACTCCACTAGACTTGGAAACCTGCAAAAGCCTCTCTGAGTTCAGCTTGGATGGGGCGGAGTTTCAGGGTGGAGCCTACAGCCTTGGCTTTCGGTTAGCCCCGCCCTCTGAGGTTCCTGAGTCTCAGTGTTCCTCAGTGTCCTTTGGTACTCGCTGCAAGCACCTCTGAGAGAAAGGCACTCTAGAGTTTTGCCCACTACCAGACAGTGTAGTCTCTCCCCCAACAAGCCCACAACTGGGGTTCAGAGCAGTTGGAAGTGGGGTTAAGAACAGTCCGGAGCTTATGTCTCCTTCCCGCTAGGGCAATCTCACGGCCCAAACAACAGTCTGTCCTCTGTGCGCGCAATGTGCGCGACTCAGGGGCTCGGCTTTTCGCCTTTCCCCCTGAGCTTCTGTCTTACAGCCCAGATTCCCCCTGTATGAGGCTGGGGCCCGAGGGTCTTGCCCAGGACTGGGGTTCAGTGCAGGCAGAACTGGGGCTCAGCACAGTCCTGAGCTTTTGAGTCCTTCCCGCTGGGGCAATTCAGCAGCTCAGCGAACAGTCCCTCCTCTGCGCGCAATGTGCGCGACTCCGGGGCTCTGCCTTTTCGCCGCTCAGCTGAGCTTCCGCCTTACAGCCCAGATTCCCTCTGTATGAGCCTGGACCCCAGGGTCTCGCCCAGAACTGGGGTTCAGTGCAGTCGGAGTTGGGGTTCAGCACAGTCCGGAGCTTTTATCTCCTTCCCGCAAGGGAACGCCAGCCAGGCACTCAGCCGCCCCTCCTCTCCGGCTCAGTCCTCTCCCCGCGCGCGCGCACCGTGTCTCCGTACCTTCGGCTTTTACAGCTCCTCTGGCTTTCCTTCTGGTTTTCTCTTTCCTTCTAGTTGTAGAATTTCCAGTCAGTCAACTTTCCTGTAGTTCTGGATAGTGTCCACTCTATATTTTAGTTGTATTTTTTGAAATTGTTGAGTGCGGCTGCAGTTAGGCTTTTACCTCTGCCGCCATCTTGTTGTGAGTCCTGGAGTGCTTATTTTAGATCTATGAATTATGCTATTGGTATTTTTAGGGATTGCACTGAATTTATAGATTGCTTTGGGTAGTATGGACATTTTAATGATGTTGATTCTATCAATCCAAGAATATAGAAGGAATATTCTTTTACTTGTTTGTATCTTACTGTTTCTCTCTCTCTCTCTCTCTCTTTTTTTTTTTTTTTCTTTTTTTTTTTCAGTGTCTGTAGGTTTCTGAGTACAGATCTTTTACCTTCTTGGTTAAGCTTGTTTCTAAGTGTCTTGAATTTTTTTGTTGCAATGCTAAATGCAAACAATGGGATTGCTTTCTTCATTTCTCTTTCTGCGAGTTAATTATTGGTGTATAAAAATACCAATGATTTCTGAGTGTTAATTTTGTATCCTGCTACATTGCTGAATTCATTTATTAAATCTAGCATTGTTTTTTAAATGGAGTCTTTAGGGTTTTTCTGCGAATAATGACAGTTTTATTTCCTCCTTTCCAATTTGGATGCCTTTTATTTTTTCTTCTTGTCTGATTACTGTGGCTAGAACTTCCAGTACTATGTTGAATAAAAGTGGTGAAAGTGGACATTTCTATCTTGTTTCTGTTCTTAGAGGAAATGGTTTTAGTTTTTGCCCATTGAGTACGATTTTGGTTGTAGGTGTAGGTTTGTCATATATGGCCTTTATTATGCTGAGGTATGATCCTTCTACTCCCAGTTTGCTGGGAGTTTTTATCAATAAAAGGTGTTGGATTTTGTTGAATGCTTTTTCTGCATCAATATGATGAATTTTGTCTTCCAAAATGTTTATGTAATGTATCATGTTTATTGATTTGCAAATATTGTATTAGCCTAGCATCCTTGAAATAAGTCCTGCTTGGTCATTGTGTATGCTTTTTCTAATGTACTGCTGCATCTGATTTGCTAATGTTTTCTTGAGGATTTTAGAATCTATGTTCATCAGGGAGTCTATCTGGTTTTGGAATTAGGATAATGCTGGCCTCATAAAAAGAGTTTGGAAGTATTTGAATTTTTTTGAAATAGTTTGAGGAGGATCAGTGTTAATTCTTCTTTGAATGTTTAGTAAAATTCCCCCATGTAGCCATCCAGACCAGGGCTTTTCTTTGCTGGGAATTTTTTTTTATTACTGCTTCAATTTCACCAGTAGTTATCAGCCTATTCAGGTTTTCTGATTCTTCCTCATTGAGTTTTGGAAGATGGTATTTTTCCAAGAGTATTTCCATTTTGTCCAGGTTGTCCTGTTTGTTGGAATATATTAATTCATAGTATTTTTTTAAACAATCCTTTGTATTTCTTTGGGGTCAGTTGTTACTGCACCTCTTATTTCTGATTTGATTTGGGTCCTCTCTCTTTGTTTCTTGAGTCTGGCTAGAGGTTCATCATCTTGTTTATCTTTTCAAAGAGCCAGCCCTTGGTTTTATTGATCTTTTGTATTATTTTTTAAGTCTCTCTGTCATTTATTTTTGCTCTAATCTTTATTATTTCCTTCTAATTACTCTGGGCTTTTCTTATTGTTCTCCTTCTAATTCTTTAAGTTGTAGAGTTAGGTAACTTATTAAAAGGTTTTCTTGTTTTTTGAGGTAGGCCTGTAATGCTAAGATCTTCCCTCTCAGGACTACTTTCACTGTGTCCCATAGATTTTGGGTTTTTGTGTGTTCATGTACATTTGTTCCCAGAATATTTTCTGTATCTTCCTTGATCTCTTTGGTAACACATTCACCTATATATATAAAAGCCTAAGTGACCAAATGACTAAACGACAGATTGACCGGTTGCTATGACATGCACTGACCACCAGGGGGAAGACGCTCAACACAGAAGTTGTTCCCTGGTGGTCAGTGTGCTCCCACAGTGGGAGCACCACTCAGCTGACCCATGGGCGCCAGGCTCACGGCTGTCAAGTGCAGCAATGGCGGTGCTAGCCTCTCCCACCTCCGTGGCAGCACTAACAAGTAGCAGCAGCAGGCGCAGTGAGACTGGGATGAGCAGGAGTGGTGTGGCGCCTGGCCCAAATTTGGTCTTCTCCCCGGCCACCTGCCACTTTGGGAACTACTGCATCCCTTGGGGGATTTTGGACTGCCAGTATTGGTCCATCCCTGCAGGCTGTGGGAATTTGGTCAAAACCAGCAGTCCAATATCCCTCACGGGGTCCCGGATTACAAGAGGGTGCAGGCCAGGCTGAGGGACCCCACTGGTGCATGAATCATTGCCTCTAGTAGTTTAATAACATGCTATTTAGGAGCCAAATACTATTTAATGCCCTATTCAGATGGCCTCCCATTGTTTATATTTAAAGCATAGTGATTAGCCTGTTCACACATAAGTTTTGCCACTGACACTTAGGTCTCCGAGAGATCTTTACTTTTTGCTTTTTTTTTTTTTGCATATGTGTAGTGGTTCTTTTTTTATAAATTACAGTTTACATTCAATATTATTTTGTATTTCAGGTGTACAGTATAGTGATCATACAGTTACATATGTTACAAAGTGTTCACCCGATATTTCAAGTACACATCTGGCACCATACTGAGCTATTACAATATTATCTACTGTTTTCCCTATGCTATACTTTACATCCCTGTGACCATTCTGTAACTACCAGTTTGTACTTCTGAATCTCTTCACCTTTCTCACCCAGCCCCAATCACCCTCCTTTCTGACAGTTGTCAGTCTGATCTCTGTATCCTATGTGTCTGTTTCTGGTTTATTTTTTGGTTTATTCTGTTCTTTAGATTCCACCAGTGAATCATGTGGTATTTGTCTTTCTCTGAATGACTTACTTCACTGTACATAATACCCTCTAGGTCCATCCATGCTAGTTGGAAAAGGTGTAACTTTCTGCATTTGCTCTGTTTGCACTCTTTCCTACTGGAATGATTGGACTTGTGAACAGTGTGTCTAGTTCCCCCCTTAGCTTAAACCCCTGCTATTTTGTGCCTCTTCCTTGGCCTGTTTCAGTAGCACAAAGGAGAGCAGAAACAGGAGGGTGTAGAGTTGGCCAGTCATACTATAAAGGAGTGTTTCAGAATATTCAACCTGGTTTACCAAGTAAATTAATTGCAAAATATATCTAAGACCTCATTTTGTTTTCAAGGATTAAATCTATTTGAGTGCATGTTGAGTATTTCTTTTTTACTTTTAAGTCATGTTTGGTTGGCTATTGAGACTATTAGTGGCAGGATTTTTAAATTTTCTGTGGCTGATAAGGATTTTGGATGTCTGTGTTGATGGCAGGTTCATCAGGACTGGGCAGCCCTCTTGGCAGAAGTCGGCACAGCAGCAGTCAGTCGGATCTGACCACTTCTAGCAGTAGTTCCTCCGGGCTGAGCTTCACTGCCTGCATGTCTGACTTCTCCCTCTACGTGTTTCACCCTTACGGAGCTGGAAAACAGAAGACTGCTGTTTCTGGCCTCACGTCTGGGTCAGGAGGCTTAGGTACACTTAGCATGTTTGCATCTTTCTCAACTTTAGAGCACTTTTTAAACTTTGATCTTTTCCTAAATCATGATACCTTTAACATTGGATATAAAACAAAATCATAAACTTATTAATTTTTCCTTTTGATAATATCTTGTCTCTACAAATAAGTAGAAATATCCAGTAATTTAGGTAAGTGAATTATACAAGAATTGTAAAAATCAGAATATTTTATAAGATATATATATATATATATATATATATATATATATATATATATAGCACAATAATATCTTTGGATATAGGTTTATTTGGATAGGAAATTCTATTCTACAAATAGTAACTTTTTTAAAGTGTGTACATCATGTTTGTTAAATAAAAATGAGACTGTTATTTTTATTATTACTATTAGAGAACTTACATTTCACTGGCATTTTACCACTAAAAATGCTCATTAGATCATTCTGCTCAATCCTCACTTTAAATGATTTTAATTGACGTGTTTAATTCCAGTGTTTTGGATAATTTCATGGAATTAGATAGTTGTGTGTATATGTATATGTACACATGTATGTGTGTGTATTTGTACTCATGTAGGTGTGTGTGGGTTTTTTTTTTTAAAGGGAATGTGGATGAAGACCCCACTTCAGTCACTGGTCGAAAAGACTCACTGAGTATAAACCTTGAGTTTGTAAAAGTGAGTTTGTCTCGGATAAGGCGATCAGGAGGTGCCTCGTTTTTTGAAATTCAGTCTGTAAACAAGTCTGCAAGCAAAATGGACACCACACTAATAAATATATCTGGTATTCAATTTTATAGTTTTAAAATTTAAATGTTTGCTTTCCAGAATTAAATAAGTGCCTCCTTTTTAAGTGTTTAAATATTACATTTATTTAATAATATGAGGCTTTTAATGGTAAAGGAGAGGAATGACAGTCCAGCCTAAGTGTATACTTTCAGTCCAAGTAATTAGTGTTAGAAATGTTTTTCTAGATAAATATACAGAAATATCAAGGGCTCAAATATGCTTCATTGAGTCACTTAAAAGTGCTCTTCTCTTTACTTCTCTACCATAAATTGGTAAAATTTCTAGTGTTTCATTTGATTTTCTAATTGTAAATTCTTAAAACACTAAAGAGGAATGAGTTAAAAATGTTCCACATGCATTTAGTTTTAAATATTCAAAAGTGATTTGGCCCTGGCTGGTATGGCTCAGTTGGTTGAGCATTATCCCATGCACCAAGAGATCTCTGGTTTGATTTCCAGTCAGGGCACATGTGCTGGTTGCATTAGGGGTGTGCAGAACGAAGACCGATCAATGTTTCTCTCTCTGTGTCTCCCTTCCTCTCTCTTAAAAAAATTAAATAAAAACTTTTTTTAAAAAGTGATCCTCCCATAGTTACAAAGCTAGTTATGAAGCTAGCAGTGCACATACACATGCCTCATATGCTGGTAGCATCGATTCTCTGGGCAGTGAAGCCATTAGAAGTTTTTAAGAAATGGGATGATAACTTTGTCCCCAGAGATAACAGACTGAATTGTCCACTTAAAAATCTATTGAGTTTTGCCCAGTGGTTAGAGAGTCAGCCCCGAGACTGAAGGTTGCAGGTTCAATTCTGGTCAAGGGCACACACTTCAGTTGAAGGCTTGATTCCCAGCCCAGGTCGGGAAGTGCAGGAGGCAGCCAGTTGATGTGTCTTTATCACATTGATGTTTCTCTCTTTCTGTCTTTCCCATCACTTTCATTGTTTATAAAAATCTATGGAAAAACTGAGGATAGATCTCATCTTAAATGTTCTGACCATAAAAAAAAGACAAAATTTTGTATGGATTATAAAATAATAAACGTGTGTGTGTGTGTGTGTGTGTGTGTGTGTGTGTGTGTGTGTGTGTATTTTAGAAATAATTCATGGCAGCATGAAAAATGGGAGGGAAGATGTGTGGGGAGGCTGTTTAATTAGACACAGCACTGAGTGTGTGCACAGCAGCAGAGACAGGATGCCTCATACTTTCAGCCTGTGTGACAGAAGGGACAGAGTGGTAGAAAATAAAGAAGGAAGTACCTCCAGGCATTAATGGAAGGATGGGGTAGGCAGCTGCTGATAGGCGTGGCTGTGAGCTCAGAGGGAAACGGAAGGCAGGTCTGGGAGGCCCAGGTGTGAAGAGCTTCTGAGGCCCTGGAGGAATAAGGAGGACAGACAGGAGCTGTGTGGCCGGCACAGGGCCTTCACTCTGACCAGCCCTGCTCTGGCAGTGGCCACCAACCTTCCACACCTCGTGGCCACCAGTTGGCGACCACTGCTCCAAAGGTTTCCTCATGGACCACCAGGGGTCCACAGACCACAGGTTGGTGACTGCTGGCCTAGAGGGAAGCAGCAGTTCTCCAACACCACCACTTGGTTTGCAGCCACGTTTGAGGAAGTATGTATCCCAGTTTATCCCATGATTCATTCGCCACATTTTAGAAAAGCCCTGTGTTCAAGTTGAAAGCTGTTCGTAAGACTGACCTTTAGAATTTCTCTGAGAATGTAATAATAAAGTATAATTCCAATTTGCCTTTAAGTCAACAAAGGAATGGAACTAAAATGTTAGAATCTGCTACTTTTCTCATTTATAGAAGGAACATATTATCCCTTATTAATCATGCTGTGCAACTTTAGATATTTCATGAATTGTAGCTATAGTAATTTAGTTGTGTAATACATGTGGAAGATATTGAAGGTTTTGGAAATCTGTACTAACACATTTTCTTTATTTCTGTATCAGCTGTTTGTGACATAGGTTCTGCTTCCTTTAAATATGATATGCGCCGGCTCAGTGAAATTCTGGCATTTCCAAGAGCCTGGTACAGGAGAAGTATTGCAAGACGTCTCTTCCTTGGAGACCAAACTATAAATTTGCCAAGTAAGCTCATTATGTTATTAGAGTTACACTTATTTTGCTTTTAATTTTGGTTGCAATAGTAGTAAGATCCATGATTGACAACATAAACTTTGTCTTAACTTGGTAAGTAGTGGCATGCAGTTCATTCCCTCCTTTAAGCATCTGCTGATCCTCTCCAGTTTGCTAAGCATGGGAATGCATGAGCGGGTCACAGAGAACTTGCCCTTTTAGAAACTACACTCTGTTGACATTAATAATTTTTTTTGTAATCTTAATAAAATCTGGAAATGCAGAAATACATGTAACCATCAAAATCATTATTAGATAAGCATGTAAAATAGAAAGTTTTGGGGACATGCTACCATATTGCCTGTATTTTCTCCTGGACTTAGATATTGTGTAAGTGAAAAGTAGATACAATACAAAACCTGGTCTCAGTCTGTTCCCTCATCTGTAAAGTGGGAGCATAATGCTTCTTCAGCCATTCTCATAGTGTTTCTGTGAGAATTAAACAAGCTGGAGTGTGCTTTGCAAACTGTAAACTTCTGCACACTTGTCAGAGAACTAAAAAGTATGCAATGTGCTTAGAAGTGGCAGAGCATTAAAATTTATTATTTTATAGCATGCCAATTTTACCCTGTTAATAGTTTTTGTTTCCACTTTTCTGTTAGCATCTGGCCCAGGAACACCTGATTCCATTGAAGGGGTGAGCCAACATCTTTCCCCGGAATCATCAAGAAAAGCATATTGCAGGACCTGGGAGCAGCCTAGTCAGTCGGCCTCCTTCACCCACATGCCTCAGTCACCCAATGTGTTCACTGAGCACGTGACCAGCAGCACCATGTCACCGGGGACAGTGGCACAGAGCCTGAAGTCCCCCGCTTCCGCAAGATCAAGGAGTGTGTCGGATTCTTCAGTTCCCCGAAGAGGTAACACTGCTCTCTTTGTTATCAGTGGCCCTCCAATGACTCCAGGATGAAAATCTTAGTTACTCCAAGATTTCTGTCTGACCTGCAGGGAAATAGACTCTTGCAGGTTTTTATGAAGATGGAGGGGAGGGGATCCAAAACAAACAGCACACACTTCAAAGTATCTCTCAGCAGAAGAGATAGCTGGGTGGCTCAGAGCTTTAAAAAGGGGTAGGGAGAGAGGAGAGAGCACATTGTTAGTAAGCTCTAGATGGTACAATTATTTTTTAAAATTGTTTTCAATTACAGTTTATAATGTAAGAATATCATTTCAGCTTTTGGATGATAGTGATAAGACTGGTTTTTGCTTTGTAATCACTGAGTATCTGTGTGAACATAATGTGCATATGATTTTTCTATTTTTAGATTCACTTTCAAAAACATCAACTCCCTTTAACAAATCAAACAAAGCAGCAAGTCAGCAAGGGACTCCGTGGGAAACACTTGTCGTATTTGCTATCAACTTGAAGCAATTAAACGTCCAAATGAACATGAGTAATGTAATGGGAAATACAACGTAAGCTCTTCAGATACAAAGAAAATATATTTAATCATTACTTGTAATTTTTCTTATAGTGTATGAAAGCAATTCAAAACCTTTTTCTAATGCTAAAATGTTTGAGATGGTGAAAACAGTAGATAAAAGATACTAAATTGCTTTATACTGAAATGGCTTAATCTAATTCTAAAGATACTATACTATAAAGCAATATGATATATATGTTCTAAAAAGAGAGAAAATTATAAGTAAAACAGCATAATTTTCTAGCTAAGCAAAACGCCTTATAAATGTTAATATTTAAACATTTACTGGTTTTTATAATAAACTTAAAAAAAACTTTTTTGAAATATAACTCGTTTTAATTTATGACACTGGAAGCCAGATGTCTACTTAATAACCTTTTTATTTTTTTTATTTTACAACATTTTATTTATTTATTTATTTATTTATTTATTTTAAATATTTTTTATTAAGGTATTATCTGTGTACATAGCTTATCATTGTCCCCCCCCCCCCATAGATGCCCTCCCTCCCCAGAGTTTTGTGTCCATTGGTTGTTCTTATATGCAAGCATACCAGTCCTTCGGTTGATCTCTTATCTCCCCCAGATCTCCCTAACCTCCCCCCCCCCCCCCCCGCTGTCATTTGGCAGCCTGCCTGTTGTTTTACTGTCACTATATCTATCTTTCTGTTCATTCGTTTATAATGTTCTTTAATATCCATAAATGAGTGAGGTCATGTAGTGTTTCTCTTTCATTGACTGGCTTATTTCACTCAGCATGATGCTCTCCAATTCCATCCAGGTTACTGCAAATGATGAGAATTCCTTCCTTTTTATGGCAGCATAGTATTCCATGGTGTAGATGTACCATAGTTTTCTGATCCATTCATCTGCTGACGGGCACCTAGGCTATTTCCAAGTCCTAGCTATTGTAAATTGTGCTGCTATGAACATAGGGGTGCATATATCCTTTCTGATTGGTCTTTCTAGTTTCTTGGGGTATATTCCTAGTAGTGGGATTACTGGGTCAAATGGGAGTTCCATTTTCAGTTTTTTGAGGAAGCTCCATACTGTTCTCCACAGTGGTTGCACCACCCTGCAATCCCACCAGCAGTGCAGGAGGGTTCCTTTTTCTCCACAACCTCGCCAACATTTGTTGTTTGTTGTTTTGTTGATGTTGGCCATTCTGACAGATGTGAGATGGTACCGCATTGTTGTTTTGACCTGCATCTCTCGGATAATTAGTGACTTGGAGCATGTTTTCATGTGCCTCTTGGCCTAATAACCTTTTTCTTATTTTAGTTGGACAACGAGTGGTTTGAAGAGCCAGGGCCGCCTATCAGTAGGAAGTAACCGTGACCGAGAGATCAGCATGTCCGTCGGGCTGGGAAGATCCCAGTTAGACTCTAAGGGAGGAGTTGTTGGAGGGACAATCGATGTCAATGCACTGGAGATGGTTGGTATGTTGAATTTTACAACTGAAAAATATATTTTTAAAAAGTTTTAAAAACTTTTGATGAGTTTTTCCCATTCAACATTTCTGTGAAAAATTATTTCAGCTCATATTTCTGAACATCCGAATCAGCAGCCCAGTCACAAAATTCAGATCACGATGGGCTCCACTGAGGCCCGTGTGGACTACATGGGCTCCAGCATCCTCATGGGCATCTTCAGCAATGCTGACCTCAAGCTGCAGGATGAGTGGAAGGTGAATCTGTGCAGTGCCTTGGATTCAAGCATAAGTGATAAAAGGTATTCAGGAAATAGGACCTTTCAAAATTTGCATGACTGCTCTGAACATATTTTCTGTCATCTAGTGAGAAAGCACAAGCTTTTATATTATTCAGTCAACGTGAATGAAAAAGCTTGGTGGGGGAAGGGACTTTTTCTTGTACTTTTAAACCATGTACTTTTAAATCATCTTATATAAGCTATATGATAAAGACTGTTTTATATTCTAGTGAAATTTTTGTCCATGGAGATTTGAAGTGGGATATTTTCCAAGTAATGATATCAAGATCAACCACACCAGACCTGATAAAAATAGGAATGAAGCTCCAGGAATTTTTCACGCAGCAGTTTGATACCAGCAAACGAGCTCTGTCTACCTGGGGACCAGTTCCTTATCTTCCACCTAAGACAGTGACGAATATCCTGGAGAAAAGTTCACAAGAGCAGTGTAAGAATTAGAACTAAGGCTTTGTATGTGCTGATCTTTCAGTGAATGTGTTGCAATTTTCATTTAAAGTCACATAGTATCTATATGTCATACTTACAGTGATCCATATGCTCTTCTCTAGTTCACTCAGCAACGATTCCCACCCAAGGGCATTGAAGCCATCATTTGAGAAATCACCATTTCTTTATTCCTCCCTTTGCCACAGCTCATCTAAATCACCCATATACCACATTTCTGACTACAAATTATGACAGGCCCTTTATCTGCTTAAGAGTATGAGCTGTGGAATCAGAATGTTTGAGTTTAAATGTATTAGTTGTGTCCCACTAGGCAGGTTATATAACTCAGTAGGGCAGTCAACAAATATTTATTAAACATGCTCTTGTGCTAAAGCACATGGCATAGACCTAGGGAGCAAAGTTCCTAGCCTCGTGAAGTTTACATTCTAATGGGAGAGACATCCCATATTTAAGTTACTAACTAAAACGAAAGATAGTTTCAGGTAGAGAGAGGTGCTGAGAAGGGGAAGGAAACAGAGAATAAGTGTGTGAGGATGGCTATTTCTCAAGTGAAAATCTTGGCTGAGGGCGGGGAAAGAGCATTCCAGGCACAGGGACCTATGTCGAGGGCAGAGGTCCCACAGCAGGAGGGGGCTAGCTTTGAGGGTCATGAAGGCGGTCACAGATAGAGTTTTAATATGACGAGTAGCTATTGGAGAGTCTCGAACAGATTTGATATTATTTTACTTTACCTTGAAATATTCCTTTGTAAAGCATCACTCTGGCTGCTGTGTGGAGAATAGACTACAGGTGGTTAAGGATGGAAGTGAAGAGAGCAATTGTAGTCATTACTATCACTATACACATACTGACATTACACAGTAAGGAGGCACTGTGGGAGTCCAGGCTACAGGTGATGGTGGCTTTAACTAGGTGATAGGAGTAAAGTGGCAAAAAGTTGTTAGAGTTAGGATAATTTTTAATAACTTTTTATTATCACAGAAGCAATACTTGTACATTGAAAAAACTAGAAAATACAAGCAAAAAATAAAAGCAGCCATTCCATAAAAAAAACATTCCTGTGAACACTTGAGAGCATGCACCTTCAGATATTTTTCTATGCACCTATATATGTATATGTTCTTTTTACCAAAATATTGTTCATACTGTTTTATAACCTTTTCCATTCAACAAGCTCCCACTTTGCATTTTGCTAGTTTAGCTCCTCTAGCCTGTGATACATTCCACAACTGACCTAAAATTTGTCCAAACCAGTATATCACATTCAAGATCACAGTTCAGAAATGGTTTTGTTCCTTTACTTTCTTTTAATTCAGTATAGTCCATTTTTAATGACCTGACTTGTTTGAGATGCTTGGCCAGTTATCCTACACAACGTCTGACTTCTAGTTTTCAGTTGCTTCCTTGTGGTTCCATTTATCTTCTTCCTCTAGTCCTTGTATTTCCTTTAAACTAGAATTGGTGTCAGACATATACATATGGATGAGGGTTTTCCTAAAATGCCTTTCCTGGATTCTTGAAAAACTCCTTGTCATGGAAAACAAATAAATAGGCTAACAGAATTGTTTTAAAGGAAATTAAAAAGACATGCCAACTACCATAAATACAATGCGTAACCCCTGGTTGGATCTGGACTTGGAGCTATGGAAAACAGCAAAAAGGGACATCACTAGAATAAGTGGGAAATATTAAGGTGTGTACTCAAACACCTGAAGTACCTGGAGGTCTTCCTCAGATGCAGATTCTGTTACATAGGTGTGGGGTGGACAGAAGAGCCTGAATTTTGAACAAGCTCTGTGTGATCCTTATGGGCCTCACACCTCACTTTTGAGTCGCAAGGGTACAAAAGAGTAAAAAAAGAAAATATACTAAAAATCAGGAGATCTGTTTGATTTCTAGGTCTTCTAGTCGCTGGTTTACTTAACTCCTCCTCTGCTTCACTTGAACAGAATCCAGATGAAATACCTAGTTCACAGAGTTACTGTGAGAATTGTATGTCATGCAAGCATTTGTAAATCATTACAGCAGTATTTGTTGCAATTATTATTAGCAAGTTACTGCTTTCCTTAGTTGCATCCATCCTTATGCAGCATCTTTCCCGAGACTATATGCTTGCTAGCTTCTGCTTAATGTTAACCAGGGTTGGGTTGTTGTTTTCATCCCTTACCTGAGTCACTGCAGCTGCAGAAAGGAGTCCGGCTACCCCCCAGCTCTCTGCCATTGTCATTGAAGATGTGCCCACGGCAGGCACGCAGGATAAGCCTGTTTGGTTTTCTTGCAGTGCTGGACGCTGCCCACCATCGACACTGGCCTGGAGTACTGAAGGTGGTTTCGGGATGCCACATATCCTTATTCCAGATCCCATTGCCAGAAGATGGAATGCAGTTTGGAGGATCGATGAGCTTACATGGAAATCACATGACGCTAGCTTGTTTCCATGGTCCAAATTTCCGTTCAAAATCATGGGCCCTTTTTCATCTAGAAGAACCAAACATTGCTTTTTGGACTGAAGCTCAGAAGATCTGGGAGGATGGTAAACTGACACATTTCAAGCTTTTACTCTTTTCATCTTCTGATGTGATAATACATAGCAGATTAACTTTTCTTTCTTATATCTTTTATCTGTTTTCTCTTATAACATTTCTGAAGTCCATTCTATTTGTTATCATGTACCTGACATGTCAAGGAGTTTACTGCCAATGAGTCAGTTTCTATAAAGTCTAGGATGAAAAAGATTTATTTCTGAACTTGCTGTGTACTCTTTTTCTTGCTTATGCAATTAAAGTTTCTGTTACTGGCTGTAATCATAATACCGTGTTTTCATGAAAATAAGACCTACTTCATGGAAACATAATACATCCCCTGAAAACAAGACCTAGCGCATCTTTGGGAGCAAAAATTAATATAAGACACTGTCTTATTTTCAGGGAAATAGAGTAGTAGTTATTGTAAAAAATTTTTTTACATAAACATGAAAAGAAGAGATACAGTGGCAATATAGAGAAATGATTTGCCTTCAAGACTACTATAGGCAAGGCTCTGCTTTTACCTCTTTTTACCAGTTTCTTTCACTTAAGTTTCTTACTCAGTGATTTCAAAAAATGGTTGATGCTTTTTTTTTATTGTTTAAAGTGTTACATAGGTCTCCTTTTCCCCAGATTGACACTTCCCCCTCTACTTTCACCCCTGAGAGCAAGCCCCCACTGCTCCGGTGTCCATGTCCAAGCTAATATGCATGCATACAAGTCCTTTGGTTGATCTCTACTCCCCTCCCCTGCCCCTTGTCTCTAGATCTACTTTTGTTAATCAGTTTATGTTGATCATTATGCCCCACATATGAGTGGGTTGATGGTTTTCATGTTACTGGGGCACATCCAGTAATAGCTAAAAGAAAGAAAAAGTATTTGTGATTATTTTTATCACTTATTTACTCATTTTCTATCTGTTGCTCTGAGCACAGCTCTTTTCTTGCATCTAAATATAATTTTATATTAAGAAACTTTTTTTCTTCTAGGCTCTAGTGATCATTCTACATATGTTGTACAAACATTGGATTTTCATCTGGGCCATAATACAATGGTTACCAAGCCATGTGGCGCTTTGGAAAGTCCTATGGCAACAATAACCAAGATAACAAGGCGTCGCCATGAAAACCCACCCCATGGAGTAGCGAGTGTGAAAGAATGGTTCCATTATGTTACAGCCACAAGAAATGAAGGTTAAAAGTTTGATTTTTTTGGAGATATTTATTTTTTTTCCTAATTTGGATTCTGTTGACTGTATAGAATTTAAGTGGGGGAAACTTTTCATTTCTTCAGTTAAACAAGTTTTATTTTACTCCCGCTAATGTAAATAATAATATTAGTGCAGGGTTTCATCACTCTTGTAATGCAATATAGACTTAAATTATTTTAGATGTAACTGAAAACAAATAACTGAAATTAAGTTTAAGATTATTGGAAAACTATTTTCATACTAATGTTAAACATTAGAGATTTGAAAAAGTTATTACACAACTAAATATTAGGATGCCACAAACTTAAGTTTCTTGATGGATGAAATAAAGTGAAACAAAATAATATCATTCCTATGAAATCATAAGTTTAAAGAGTGGTTTTGATGAGTTTTTCATTTGATTTGATTCACCAATTTTAACAATGTGGCCATGAAAATTTTTATTTTGTGGTTATTTTATGTTTAAGTTTATAATATTGCTTTTACTGATCATTTCATTTATATTAGAAAGATTGAGAAATGATAAAACTTGAGTGTTTTAAAAATGACTTTTTCAAAATGGAAAGGATGCTGACATAGGCCCTTGGAAAATAGTTACTATGGAATAGGCAACCCCAGGGATTAAAGACTGTTCTGGGAACAAAGGGGTTTAAGGAAGAAAATTAGAAGAGTCTGCATGTATTAACTGTTCTACCTTCCAGGTACACATTTTGGGGAAGGGGTCCTTTTTCGCTGGGATAGTATGGAGAGGCTGTCAGCATACTAAACTGCTACCTGTGTACCTAGAAAAGTGTTAATTGTATAAGACAGCCATAATATAATCATAGTATATATATTGGGGAATATCAGGATTTCTACTTGATTTCAAGATCACGATCATATTTAATCACAAATTCTGTAGTGAAGTATTCATTTTATGGAGATTAATGAAACTCTTAAATTCAGACATGAACATAATCCTATATTATAAAAGCGTAGTATACAAATTGTCCTCTGGACCGGGAGTTCAATCAGGTGTCAGGGTTGGCTTAGGGAAGGTGGGGAGGCTCTGACTGGCAGTGGCAGCCACTAGGAACCCTACCAGTGCACAAATCTTGCGTACTGGGCCTCTAGTTGAGAATAATATTAAAGTTCAAGAAACAGAAAAACAAAAAGGATTGAATTTATCCAAAACTGTTATAAATCTTCAGTCTTGAGAACAGTGATCTGTATAACTACTTATATATGTGTGTATATAAGTATATCCTAATAAAAGAATAATATGCAAATTGACTATACTTCTGCTACACTACAAGCCACGCCCACAAGCCAGTCAGGAGTGAATATGCAAATAAACCCAACCAAGATGGCTGTGGCCACTGAGAGCAGGAGGGAGACTTGGATTTCCCTGGCAATGGAGGAAGCCAAGCTTTCCACCTGCCCTTGCTGGCCTAGGCCTCCACTCAGTACTACAAAGTTTCAATGATAGAAGATAAATAAATCCCAACAAAAATGGCTGTGGCCATGAAGCGAGCAGGAGGCTTGGCTCTACTCAAGGCTAAAAGCTTCAATTATAAAAAATAAATAAATCCCAGATACCAGGGCCTCTGCTTAGGTCGCCGGGGGGTGTAGCCAGCTTGCAAACCACGGCAGGCTACTTACCTAGGCCACCTCATGTCCCAAGAGAACCCCCCCCCTGCCCCAATCTGGGACACCCTTCAGGGCAAGCCAGCTGGCCCCCACCCATGCACCAGGCCTCTATCCTATCTAATAAAAGAGTAATATGCAGATTGACCATCATTCCAACACACAAGTTGACTTCCCCCATGTGGACACAAGATGGCCACCACAAGATGGCCAGTAGAGGAGGGAAGTTGGGGGCAATCAAGCCTGCAGGGGAGGGCAGTTAGGGGTGACCAGGCTGGCAGAGGAGAGAAATTGGGAGTGACCAGGCCTGCAGGGGAGGGCAGTTAGGGGCAAACAGGCTTGCAGGGGAACAGTTAGACATCAATCAGGCTGGCTGGGGAGTGGTTAGGGGGTGATCAGGCTGGCAGGCAGAAGCAGTTAGGGGCAATCAGGAAGGCAGGCAGGTGAGTGTTTGGGAGCCAGCAGTCCTGGATTGTGAGAGGGATGTCCGACTGCCCGTTTAGGCCCGATCCTACTGGGATCGGGCCTAAACAGGCAGTTGGATATCCCTCAAGGGGTCCCAGATTGGAGAGGGTGCAGGCTGGGCTGAGGGACAACCCCCACCCCCTGTGTACAAATTTCATGCACCAGGCCTCTAGTATAAATATAACTATTTATGAATTAATACAGCTCTATATTTACTTACCGTATTTGCCGGCGTATAAGACGATTTTTTGGCCCTGAAAAATACGTATTTGACGGCGTATAAGAGACTGTGCGTATAAGACGACCCCCTAACATTTCCACTAAAAAATACAGAGTTTGTTATATACTCGCCGTATAAGACTACCCCCCACTTGGAGGCATATTTTTCAGGGCCAAAAAGTCGTCTTATACGCCCGCAAATACGGTATGTAAATATGTCTATACTCCTGTCTATGTATATAGAGATACATAATTATTCTCAAAACCACAATTTTATATGGTTCTATTTTTTCAAATGTGTGTTTATTTTGCAACTTTTGAAATGATAAAGTTCCTGTATCATAGTGCCATGAAAGCTACAGGCTTATCTATGTCTATTGGTTTAATTTGACTCTTATTGTCTTTATTATTATGCATGTAGAACTAAACCTACTTCGTAATGTTGATGCTAATAACACCGAGAATAGCACTACTGTGAAGAATTCCAGTTTGTTGAGTGGTTTCAGAGGAGGTTCTAGCTACAATCATGAAACAGAGACCATCTTTGCATTACCAAGGATGCAGCTTGACTTTAAGTCTATTCATGTTCAAGAACCACAGGAACCTTCGTTACAGGGTATGTGAAAGAACAATCTTTAGTTTCTGAAGTTACTAAGAAAATTCTAAAAGAACTTTGAACTGCTTTTGTTATTTGTGTGTATTATTAATATAATCTGATTATATAATTGTCTATATACATAAAAGGCTAATATATAAAGCATCTATCTGACCAGTAGCTATGACATGCATTGACCACCAGGGGGCAGACTCTCAACACAGGAGCTTTTGAGCTTCAGTGACTTGGCAGCTGCGCTTCTCTGGTGATGCACCCTGGAACCAGAGAGGAGGGAACCCGATTCCTTGCAGGGCCATGTGATTCCACTTTAGGCCTTGGTTATGTTGTTGCTAGGGCACTGTCAGCCCAAAATCTGGTTTACTGCACACTTGTGTTTGCATTCCACACCCTGTGTGAGAGCAACTTTGCAGAGTTGGAGAGCCAGTTTCAGCCCAATCCCCGCAGGCCAGGCTGAGGGACCCCAACTGCCTAAGGGACCCCATCTGCCAGAAGGACCCCGCTCATTCCACAAATACCATTCAAGCCATGGTGCCATCCCAGGTATGGGCTGCCTGGAGAGGGACCACGGGAGGTTTGCTCCAGGCCATGTCTGGCCCATCCTGCCCAGTCCCACCCCATTGGCCACCTTCTAATTAATTTCCTTTCTATGCGCACAAATCCATACACTAGGTCACCAGTATTATATAAAATAATATAAATTGATTTTCTGGATCAAATTGATTGATGTTCTTGCCAGCCATTTAACCTGTGGCAAATAATTTAATCCATTAGTACCTTTTTCTCCTCAGTAGATTGGAGGATAATAACCAGTTCAGAGGGTTTTTATGAGGAATAAATGGCATATAAAATATAAACCATCACCATTCTGTGAGTCAGTTACAAAAATACTCATTTCTTATTGCATTTTAGTGGATGCATTTGCACAGACCCATGTAAATCCCTTAACAGAAAGAGAAAGGGATTTATTTAATTAAATCTTTACCATAAAAGAACTTTGCTCTTGCAGATGCCAGCCTGAAGCCGAAAGTAGAATGTAGTGTGGTGACAGAGTTCACCGACCACATTTGTGTGACTATGGACGCTGAGCTCATCATGTTTCTCCATGATTTAGTGTCAGCTTATCTTAAAGAGAAAGAAAAAGGTGAGTAGTGCATATTCTTGTTTTGGAGATTGTTTTTTTTTTCTTTCAAGCTTCAGGAAAGGCAGCTGTCTGCCATTTACATGGATTTTTAATGATCTAATGATAAATTAGTTCAATGTGTCTCCTTCCTCTATGAATTATAAATATTAATGAGAGGAATATAAATAATCTATTAGTAAGACTATATGTCAGATTGAGTATCTGCTAGGCACACAACACTCTAACAGTGCCTCACACTGAATATATTTTGTACTTCACAAAGTATTTCCATATATATATGGATATTTTCAGACTTTGTAGGATATTCTCACAAAGTAGTAAAAGAAGACTAGTCATATTTCTTTCTTTGAAGAAATATGACTAGTCAAGTGAAATGACTAACGAAACAACTACAGAATAAAGGAGCATGTTGCCTTATTATTTATGATCACTAATTTAGAAAGACTTCATCTTTCATAAAACATTTGCATGTTTATTATATGGAGTGAAAATGCTGCTTACTTAAAAAGCTTCTAAGTTAGTACCACCACTGTTCAAATATATGTATCACCATTAACATACTAAAACCATTGAGTTGTACACATTAACTGAGTGGGTTTTATTTTGAATTATGTCTCAATAAAACTGTTAAAATAATGTTATCCACCTACAGCTGTTCTTTAGGAATCCTACAAGTCCAGTGCCCTGGGCCTGCTAATCACATAAATGTTAGCATTCTTTACCATTATTTTAGGCCCATAATATGTAAAATATATACTATTACTAAAAAATAAGTGACATTATTTCTAATTGTAAGGTATGCAATAACTTTGATATTGGCTTTCTCCAAGCAATATCAATTATTGGCACTTATTTAAGGCTTATTTAAAATATTACTTTAAAAATATTCATATTGATTTCAGAGAGGAAGAGGGAAATAGAAACATCAATATTGATTGGCTGCTTCCTGCATGCCCCTACTGGGGATCAAGACTACATACAGCTGAAACCGGTTTGACTCAGTAGTAGAGTCTGTGGACTGAGAGGTCCCAGGTTCGATTCCGGTCAAGGGCATGTACATTGGTTGCGGGCACATCCCCGGTAGGGGGTATGCAAGAGGCAGCTGGTCGATGTATCTCTCTCATCAACGTTTCTAGCTCTCTATCTCTCTCCCTTCCTCTCTGTAAAATATCAATAAAATATATATATAAAAAGACTACATACAACCTGGGCATGCGCTCTTGACCAGAATCAAACCTGGGACCCTTTAGTCCACAGGCTGATGTTCTATCCACTGAGCCAAACAAGCTAGGGCTAAAATATTACTTTTTAAGAAATGGAATTAAATGAGGCTTTGGCCAGTTCATAAATAAAATAATGGAGCAAATTATTCTGTTTATATAGTGATTTGAAATAATCTTATAAGGTATATATTTGTAATATTAACCTATTATTTTCATTATAGCCATTTTTCCACCTCGGATTTTATCTACTCGATCAGGACAGAAAAGTCCAGTCATTATACATGATGACAACTCCTCTGACAAAGACAGAGAAGACAGCATCAGTTACACCACTGTGGACTGGAGAGATTTTATGTGCAACACGTGGCATCTGGAGCCTACTCTTAGGTAAATTTACCTATATTCTATGGGATTATTAGGAGAAAAGGTTATAAATTATGTATTAGGTTATTAAATATTTTGTATTGAAAAATATATTTAGAAGTTAGCCAGTTGTAACCTCGACAATGTCTGTCTGCTGTTTTTGCTGTTCCATTCTGCTATTGTAAGTGTTCTAGGCATAGACCCTGGGAATAACTTAGTGCTGGTTAGCTGTCCACTGTGTGACATTCTGTTAATTAATCACTAAAATGTGAGAATAACTCTGCTTGCATAATGGCTATTATTTTCAAGTGACCGAGGTAGGTAGCTACAGTAAACTTGTTACGTAGTTTGGGAAGATGTAGTAGAATAGTATATCATTAAGTAACAGTACAATTCTTACATATGTCATAACAATGTAATAGAGTGGACCATGTCACAGTGTCCTTTTGTCTGCATAGGACAATATAAAACCATTCCTGAAATGTCAAATGTAATGCTATCAGGTTCCGATTCCTTTACTGAGTCATGTTCTACAATCATGGTCCCAGTGACATCAACTTGTTTTCATATTGTAATTTTAAAGTATTTTCTAGTTTTAATTATTTTTATAATTGCTGCTATAATGAATAGTACTTGCTTTGTATGTCCTTATTTGTGATTAACACTCACAACCCTGTTATTTTTCTCTTCTCATCTGCTTTGTAAATCAAATTATCACTGTTTGATGCATGGAATAATGGCATCAAAAAAAGTCCATCATACTCAACACTGCAGAAGACACAGATTCATTCAGATAAGCTTATTATTCAGACATACTTATACCAAAATAATTCCAAACTAACAAAATCTTCATTATACAGTGGACTTCTGTATAAGCAGAAATTGTTAGTAATTTGTATTCAGTGAAATTTGTTGTAACCAAACTGAGAAAACACTTTAGTATTAATAGTACATAAAAGCATGAGAAATAGTGTCAATATTCAAGTAATATTAAAATATTGCAAAAGTCCTAATGTAGAAAATCTGATTTTTTATTTGTAATTCTAAATAAATATAATTGAATACATAAGTAATCACCTAATGTTGATAAGTTGGTTCTATGACTTTAAGGGAAACAACGTTAATGAAACCAATTTTACCATAGGCTTGATATAAACAAGAGTTAAGTTCCTACAAGTTATAACAAAATGGTGTTTTTCAGAGACCTGTTATATCTTTTTATTTAAAAAAAGCATAAAATAGTTAAATTTTTCACAAATATATTCCTTACTTTAGCAAACTACCATGAGACTAAATATGGTGTTGTAGTGGATAGCATGGTTAAGATCAGTGGCTCTGAGCCCTGCTTTCTGGCTAAGTGACATTGCCCGAAGGATTTAATAACTGCTGTCTCAGTTACCTAATTTAAAAAAAAAATTAGAAAGTGGTATTTACCTACCTTGTAGGTTACAATTGTTAGATAAGCTACTTAACACAAAATGCTTAAAACTGTTAAGAGTTTTAACAGATCAATGTTTAGTTCCTCCCTTTTCCCCTAACTAAAATAGTGGGAGAGAGGCAGCTGGAAATAAAAATGCTAGTTCTAATACTGGTAATGCTGGTGACAGAGAATGTGGTTTGGAGGTCTGGCACCAGTGGCTTTCTACTAGAGTCCAGGTTTGGACTCACCTGCAGGGTCTCAGTGCTGCAGAGCTTGCATGGGGTGGGCTGAAGTTGTGCCGCACCGTGTACTCACCTAGCCACAGGCAGCTATGAACTGTCTTGGGCTCAATTATTTTAGGATCTGTCTTTGAAAAAACCTATGGCATAAAGGAACAGAGCAAAATGAATGGTTTCTAAAAGAAGGTATGGAGGAGGCTACTAAACTACACTATTCAGTTCCTCCGTTAATTTGCCAATCAGATAACTCATCAATAAGGGGCCAGGATGGCTATTCCTCTATATGGAAAGAAATACCAAGAATAGGAAGAAAATGGTTCTTCTTCTAAATGTTTAGCAGACAGCAAATACTCTATATTTTATTCTCCCCTCCCCCATTATTCCACATACTTGAAGTCTTATTTTTTCCCAGCTTTATTGAGGTGTAACTGACAAAACAGAAAGATATTTTAAGTGTAGGACATTGTGACTTGATATACATATACATTCGAAAAGATTTCCCCCACCAAGTTAATTAACATCTTTTAGAATGAACCAAATATCCTTTAAATGTTTAAGATGACTGTGTAACTTTGGGCTTAAAATAATAAGAATGAAATTCACTAAACTCCTCCATTATTGTGTATATGCTTATCAAAGATACTTATAATCACACTTTTTAAAATGCTATTATAAGTGAATCCAGGAATTGTAGATTATTCAAATGTTCCTACTGAAGATACTTTGAACACATTATGGAGGCTTAGTGATGTGCTTAAACTTACCTTCAGGTCTGTGCTTGGACACTGTACTCCTAATTATTCTTTACAATTATTTTAGGTTAATTTCTTGGACTGGAAGAAAGATTGATCCAGTAGGCGTTGATTATATTCTTCAAAAATTGGGCTTTCATCATGCCAGGACTACTATTCCTAAATGGCTTCAAAGAGGAGTCATGGACCCACTGGACAAGGTTCTGTCAGTTCTTATTAAAAAACTTGGTACTGCACTACAGGATGAGAAGGAAAAGAAAGGAAAAGATAAAGAAGAACACTAAAAAGTAACTTGATCTGTGAACAAACTATTACACTGGAGTACTTTTTTGTATATTAAAATTATTTTAAATATGACTTTAAAATAATTCTAATTTTGTGGCCATTATGTTGAAGGTTTGAAAGTTAACCTGTTTGTTCTAGTTCCACCATTCTGTATACAGTGAAATATATTGCATGATAATGTAAATTTTGTGAAAAACTAGATTAAAATATATATCTACTCAGTAGGATTTATAATTGTTATGTGCAATATGATTCCTGCATCTTAAATATTTTCAGAATAACTGTGAATTTCCTGTTATTGGCCATACTTTTTGAAAAAAAAATCTTGTTCATAATGTGATTATTTTGGTCATTAATTGCTTTTGCTTTTTTAAAATGTAGACTTGTATAAATACCTATTTGTATATAATTTGAGTAATTGTGATATGATTAAATACCACTAAAGTATTGTTTGTAACTATTGTAATAAAGTCACATAATTGGTTTCAGTCTGTAGTTGTTTTGAGTCTTTTCTTCCTTTGGTAGCTTATTTTTATAATTAATAGATATCCACCCTGTGTTAGTTATTAAATGTTTTCATAGAAGATAATACTTATAAAAATGAAATCTATATAAATATTAGCCGAAAAAGGGTGCAGCCAGAGAGAGGCATATTAGATACTTCAGAGTTGTTAGGTGTAGTTTTATTTCTTAAACAAGTGGTCAACACATAGCTATTTGTTTTTATTGTAATATATTATTTATATATATGTTTATATATATTCTTTTGTGCATATGAAGGTAAGTGTATAGTACATACAATAGTATAATAAAATATTTAAAAGAATAGCACAATCTACATATATATATATAAAAGGCTAATATGCTAAGTGTCTGTCTGGGCAATGACATCACATAGCAACACCTGGCTTCCTCTCCCTAGCAACTAGTTTCCTTGAAGTTTTTTCAGCCCAGGAACACAACTTGCTTTATAGCCAGTTGGACACATTTTAAACTTTTAACCAAATGTCTGTGAAGCCTTTTCCTGTGCCTCATCTCATTTGATCCTCACAGAAGTCTTGGAGTAGGTGGATAGGAGAATTGGTAGAATCCTGTTTTCTTTTCATTCACCAGAAAATGGGAGATTTAGAAAGGTTAGAAACTTGACCCAATTGTAAAGAAGAAATAGACCTTGTAAATGACTTCAGGTTTTCTCACTGCACAGAATATAGTCAAACACTGCTACAGTTAAATATTTTACCATTTGTTATCCCTGTGTGATCTACAATAATAACCTCTGTGTTGATATTTACTGTGTTGCTGACAATTACTTGAAAGAGAAGTTGGGGTGCTTCACTAAGCTGGAAAAAGCTTAGCTAAATCAGAAAGCAGGTATAATTAAGTTTATTCTATACATATAAAAGGCTAAGTTGACTCACATGTGTGATACATAAAAGCTCTCACTGGCACCAATCGCACACGTGTTTTGATTTGTCATTGTCAATCATGAATTTGGTTGACACTTCTATTTAGAGAAAAGGCAAATAGCAATATTAAAATATTCTAATTTCCTTTCAATGTGCATGAATTTGTGCACTGGGCCACTAGTCTAAAATAATATTCAAAAGTAGTTAAATACTCTTAATCATAACTCAGGTTTAAAATCAGTCAAATCAGTCCAGACCATTTAAAAGTTGGGTAAACAATAGATTTAAAGAACCTAGAATTAGGAAACACCTCAAGAAAGCCTCTGGTTGGGAATCTTGAATTCAAGTAGATAAGGCACTAGTCTCAGATTAAAAAAAAACAACATCATCAAAAATACAACCCTTCAGAAGAGCCAAGAAGAGCCAAGGTACTTAGCCATCCAAGGTCATGGATTGATGGGGCAGATGGACAGACAAGACAGACACAGTGTTATGAGAATTAAAAATTGTATTTTGTTGTCACACAACAACTTAGTAATACAATTAAAACTAAAATCCTAGTGGCTAGCTAGAGTCATAATTTTGAATTCTTTCTGCTATATCATCTTTCTTACCTATTATCTGCCTAATCTCTCTGTATTCCCCTCAATCATCTTTACAGTTGGGAGCTATAGGAACATTATATCTATTATATCTATTAGCTATTTACTCACTTATCAGAGAAGCAAATTCTATGCCTACTTTGGATCTAGTGTCTAAGATAATACTGCCAGAAAATTGCTTCATAAAACAAAGTAAATAAAAATTAAATTATTCCTTACTTGAGTCCTTTAGGTATTAATTTTCTGCTTCAAAGAAAGTTATGCCAGTAAGTTCTAAATGTTAAAAATTTTCCTATGGAAAAAAAAAATTTCCTATGGCTTTAAATATTATTCACATAAGAGTTGCTAAAAAAATGGCATAAGTATAAACTTACAATATTCCTGGCACAGTGATATTGCTGTAAAAAGAAGAAAAGGGCGATATAAATTTGTAACCAAACTTTCTGTGGCTCTGTTGGGCAAGGCTATGAGAAAAACATATTTATGCACTGCTGGTGGGAAAGTAATAGGAACATTATAGAAATTTCAGGAGAAGTGAAAAAAAAGAGGGACAGAAAATATAAAGAAATAATGGGTAATAATTTTCCACACCTGGGAAGAGAAAGGACTTTGAGATCCATGATGTCCAAAGGACCCAGATCCACAACAGCTAAATGAGAATAGAGGTACATGGAGACACATTATTATTAAATTCTCAAAAGTCAAACACAAAATAATTTTAAGAGAAGCAACAGAAAAAAGGTATATGCATAGGAACCCCTTGAAACTATAGGCAGACTTCTCAGAAAATTTTCAGGTCAGGAGAGAATTAGATGGCATAATTCAAAATATTGAAAAAGATAACTGTCAAACAAGAATTCTATACCTGGCAAAGCAGTCCCTCTGAAATGATGGAGGGATAAAGACTTAAAACTTGAAAGAGGTCAGTACCAACAGACCTGCCTGAAATGCTAAAGGAAATTCTTTACTTAGAAGTAAAAAAAATTTTTAAAAAAAGCTAACTTCACGAAAACATAGAAAGGTGGTGTAAATCTCACCAGTAATGACAAATATAAAGTGATCATTAGATTCTGCAATATGGTAATAGTTTGCACAATTCACTCACAACTCTAAAAGTTAAATAAAAATACAAAAATGTTATTAGTCACAAAATTAAAAAACACGTAAATTGCAACAGCAAGGGATAGATCAGGCATAATCAATAAGAAAACAGCAAATCTGAACAACACCATAGACCACATAGACCTATCAGATAATATGCAGAACATTCTAGCCAACAACAGCAGAATACACATTCTTCTCAAGCACGCACTTACCTGCACATTTGTGGGTGGGTATTACTTCTTGCTGTGATCAGGTATAATGCCATCAACCAACCAACGTTGGTTGGTTTCCTTTTTGATGAAAGTGATTTAACTCTTCAGAATCCTGTCCATATTAAAAACAAACAAACAAAAAACCACAAAAAACAAAAAAAAAGTAGAGGGCACTAAAACTTGGTTATAACGATGTCACTCAATTCCTTCTGGGTTAGTGCCAAAACGTTAGTAATTTACTATTAAAAATTTGTTCAACAACCTATCAATTAACACCTCCATGAGAGCCTCCTTCCACTTTTACGAGAGCAACTAACTGAAAACACCCACAGATGGGCGCCATCCGTTCTCAACACCTCCCACCTGTGTTCGAGAACATTCCGCGGAAATCTCAGTTTATGGTCAACAAGCCCTTCCAGGGGCCTCGTTAGCGCTGGGAGTGGGGATAAAGGGGCGGGCTTCCTGGGAGTCCCTGTGGACAAGGAGACCCTCCCTGTCCAGGCCCCGCGAGGACGGAGGGCATCGGGGCGCATCCTGAGTGACCAGGCCCGCCTGCGCCTCCTCCACCTCACGCTCCTCCGGGCGCCGGGCCTGCGCCGGGGCCGCCGGCTCACGTGACGCCCAGCGCCTTCTCACGCTCAAGACAGGCGCATGCGCAGAGGCCGGGCGCGGCAGAGGTGCGCAGACGGTTGGCGCTAGGACGGGGCGGGCCGGGGGCTGCGGCAGGGCCTTCATCCGGGCCTCGGGGCCACGCTCCGGGAGGGAGGCGGCTTTTGAAAACCGCAGCGCTGGCCGCGGGCGCTCACGCACGCACGGCGTCCCGAGGGAGAGGTTGAGGCCAGGGGGAGAAGCAATGGCGTCGGCAGGGGAGCCGAAGGGCCTGAGGCCCGGCTTCAACTGCCCGCCTGCCGGGTTGGGCCGGCAGGGCCGGAAGGACGACTTCGGTGGGTGGGATTTGGGCCGGACCCTGGGAGGCCAACGCGGGGCGCCGCGGGTCCCCGGGGGCTCGGTTCCCGTCGGCGTCTCCCCCCTGGTCTCTGAGGGCTTCGGGCTTTCCTCCGGGGCTTGGTGCGGGGGCGGACGTAGCAGGCACCGGCGGTGTGAGTAGACCATTTTCTGCCAACTTGGTCTCCTTCGTAGGTGAGAAAATGTCCTCCAACAATGGCTGGTTCCAGAAGAGCTCCCAGGTCCCGAGCTTCGCTCAGATGCTGAAAAAGAACCTGCCGGTTCAGCCACCCGCCCAGATGGTCACCACACCCGCAGCGCAGTCCTCGGAAAGTGACAGCCTGTCCCGCATGGCCTCCAAGGTCACACCGGTGACGGGTACGGCGTCTTTGTCACCCGCATCACTGCCCAAGTTTTTTGTTTTGTTTTTGTTGTTGTTGTTGTTGTTGTTTTTTAAGACTGAGCTGCCCAGTGAGTTCCTTTGAGCCCCCTGTTCAATGTTTCCTGGATTCATGGCCTTGTACCTGTGGCCAGGCGACACCTGGAACTTGGATCCGACTCCCCACATTGTAGGAAGCTTTGCAGAAAGCCTCCTCTTGGCTGCTAGTTATTTCTTATTCCTTGTCGGTGCAACCACATCAAGTGTGTCTTGCTATATCGAGGTGAAGCTGTTAGCCCTTCAGAGGAGGGACTGGACCGATGCTGGTTTGTGTGCCGCAGATCCCTTAGCATTATTAGTGTTAAGTATACAGCAGGGACAAACACCCTCTACAAATGTGACCAAATCCAAGGTGAAAGATAGCCGAAACCAGTTTGGCTCAATGGATAGAGCCAGGTTCGATTCTGGTCAAGGGCATGTACCTTAGTTTTGAGAACATCCCCTGTGGGGGATGTGCAAGAGGCAGCTGGTCGATGTTTCTCTCTCATCGATGTTTCCAACTCTCTATCACTCTCAATTCCTCTCTGTGTAAAATCAATAAAATATATATATTTTTTTAAAAAGGTGAAAGATAATATAAAATAGTCAATGGGAAACTAAAAACGAGGTTCTAGTCCCAGATCTGTGTTTTACTCCATTGCAGGCCTTTAGTGACGTCGCATGTAAAAATGGCTTAGTCTAGTCTCTGAAGACCTTGACATAACTAAAGTTTTGTGGTTCTTTAATAGCACTTAATGACATTGACAGTGATAGCCCTTCTTTGCAATACAGCGTTGGTATTCCAAAGGATTTATACATTATACAAAATGACAGGTTGCATTTGGCATTCGTGCCATAATTGTTTAGGAGAAACATAAGTAAGGAAAACCACATATTGGCTAAGTGTGTGAGGGACAGTGTCTTAGGATTTTTTTTTTAATGCATCAAATTGACAAGCATAAACATTTATTTTTAGGTAATTTTCCAGAACCATTGCTTTCCAAAGGTCTTTCATCTATTTCAAATCCAGTCCTTCCTCCAAAAAAAATACCTAAGGAGTTTATAATGAAATACAAACGTGGAGAGATCAACCCTGTGTCAGCCTTGCACCAGTTTGCACAAATGCAGCGGGTTCAGCTTGACCTTAAGGAAACAGTAACAACAGGCAAGTGAAAGCCATGTCTGATTATTGCAGGATGAGAAAATATTTTCCTAGTAAAAGCAGAGCATGTAAGTGGCACTAAATTTCTATATTCACATAATGTTAGGGTTAGATAACTACTATTTTTGGTTGGTATACTTTAGAAAATGTTATATTAATATTTCTTCAGCCTTTTGGAATCTGCAGGTAACTCATATACAAAATATTTATAATCATGGGATTTTAATTTTTGTGTATGGCTGGTTGAACTGAAATCTCATCAGCCTTGTGAATTATACACAGGTGTAAATATTTGTAGAATAAACATGCTTTTTAGGGATGTTAAGTATTTGGACTATGATTATCTTATAAGCAGGATTCAGTGATGTTGATGCCTAACAAAAATTATGGCCCAACTTGGCTTCTGAAAGTCAAAGATCAGAGGTCAAAATAACACATGATTGGTACTCATCAGCAGTCTTGTCTGAGATTATTTTCTCTGTTCTCTCTAAACCGCCCCGTAACCAGAAGACTCTGTCACCACATTATGCCTGTGGAAGGCTCTAGGAATACAGATCAGTAAAATGTAGAAAGCAGCTTCTGATTTCATCACCTATGACCAAAGACTAGGAAGAATTTTAGGAAAGTAGAGGATAAGAGGAAAAAGTGGTCTTAAGAGGCATTGACAATTTTTAAACATGTCTGTGCAATTAGGGTCTTATTGTAAAAGGGAGTTTTCCTAGGTCTTGTCACTAGGTTGGATTATTTCATGTACTCAATACCCCTGTGCTTAATTCCTATGTAACTGGTTAGCTTTTCTCCATTCCCAGACTGCCCTTGGAAAATGTAAACTATTGGTCACAGTAAGAAAAAATTGACCGGGGCAAATCTTCAGTGACCTGAGCTAAAACTACTCAAAACACAACCCACTGATTGTTAATGGTGTTTATTTTATGTGCATAGTACTAATTGAATAATCTGATTCAGTGGTTTGGTGGAGAGATCAGAGTATCAGTATTTGTAACACACTCTACAGGACTTAGTTCCATTCATACTAAAGTTTGAGAACTTAAGGTGTAAACATATCCAGAACGATGACATAGAGTACTTATTAATGACTTGATGAGTAATGCTCACATATAACAGTCATCCAAATCATTTGTGAATATACAAAATATCCTCAGGTTAAGTAAATTTGGTTCGTAACCCAGGTGGTCCCAAAGGAAAAAACTGAGGTCATAGATGATGGAAGGAAAGCAATTTTCCCAAATGCAATCAGGAGTTGCTTCTAACCTTGATGTACTTCTTCAAAAACCATCAGCAGTTAATGTAATATTTGAGAAGAGAAGATAATGTGTAGTGACATTATAATAGCCATCTCTAATGAGAGTGGAGACTGAAGTTACCTAACGGCCTCCTAAAGTGTGAAAATTTTAACTGGAAAATTCTTTGGCCTGTAAATTTAGGAAATGATTCCATTTCATTTTTTTATCAGGCAAATAAGAAATCTAGTAAAAGCAATTGTGTAAAGGTAATCCTAGGAATTTTGAATGACAAAACATCTTTGTTTTATGATACGTTTTTCTTTGTTAATTCCCCTTCCTCCAACTGCCCTACGACGGTGATGGGTTGAGTTGCTTACAGTGACTCCCTGATAGGTGCCCAGGATTTCTTCAAAGGGATCCTTTCTGTTCTGGAGCTTTTAAGAGTATGGGAATGGGGGGGGGGGGGTTTATCAGGGCACCCAAAGCAGGGAAGAAATTAAATTTTATTGGTATTGAAGTTTGAACGAAGAAGGTGTTGCCAGAAGCTCCACATTTTGCCTCTAATTGTCTTTTGATAGATTTTAGATACTTTTCATTCCCAGGCGTTGTTCAAGATACCGCCACTCCTTACATGGCCTGCACTGTAAAAGTGGCCCTGTGCTCAGGCTGAGTCCGGAGCCAGCTGGGCCACTGAAGGACTCCCCAGAATTAGTTCAAGGACCCACCCAGTTTCCTTTCGCCTGAATTGGCCCTACAGAAAAAAACTGATGGGCCAAGGTAGCTAGTTTTCCACAGTGTTGTGTTTGGCTGTTTTCCTGTGTAGCAGACATCTTTGCAGGATTACACTGCTGAAATCCTGCAGCATTTATTCTGGGTTCTTTTTCAAGGTAACGTTTTGGGACCATATTTTGCTTTTTGTGCTGTGGTGGATGGTATCCAGTACAAGACTGGACTGGGACAAAATAAAAAGGAGTCTAGATCCAATGCAGCAAAATTAGCTCTTGATGAACTTCTACAGCTGGATGAACCTGAGCCAAGAAATTTTGAAACATCAGGTAAATACTTTTGATTATAAAATATTTATAAAATGTATCATTTTTAGAAGGAATAATCTGGAAAATTTTATGTCAATGGAGAGTTACTTTGCAACTGCAAGGTCTTTGCAGCAGGATTTGAATAATTTTCTTCCATTGCTATCTGATGGCTGATGTATTTAACCATAGTATATAATTCAGTCCCATAGGAGAAAAATATGTTGCTCAGCTGTCTGATAACTTGTCAGATTGTCAGGGGGTCTGAGTCCTGAAACTTATTTTTCTATGCAAATTATTGGATTCTTATTTTATATTTAACACTGTGCCTTTAATACGTAAGAGGTTTTTAATGAAATTTTTGTGAAGTTTGCCTGCATTAAATTCAGTAACGCTAGAATTACTTGAGAAAATAATGGCTGAAGGTAGCATAGCGAGAGTGTAAACTCCAGAATTAGATTGCTTAGGTTGGAATATTGACCCTGGACAGACAAGTTACTTGCACTCTAATCCTAAGTTTTCGTCATTTGAAAAGTGGGGACAATGATAGTACCTACCTCCTGTGGCTACCATGCAAAGCCTTTAAGCAATGCATGTGAATAGTATATGATGAATGGCAGTAAATATCAATTTGAGGAATATGTTAACTCATTATATATATTATCAAGCATAGTAAACAATTTTTGTCATGTTTCATGTTAGGTTACATTTTGGTTTACCCTTTGGTTTAATGTCATGTTTTCTTGTTTTTCCTGGGTTTTCTAACTTTGGAACCAAATTGCAAAGCCATTGTGCAAAGAATGGAACTAAAAATTTGAAAACTTTGAATGTAGTATTCCCCTAGAAAACACTCTAGTAAAATAGCATTAAAATACTAAATGAGGTATTTTAATGCTATTCAAAGCATTACTCCTTTGGAGAGTACACCTGCACCTTTCCAGGCCCTAGCCCCACATTACATTTACCCTTCTCTCTCCTAAACTTCAAGCACCCTTCTTTTGCTCCTGTAACTTGTTTCCTGAGCCCATTTCTAAACTTTCTCTTATAGTTTGAAAAAAACAAACAAAAACAAAAAACCTAAGTGAAATAAGCCAGTCAGAGAAAGACAAGTACCATATGATTTTAGTCATATGTGTAATCCAATGAACAAAATGAATTAATTAGCAAGATAGAGACAAATTCATAGATAGAGAACAGCTGACAGCTATGAGGGGAGAAGATGGGGGAAGTGAAGGGATTGAGCAAAAATATTATAATTTTTACTTACTAAATTTTTAATAGGATACTAATTTTAAATGTTTTACATAGCATTACTGTAAATAGAAATTTGTTCTTAAGCATCTAAAACAGGGTTTCATTTTAACCTGTGCCGTGCCAGCACAGCCAAGGGTGAACCTGAGGCGGGGCAGTGAAGGATTAAAGAAGACAGACAAAGAGAATACAGCTGGGGCTCAGCGGATCTCCCATGCCTGGATGAGGACACAGAAAGATCCAGCCTGCAAGCTGAGGCTTTATTTTATAGTAACCAAGGAAGTGGTCAACATAATTACAATGTTCTTGTGAGTTTCACTTGTTTTGCCAGCTCTTGCTGCACCTCCCACAGCCCATTAGCTACCTAGGAAGGAACTAGGGAGGGCTATAAGGTTAAGCTTACTTATGCTAAGAGGGCTCTACCCTCCAAGCTAGGACATTTTTGTGGCCCTGCTACAGGTCAATCTGAGGCTTGACCTTATAACCATTCCCTACATCTCCTTTTTTTTTAAGCTACTATAATAAAGTAAAACTTAAATATCAAGAACAAAGCTCTGGTTATTAAAACAACAACAAAGAAATGCTAATGCAAAAAACATCAAGAACAAAACTCTATTAAAATAATAACAAAACAGTGCCAATGCAACACAGCAATAAGAAAGAAATCAAACTACAGACATGTTAACATTTTCAGCTACAAAATGAAAGTTCCTTTTTGTGACTGGTGTATATTTACTCAGAGTCCTTAGACTTGGCTGTGCAAGTCTTGACAGAGGACTGGCAGCTAACCAATGCTAGTAGAACCAGAAACATGGTTGAGGGAGTAGCTTCCACTTCTTGCTTTTCTCCCATCTTCTGGGCCTCAGTTGTTAACTTTCTTCAGCTGATCCCATGTTGGCACCTCAGCCCCTTGCATAGTCTTCATTTTCTTCTTCATTGCTGTCATTGGAGCAACTCTCAGTCTTTTGAACAAAGGGACAAGGAACTTCTCTGGGTCTATTGTGGTGACGCACGTAATGCTCTGGCACCCAAATTGGCTGTGCTTGTCCTTCTGGAAAGAGACAAAACACAACCTCTTCCCCACATCATTACTGAAGCTGGTAAAACTCTTGTCTGGTTTGTACATTCTTCCACCAGGCTAACTCGGTGGAGGCTATTGCACTGGAGGTATGATGCCTTTTGGCCTCTGTATAACTCTGCATCATAATTCAAAAAATTTAACACATGCTATCCTTCTCTCCCTTTTTGTTTTTTAATTGCTTTTTAAGAGTAGGATTGGCTTTTTCTGCTATTGCCTGACCTTGAATTTGTGCTATTTTTGTTTCTGTTAAGACCTGATTTATAGTATTAATTGTGCCATTACTTTAATTTCTCCAGTATAGTCCTGACCTATCACCCCAAGGAGAACTTGAAACCCTTTCGATGTTACACTGCTTTTCCCTAAAATTAGTTCCATCAAGCCCGTGGGAAGGGGACATACACTCCCGTGGCATATATTGGGAGATGGGACAGTGTCCAATCCTGCACTTATATGTTAACATTGTTAAAAGGTTTTGAACAGTTGGCTATGGGACTGAGTGGGCTAGAAAGGCTTCAGTGGGGTCAAGAATAGGCCCCTACTGTTTGGAGTTTCCATGACTAGGGGGCATTGGTTATCATCAACATTAGTCTTGGAGTGGCATTCATTTACCCAATGCTTTTCTCTCCTGCATCTTGGACAAAGTCCAGGATGCTTGTTTCCACTTCCTATAGCTTTTTTACTTCAATTTCTAGCATTACAGTATTTAGTAGCAAAATGTCCTAGTTTACCACAGTTAAAACATCTCCTTTTCTTTTTCTGTTGATGGGAGAACAACATCTCTTTTAATACAGCAGCTAATACTACTCCTTGAACATAAGGCTGGTCCAATATAAGCACAAACACGGATAAAATACTTCCATAATAAGTAATCTCCAAGTGAGAGACAAGCCTTTGTGACAGTATTAAGCCTCTGGTAACCTTCCAATATCTTAGTTCCCCTGCCACATTCATCCATTCTCTTTTGGGAGTGGGCTCTAGGCAATCCTGAGTCAAGGACTACAGACTGAAAATAGGGATAAGAATTTTCCCTGGGCCTAACCCGGTTTGGCTCAGTAGATAGAGAGTCGGCTTTTGGACTGAAAGATCCCTGGTTTGATTCTGGTCAAGGGCATGTACCTTAGTTGCGGGCACATCCCCAGCAGGTGGTGTGCAGGAGGCAGCTGATCGATGTTTCTCTCTCATCAATGTTTCAAACTCTCTATCCCTCTCTGTGAAAAATCAATAAAATATATAATTAAAAAAAGAATTTTCCTTGGACCTTCAACTATATAATGATCTTTAAGTTGTTTTCCTACCTTCTCTCATGTCTCTACATTTACCTTTCCTTCCTCAGGAAACCATGGGAAAGTTTTATTTACAAAATCCAACAAATTGAGAAGCTGTTGATATCTCACAGAACAGCCCCATGCTTGGAGCATAGCCTTACATATAAATTATTTTCCCGCGATCCTGAATTTCCCATGTTTTACACCTAGCTATTACTAAACTGCACTCCTTACCTTTTTGATTTCTGCACATGCTTTACGGAAGCATCCTATCACATTGCAATTGTAGTTCCCCATACTCAGGCCCCACGTTGGGTGCCACAGGTTTCATTTTAACCTGTGCCGTGCCAGCACAGCCAAGGGTGAACCTGAGGCGGGGCAGTGAAGGATTAAAGAAGACAAAGAGAATACAGCTGGGGCTCAGCGGATCTCCCATGCCTGGATGAGGACACAGAAAGATCCAGCCTGCAAGCTGAGGCTTTATTTTATAGTAACCAAGGAAGTGGTCAACATAATTACAATGTTCTTGTGAGTTTCACTTGTTTGGCAGCTCTTGCTGCACCTCCCACAGCCCATTAGCTACCTAGGAAGGAACTAGGGAGGGCTATAAGGTTAAGCTTACTTATGCTAAGAGGGCTCTGCCCTCCAAGCTGGGACTTTTTGTGGCCCTGCTACAGGTCAACCCGAGGCTTGACCCTATAGCTGCTCCCAAAATAACCTCTTTTCAGAATGTCACATATGTTACAAAACAAGCTCTATCCTATGTAATAATAGAGGAATGTGCAAATTAGCTGGGACGCCATATGTCACGACTGAACAGCGTGGGGACCTGAGGCTGCATGGCGCCTGGCCTGGGCAAGGGACCTCAGGTTGGGATCCCTGCCCCATGAGGCTTGACGATGGATCTCAGGCTACGCCCCCCACCTGGCAGGGTTTGATGGGGGACTTCAGGCTACACCCTCTGGATGGGCAGGGCTTGATGGGGGAACTCCGGCTGTGCCACGCTCTCCCACCCCCCGCCTGGCCTGGCTTAACGGGAACTCAGGTCACACCCTGTGCCCAGCGGGGGGCTTAATGGGAGACCTCAGACCGTGCACTCCCCACCTGGCAGAGCTTGATGGGTACAGGCCATACCCCCTGCCTGACGAGCATTGATGGGCACCTCAGACGGTGCTGCCCCTGGGCCAGGCTGGAGGACCTCAGGCCATGCCCCTGCCTGGTGGGGCTTGACAGGGGACCTCAGATCTTGCTACCCTCCTGCCTCAGCACTGGGCTGGGAGAGCTGAGACTTCACCCCACCTGACGCTGTGCTCAGGACCTGAGGCTACTCCCCAATGCCTGAGGGGGCTTGACGAGGGTGGAGCTGGCCAGGTCTTGGTCTCACCTAATTGGGGTGGGGCTAGCCAAGTCTGGGTCTCCTGCGTTTTCAAAGCATGTGCGGGTAGTGGGCGAGGACTTGACTCTAGGTCTCAGACTCTGAAAGGAGGGAAATTTTCATATACATCTTACTAATTTTTCATTTCTGACACTTCTATTATAAAGGCAAATGGCAATATTAAAATATTTTCTCTAATTCCCTTTCAATGTGCATGAATTTTGTGTACTGGGCCACTAGTAGTAGCATGAGATTAGGAAACCCAGAATTGTGTTTGAGACTTAGCTAATGGGTATTTGGTCTGGAGTTGGCAGAAATATAGAGAAGAAAGTAATCATTCTTGGATTGCTGTTGTATTACAGAATAGTAAGGTACCTGCTCTGTGGAACAATGAATTTTATGTTTCCTTATGTTTGTTTACTTACAGGTCCTCCTCCTATCCCTGCAGAACCTGCTGCTTCACCTGAACCAGCATACGTTTCAAAGGTGCATTATGGTAGGAAGTCCTTTATGGTGTTCCTTTTTAGCAGAGTAATGCAATTAAAAATTACATACAATTAAAATATGCATAAATATGCATAAATATGAAAATATACATCAGTATTTTATCATTCAAACCTAGCATACTTCTACAAAGAGGAAAATTTCATATGCTGCTAAAAATTAGAGAAATGGGGAATGGAAAAGAAAGATGGAAGAAATGCCTTTTTCCTAGAAAGTGACAGTTCATCAGTTTCATGTAACTACTTTTGTAAGAATTCTTTGCTTTGGTGGGCTTATTCTATATAATAAAGAGATAATGTACAAATTGACCATCACTCCAACACATAAGATGGCCACCCCCACATGGTCAAAAATGGCCGCCCCCATGTGGACACAAGATGAGCAGGGGAGAGGAGTTGTTGGTGATCAGGCCTGCAGGGAGGGCAGTTAGGGGCGCCCAGGCTGGCAGGGAAGGGCAGTTTGGGGCAATCAGGCAGGGAGGCAGGTGAGTGGTTGGAAGCCAGCAGTCCTGGATTGTGAGGGGGATGTCCAACTGCCTGATACCTAAATGGCAGTTGGACATCCCTCGAGGGGTCCCATATTGGAGAGGGTGCAGACTGGGCTAAGCAACACAAAACACCCTCTCCCCTGTGCACAAATTTCATGCACCGGGCCTCTAGTTATTAATGAAAACCAATGGCTTTCTGGTGCTTGATGGTTGGGAGAATCATGTCAAATAGTTTACCACATATTTTATAGTAGTTACTTGTCACTGAAGCCCCCTGAAAACAACAACTGCAGTTGCAGTTACTCTTCGTGTGACCTAGGAATGGATACTTTTCTATGCATCAAATTTCTCCGTCTGTAAAATGGTCAGAATAGTAATTACCTCACAGGGGTTATTAAAAGAGGAATGTAAAGTATTTAGATCTGGGCCTAGAATATTATAGATGCTCACTAGATAGTTCCTATTAGGTTAGGAATCCCCTGCACAACAGGAAAGCATTCTTAATTTCTACATTGCCTAGATAGTAGTAACACTTCAGATTTTATTTTTATTTTTTATTTATTTATTTTTTTAAATTTTATTTTATTAAGGTATTTTCTGTGTACATAGTTTACCATTGCCCCCCCCCCCACCTCCCATTTATGCCCTCCCTCCCCAGAGTTCTGTGTTCACTGGTTGTACTTATGTTCATGCATACCAGTCCCTCGGTTGTTCTCCTATCTCCCCCCAGGTCTCCTTCCCCTCCCCGCTGTCATTTGGCAGTCTGTTTGTTTTATGGTGACTATCTCAGGACCCTATGAATAGAGTCCGCTCCTCCTCTGGTTTTCACTGCCCCTTCCCCTGGGTCCCACTGCTTGCCCTGGGACACACGGCTCGCCCGGGGCACACTGCACCCTGGGACACTCGGCTCACCCGGGGCACTCGGTCCCATGGGACACTCCGCTCACCCGGGGCACTCGGCCCCGTGGGACACTCGGCCCCCTGGGACACTCGGCTCACCCGGGGCACTTGGCCCCCTGGGACACTCGGCTCACCCGGGGCACTCGGCCCCATGGGACTCAAGGCTCACCCGGGGCACTCGGCCCCCTGGGACACTCGGCCCCCGGGACACTCGGCTCACCTGGGGCACTCAGCCCCCTGGGACACTCGGCTCACCCGGGGCACTCGGCCCCATGGGACTCAAGGCTCACCCGGGGCACTCGGCCCCTGGGACACTCGGCTCACCCGGGGCACTCGGCCCCATGGGACACTCGGCTCACCCGGGGCACTTGGCCCCCTGGGACACACGGCTCACCCGGGGCACTCGGCCCCGTGGGACACTCGGCTCACCCGGGGCACTCGGCCCCTGGGACACTCGGCTCACCCGGGGCACTCGGCCCCATGGGACACTCGGCTCACCCGGGGCACTTGGCCCCCTGGGACACACGGCTCACCCGGGACACCCTTCCCCTTTGGGGGATACGGCTTACCCGGGGCACATGGCCCCCTGGGACACTCGGCTCACCCGGGGCACTCGGCCCCATGGGACACTCGGCTCACCCGGGGCACTTGGCCCCCTGGGACACACCGCTCACCCGGGACACTCTTCCCCTTTGGGGGATTCGGCTTACCCGGGGCACATGGCCCCCTGGGACACTCGGCTCACCCGGGGCACTCGGCCCCATGGGACACTCGGCTCACCCGGGGCACTCGGCCCCCTGGGACACTCGGCTCACCCGGGGCACTCGGCCCCCTGGGACACTCGGCTCACCCGGGGCACTCTGCCCCCTGGGACACTCGGCTCACCCGGGGCACTCGGCCCCATGGGACACTCGGCTCACCCGGGGCACTCGGCCCCCTGGGACACTCGGCTCACCCGGGGCACTCGGCCCCCTGGGACACTCGGCTCACCCGGGGCACTCGGCCCCCTGGGACACTCGGCTCACCCAGGGCACTCGGCCCCATGGGACACTCGGCTCACCCGGGGCACTCTGCCCCCTGGGACACTCGGCTCACCTGGGACACTCGGCTCACCCGCCCCCTGGGACACTCGGCTCACCCGGGGCACTCGGCCCCCTGGGACACTCGGCTCACCCGGGGCACTCGGCCCCCTGGGACACTCGGCTCACCTGGGACACTCGGCTCACCCGCCCCCTGGGACACTCGGCTCACCCGGGGCACTCGGCCCCCTGGGACACTCGGCTCACCCAGGGCACTCAGCCCCATGGGACACTCGGCTCACCCGGGGCACTCTGCCCCCTGGGACACTCGGCTCACCTGGGACACTCGGCTCACCCGCCCCCTGGGACACTCGGCTCACCCGGTGTACTCGGCCCCCTGGGACACTCGGCTCACCCGGGGCACTCGGCCCCCTGGGACACTCGGCTCACCCGGGGCACTCGGCCCCCTGGGACACTCGGCTCACCTGGGACACTCGGCTCACCCGCCCCCTGGGACACTCGGCTCACCCGGGGCACTCGGCCCCCTGGGACACTCGGCTCACCCAGGGCACTCGGCCCCATGGGACACTCGGCTCACCCGGGGCACTCTGCCCCCTGGGACACTCGGCTCACCTGGGACACTCGGCTCACCCGCCCCCTGGGACACTCGGCTCACCCGGGGCACTCGGCCCCCTGGGACACTCGGCTCACCCGGGGCACTCGGCCCCCTGGGACACTCGGCTCACCTGGGACACTCGGCTCACCCGCCCCCTGGTACACTCGGCTCACCCGGGGCACTCGGCCCCCTGGGACACTCGGCTCACCCGGGGCACTCGGCCCCATGGGACACTCGGCTCACCCGGGGCACTCTGCCCCCTGGGACACTCGGCTCACCCGGGGCACTCGGCCCCATGGGACACTCGGCTCACCCGGGGCACTCGGCCCCCTGGGACACTCGGCTCACCCGGGGCACTCGGCCACCTGGGACACTCGGCTCACCCGGGGCACTCGGCCCCCTGGGATACTCGGCTCACCCGGGGCACTCGGCCCCCTGGGACACTCGGCTCACCCGGGGCACACGGCCCAATGGGACACTCGGCTCACCCGGGGCACTCGGCCCCATGGGACACTCGGCTCACCCGGGGCACTCGGCCCCCTGGGACACTCGGCTCACCCGGGGCACTCGGCCCCCTGGGACACTCGGCTCACCCGGGGCACTCTGCCCCCTGGGACACTCGGCTCACCCGGGGCACTCGGCCCCATGGGACACTCGGCTCACCCGGGGCACTCGGCCCCCTGGGACACTCGGCTCACCCGGGGCACTCGGCCCCCTGGGACACTCGGCTCACCCGGGGCACTCGGCCCCCTGGGACACTCGGCTCACCCGGGGCACTCGGCCCCATGGGACACTCGGCTCACCCGGGGCACTCTGCCCCCTGGGACACTCGGCTCACCTGGGACACTCGGCTCACCCGCCCCCTGGGACACTCGGCTCACCCGGGGCACTCGGCCCCCTGGGACACTCGGCTCACCCGGGGCACTCGGCCCCCTGGGACACTCGGCTCACCTGGGACACTCGGCTCACCCGCCCCCTGGGACACTCGGCTCACCCGGGGCACTCGGCCCCCTGGGACACTCGGCTCACCCAGGGCACTCAGCCCCATGGGACACTCGGCTCACCCGGGGCACTCTGCCCCCTGGGACACTCGGCTCACCTGGGACACTCGGCTCACCCGCCCCCTGGGACACTCGGCTCACCCGGTGTACTCGGCCCCCTGGGACACTCGGCTCACCCGGGGCACTCGGGCCCCAGGGACACTCGGCTCACCCGGGGCACTTGGCCCCCTGGGACACTCGGCTCACCCGGGGCACTCGGCCCCCTGGGACACTCGGCTCACCTGGGACACTCGGCTCACCCGCCCCCTGGGACACTCGGCTCACCCGGGGCACTCGGCCCCCTGGGACACTCGGCTCACCCAGGGCACTCGGCCCCATGGGACACTCGGCTCACCCGGGGCACTCTGCCCCCTGGGACACTCGGCTCACCTGGGACACTCGGCTCACCCGCCCCCTGGGACACTCGGCTCACCCGGGGCACTCGGCCCCCTGGGACACTCGGCTCACCCGGGGCACTCGGCCCCCTGGGACACTCGGCTCACCTGGGACACTCGGCTCACCCGCCCCCTGGTACACTCGGCTCACCCGGGGCACTCGGCCCCCTGGGACACTCGGCTCACCCGGGGCACTCGGCCCCATGGGACACTCGGCTCACCCGGGGCACTCTGCCCCCTGGGACACTCGGCTCACCCGGGGCACTCGGCCCCATGGGACACTCGGCTCACCCGGGGCACTCGGCCCCCTGGGACACTCGGCTCACCCGGGGCACTCGGCCACCTGGGACACTCGGCTCACCCGGGGCACTCGGCCCCCTGGGATACTCGGCTCACCCGGGGCACTCGGCCCCCTGGGACACTCGGCTCACCCGGGGCACACGGCCCAATGGGACACTCGGCTCACCCGGGGCACTCGGCCCCATGGGACACTCGGCTCACCCGGGGCACTCGGCCCCCTTGGACACTCGGCTCACCCGGGGCACTCGGCCCCCTGGGACACTCGGCTCACCCGGGGCACTCTGCCCCCTGGGACACTCGGCTCACCCGGGGCACTCGGCCCCATGGGACACTCGGCTCACCCGGGGCACTCGGCCCCCTGGGACACTCGGCTCACCCGGGGCACTCGGCCCCCTGGGACACTCGGCTCACCCGGGGCACTCGGCCCCCTGGGACACTCGGCTCACCCAGGGCACTCTGCCCCCTGGGACACTCGGCTCACCTGGGACACTCGGCTCACCCGCCCCCTGGGACACTCGGCTCACCCGGGGCACTCGGCCCCCTGGGACACTCGGCTCACCCGGGGCACTCGGCCCCCTGGGACACTCGGCTCACCTGGGACACTCGGCTCACCCGCCCCCTGGGACACTCGGCTCACCCGGGGCACTCGGCCCCCTGGGACACTCGGCTCACCCAGGGCACTCAGCCCCATGGGACACTCGGCTCACCCGGGGCACTCTGCCCCCTGGGACACTCGGCTCACCTGGGACACTCGGCTCACCCGCCCCCTGGGACACTCGGCTCACCCGGTGTACTCGGCCCCCTGGGACACTCGGCTCACCCGGGGCACTCGGCCCCCTGGGACACTCGGCTCACCCGGGGCACTCGGGCCCCAGGGACACTCGGCTCACCCGGGGCACTTGGCCCCCTGGGACACTCGGCTCACCCGGGGCACTCGGCCCCCTGGGATACTCGGCTCACCTGGGACACTCGGCTCACCCGCCCCCTGGGACACTCGGCTCACCCGGGGCACTCGGCCCCCTGGGACACTCGGCTCACCCAGGGCACTCGGCCCCATGGGACACTCGGCTCACCCGGGGCACTCGGCCCCCTGGGACACTCGGCTCACCTGGGACACTCGGCTCACCCGCCCCCTGGGACACTCGGCTCACCCGGGGCACTCGGCCCCCTGGGACACTCGGCTCACCCGGGGCACTCGGCCCCCTGGGACACTCGGCTCACCTGGGACACTCGGCTCACCCGCCCCCTGGTACACTCGGCTCACCCGGGGCACTCGGCCCCCTGGGACACTCGGCTCACCCGGGGCACTCGGCCCCATGGGACACTCGGCTCACCCGGGGCACTCTGCCCCCTGGGACACTCGGCTCACCCGGGGCACTCGGCCCCATGGGACACTCGGCTCACCCGGGGCACTCGGCCCCCTGGGACACTCGGCTCACCCGGGGCACTCGGCCACCTGGGACACTCGGCTCACCCGGGGCACTCGGCCCCCTGGGATACTCGGCTCACCCGGGGCACTCGGCCCCCTGGGACACTCGGCTCACCCGGGGCACACGGCCCAATGGGACACTCGGCTCACCCGGGGCACACGGCCCCTCTAGGGTGTTGGGGTCGCATATTGGAGGCACCGTGTTAGCTCCTTGCTAGCATGGCGGGCAGGCTGGGACAACTGCAGTTGGGCTGAGATGGTTGCAGGCGGGGGGGACCACCTTCAAAGGTGTCTCGTTCGGTGTGGGAGCGGAGCAGCTGCAGACATGGAGGCTAAGTTCTGAGGTCGCCCACTCCCTGAGCCCAAGGCGTGGTGAGCTCTGTTCTTGGTGGATTTCCTTTATTCTCGGCGGCAGTGGCGGGTGGCAGTGCCAGGTGCAATATTGACGGTCGCTCCTGTGGTTCAATTACCACTGTAGTTTTAAAGTTCACATGGTGGTGGTGGTGAGAGCTTCGGCTTGGCCATGTGGCATCGTAGGATGGGCTCGCCTGGGTGGGCAATGGAAGGCACCGTGCCATTTCCTCACCAGCGCGCTCCTTTTCCCTCCCAGCATGGTGGGTGTGCTGGGAAGATTGTGGGCGGGCTGTGATGGCTGCATGGGGAGAGTTCGCCCTCAATGGTGTCCTCTTTGTTTCGGATGTGGAGCTGCTGTGGATGCAGAGGCTAACCTCTGAAGCCACACTCTCTATGAGCCCGGTGTGCAGTGAGCTCTGATTTTGGTGGACTCCCATTCTTGGGTGCGACGGTGGGTGCGGCAGCGATGGTAGCTCCTGTGGGTCAATTTCCCCTGTAGTTTTAAAATCCGCATGGTGGTAGTGTCTGATGCTTTGGCCTGGCCATGTGCAGTGGAGAGAGGATTCTCCGGGTCTGCCAATGGAAGGCGCAGCGCCAGCACAGCGCGCGTGAAGGTCTGGCAGAGCAGGCCGCGGGCGGTGATGGAGAGTCCCTGCGATGTCTTAGTCTTTCAGACTTAGTGGAACGCTTCCCCTGAGCCAGGACAAGCAGTACCACCACAAATATTGGCCAGCTCATTGCTGCCCCTCTACAGGTGACAGTAGGGGCATCCTCACCTTGGTAGGCCTTTGCTCTTGGAGGTCTTAACCAGTGGAAGGCAGTACGGTACAGAACTGCCCCACCTTCTCAGTCCTCCGTAACACTTCAGATTTTAAAGTTAGGAGTATTTATAGAATTAAAATGAAAAATAGAAAGTCTCTTTTCTATATCTGGAGATTAGGATTTGAGAACAGTTTTATCCCTAATGCTTAGTTTTCCATTATTTTTGTAAAACAAAGAGGCTTTGCACATTTGCCTGCTTGTATGGAGTGAAAGGTCAGGCCAGAGAAGAGAGGCACATTCGCAAGGAGTAGACCTAATGGTCCTAAGAATCAGTGAGCAGAAGGGCAGTGAAGGGCCCCATCCAACAGCAGTAAACTTTTAACATGGCAAGGAGCTCTGGTCTTTCTTTTCAGCCTCTGTGGAAATTTTTAATGAATAGTGTGATAGAATTCCAGGTCAATGGTTAGCATAAAACACAGATTGCTAGTGCCTTGAAAAACAGATCATCTGTGAGTAAGAAAGAGTATGTGGTTAACACAGGAGTAGAGTCAGGTTTGCTACGAGTTGGTGTCAGAAAAGGGAGAACAAACACCGTCCTTCAAGTGTATGTTTAAATACAGGAATGGATGTTACCACTTTTGAAGAAAAAGATTTTCACCTACAAAAATCTGAGCAGCTCCTGCTGGGCCAGTTACAGAGGTTATCACTACTTCATAGCCTGTTTATTTGGCCATATTTCTAACTGTACCATATCTTCATAAGAAAATAGTGATATTTTGGCTCTGAAGACAGGTGCAGCTTACTCACGTAGTAGAGATTACTTAAAATTAACAACTTGGAATCAAAGAGATGTTTTAATTGTCATCGTGTATCATTTTATGTCACCCTTTATTTCCAGTAATTTGTGAGAACATTTTATTCCCTCAGTAGCCAAGCACACATTTAGAGGGAATAAGGAGCATTGCGTTTGCTCCTTACTCCTTCACAGGCACCCTAGTAAGACACACATTTACTAATATCTAATTATGTTAACAACTAGAGGCCCAATGCACGAAATTTGTGCAAGGGGCTTGGCCCTCGCAGTCCCCCACTTTGTTTGGAAGGTCATCCGGAAGGACTCATGGAAGAATGTATGGAAAGATGTCTAGAAGGTCATTTGGCTGTCTAGTCTAATTAGCATATTACACTTTTATTATTATAGATATTCATAGTTCCTGTAACACTGAGTAAGATCAAAAGGTGTATCTGATATTGCTAACTCACAAATATTCTTTTATCTTATAAAACTTTTCAATGTGTAGAAAAACAGCTCTTGTCTGTCAGTTCTAATTGCAGTGTATTTTTCTATTCTATATCATAACACAAAATAATTAACTGTTTAGGATGTGATTAAATATAGCAGAGTACATTCATTCTACAGAACTAATAAGAGAATGAGGTGTGTAGCACAAATGTATACTCTTGAGTGATGTTCAGAACCAAGAAAATACAAAAAGTGTTTTATTTTTGAAAGTGATTTATACCTACAAATTGTTTTTCAGAATATTCATAACAACCTGGTAATAGTGGTTGCATTTGGAGAAGGAATAATTACTTTTATATACTTCTGCCAACTCTAGACAATCAAATAGCCATTAGTAAAGTCTCAAACACATTTCTGGGCTTCCTAATCTTACACTCTTCTGAATATATATCTTTTGTATTGCAAAAATAGTTAAGTTTTAAAAAGTCACTAAATTGAACACTGCTTCTCTTGTATCTTTTGGTGGTAAGCAGAGCCAAGTTGCTCAATCCTCCTCATTCATATTTTTTACTACATAAGGGAAAAAAACAGATTTACACTCAAAACATATTTCACTCAAACTGATTTTGACCAGTTTGAGTGAAATATATGTTAGCATGAAATTATAGTAATAATTTGCTTCTCCACATGGTATACTCTGTGACTAGTTAAAAGAACATAGCCAGGAGTTCATTCCCCACCCCATCCCACCCCCCATTTTATTTTGTAATTAACTATCTGACTATTCTTTTACTCTTTTAAAAAAATATATTTTATTGAGTTTTTTACAGAGAGGAAGGGAGAGGGATAGAGCTAGAAATCGACCAGCTGCATCCTGCACACCTCCTACCGGGGATGTGCCCCCAACTAATGCACATGCCCCTGACCAGAATTGAACCCGGGACCCCTCAGTCTGCAGACCAATGCTCTATCCATGGAGCCAAACCAGTTTTGGCTATTCTTTTACTCTTTTTGATAATATGACTTTACCTGTTTTTGCCCAGAAGGGAGCATTAACAATATTAACAACAACAACAAATTCAAGTTTTAAAAATATAAACAAAAACATGTAAATGACCTAACTGAAATGCATTGTATCCAGTTAGCAGAATATTAGCTGAGAATGCAAACATCACACTTTTATTATGTGTGCCTATACAGTGTGTGTGTGTGTACACTTTTATTATGTGTATCTACACAGTGTGTGTGTATACACACACACACACACACACACACACACACACACATATAATTCATATCTGAGGGCATGCTTTTATTGATTATTTTAGAAAGAGAGAGAAAGGGAGTGAGAGGAACATTAATGTGAGAATAAAACATCTATCAGTTGCTTTTCACACTCACCCTGACAAGGGCTCGAACCCACAATCATGACATAAACTTTCTTACATACCTTTATAAATTATTAACTTCTTCAGTTGTGAGATTATAATAGGATAATAGAGATATCTTAGAGAAAGTACAATGTTGTTTAAATTCACACTGCATTTGATTTGTTTTTCTAGAAAGGAGACACATGCAGTATGCAAAGATTTCTCATATTGTTAAAGAAACATTTAATCAACTAATTTCTAGTCATTCAGAATATGTGAAATGCAGCAATTCATTGGCTGCCTTTGTAATCGAAAGAGGTAAGTCCAAATATTTGGGATGTGTTGGTATGTAGAAAAACTATTAATGATCTGAACTATACTATTGTAATATTTTAATTATCTTGGCTCCTATTGACAATGGTGTTTATTGATTTAAACGCAGTGTTTCCCAAACTTTTGACATATGTGTACCCCTTCTATAATTTTCGTAATGCTGAGTACCCCTCGTCAAAAAAAAAAATGGATGTATTTTAATAACAATCAAAATATATTTATTTTTTATTTTTTTGGTACATACACAAAATAATAAATGAAAAATAAAATTATTCATAATAAAATAGAAATAAAAGTTATATTATAAATAACATTTATTTGCACACCAGACCATCTCATGCCTCATAAGACTGTCTTGACTTGACTCATGAGAACATAGAATTAGGTGCAGCTAAGCACAGTGCAGTGCATATCCCCACCAAACTCCGGTGCAACGCGTACCCCCACCAAACTCTTCCTGTATCCCTGGGGGTACATGTACCATACTTTGGGAAACACTGATTTAAAGTGTCCTTTCTAGTAGATGTGGGTCATTAACACAGAGGTTCTTAAAGGTAGACAAAGTATACTGACCAATAACTAATAGACAACTACAGAATGGTTAAATGTCTAACATTTTGAACAATAATTCCACAATTTAATAATCTGAAATCCAACTCCCATTATAAACAAACATTGAGAAGGGCTCTATAAAAATCAACATACTTTCTTCATTATCAAGTAAGAAAATAGCCTACCTAATAAAAGAATAATATGCAAATTAACCATCACTCCACTCCACAAGCCATACCCACCAGCCAATCAGAACAAGTATGCAAATTAACCCCAACCAAGATGGTTGTGGCACCAGAGAACAGGAAGGAGGCTTTGGGTTTTTTGGACAATGGAAGAAGCCAGGCTTTCAGTCTGCCCTAGCAGGCCTGAGCTTCTACTCAATGCTACAAAGTTTCAATTATAGAAGGTAAACAAATCCAAACAGAAACGGCTGCTGCCACAAAACGAGCAGAAGGCTTGGCTTCGCTCCAGGCTACAAAGTTTTAATTGTAGAAGGTAAATATATCCCAGATACCAGGGCCTCCACTTGGGTCGCAAGGGGGCATGGCTGGCCTGCAAACCAACACAGGCCCCTTGCTCAGGCTTCCCATGCCCCAAGGGAACCCCCACCCTGATCTAAGACACCCTTCAGGGCAAACCAGCTGACCCCCACCCATGCACCAGGCCTCTATACTATCTAATAAAAGAGTAATATGCAGATTGATCATCACTCCAACACACAAGATGACTGCCCCCATGTGGACATAAGATGGTCATCACAAGATGGCCAGTAGGGGAGGGCAGTTGGGAGGCACCAGGCAATCAACCTTGCAGGGGAGGGCAGTTAGGGGTGACCAGGCCGGCAGAGGAGGGAAGTTGGCAAACGGGCTGGCAGGGGAGCTGTTAGACATCAATCAGGCTGGCATGGGAGTGGTTAGGGGGTGATCAGGCTGGCAGGCAGAAGTGGTTAGGGGCATTCAGGAAGACAGGCAGACTAGCAGTTGGGAACCAGCAGTCCTGGATTGTGAGAGGGATGTCCAACTGCTGTTTAGGCCTAATGCCGGTACCTAAATGGGTAGTCAGACATCCCTTGAGGGGTCCCAGATTGGAGAGGGTGCAGGCTGGACTGAGGGACAACCCCTCCCCCTGCCCCTGTGCAAGAATTTCGTGGACTCGGCCTCTAGTTAAAATATAAAAAACTGTGAACCCTCTGGATTTTCTTGAGGTCATTATGTGTTATTCTAACTACATTTTATATTTCATTTACTCTAATGCTATAAATTGATCATTAATTAAAGTGTTTGAATTCTATATTCATCTCTGAATAAGATATTTAAGATGATATAAAACAATTTAAAATTTGGTTTCTATTAAGTCCAAGATAATAAAAATTAAAAACTGTTTTCTATAATCCAAAAATGCATGAGAATTCATGGATAAGAAAGACCTGATTGGGTTAAAATTTGGGGGAACAGAGGAGATTTAGGCTGTATCTTTAAGTGTTAATAAGGTTTGGATAAATAGAAGAAAGGAAGATTTTTTAGAGAAAAAGAGACACAGAGACAGGAGGGAAGAGAGCAGCAGTGAAACACTGTGCATGGGACAGTGGCGGAGAATTTTGTTTCAAGTGCAGAAAAATATGTCTGAGACATAGTACAAAATAGTTAAATTGATAAGATGTTACCAGATTGTGGAGTGGCTTAAAAGTTGGATTTAATGATGTTGAATGTAAACTGGGAGATTTTTGAACACTGATTGACAATATATCCCAGTTGTAGAGAACATTAGTGTCAAACTCAGTTCTGCTACTTCAGTGACTTTAGGCAAGTTATATACTTAACATCTCTCTGCTTCAATTTCTTCTCATTTCTATAAAATAGAAATGATAACTTTTACTTCACTGAGTTGTTAGGGTAGTATGATAATGTAAATAAAATATTTAGCCTAGTACTTAGTGTTTAGTAAAAATTTAATAAGTTACATTTGTGATGATTAAGATAATTGATATTTAATCAATAATAGTCAAAATATTTCTTAAAAACATTACAAGGATTGAGTCTGAATTAGGGAATCACAGCTAAGATGGTTGTGATGGTATACCTACATTAGAGTTGAGATAGACATGAACCTGAAGAGAAAAGATACTTTTAAAAAAATATTATTTGAAAGGTGTTTTCATATACACAGGGAAGCTGATGTGAAGTTGTGGGAGAGAAGAGTAATCTAGTTTTAGAATAACTCACAGTCAATCCATATATTCTTAGAAACTCTAAATGGGTGATCCTCACTTCCCAGCCAGCCCATCTGCAGCGGACTCTGTCACACATTCCCTGTGATGGCATTCTCATACTTTGCCTGTGTTCTCAAATATCCCACAACCTCTCTTCCATTCTTGCTTCACCTAATGGCCTTGCCTCATGGTTTTTAATTGGGTCTATAAGGAGCTATCAAATCCAGACTTTGTTCTGTCCTTTGCCACCATATCTGTACTTTCCTGCTCTTGTATCCATCTTTTCTCTACTGTTGGAATGGAGGAGGGATCTCTTCTCCTAAAGACTAATCCCTCCCCTTAGATTCTGTTTCCATTCTCCCATCTTGATGAATGCCATTTTAAGGTATTCCCTCTTTTTCCTGCATCCTCAAGCTTTGCTATCTGCATGAAACATTTCAGATCAAAATCCAGAGCTGAGGAAAAAAGCTGAATTCCTGGCCACACTATTGCCCTTTATTAAGTCAGAAGTTATATAACCATCCCAGAACTTCCCTTTTTACCACCTCCCACACCTTACTGGATGGAGCAGCTCCACTCCTACCCCCTCCTCTAGCATTCTCCATCTCAGTAAATGGCATTTACCCAGTTGCTGAGCCAGACTAAAAATTGAAGTCATCCATTCTTTATCCCCTTCCCTAACACCCTAGAATTGATATCTAAGTCCTTTTGATTATATCCCCAAACTCTACCTCATATCTGATAATTCTTTCCTATTTAACCCCCATCATTTGAGACTCAAGTTGTTATCTCTTACCTGGATTACTGTAACAGGTCTCTCTAATTAACTTTCTTGGACCCTATATGTGGCATTTCCACATAGAGGATGTGACCCACTATAGTGTTTGCTGCCTTAAGTAGCTTTGCCATAGTTTTTTGGTGATACCCACAAACTCCTTAACATGGTTTTTGATGCCTTTTTCTCTAACATCATATGCCATGTCTTTTACTGCCCTCCACAAAAGCAGCCATACTTCTCTCTTAGCGCAGGATCTTCCTGAGTTCCTTTTTGCCTAAATAACTCTTTATCTCACCCCTTGCTGCTTATTCCTCATCCTGAAACTTACATTTCATTTTCAGAGGGATTCTTCAGCTGGTCTGCAAGAGATGATGTTTCCCTCTTTACATCAGTCCCATGCTTGTTTCCTCCAAGGCCATTGTCACAATTTGTGGTTTGTTTAGTCTTTTTTCTGTCTCCTATTAGAAGTTTCATGAGGGTGTCTGGCTGAGCTTTTTATTCCCAGCACCTACTTCAGTACTTGTTAGTACTGGTTTAGGACCTCAATAATTTTTTTTAATTTAATGGAAGTCATTTAATTAGTTGCAAATGGGAAACTGAACTTTGTTTGAAAGACTAAGAGGAGAGATTTTCTGAAAGGATCAATGCTGATGTGAAAGACAGAATGAGCAGGATATTCAGAGGAGAATATTTAGCCGAAACCGGTGTGGCTCAGCAGAGGAGAATATTTAGAAAAAGAACAATGAACTAGTAACCAGGTTATATAGAAAGATCCCATGGTTAGGTGTGAAAGGAAAAAAATAAGTGTCTTTTCTGAGCATAGTGTCAAGAGAATCTCAAACATGATGCATCAAAAGTAAAAAGTACTGGAAAGAGCATAGGTGCTTGTTTCCTAAACACACACACACAACAACAACAACAACAAAATAAAAACACACAAAAACAACATTTCAGTAGTGCAAAGAAATAAACTAGAAATTGATTTGTAAAGAGTTTGAGTCGATTAAAAATGTTAAAGGCACTATTTATAATTTGCTTAATACAGCTTAAATGAAGTCTCTTAGCAAGCTCAATAAATCTAAAGAAGAATAGGTGCATATTACAAAACCAAGGATATCTAATGATTATGGTGCTCTTGGTAAAAATTGAGATGAAAAATCATAATATAAAATATGCTGTTTTAATTAAGCTATTGAAGTATTGTTAAATTTTTGCTTATTAAAGGCTCTCAAACTTGTATTTGAAATTGTAGAATTATTTTTCCATTTTTTCAGTCAGTATATTTTACTGACTTTAAAATGGTAAGCTAGATTTTGAACCTAAGAAGAGGAAGGTCAGAATAACCTGCTGCTATACCTGCTCCCCTCTAGCTGGAAGGTACGAAGTTGTGGCTCTTGGCACAGGTGAGTATAACTACAGCCAGTGCATTAAGCCGGATGGAAGAGTGTTGCATGACACGCATGCTGTTGTTACGGCAAGAAGGTCTCTCCTTAGGTAAGTAGCAGACACAGTAAATGCTGTCAAGTATTAATGCTATCAATCCATGTAAATATGTCTTTATTTGCAAATGGAATTTGACTGATTTGAGCCAAGGATGTGACAGTCTCTTATTTATCCAATGATCTGATTATTTTTGTGTCACTTTTGGAAAACTTGTCATAGAAACTGTGATGTAGCTTTATTATCAAGATCTTATGATTCCAGTACTAAGAGTCCTACATTTTTAAGGATAAAAATATCATCTTTATTACCAATGAAAGTAATTGGAGAGTATAGCTTTAGATCTAGACCAAGTAGGGTTGGCAGTATTTCACCCCTGAATTAGCCATACTTATCCAAAGTAGCACCAGAAATAGATGGGTTTCCATTCATGAGGGCTGTGCAGGTTTACCATGTAACAGAGTGTACATAAGGGCATCCTTAGATGGGCAGAACTCAGAGAGAGAAAGGGGATGAGAGGAACATGCCTACTTTCTTTCTCCAAACTCATCAGTCACTCCTTTCCTTACAAGAGAGGCAGGAGGGAGAAGCCAGGTAGGTTACTGATTGGAAATCTCTTATGAAATAAGAAGTGGAAAGTGTTAACTCCCGCAGTATCCACCATCTTTTGATTCTCTTATCCCTGTGGTTTGCAAACTGCAGCTCACAAGCCACATGTGGTTCTTTGGCCCCTTGAGTGTGGCTCTTCCACAAAATACCAAGGCCTTGGTGAGTCTATTTTGAAGAAGTGGCATTAGAAGAAGTTTAAGTTTTAAAAATTTGGCTCTCAAAAGAAATTTCAATCTTCATACTGTTGATATTTGACTCTGTTGACCAATGAGTTTGCCGACCACTGTCTTATCCCATTAAACTTATTTTACATAAATCATTTTAATGGTAATTTTTACATATTCATAAGTGAGAATAGGATAATGAATTGCTAGAGTGTTTTTTGTTGTTAATCCTAACCAGAGAATATTTTCCCATTGATTTTTAGAGAGAATGAAAGGGAGGGGGAGATACAAAGAGAGAGAGAAATATCAATGTGAGAGTCACATGGATTGGTTGCCTCCTAAAAGAACCCCAGCCAGGGATGGGGATTGAGCCTACAATTGAGATACCTGCCCTTGATCAGAATTTAACCCAGGACCCTTCAGTCAAAGGGCTGACATTCTATCCATTGAGCCAGTCCAGCTAGGAGTGGAGTGTTTTCTTTTTCTTTTTTTTAAAAACAAATTTAATTATATGACTATTTGAAACACGTATGTATCTATGATTATAAGGAAGGAATCCTATCCTATATAATAAAAGCCCAATATGCAAATTGACCAAATGGCAGAACGACTGGTAGAAAGACACTAGGATGTGCACTGAACACCAAGGGGGCAAACACGCTCAATGCAGGAGCTGTCCCCAGCCCACAGGCCCCAGGCCAGCCAAGGCAGGTGCCAGAAGGGGCCCCCAGATAGCCCCACCAGTTGCCCCACAGATTGGCCCTGATCGCTGGACAGGCCTAGAGACCCTACCCACGCACGAATTTCGTGCATCAGGCTTCTAGTAATCTTAAAAAGAAAGTTTGGGGGGACTCCATTAAAGCAATGCAACTCATTGTCCTCCCATCCCCTTAGTGCTAGTTGCGTTATTTGACCTCTTTAAAGATGCCTCTTCTGGATTCATTTCTTTCCATGGTTGGCATTGTTATGTACTGATGCTTAGTTTTTCTATCATTTACATATTCTTGATAATAGGATTAAAATCATTTTAATCAGAATAATGTTTGCCCCTGATTTGATTAGTAGTATCTTTTAGAAGATCTGTTTCACTTCTTAATAAAACTATGGTCTCCATTGTATTAATTAGTTGTAAAAACACCACTATGCTTTTGTGTTTTTATCTTCAAAATCTGAGAAAGGAAGGAGGAATTGATGTGAAAATGAGTCTTTTGTAGGATATGATAGCTGAGGACTCAAATGTGAGAGTAGAGTGGTAGTCAAGGAAGAACTGTACTTTAAGGCAGGTCATGGGGCAGACTTGGCTCCAGTTGAGGACTTCTCAAGGGACTGATTCTTCATTAAATAAGGCTAAGATTATTTTAGGAGTTCTTATCAATTTACATGTACAGTGCTCATGACACATAGGAATATGATGCTCATTAAGATAATTACTTTTAAATTGTATAACTTGGTAAAGTTATTACTCATTTTTTTAGGTACTTTTATAGACAACTTTTACTCTTCTACAGCAAAAATCCTGCTATGATGGAAAAATCAATTTTTTGCACAGAACCAGCTTCAAATTTACTCACTGTCAAACAGAATATCAATGTTTATCTCTATATGAACCAATTGCCTAAAGGGTCAGCCCAGATTAAGTCACAGTTGTAAGTATTACAGTTTTGTTTTGTTTTTTAAAAGCAATTGGGATGGCCACATCAGGTATTCTGAATCCCTTCAGCAGTAGCACAAGTAAAATCATATCTTACATATTTCCCTCCAGCCTTTATGTGTTATTTGTAGACTACTAGAGGGCACAAATTATATCTTCCTCCCCTCCACTCAATCTCCTCTATTACTACTAATTAAATACAGATGTACTTCAGCACCTGCTTTTCTGTTCTATGGAAATAATCTCCTTTCTAGTTGGAAAACTCATAAACTTTAGAAAAGTATGGATTTACGCACTCTTCACATACTAATACAGAAGTTAAGGAATGCATTTAGTTTTTCTGGTGAGTGTATGGCCAAAACTTCATTATCTTGATGAATGGGTAGCCTTAGCATGAAAATTAAACAATAAAGTGAAGCACAAAGAAAATTCTCTTGAAGTCGACCATCTTAAAAATACTTTTACTAGCACATTTGAAAAGAAGGACAATGAGTGTTCCTGGAGAGAAACTTAAAGAGAAATAATTTTAGATTTTATTGTTTTAACATTATATTGGAGATTGAATAAAAATAGTTTTCTTTTTTAAAATTCCTTTATTTTGTAGTTTTAGAAAAATTTCATACAGAAAAAAATAACTCAAACTATGGTAAGGACAAAAATATTAGGCTTTTCTTTGATTTTAAGGCACATAAAGAATGGCAATAATATGAAATTTATCTTTCTTAGAATATCTAAAAGTGGCTATTTTCTGTTTGGAACCAAGTCACTCCATTCCAACCTTGCTTTAGGTTTGCATCTGTTATTGGAATTAAATGTACACTGGCCAGTTAAACATGTTCAAGAACAATTCTTAGGTACATGTAACTTTTATTTTGTTAGCTTTGTTTTTTAAAGGAAGAAATTTTCTTTCTTCAGGCGTCTTAATCCACATTCAATATCTGCATTTGAAGCCAATGAAGAACTGAGTCTCCATGTTGCTGTTGAAGGCAAAATTTATCTGACTGTCTACTGTCCTGCAGATGTTGCCAATAGAGTAAGCAGTATGTCCTCAAGTGACAAACTGATGAAATGGGAAGTGCTTGGTGTACAGGGGGCACTGCTGAGTCACTTCATACAGCCAGTTTATATCAGTGGCATAGTTGTCGGTGAGTGGACTCAATACCTCCTGTTGCTTTTATAAGGAAATACACTGTATTTATCAGTATAAAATCAGGTTGCCCACATGTGATGTTTTATTTAAGGGAAAAAACACACACAGATCCACTGTTTTGTTAAGCTTTGCATTTCATGGTAACTTGGAATCACACTTAAGTAACTTTTGTTACCTATCAGAGGTCTATCTATCTATATATCTATCAACAGGGAATATTCTAATTAGCCAGTCTGCACGATCACTCCAGAGGAGGCTGCATCATAACAGCTCAGGAGGAGTTGCACATGCAGATGGGAGGGAGGGGACAGTGTGCAGCCCCCAGCCCCCAGCCCCAGTGGCCATGGGAAAGCTGGGGATGGAAGTGGGCCAGAGTGGAGATACAACATACAGAGAGGCTGGGGCTGGGGGCAGGCCGGAGCAGAGACACACAGGATTGTTTGCCCTCACCCCAGCTGACACAACCCTGTGGCCTAGGGGGCTGGCTCTGAGCGGCTTCCATGTAGCAGCTGGCGCCATGCAGGTCAGGTGCGGGTCGTGGCCTCCTGTGGGGTACTGCTTCGTGCAATTTCAATCATGCGCTGGACCTCTAGTATTTAATATTTTAATTTAGCCAGTCAGTTGTATTCTGTCTTGAACTTTTACTTTAGTTTGTGCAATTCTCAATTTTTTCCTTTCTTTTGGAAGATGTTTCCTTAAATTTCTCAAATCTAATAGCTTACATTTAGCTATTCTTGAAATAAAGACATTAGATGCCCATTTTAGTTCTTTTCTATCCTTTTGCTTTTTTCATATATTTAGTTATGATCTTGATCCTCTGAATAGGAAGTAAGTAGAACACAAATTTTCTTTGGTGGGGGATATTACAGAATACTGTATTTATATTTGAATGGTTTTCCACCAAACATTATTTCAGTGACAAACGATTTTGGGGCTCATTTCTATATATTTCATAGAGTCCTATTTGATTCCAAGATTTAGATAATCTTGTGAATCAAGTTAAATACTGTCATTATTTGGCTATTTTTTGCTTACTGTTAAACTTTGGTAACATTTAGATGTGTAAGCTTTAGATACCCACTTTGGTAATATCTGTTTTTAGGTGGTGCTATTTCTGTTAATTTTTTTTTGTAGTTCTGCATATTTTGTACCTTTTTCTTTAGTAACTTTTCTTGTATGGAATGATTCTTTAGTTGAATATATATGTAAGATATTCTTGCCATTCAGCATTTCATGTAATACTGGTGATGATGAACTCCTTTAGCTTTTTCTTATATGTGAAGCTCTTTATCTGCCCTTCAATTCTGAATGATAAATTTGCTGGGTAGAGTAATATTGGTTGTAGGTTCTTGCTATTCATTACTTTGAATATTTCTTGCCACTCCCTTCTGGCCTGCATAATTTCTGTTGAGAAATCAGCTGACAGTCCTATGGATATTCCCTTGTAGGTAACTGTTTTTCTCTTGTTGCTTTTAAGAGTCTCTGTCTTTTGCCCTTGGCATTTTAATTATGATGTGTCTTGGTGTGGTCCTCTTTGGGTTCCTTTTGTTAGGGATTCTCTGCACTTCCTGGACTTGTAAGTCTATTTCTTTCACCAGGTGGGGGAAGTTTTCTGTCATTATTTCTTCTAATAGGTTTTGAATATCTTGCTCTCTCCTTTCTTCTGGCACCCCCATAATTCTGATGTTGGTACGCTTGAAGTTGTCCCAGAGGCTCCTTACACTATCTTCATATTTTTGGATTCTTTTTTCTTTTTGCTTTTCATACAAACATATGTATATATGAATATCTTACATACATATTCAACTAAAGAATCATTCTATACAAGAAAAGTTACTAAAGAAAAGGGTACAAAATATGCAGAACTACAAAAAAATTAACAGAAATAGCACCACCTAAAAACAGATATTACCAAAGTGGGTATATAAAGCTTACACATCTAAATGTTACCAAAGTTTAACGGTTGGGTGTTTTTTGCTTCCTCATATTTCAAATCTTTGATTTTTAGGATCCTCTAGTCTGCTGTTGAATTTCTGTACATTATTCTTTAAAAAATATATATATATATATTTTATTGATTTTTAACAGAGAGGAGGTAGAGGGACAGAGAGAAACATTGATGAGAGGGAAATATCGACCAGCTCCTCTTGCACACCCCCTACTGAGGATGTGCCAGCAACCAATGTACATGCCCTTGACCGGAATCAAATCCAGGACCTTTCAGTCCGCAGACCGACGCTCTATCCACTGAGCCAAACCGGTTTCGGCTCTATGCTATTCTTTTTAAAATATATATATATATATATATATATATATATATATATATATATATATTTTATTGATATTTTTACAGAGAGGAAGGGAGAGAGATAGAGAGCTAGAAACGTCAATGAGAGAGAAACATCGACCAGTTGCCTCTTGCATACCCCCTACCGGGGATGTGCCCGCAACCAAGGTACATACCCTTGATCGGAATCGAACCCGGGACCTTTCAGTCCGCAGACCGACACTCTACCACTGAGGCAAACCGGTTTCGGCTCTATGTTATTCTTTATTTCAGACAGTGTATGCTTAATTTCTGACTGGTCCTTTTCCTTTTTTTATTGTTTTTGTTTTTTGTTTTTTTGGCATTCTGACTAAGATCCTTGAAAGTCTCACTAAGTTCCTTAGATGTTTCTAGAAGATTCTTGAGTAACCTCATAACTGTGGTTTCGAACTCTATATCCAATAGTTTGCTTTTCTTCATTTCTTTCATTTGTGACATGTTTCTTCGTCTCCATATTTTGGCTTCTTCCCTGTATTGATAGAGTGACTTTGTGTGCTAGGTGTCCTATAGGGCCCAGTGGCTCAGCTTCCCCAATCACCTGAGGTGGATACTCTTGGTGCACACCTTTGTTGGCTGTGTGTTCAGTCTTGTTGTAGTTAAGCCTTAATTGCTGTTGGTATCACTGGGAGGAATTGACCTCCAGGCCAATTGACTATGAGGACCCACAGTGTCTATAATGGAAGAACTGCTGTGCTGGAGATACCCTTATGGGATAGGACTTGCTTCAGAGGGGCTTTGGTGCTCACTGAGTCTGTCACTTATGGATTTGAGGAGTTGAAATCTAGTATCATCTCACACTGACCACTAGGTACACTGGCTCCTGGATCTCCAGGGAGGTGCAAGGTCAGCCAGTGCATGAGGCCACCCAGCAGGAGCTACAGCGAGATCTTCAGATTTCTCCTCTTCGATTGGGGTTTGGAAGTTTTGGAGCTCTCTGACCCAGCGGCAGTTTGTTAGGTTAGGCTGGGAAAGAATAGGGCATTCATATGCAAAAGCCGTTGCACACAGCTTGGGTGGGATTGTAAATTGGGTGAGGCAGGGTCTCAGGGAATCACCAGAGTGGAGCAAACAGTGATGGCTGCCAGTAAGCCGTCTTCGTGCCTCCACGTCCCGCACCTCCACGCAGTAACAATGATCCCTCCAAGCACCTCTGTGAGAGTCACCTTCGCTCTTTGACCCGATGCCAAACAGTCCAGTTTCTCCCCATAGGAGACTGGGTCCCCAGAGTCTCTCCTGAAACTGGAGTTCAGAGCAGTTGGGAACTGGTGTCTCCCTTCCAATTGAAAACAAAAACAGGACACCCAGTTGCCAGCCCATTTTGCGCGCCTCCATACCTCTGCTCTTCGGTACCTCTGTTCTCCATACCTCCACATCTCCTGCCCAGTCTCAATGCGCTTTTTTCTTTCTTTCTAGTTTAAGAATTTCTCAGCCAACTTTCCCGTGGTTCTAGATGGTAGCCATTTTGTCTTTTAGTTGTAGTTTTGGTGTGGTTGTGAGAGGTAGCACATACAGGTGTAGACCATGTTATGCCGCCATCTTGGGTTTTTTCCCTTGTTTTTTGCTTTCTCAGATTCCAAAGCATTGATTTGATTATCATCACCTTGCTAAGGTCCTACTTCCAAATACTATCATATTAGGACTTAGTTTCAGCCTATGAATTTTGTGGTGACACATTTAGTCTGTAGGACAATATGTAATAATATATAACATTTTCTTTTGAATTCATGTTTTCTATTCACTATGGATACAGTGACTATTCCACATACCATATGTCTTCCCAGATTTTTTCTGTGCCCAAGTATATTTTTAACTAGCCTTCATTTGTCAGTATCTCTCTTATTTATTTTAATTTTTAAATTTATTTAAAAATATTTTTATTGATTTCAGAGAGAAAGGGAGAGGGATAGAGAGATTGAAACATCAGTGATGAGAGAGAATCATTGATCAGCTACCTCCTGCATGCCCCATATTCGGGATCAAGCCTGCAACCTAGGCATGCCCTTGACCAGAAGCAAACCCAGAACCCTTCAGTCCACAGGCTGATACTCTATCGACTGAGCCAAACCAGCCAGGGTATCAGTATCTCTTGATTTGGAACATTGAAAGGAGTGTTTAGAAAAAAGGTGTCAGAAACAACTCATGTTCTTTTTACATCATTTATTATATTTCTCAAATAGTCATAATAAGTGTGAGTACAGGGTCTAACTCAACATCTCGAATAATGTGGACACAAAACTTTATTTGTGAAATATATATAGTGGTATTATATAAAGATTATCTTGTAACAACCTCTAATGCTCTAAGAGAAAGAGAGAGCTGCTGTAGAATTACTAATTTTTAAATAGGAATGACTGTTCTCTAACTTCTATATTAAGTTTGATGCAGCTCTTATATTATACTAATAACATTGTATCTTTTTGAGTTCTCTTCAGTTATTTTAACTGAGAACTCTTAAGTTTTTGGTATTGCCCACAATTTTAACCAAAAACAGTCATTCTTTAAAAAATGTGTTGTGAAACCAGAACATTGTGGTACTGGAGCACTAGTAATTTGTGGCCTTTAGATATGGGAAAGTACTGCCCTTTCACCAGCTTTTTTCAGCCATGTTTACCTGCTGCAGTAAGTACTGATTTCATGCTGAAGTCTGAGAAAGCAAGACTGAAGGAGCTAATTCTGTCTGGAAAAACCTGTAAAAAGTACCAGTTTCCTTCTGGGTCAGTCTAACTCTGCTCTCATTCACTGGAATTTGAAATTATTACTTTCCACAGAAAGTTCTTTTTTGAATGGAGATTCTGACTACAGAAGTAGAAGCCAAAGAGTAGAAGTGAAAGAGGAAAGATTGTAGGATGAAGGATAAGGAAATGGACATTAGACTCTTTCCAGTCATTTTTCTGTGTGTTTCTTTGGTGTGTGTAATCTATGATGTTGACTGTGTTTGTTCTGTTTTTGCCTTCTAGGTGATGGGAATTGCAGTGATACTAGAGGCTTAGAAATTGCTATCAAACAACGTGTTGATGATGCACTCACTTCAAAACTTCCCATGTTTTACTTGGTTAACCGACCTCACATTAGCTTAGTGCCCTCTGCATTTCTGCTTCAAACGGACGTGGACTATAGGTCCTTGAGTCTGAATTGGGCACAAGGGGACATTTCACTGGAGATTGTGGATGGCCAAAGTGGGAAGATCACTGAAAGGTTAGCATAATTAATTTCTTCAAAAACCGCATTACTTTTGCAAAAGAAGACATTTTAATACAAGCTTGAAATACATACATTTCTAGAAAAAATATTTCTAAAACTGGTACAAAAGAGGGAAAAACCTAAACAGATTATTTTTATGAGAAAGTTATCAAGAAGTTGCCCTAACTCTTCCTCAAAGAAAGCACCATTCTGAGGTGGTTCAGAGGAATTTTTTAAACCTTTAAAATAATAAATTTCCAATATTATCTAAAAAGATGGAAAACATCCAAATGCTTTTATTAGTAAAATGTATCATTGATACTTAAATATGATAGAAAATTTCTTCTCCTTCTTCCAAAAGTTACAGACCAAGTTCACTTTTATATCCAAGCAAAATTGCTTAAATAAAATATTATGAAGCAGAGTCAAGCCGAACATTAAAATAATAATGTATATCAAATGGTATTTTTTTTCTAGGAATGTGTAAGATGGTAATATTAAAAATAACACCAGGTTAGAAACTCTTATTAATGTATTTTGTCAGGTTAATTGATCTAGGGAAAAACACATTTCTATAAATTCTAAGGAGGCATATATAATACAGTTCTACAACTATTCTAGATAACAATACTCAATAAAGCAGGAATAGATATTTATGTTAAGGATCAAATGTATCTTTATTAATCCAAAAGTATCATCATAATTGAAACTTCAGAGGCATTTTCACTAACATCTAGACAAATATGATTGTTTACTGTTATTTAACAGTAAACTTAATGCATTTGGATAAGAGAAAGAAATGAGATATAAAATACTTGAAGGGAGGAGGTAAAATTACTATCTTTACATATGGTATCATTTTATACCTGAAAAGTCCAAGAGAATTACGTGAAAACTACCAGAACGAAATTCATGGTGGAAAATTCATATAGAGATGTCTGTAGTTTTCAAACACATGAGTATGTTAACTATTGTTGCATTTAAACTACCTCAACCCTTATTGGCTTTCTTACTTATTACTGTTCACAAGTCAACTGGGTTGACTTGGTTGGGCTTCTCTAAGCATGTAGGGTCAGCTATAAGTTAACTGAAGGTCCACTTGGTCCTTGTGTTGTCTCAGCCTCTAGTAGACTAGTTCCAGCTGGCTCACATGGCAGAGGAAAGAGTCCCAAGAGAATGAGAACTCAAAGCCTCCTGAAGCACCAGCTCAGAACTGACACATCTATTCTGTTTGCCAAAACAAGTCACAAAGCTAGCCTAGATTCAAGGGTAAGAGAAAGCAACACCACTTCTTGAAGGATCAGTCTGAAAAATGATATTGTTAAAAGCATGGGGATTGAGAAATGAAGGAGTTGGGCAATTTTTATAATCTGTCACAAGAGCCAAGTAATGAGAAGATAAAATGAAGAGAAGGTGTTTCAGTAGCAAAAACGTTCATGATGTGTTTTTATTAAAAACATAGAAAAATATATCTACATATGCATACATGCCCATATACATGGAAGATCAGGAGGTTTTTGTGTATGTTTTACTTTTTTAGTGAGTCAAAGTTGACATACAGTGAAATGCACTGATAGTTTCATGAATTTTGACATATATACATACTTGTGTATCCATCACCCTAGTCAAAATGTAGGACATTTTTATCTCAGAAAATATTTCTGTTCCCCCTTCTGGACAGTTCTTAGTAGAACCACTACTTTAATTTGGATTACCATAAGTTAATTTTACTTTAAACAATAAAAATTTACCAAGTATCCATCTTCTACTTTAATTTTAACTTGATACTATAATAACTTAAATGTAATTTCATTAAAGAAATTAACCTCAGAAAGTAATTATATTAAAAAATATTTTATGTAAAAAATTTCACTCTATGTATTGCACATAAATTGAGGTAAATGCCTGTCTATTATATGTTGATTTTAATCCCCACAGTTGCCAACATAAATTGTTGAATAATAATTAGTGACTACTTCATTTTTTTCACAGTTCTCCATTTAAAAGTGGTGTGTCGATGGCGAGTCGGCTGTGTAAGGCTGCAATGCTAAGTCGATTTAACCTGCTTGCTGGTGAAGCTAAGAAAGAGGATGTACTTGAAGCTAGTACATATCATGCAGCTAAGGTAAGTCCTTAAAGGAATGCAGTTGATCATAGGAATTTAATGTAAGAAAAAAATAAGGTAGTGATTTTATGATGATATGTAGCAAAAATTGGTTGAATAGTTCCTGAATATAGGATATTGCCATGTAGTGGTAAACTTAATTTTTAAATAAACATGCCAGAAACTGGAAGTGTAAATAAGTGTTGTCACTTAAATTAGCTAGGGTGTATTTGCTTCGTATGATGTGTACTTGACATTGCTCAAGCCTGCTGTCATGCCCAGAGAAACAAAATGGGAACAAAGCTTCTTCTGTACATGACATTAACTAGAGAAGTTAATTATTCTAAATTAACACATTATTAAAAAATGAATTTTTCTGTCTTAATTTTGTGAAATAGCTTTAATTTCAGCAGGTGATTTGGGCCTGAGTAAGTAGATGATGTAGGTAACCTTTTTCTTCCTTTCTTTTTTAAAATTCTATATTGTTTCAAGTATTACTATGTCCCCCTTTACTCCCATTGATTTCTCCCTGGCCATTCCCACCCCCAGCACATGCCCTCACACTCCTACTGTCTGTGTCCATTGGTTATGCTTATATGCATGAATACAGGTCCTTTCTTGATCTCCTATCACCCCCCTCCTCTATCTACCTTCTTAGATTTGACTGTCTGTTCGATGCTTCTATGTCTCAGGATCTATTTTTGTTCATCAATTTATGTTGTTCATTATATTTCACAAATGAGTGAGATCATTTGATATTTGTATTTCTTCTACTAGCTTATTTCACTTAGCAGAGTGTTCTCCAGGTCCATTCATGCTGTTGCAAATAGTAAGAGTTCTTTATTTTTTATAGCAGCATAATATTCCATTGTGTAGATGTACCACAGTTTTCTAATCCGCTCATCTGCGATGGGCACTTAGGCTGTTTCCAGATCTTAGCTATTGTAAATTGTGCTGCTCTGAACATAGGGGTACATATATCCTTTCTGATTGGTGTTTCTTGTTTCTTGGGATATATTCCTAGAAATGGGATCACTTTGTCAAATGGGAGTTTATTTTTAAGTTTTTGAGGAAACTCCATACTGTTCTCCACAGTGGCTACACCAGTCTGCATTTGCACTAGCATTGCACGAGGGTTCCTTTATCTCCGCATCCTCGCCAGCACTTGTTGTTTGTTGATGATAGCCATTCTGACAAGTGTGAGAATGGCTATAATCATTGTCATTTTGATTTGCATCTCTCAGATGATTAGTGATTTTGAGCATATTTTCATATGTCTCTTGGCCTTCTGTATGTCCACTTTCAAAAAGTGTTTCTTTAGGTCCTAAGCCCATTTTTAATTGGATTGTTTATCTTCCTTTTGTTAAGTTGTATGTGTTCCCTATTAATTTTGGAGATTAAACCCTTATAACATTGGCAAATATGTTCTCCCATGCAGTGGGAATTCTTATTGTTTTGTTAATGGTTTTTTTTGCTGTGCAGAAGCTTTTTATTCTGATGTAGTCCCATTTGTTTATTTTCTCCTTAGTTTCCATTGTCCTAGGAGCTATGTTGGTAAACATATTGCTCCAACATATATCTGCTATTTTGCTGCCTATGGATTCTTCTAAGATTTTTATGGTTTCCTGTCTTATGTTTAAGTCCTTTATTCAATTCGAGTTTATTTTTGTGTATGGTGTAAGTTGGTGGTCTAGTTTCATTTTTTTGCATATATCTGTCCAATTTCCCAACACCATTTATTGAAGAGACTGTCTTGATTCCATTGTATGCTGTTGCCACCTTTGTGAAATATTAGTTGAGTATAATGGCTTGGGTTGATTTCTGGATTCTCTGTTCTGTTCCATTGGTTTATATGTCTGTTCTTGTGCCCATACCAGGTCATTTTGTGAACAGTAGCTTTGCAATATAGCTTGATACCTGCTATTGTGATCTCTCCAACTTTGTTCTTTCTCAGGATTGCTGCAGCTATTCAGGGTCTTTTTAATCCCATATGAATTTTTGGAGAGTTAGTTCTAGGTCTGTGAAATAAGCCATTGGTATTTTAATGGGGATTGCTTTGAATCTATAGGTTTCTTTGGGTAGAATGAACATTTTAATGATGTTGATTCTACCAATCCATGAACATGGTATATTCTTCCATCTGTTTATGTCTTCCTCTATCTCTTTTTCCAACATCCTATAGTTTACCAAATATAGATCTTTTAACTCCTAAGTTAAGTTTATTCCCAGGTATCTTAATTTTTTTGTTGCAATGGTAAATGGGATTTTCCCCCTTAGTTTCTCTTTCTGTGAGTTTATTATTGGGATATAAAAAGCCATATATTTCTGGGTATTAATATTGTATCCTATTGCATTGCCAAATTCATTTATTAAATCTAGTAGTTTGTTGATGGAATCATTAGGGTTTTCTGTGTACAATATCATGTCATCTGCAAATAATGACAATTTTACTTATTTTCAAATTGGATGTCTTTTATTTCTTCTTGTATGATCTCTATGACTAGCACTTCCAGTACTATCTATATCTATATCTATATCTATATCTATATCTATATCTATATAAGCCTAAACGATCATTTGACTATTTAGCCTTTTGACCGATAGCCATGATGTGCACTGACCACCAGGGGGCAGGCGCTCAATGCACAGGCAGAGAAACATGGAACAAACAGGTGAATCTCAGAGGGCATGGGGAGCAGGGAGAGCAGGAAGAGATTAACTAAAGATCATATATGCATACTTGAGGGCCGGTGCATGAAATTGGTCATGGTGTGGGGGGTTCCCCTCAGTCCAGCCTGCCCTCTCTTGCAATCTGGGATCACTGGCTTCTAACCGCTGGCCTGCCTGCCTGACTGATAGCCCCTAAACCCCCTGCCTGCCTGATCACCCCTAATTGCCTCTGCCTGCCTGCCTGATTTCCCCTAACCACCTCTGCCTTGGCCCCTGACACCGCGGCTTCATCCAGAAGGACATCCAGAATGATGTCCAGAAGGTTGTTTGGCTGTCCAGTCTAATTAGGATATTACACTTTTATTATTATAGATAGAGGCACGGTGCCCGGATTCATGTACCAGTGGGGTCCCTCAACCTTGTCTGAAGGGATCGGGCCCACACTGGCCCTGTGCATGGATTTTTGCACTGGTGGGGTCCCTTGGCCTGGCCTGCAGGGATCGGGCTGAAACCAGCAGTCTGACATCCACCTAGGGGTCTTGGATTGTGAGAGGGTACAGGTAAGGCCGAGGGACCCCACCAGTGCACGAATCTGTGCACTTGGCCTCTAGTGTTGAATAAAAGTGGTGAAAGTAGGCATCCCTGTCTTGTTTCTTTTCTGAGGGCCATGGTTGGCAAACTGCAGCTCACTAGCCACTTGCGGCTCTTTGGCCCCTTGAGTGTGGCTCTTCCACAAAATACCACGGCCTGGGCGAGTCTATTTTGAAGAAGTGGCATTAGAAGAAGTTTAAGTTTAAAAAATTTGGCTCTCAAAAGAAATTTCAATCATACTGTTGATATTTGGCTCTGTTAACGAATGAGTTTGCTCACCACTGTCTTGGGGAAATGGGTTTAGTTTTTGCCCATTGAGTATGATGTTGGCTGTAGGTTTGTCATACAAAGCTTTTATTATGTTGAGGTATGATCCCTCTATTCCCACTTTGCTGAGAGTTTTTATTAAGAAAGGGTGTTGGATTTTTCAAATGCTTTTTCTGCATCAATTGATATGATTATATGATTTTTATCTCACAATTTGTTTATGTGATGTATCACCTTTACTGATTTGCAGATATTGTACCAGCTTTGCATTCCCAGAATAAATTCCACTTGATAATGATGTATTATCTTTCTAATGTAATGCTGTATCTAATTTGCTAGATTTTTGTAGAGGATTTTAACATCAGTGTTCATCAGTGATGTTGGCCTGTAATTCTCTTTCTTTGTAGTGTCTTGATCTGGTTTGGGGATTAGGGTAATGCTGGCTTCATAGAAAGAACTTGGAAGTGTTCCTTCCTCTTGAATTTTTTGGAATAGTCTGAGGAGAGTAAATTTTATTTATTTATTTATTTATTTATTTATTTATTTTTGAATGTTTGGTAAAACTCCCCTGTGAAGCCATCTGGCCCAGTGCTTTTGTTTATTGAAAATTTTTTTTATTACTGCTTTAATTTACTCCACAGTTATCAGACTTCAGATTTTTTTTATTCTTCCTGATTGAGTTTTGGAAAATTGTATTTTTTCTAGGAATATGTCCATTTCTTCTGGGTTGTCCATTTAGTTGGAATGGAATTGTTCATAGTTTTTTGTTTGTTTGTTTGTTTTTTACAAACTTTTGTATTTCTGTGGCATCAGTTGTTATTTCACCTCTTTCATTTCTGATCTTGTTTATTTGGGTCCTCTCTCTTTGCTTCATTGGTAAGGTTGGTAAATGTTCATCAATCTTATCCCTTCAAAGAACCAGCTCTTTTGTATTATTATTTTTTAGTCTCTATGTAACCTTTTTATTTCTTGAAAAATATTTATTCTTTTGCCCCACCAGTGTGGTTCCATTGGTTGGAGCATCATCCCTTATACAGAAAGGTTGTGGGTTTGATTCTTAGTTAAGGCACATATCTGGATTGTGGGTTCAATCCCTAATGAGGGTCCACATGGGAGGCAATTGATCAGTGTTTCTCTCTCTTTTCTCCTGTCTAAAATCAATAAGCATGTCCTCAGGTGAGGACTTAAAAAATTATTATATTTTTAATATTACACAATGCACGTTTAAGTAAAAAATTTGGTAATTTTTAAAAGACAGAGGGGAAATATAATTTGTAATCCCATATACAAATTAAATATAATATTCTTGATCTTGAAATGTAAGCATCGTATTTTAGTTTCTTTATTTTTTCATTTTTTATAAATCTTTATTGTTCAGATTATTACAGGTGTTCCTCTTTCCCCCCCATCCTCCCTCATAGCTCCCCTCCACCTGATTCCCAACTCCACCCCGTGCCCTTACCCCCGCCCCTGTCTTCATCTATGGGTATAAGATTTTTGTCCAATCTCTTCCTGCACCCCTCAGATCCCTTTCCCCCTGAGAACTGTTAGTCCAATCCTTTTCTATGTCCCTGATTCTATTATATTCACCAGTCCATTTTGTTCTTCAGATTTTTGTTCACTTGATTTTTAGATTCACTTGTTGGTAGGTATGTGTTTGATATCTTTTTGTTCATAGTTTTTATCTTTACCTTTTTCTTCTTCTTCCTCTTCTTAAAGAATACCCTTCAGCATTTCATGTAATCCTGGTTTGGTGTTGATGAACTCCTTTAACTTTTTCTTGTCTGTGAAGCTCTTTATCTGACTTCAATTCTGAATGATAGCTTTGCTGGGTAGAGTAATCTTGGTTGTAGGTTCTTGTTGTTTATCATTTTGAATATTTCTTGCCATTCCCTTCTGGCCTGCATAGTTTCTGTTGAGAAATCAGCTGACAATCGTATGGGTACTCCCTTTTAAGTAACTAGGTGTTTTTCTCTTGCTGCTTGTAAGAGTCTCTCTTTGTCTTTTGCCCTTGGCATTTTAATTATGATGTGTCTTGGTGTGTTCCTCTTTGGATTCCTCTTGTTTGGGGTTCTGTGCGCTTCCGGATGTTGTAAGTCTATTTCTTTCATCAGGTAGGGGAAGTTTTCTTTCATTATTTCTTTCAGTAGGCCTTCAATATCCTGGTCTCTCTTTTCTGGCACCCCAAAAATCCAGATGTTAGTACGCTTTAAGCCGTCCTGGAGGCTCCTTACACTATCCTCACACTTTTGGATTCTTCTTTCTTTTTGCCTCTCTGGTTGGGTGTTTTTTTCCTTCCTTATATTTCAGATCTTTGGTTTGATTCTTGGGGTACGTCTCACCAAGCTTCTTGGAGGTCTCAAGTTTCTCAAAGGTTTTTAGAAGATTCTTGAGTAATCTTATAAATGTGATTCTGAACTCTGTCGTCCCATAGTTTACTTTCCTCTATCTCTTTCATTCGTGACATGCTTCTGTGTCTCCTCATTATGGCTACCTCCCTATGTTGATGGAGTGGCTTTGTGTGGTAGGTGAGCTATAGGGAAAGCAGTAGCTCAGCTTCCCCAATAACTTGAGTGGTCACTTTTGGTATATCTCTTTGTGGGCTGAGTGCAAAGTCTTGGTGTAATTAAGCCTTGATTGCTATTGGTATCACTGAGAGGAATTGACTTCCAGGCCAATTGTCTGTATCTATAGGATGTGCTGTATCTATAAAGGAAGAATTGCTGCCCTGGAGACACAGTTTGTTTCAGTGGGGCTTTGGTGCTCACTGAGTCCATCTCCCGAATGTGTCTCTTATAGGTGTGAGGGGTTGAAACTGACCGCTAGGAACACTGGCTTCTGCATCTCCAGTGGGGTACAGTTCATTTGCTTGGGACTTGGCAGTTTTGTTGCTGGAGCTGCAGTTTATTTCGTTAAGCTGCCACAATACCGGCCATATATATGCAACAGCAGCTGTGTGGTGTCTGGGCGGGTTTGTGGAATGTGCCAGCGGGGTCTCAGGGTGGGATGGGGTCTCAGGACCTCACTAGGCTGAGGTGTGGCTAACAGCAATGGCTGCCTTCAGCCTTCTCTGCCCTTCAGCGTTTCCAAGTCCCCAAGTCCCTGAGATCCAGCACAGTAAACAGTGATTGCTACACGCACCTATGCAAGAGTAACCCTCACTTTCAGACCTGATGGCCGACAGACCAGCTTCTCCCCGTAGGCTGACCCCACGTGACCCCAGAAACTGGATTTCAAAATTATAGGGAGTTTGTTTCCCTTAGGGTTGAAAGAAAAAGCCACACACCCAGTCGCCCGCCACCAGCCCGATTCGAGATTCGCGTGCCTCCGTACCTAGGCTCCTCAGCTTTTCAGCGCTTGTGCTCCTTTCTCTTTCAGCCAGCCTTCCCATGGTTTTTGATGATAGATGTCCTTTATATTAGTTTTAATTTTAAAATTGATGTGTGAGGCCGGCAGACCAGTTGTTTACCTACCCCTCCATCTTGGTTTCTCCGTATTTTAGTTTCTTGTCTTGTATATAAATTTGGGTGTATGTATAATTTAAAAATATTAAGATTATCCTGGATAATTATCTTTTAAAAATATATTTTACTCATTTTTTTACAGAGAGGAAGGGAGAGGGATAGAGAACTAGAAACATTGATGAGAGAGAGAAACATCATTAGCTGCCTCCTGCACACTCCTCTCTGGGTATGTGCCTGCAACCAAGGTACATGCCCTTGACTGGAATCGAACCTGGGACCCTTGATTCTATAGGCTGACGCTCTATCCACTGAGCCAAACCATTTAGGGCTGGATAATTATCTTCTTAAATCTTCTTTTTTCATTCAACATAATATATGAGCCATGTTCTCATAATATGACATATCCATGTGATTAAGTTATTAAATATATAAATTGTTTCTGATAATCTAATTTCAGTTTCATGATATACCGTGTTTCCCCAAAAATAAGACCTACCTACAGGTTTCCTTCTGAGTGAATTATAAGGCATCCCCCGAAAATAAGGCCCCAGGCTCTGTCTCAGAACGAAAATTAATTTACCGTAAACTGGTCACTAGGGCCGCCCCGACTGGCGTCTAGCAACCAGTGACGTTATGCGGAGTCCTGACTTCACTGCTGTGTGAATGGAGAGAAATCAGCATGGAAACTTTGTGAAACCTAAACTGCAAGAAGTTGTGACTTGGGTGAAGAATTCATGGGAGAAAATCACTGACAGTTGCATTGCAAATGCACTGCGAGCAGGCTACCTTGACAAGAAGTACTCATTTAAAGACAGTGCTATTGCTAAACATGAGAGATTGGTCCACTGATTCTGAAAGAAATGGAGTCACAAGAAATTGACCAGGAAATTCAGGAATTGGATTGTTATGATGATGTTCCAGAAGATGATGACATGATTGTCATTGAATAAATGAGTTAATTCTTGATAGGATTCACAGTTTGTCTGGTTTGTGTTGATAACTACTGTGCTACCGTACTGTATACAGGTAATAAATTTCCTTTATTTTCATTTAACAATATGTACCAGATTCTTCTTCATGGAAAAACAAGACATCCCCTGAAAATAAGACCTAGCACATCTTTGGGAGCAAAAATTAATATAAGACACTGTCTTATTTTCGGGGAAACAGGGTAGTATTATGTGAATGACTCTTATTTCACCAATATCTTAATGCTCAAACTGTATAATCCCTATCTGTAAAGCAATTATATTAACTATAGGTTTATCTGTATGTACACATATTTTAAGTACAAAAGCTTATCTGGATATTTTCTGGTTTTGGTGGCATAAAAAGGTTGCATATCATCTCTATACAAACAAGTATAAAACTAGACAAAATAGTAAAAAACAATCTTTTCACAGTTTTGAAAGTTGACAAAAGGCAGAAAATAAACTGAAAAGTGTATGTACTTAAAAAACCACTAGAACTCTGAATCAGAACAGGAGTTTGTGTGCCTTTGCCCATTGTAGTTTTCTGGTCCCTTTTCTTCCTCTCTGCTAGTTTGAATGGCAGGAACTGTAGTTTTACCAGAGAGGGAGGATACCACAAAAGGAGTAGACTTTCTGCTAGAGGGGGTCGTCTTGATTTGGGGCTTTGTCAGCTAAATGTGTCCAGATTGATAGGAAACAAATAGGGGAGTCATTACCTTTACTGGCTCAGGGGTACAGTTCTGGTTGGGGCAAGTGGCGGACCAACTTAGTGAAGTGGGTAGATTTTGGCATTGAAGGAGCCATGGAAGGGCTGAGATAAACTCTCCATCTATCCCTGGCTGACTGAGAAACCAGACCATGCGTAAGGAGAGGCAAGAAGGCACAGTAGGAGCTGGTGAAGAGTAAAACTGTGAGGGAAAACTGGCTACTATAGTAAATGTGCCCATCCCCCTGCTACTACCACCCCAAGCACACATATGGATCAGAAGACGGTGGGAGCCTTGCAGGTTTTTGAAGTGTTTGAACACAAGGTCTGCTGAAATCATAGGCTAATCACTGAGCTATGCAGATACAGGGTAATCATTAGGAAGCCAGGCTAAGACAAAATCCAACTATGTGCTATCTGCAAGAGATGCATTAAATTCAAAGACACAAATACTAGATGGAAAGTAAAAGGCTGACAAAATGACATACCATGCAAATAGTAGCAATAAGAGAGCTGGGGTATTTATAATTGATGTCAAACAAATATGTATTAAGATGAGAAATATCACTAGAGATAAAGAACAACATGGTGAAAAGTTAGTACATGAGGAACATATAACAACTATGTATATAGGTGTAACATCAAAAATCATTATATATTTGGAAATTAACCTCTGAATAACCCTTGAGTCAGAAGAAATAATAGGAAAATTCTTTCGTACAATAAAGGTAGAACACTTCCCACCTCGTTTTAGAAGGTCAGTGTCTCAGGAAAATAAATGCAGAAATTCTTAATAAGATATTGACAGACCAAATCCAACAACATATAAAAGGGATTATACTAGTGCACCTTTACCAAGAAGATTATTCTAGGAATGCAAGGATTTAATGCCAGAAAATCATTTGATATACATTATATGAATAGATTGAAGTTCAAAACTGACACAATTATCTCAAAAGATGGATGAAATGTACTTGATGAAATCCAACACCTAATTACAGTAAAAACACCGAACAAATAAAAAGTAGAAGTAAACTTCCTCATATTTTTTTCAAACCTCACCAGAGGATATTTTCCCATTGATTTTTAGAGTAGAAGAGACAGGAAAGAGAGTGAGAAATATCAATGTGAGAGAAACACATTGATTGGTTGCCTCCTGCATGTGCTTTGACCAGAGAGGAGCCTGCAACTGAGGTGCCCTTGTCTGGAATTGAACCTGGGACCCTTCAGTCCGCAGAAGCTGACTCTATCCACTGAGTCAAACCAGTTAGGGAATTTCCTCATCTTGATAAATAGCATGAACTATAAATCTACCATTGACATTCACACTTAATGGTGAAAGATTGACTACTCTTTCTCTCTTCTCCCCCTAAGATTGGTGAAGAAGGCAAGAATGTCAGATCTTACTATGTCTATTCGACATTATTCTTGTCAAGGCAAGAAAAAACTGGAAAGAAAGGAGAAAAACATTCTAAATGATGTAATATTATATGTAAATTAACTTATGAAATGTGTAAAAAACAAATATCTACATGTGTGAATTCAGCATACAAGAACAATATAGAAAAATAAATTCCAAAAATAAATATATATGGAATGAATACTCCAAAATTAAAATTGGGAAAACAATTTCATTCACAGTAGCATGAAAAATATTTAGGAATAAATTAAACAATGGAAGTATAAGACATGTGCACTGAAAATGATTAAATATTTCTGAAATTAAAGACCTAAATAAATGGAGAGATATACCATTTTGTGGATTGGAAAACTCATTATTTGTTAGGATGTCAGTTCTGTCCAAATTTATGCATTCAATGCAAACTCCTTTAAAAATGCAGCAGGCTTTTTTGTAGAAATTGTCAAGCTGATTCTTAAATTGATGTGTAAATCCAAAGGATATAGAAGAACTAAAACAATTTTTGAAAAGAATAAAATTGGTACACTTATCCTACCTCATTTCAAAATCTATCATAATGGCACAATAATCAAGCCACCATTTACAGGGAACTCATACACTTAACAAAAGGAAGATAATCCAATAAAAATATGGGCAACTGACCTAATTAGATACTTTTTGAAAGAAGACAGAAGGAAGGCCAAGAGACATATGAAAACAAGCTCAAAGTCACTAATCATCGAGAGATGCAAATCAAAATGACAATGCGGTACCATCTCACACCCATCAGAATGGCTATACACATCAACAAACAAGTGCTGGCAAGAATGCAGAGAAAAAGGAACTCTCGTGCACTGCTGGTAGGATTGCAGACTGGTGCAGCCACTGTGGAGAACAGTATGGAGTTTCCTCAAACACCTAAACGTGGAATTCCCATTTGACCCAGTGATTCCACTTCTAGGAATATATCCCAAAAAACCAGAAATACCAATGAGAAAGGATATATGCACCCCTATGTTCATAGCAGCTCAATTTACAATAGTTAAGATTTGGGAACAGCCTAAGTGCCCATCAGCAGATGAGTGGATTAAAAAACTGTGTTACATTTACATAATGGAATACTACGCTGCTATAAAAAAGTTCTTAACCATTTGCAACAGCATGGATAGACCTGGAGAGCATTATGCTAAGTGAAATAAGCCCATCAGAGAAAGATAAATATCACATGATCTCACTCATTTATGGAATATAATGAACAACATAAACTGATGAACAAAAATAGATCCAGAGACAGAGAAACATTGGTCAGACCATCAAACCTCAGAGGGAACGTAGGGAGGGTGGGGTAAGGGGGAAAGATCAAGCTAAGGACTTGTATGCATGCATATAAGCCTAACCAATGGACACAACAGGGTGGTAAGGGCATGAGTGGGGGGGGTTGGGGGGTAATGCTGGAATAAGGACACATATGTAACACCTTAATAAAGAAATTTTAAAAATTTAAAAAGATAATGTATTGATATAATAATAGAGACAGATAGATCAATGGAATAGAATAAACCCACATACTTATGGTCAATTGATTTTGTACAAAGATGCTAAGGTAATTGAATGGGAGAAAGAATAGTTTTTTGACAAATGGCACTGGGACAATGTAATGAGTAAAATAAAAAAATAAAATAATTAATTTAGACTTAAACTAGTCATGCAAACAAAAAAGAACCTCAAAATTGATCATAGATCTAAAAAAGCTAAAATTATGAAACTTCCAAGGAAAACATGAGAAAATACTTAAATTCTTAAATTAGGGAAAATTTTCTTAGATATGAAAAAATATCTAAGCACAACCAAAAGCACAATCCACAAATTAAAAAAAAAAATTATTATTTAGATTTAAAAATTTAAAACTTGGCTTTGAAAGTCATTTGGGTCGATGTTCAACCACTGAGCCACACTGACTGGGCAGTAATTAAATATTTTAATTTTTAAAATGTCAAACTGAAGAGACAAAATTAGGGATACTTAGTTTTCATAAGCCAAATTCTGCCTATATTCTATAATTCTTTTTTCTTTTCTTTCTATAGTGTTTGTCTGGATCCTATCAAGAAGCTAAAACTTTGTTGAAATCCTACTTACAGCAGCATGGCTATGGCGCCTGGATTGTGAAATCTCCCTGTATAGAGCAATTTAGTATGTGAATTAGGCAATCCATTGTCACATTAAAAATCTTTTCTTTTTTTGGTGTGTTTTGACTAGTAAATTAAAAATATGTTATATTGGTGATTTTCAGCTTTCAAAATCAGAATCTTACAATAGCAGTGCCTAGAGATAGCTGGAAATTTGTAAATATTCATGTCAAAGTACATTGAAGCATTAGGGTTTTGACGTTTTAATTTTTAGAGAAATAATTACCTTATTATTGTAGCCATTTTGTATTTATTTTTACAAACATAAAAATAAATAAAGCCATTACCCTTTTTGCAGTTCAAGAGAAAATTCTTTCTTTTAAGTTTTTGTTTTAAAGCTATTCATACAGCAAAAGATATTCAACATTGTGTCCTGGCATCTCACTTAACTTTTTTAAAATATATATTTTTTTATTATTGATTTCAGAGAGAGGAAGGGAGGGGGAGAGAGAGATAGAAACTTTTTAAAAATATATATTTTATTGATTTTACACAGAGAGGAATTGAGAGGGATAGAGAGTTAGAAACGTCGATGAGGGAGAAACTTCGACCAGCTGCCTCTTGCACACCCCCCACTGGGGATGTGCCCGTAACCAAGGTACGTGCCCTTGACTGGAATCGAACCCGGGACCTTTCAGTCTGCAGGCCAATGCTCTATTCACTGAGCCAAACCGGTTTCGGCGAGAGATAGAAACTTAAATGATGAAACAGTATCATTGATTGCTGTTTCCTGCACTTCCCATGCTTAGGATCAAGCCTGCAACCCAGGCATGTGCTCTTATGTGAAACTGAACCGTGACCTCCTGGTTTATAAGTTGACACTCAACCACTGAGCCACACCAGCCAGGCTCACTTAATTTTTTAAAGTTAAAAATTAGAATCCAAGAATACAAATAATAATTTTTACTCATTTGTTGGTTAATTCAACAGACATTTGAGTGCCTAATATTTGCAATCACCATACTATGTGATAGTAAAAAACAGTAACTAAAACACCATTTCTTATGCCAAACTGCACATGTAAATGCAGAAAAATGTTAAACATGTTAGGGAATAATTTGATAAATGAGTTATTCTGATTAATAGAAGATTATCATAAATGCTTTTAAGATTGCTTATTTTCAAGTGTCTGATAAGATCCACCCAAATGTGAATTCTTTATAATAAGATCACTGAAAAATTGTTTAGCTTTATATTTGTTCATACAATTACAATGCTTAGATGAGAAGGGAAAGTTTACTCTTGCGTTAGAATATGTATCTGTAGTGAAGCTATGCATTTATTTCATACTTTAGCCTCTTCAACTTATTCCTTAGTTTCAGTCACAGTTGAATTAAACATTATTGGTTCTCAGACTTTATCCCTCTTAGCTTGAATCTTTATCAAATTTACTAGAGGTCCAGTGCATGAAATTTGTGCACTGCTAGGGTCCCTAGGCCTTGCCAGCAATCATGACCAATTGGGGCCTTCCTTCCCCAGCTACTGGCTGGGGCCTGCCTTCTTTCTGCACCACCCCCTAGTAGTCAGTGCATGCCATAGTGGGCGGTTGAATTCCTGAAGGGTCAATTTGCATATTAGCCCTTTATTATATAGGGCTAGAGGGAGGCCCAGTGTATGAAATTTGTGCATGGGGGTGTGTATCCCTCAGTCCTGCCTGCACTCTCTCCAATCTGGGACCCCTCGAAAAATGTCTGACTGCCTGTTTAGATCTGATCCTATTGGACATCTTTCTCACAATTTAGGACTGTAGGCTCCCAACTACTCACCTGCCTGCCTTATTGCCCCTAACCACTTCTTCCTGTCAGCCTGATCACCCCCTAACCACTCTCCTGCCAGCCTGATTAATGCCCAGCTGCTCCCCTGCCAGCCTGATCGCCCCTAACTTTCCGACCCTGCAGGCTTGATTGTCCTAACTTCCCTACCCTGAAGGCCTGGTTATCCCCAACTGCCCTCCCCTGCTGGCCTGATCACCCACAAATGCCCTCCTTTGCCAGCTTGGTCCCTCCCAACTGCCCTCTCCTGATGGCTATCTTATAGTGGCCATCTTGTGTCCATATGGGGGCAGGATCTTTGACCACATAGGGACAGCCATCTTGTGTGTTGAAGTGATGGTCAATTTGCATATTATTCTTTTATTAGATAGGATAGAGGCCTGGTGCATGGGTGGGGGCCAGCTGGTTTGCCCTGAAGGGTGTCTCAGATCAGAGTGGGGGTTCCCTTGGGGTGTGGGGTGGCCTGGGCGAGGGGCCTGTGGTGGTTTTCAGGCTGGCCACACCCCCCTGGCAACCCAAGTGAAGGCCCTGGTATCTGGGATTTATTTATCTTCTATAATTGAAACTTTGTAGCTTTGAGCAGAGCCCAGGGCCAGCCAGGAAGTTTGGCTTCTCCATTGCTGGGGAAACCTAAGCCTCCTGCGGGCTCTGTGGCCACAGCCATTTTTGTTGGGATTTATTTGTCTTCTATAATTGAAACTTTGTAGCTTTGAACGGGCCTGGGCCAGCCAGAGTGGGCAGAAAGCTTGGCTTCCTTCATCATTGGGAGCAACCCAAGCCTCCTGATCCAGCTCGGTGGCTGGCTACCATCTTGGTTGGGTTAATTTGCATACTTGCTCCTGATTGGCTTGTGGGCGTGGCTTATTGATGTAGTGGAGTGATGGTTAATTTGCATATTACTTTTTATTAGTGTAGATTAGCTTTATGCCACCTCATAGGAACTTATGAAGTTGATGTAGGTGTTTTTTGTTTGTTTTTTGGCAGAGTTTAGTTGATGAACATTGAAGTCATTCTGGAAAGATCTACATGTCTTTCAATATACTAGATTCTATACCTACTACTATTAGGTTGAACCATGTAAAACTGCCATTTTTTGATAGGTTAAAGAGGTCAAATATGGTAACTTTCATGTGGGTCAACATAAATATACTATGAATAATTTCCATTTTCATCAATTAGATCACCATACATGAGGAACTGTATTAAAGGGTTGCGGCATTAAAAAGGTTGAGAACCACTGAATTAGATTATATTTATTGGGTATTCCTCCAAATTAGTATTCTTAAATATTTTCAGTCTCTCCTGAATTATTTCCTTCCACAGCTGATTTCCAGCCTCTATTTATATTATGTTTTGATAGTTAACTTGCTTTTGGAAATGCAAGATCTTTCACCTTCTCTTGGCTCTTCACATTTATGGGTATTTTGCTTTGGATTTACACTTAAAAAATAAGGCAGAGTACCAAGTGGTTAATACTTGCCTCTGAAAGTTTTGCCTCAATAGTAAAGGCCCTATGTTAAACACTGCCATGAAAATCAGTAAAAGATAATTTATTTTCTCAAGAAATTTAGTTTTAAAAATAAGAAAAAGTGAATATAGCCAGCTGTTTTACAGGCAATTTAGTAAGTATCCCTTCTTTATTCAACATATAGTCACAGACTGTCTCTACGTGTTATGTCTACTCAGTTATATGTACTGTTTTGGTTTAGAGAAAGATCATATCTAGAGAGGGGTATCAAGAGATTATGCAAAGGATGAAGGAGATGGAATTTAGTAGAAGGTCATCATTTAGTGGAAAGGGCAGGAGATGGCTTGAAACCCATTGGCCTTTATGACTGTTATAAGTTATTTAATCTTCTTAGCTTAGTTTTTCATTTATTGCAGGGATGAAATTGATACTAGAATATTATTTTTCAGGGGTGGAAGCTTGTTAGAAAGGGCTCCAAGCTACCCTTCATCAAAGCAGCAATGTGTATCTTCTTTTATCTATTATGTATTTGGTTGCATAAGATGTTTTGCTTGATGAAAAGTAAACTATTAAATTCAGACTTCTAAACTTCTGAAGTTGTTTAAAAGCCACTAAATTAGTTGCATCTAAATTGAAGTCCTTTTTAATTCTAAGGTTCTGTTACCTGAGCAAGCATTGAAGAATAGTTAAAATTTGTAAGGATGCAATAAAGCAAAGATTAGAGGGGAAATGTCAGTCTTTGAGGCTAGAGTACAGAACTCTTGATGGAGACGTTGAGAATTGAATCTAGCATTTTTTTTTCAATTTGGGAGGCAGAAAGGGAGTGCTTGAAGAATTTTATATAGGGAAATGACATACATTTAAATGCCACTCCACAACATTTTTTTGTTTACTTATGGAAATTTTCAAACATACAAAAGTAGAATAGTAAATGAATCCCCATGTATTAGTATCTGTCACCAAACTCAATAATTTTTTAAAAATGGCAATATTGTTTGATATATACCTTTCCAAATTAGTTTATGTTAGAACAAATATCAGACATTATTTCTTCTGAAGATACTGTAATATCTGTAAAATGTGAAGACTCTTTAATGCCACATATGTATAACCACAATTCAGTTAGCACAACTGAAAAATTAATAGTAATTCTCCCATTACCTCATAAATTGTAGTGTTAGAACCAAGATCAAAATTACATATATTAAAATTTGTATGTTTGTTAGGTATCTAGTAACCTATACATTTCTCACATTTTTTTTCTCTTAATTTAGTTCTCAAAAAATGGGCTTTTTGAAGTATTCCACAAACTCATTTTTGTTGCCTACATTTCCATGATGTAATTTAACATGATCTTTTGTCCTCTGTATTTCCTGAATCCAATAGTTAAATCTAGAGGCTTTCAAAGTCAAGTTCAAAATTTTAGCAAGACTATTTCATCGTTAGATTATTAGCAAGAGTGATGGATTATGAATGGAGATTTTAGTGTTGAGTCCCTTCAATGTTTGAAGAGTCTATGTGGGGCCAGGGACAGATAGAGCCCTGGACAGTCAGATCTGGGCTTAGGCAGCCCCACATTCAGTAATTCCATTTTCCTATCTGTGCCATGGAATTTTTCAATTAAAAATATAGTTGTGTTCATCATGTATTAAGGCAGGGCCTATACAGGATAATACAGACATTTCATCTGTAATAGAAATTTAGACTTTTTAAATTGGGAGGTATTTTTAGGTAATTTTATTTTGCACATTAAATGATGGGAGCATTAATTTTAAAGAGAGTCTTAGATGAAACTTGTGAAAAATAATTTGACCATAATGTGTATGTGAAATATGTAAAAATGCTTTGGATATATTCATGGGGATTGGTAGGAATTTTTGTCAGACTTTATAACAGTTAATGAAGGATCACTGTGAGTTACAAATGCAAGTTTATTTTCTTTGAGAATAAGCTAAAATTGATGGTTTCTTTGATGTGAGAAAGGAGGAAGCATAAGAATTTTCTCTTTAGAAATAGTTTGATCCTGATACATCCTATAAACTGACTTTAAATACAATTTACTGTTCTATCACTCCTTGTGTTATAATAGTTGTCAGATATATTTGATTTCGTGTAGTGGTTTCAGTGGCACCAGAGGAGTACCTTCTGTTACTTCTGGTCCTAAGAAAGAAACCCACCACAGAACTCTGGGGGCGCTGGGGTGCCCCTTACCTGTGCATTTCTCGGTGTCTTCCTGAGCAAGATGAGAAGACTGCTCTACTCACCCATCCCAACACAGCCTTTCCCTGGCCTGTGCACTCCTCTGCGGGGAAGGCTCTGGTGCTTCAACATCATTGAAAGGAGCCACTTGGAAGTCTAAGCATTTACTCAACTATTAATGCCATTTGCAAGTTCTCATTAAATTCTGAATCCCAGGGAGTTTCATTAATCTCAGTTAAATCAGCCCAAACATGACTTATTTTCCACCCCCACTGGCTAACCACTCTATTCCCCAGCAATGTTGAGATCTTAAATCCCATTTTAAGCCTAGAGGCAATAAAAGCTGGTAAAGGTGAGTTCTGGGGAAAATTGCCCTCAATTTGTGAGTCATTGGAACACTTCTAAGGAGAGGAATGTTTTTTACTCAGAAGGGACACAACTAAAGAAAGTAAAAGGGGCAGATGGGTATTTTCTGTGTCTACATCCCACATCTTAGGGCCTCACTCCTTCCTGCCCTTCATGGGAGAGGCCTAGAAGGTCTAATTGCATCTTTGCAGATCTTACATCAGGCTCTGCCCTCTGCCATGTATAACCTATTACTACTATAGAAATGGACTATTTTTTTGTATTTTAGTTTATTCTTCATTTAACTGTTGAAACACTACTATAGTTGAATATTAACAATAGCAAGTAGTGAGTACATTACAATCCTTCACTCATTCACTACTGTAAATAAAATGCCAGCAGTGAGTGTTATTCCCTGGCCCCATTAAGAAATCTGACACTGAACACCACTCTAGGATGATATCATCATCCTCATAGGCTTCTCCATTGACTTGGGTCAAAGTCTACCAGTTCTACCTGGTCCATTTCATCAGTCTCTTCTACTTCCTTTCATGTAGGAGTTTTCCAGCAAAGATTATATCAGGAGAAAGAAAGCCATTCTCAGGAAAGTTTACCTTAAATTTGAGGATTAGGTGATCCTTTTCATGTGGTCTAAACAATCTGACCTGGATGAAAGGTGATGACTATGGTTTGGTTGTCAGGAGTAGCTATTGGCGTTTAGAAGCCACACAATGCTTCAACCAGCTGTATGTTCATACAAATGAAAAGTTCTTCCCCTTTGCATAAAACAGCATGGTCTTTTCTGACCTAAAACAATGATAATATCTCCTGGCTCCAGTCTTGGTTCTTGGTCTTCTTCACCATGGATTGTCATCTTCTGGCCATCTTTCATGCCTTTATCAATATGAACTTCTACAACCTTCTTCTCTCAAACAATCTTCCTTCTATTGCAGCTTCTTTTATTTAAAAAAATATATATTTTATTGATTTTTTTTTTTTTACAGAGATGAAGATAGAGGGATAGAGAGTCAGAAACATCGATGAGAGAGAATCATCGATCAGCTGCCTCTTGCACACCCCCTAGTGGGGATGTGCCAACAACTAAGATACATGCCCTTGACCGGAATTGAACCCGGGACCTTTTAGTCCGTAGACCGACGCTCTATCCACAGAGCCAAACCGGTTTCAGCCCATTGCAGCTTTTACATCCATCTTTAGGACTGATCCATTCCCCATGGCCCTGGTACTCCATGCACACAGACTGAATTTGCTGAACCATTCCAAGTTCTATCTGGTGATTTCTTCTTTGCATTCCAGTACCTCAGCAATTAAGACAGCACTCTACTGTTCCTTTCTTGCCATCTCAGCCTTCACCTTTTTCACAAATCACATCCTTTTGCAGAGCTAGTTTTCTTGTTGCACCATTATATAAATCTTCTAAGGTTACTGAGAGCTGATGACAACATTTTTTACCTGTCCTTTTCTCTCTACTTTCCTCCTCTTCCAAAAAACATATCAAAAATATCTATGAAAGAGCCAAAACCAGCACCTGCTCCACCTTCCTTTAATTGCTTGTTCTCCTCCTTTGTCATGTAATTCCCTTTTCTTTGCATCAGAGAGCACTTCATAAGATTCAGAAATATGTTTAAACTTCTATTTGGATTCTTATCAGGTGGTACTTCAAGGCCAGCTACTGTAAGCCTTTTTCTTTTCTTTTTTTAAGATATATTTTTCATTATTTCAGAGAGAAAGGGACAGGGAGAGAGAGAGAGAGAGAAAAAGAAACTGATTTAAGAGAAGCATTGATTGGCTGCCTCCTGCACCTTCCACACGGGGGATCAAGCCCACAACCCAGGCATATGCCCTATGAATCAAACTGACCTGATTCATAGGTCAACATTCAACCACTGAGCCATGCCAGCCAGGCTGTAAATCCTTTTCAATTCTTCCTGGGTGGCATTGGTTTTGACCTCCAAAGTATTATAGCAAGTGGTCTCTTTTACCATTTTTGACAGCTGGTGAGTGGCCCAAGGGCCTAAGGTGACCAGATGTCCCGCTTTTGGTGGGACTGTCCTGCCAAAAGTGAGACGTCTGGTCACCTTACCCAAGGCAGATGTGGAGAAGCTGCAAAGAGCATGTTGCTCTAGAAATGGAATAGTTAAAAACTGCCACTGAGGTCTTCCATGGATGTTTTTAAGTGTATATTCATAACTTTAATTTTAAGAATTGAGGCAACAGTTGCAATTTTCATAACTATTGTTGCTGTAACAAATGTCATGGCCTTGGATCTCACAACACCTTGCCCTCCTGCATTTCATGCTATGCTACTACGCTATTACATTCCATAGATTTTCCATGTCATATTGCCATTGTGGTCCTTGACTACATGAACAGTCCTTACCCGGGAGCCTATTTGAGAGTTTATTTCATGGTGCTATTTCCAGTACAATTACCGTGTCTGCGTCAAGGAGCAGCATATTCATAATAATTCAAGGAGGATCTCATAAAGAGATGATTTGCTAAGGTAGGGTACAGGGAAACTATAAGGGAGAGAGTACAGTACCTGGAGTTGGTAACAGTAGAAGTGCACCACACCTGGCTTAAAGGGAGGAGTGGGAAGAAAAGTTAGCAGAACCCAGAGGGAAAAAATCTTGAGAGAGCCACCTTGGCTGAGAGGCATAACCACTCCATGGGAAAAATTGGGAATCTTTTCTATCCCTCCCACTTCCCACCAGGGTGACCCAGTGGAAAGCCAGCAGGCTGGGAGTCTCCTGAGGGCAGAGGACAATGTGTAAGATGTTGGAAAATGGATGGAGAGACACATCAATTATCTGAAGAGTTTCAAGAATGTTTATGTTTAGGATCTTGTTTGTGGAGATATAAAATATAATTTCATGAGGATTTCTCAGACTAGAACTAAGGAACTGATCAGTTCATGGTAGGAAAAAGCAAGAGCTTTGAGTAGCCCATTTCCTTATTCCACATACTTTCCAGAGGAAGGGATCTTAGCTGTCTTTTGAGGTTAAAGAAGTAATTTGGAAATATTTTAGTAATTACTCTATGCTTGTTGTTATTCATCACCTTTATTAAATAATTTTATGAATTGAACTACATATACATTATATTTAATAATTCAATATAAAAATAAATACTTAGGATTAAATAATTTATGTATATTTTAGAGCCCTTAGGGCTTACAAAAAGAATCTTAAAAGATCCGTATTTTTTATCTGAAGACGAAGAATAATAATTACAAAAGGTAGCAAATCATACATCAAAAAATAAATATAAATTTTAAATATTTAAATAAATAGAAAGCCTGATAACATTTTAAGTGGGAAGCACTTAAGTCAGTGTTGAGAAGATTCTTTGACAAAAGGTAATCCACTTTTTCAGGAAGCCTTCGATGTTCACCATCTCATCATCATCGTCACATTGGTATCTTGTTTCAGGTCCCTAAAACATAAAAATTATAATTATATTTTTAGTTCAGGGTTGTTTACCTTAGATATAATTATTCTCAATTGAAGTATTACAAGTTTATGGCCTTTATTTTCAAGGAGATTAAACATATTAATCTAATTTTCTTGAAATGATCAAATTGGTGTGCTGAAATTATACTGTTGTGACACCAAGTGATAGTAACACACAAGCTGAGGTTGTTAATCCTGTCAGTCTAAAGGAACACAAGATTTTTCCCTCTTGAATTATATACCAATAACCATTTTTGTTGTTATTCCTTACCAGAGGATATTTTTTTCCATTGATTTTTAAAGAAAGTAGAAGGGAGGTGGGTGGGAGAAGAGAGAGGGAGGGAGGGAGGGAGGGAGAGAGAGAAGAGAGAGAGAGAGAGAAACAAATATTGATGTGAGAAATAGACATCTATTGGTTGCCTCCCACACATATGCCAGCTGGGGACAGGGAATGAACCTGCAACAGAGATATATGCTCTTGCCTGGAATCAAACTAGAGACCCTTCAGTTCATGGATGACGCTCTGTCTACTGAGCCAAACCAGCTAGGGCCAAGTAAGCATTTTAAATGCTTACTTACAGGTCTAAACAAATATTTCATTAAATGTATGCAAAATCAAGTTTTTAACCCTCCTTTCCTCTGGGTTTAAATCTATATAGGATACATGTGTGCAGTACCAGTGATATACACATTATACTTTCTTTTTTAAACCTCAAGTCTTCTGTTATTCTATTTGAATGAATCTCTACATATTTTACCCCAATGAGATAGAGCCAGTCAAGAATAAGTTAGGACAAGTTTTTGTTTGGCGGTAATTTGTTTTTTTGTTTTTTGTTTTTAGTGTTTGTTTTTTAAAAATTGTTTGAAGCATTATAAATAGTAGTACATATGTCTCCTTCCCCCCCCCACCTTGACCTCCTCCCAGCTTCTATCCCCTACATATGCCTTCACCTGCCTCTTCCCCCCCTTGTATCCATTGGTTATGTTTATATGCATGCATATAAGTCCTTCTGTTGATCTCTACAGCCCCCCCAACCTCCCTTGCCTTCCCACTGTAGTTTGACAGTGTGTTCAATGGTTCTTTATAACTATTTCCCCCCCCCCCATTTCTTTTCTTTGAAAAATCTTGCAACTGCTGACTAGAAATAAATATATAATAACAAAAAATGTTTGAGTCCCAATTTCAATGTCGTTTGGGGGTAATTTGTGTAAAAAAGTTTCATAAATAGTTATTACCTCGACACCCCCCACACACACACACACACACACAACTACTCTCAATAAAGGACCAACTTTTGAAAGCTTAAACATTGGAAATTTTGTTTTGTAGACTGACTTTTTGGAAATTAACTTCCTCTGCCAATAGGAGCTATTTCAACTTTGCCTTTAGCTGACAAAGTATTAAATATTCTGATATATAGTAAGATAAAAGAGGGCTTTTTAATTTTGAAGTCATACCTATCCTGGGAACATAACAAGTGAGATAAAGTATCCATCCCCTTTAAATAAACTGTTGTAGTGTTACATACTTTTTTACATACAATTAAATATTATAACCTCTTAGAGGGTGAGATTTTTTTAAATATTAGGCTTTTGAGACTCGGAGTCTCTGATTTTCACATAATTATCTCAATTTTGCATCAAGAACTTGGAGTCAGTTTTCTGATATTGGTAAAAAAAAAATTAGAGCATACCTTTTAACATAGATGAGAAACAGTCTGTCAATGTCTAGATGACATTACTCTCAATGTATTTTTAAAGAATTAAATGAAAGTCTACTAATAAAACGGCTTTCATTCAGAAACAATTAGAGTTAAGATTTTTAGGACCTTGGTTATACTATCATTAAAATTCCACTGTTTATTTAGGAAACCTATTAACTCATGAATTTTGTACTTTGGCAGATTGGATGAAAAAAAGAGACATGAATCTCTTTTACATCACCTGAGTCCCTTGTATATTTCATGCTTCCTCTACATTTAAAAATACATAAGGTTTTGAAAGTATTGCCTCTTAATAAGGAGTTAATTATCTAATCCATTGGCCATTTTAATGGTTGCTGATTTTTAGACCAATCTCTTAGTCCTTCTACCAGTGGTAGGGAAACCCCTTTTAAAAGGCCTTTTAGATAATCAGTGTTGGTAAATCTGGAAAATGACCTGAAGGAGTTAAAAAAAAAATACATGAAAACTGTGTTTTCCGTGACATTCCGTTCAGTTTTTTCTCCTATTCTCAGTATTGTGTTAATGTGAGGGGTGACTGCAGGGCCAGGGCCTTGTCCCTGTGTGGATGGTGGGTGGAAACCTTCTGGCTCTTACCCTTATACCTTATTCTTCCCAGCTCCACACTGTATCACCTAACACACAAATGATTCATGCTCACAGTGGACTTAAAATGTATGAGCACTTCACAAACACCAAAAATGCTATACTACTCTAAAATGCCCCTCCCCTCCATGCGTTTTCTTACCAGGTAAGCAAGTGAAGTATTCCCTTACCTTCAGGTTCTGAGCGAGGACAATGACATTGCTCATTAATTCTGTGATATTGCTCAAGCTTTTGCTTTGATCTAACTTTAGCACTTCCTCTAGAGCTTTGCCTTCTTTGACTAGACACTGCAGATGTTTTAATTCTGTGGCCTGGAATAATAAAAATAATTATTAGGTTAGTTTACCTTGACTCAAAAGTCAATCAACGTACCCTCAAACTTATTAAAAGCAGCAGGACATAGTTTCTACCACTCTCTCTGTTTTCGGCATTACTGTCAAGCTACCAGGGGCGGGCAAACTTTTTGACTCGAGGGCCACAATGGGTTCTTAAACTGGACCGGAGGGCCGGAACAAAAGCATGGATGGAGTGTTTGTGTGAGCTAATATAAATTCAAAGTAAACATCATTACATAAAAGGGTACAACAGTCTTTTTTTTTCTTCAATAGTTTAGAACAGCCATCCGGCCTGCGGGGCCGTAGTTTGCCCACGCCTGAGCTAGACCAATAGAGTTTACATGATAAGACTGAAAAAACTAGAGGTCAGCTACCCACGATTAGAAATTGTTAACAAATAATCATTAATTTCAGCTTATTTTGGTTTTGCAAAGAGGCAACATTTCTGCATCTAATTGCAAGTCACAGATATAGGCTGAATTATTAGGACCAGAGTAGGAATGTGGGGGTATGGGTCACAGTCTATGATTCTAGTGTTTCATGGCTTAAGAGGTGAGAATCATGGAATATTAGGACAGAAGGAGCTCTTGGATGCCATCGGTCACAGTCAGCCAGTGTAACTGTGTATAAGATTGGCTTTCAAAATAGCAAGTCACATATAACTGCATCTTAATTGTTTACTTTTCTAAAGTAAGTACATTAAGCATTTTAAAAATGATTTGTATCAACCAAATAAAACATTGCAATATTTGAAGTATTTTTGAATGGGCCTTCTGATTTAGACATACACACATAGTGATAATATTTCACACTTCTGTGGTATCTTGTAATTTCAAAGTATTTTCTCCTAAATAAGTCAATTTAAATCTCACAGCCACACTTTGAGATAGGCAATGCGGTGTTATCTTCATGTTACAAATAAGGAAAGTAAATCAGATTTTGTGTTCTCCCAAGGACACATGGCCAGGAAGAGCCAGGATTAAGTTTCAGTTTTATCTTTATAGCATTAACGCAGAATCTTTTGAATTAAATGTTGTTATCATTCAGAAATCTTTTTAGAAAGATTGGAATGGTTGTAAAATGAACAAGTGAATGGAGTTTTATCACATCACTTTGGTTTCAAAAAGATCTTGAGTTGTCATTTAGAAACTGTTAGATTTCAAAGAATCTACCACCCTCTAAACTATGCACACAGCTCATGTTATCTTTCTAGCAATCTTCAGAGGGAGAGGTAGCACTGCACCACACAGGTCTTACGCATTTTCATCTGCTGGCCTCTCAACTTGCTACTGCAGGTTCTACAAGTTCAAGGCTGGAATTTTTGGCATGGGCAACTTGGAGTTAGTCTCCTTAGAAAAGCCTAGAGCAGCCGTGGGCAAACTACGGCCTGCGGGCCGGATCCGGCCCGTTCGGCTGTTCTATCCGGCCCGCGGAGCCGAAAGAGCGGAGGGTTCTCTTGCTCTCCCCTCCACTCCTTCACCAGCAGCCCAAGATGAGAGTGCCAGCATGGTCAGGTTGCTTTTGTTCCGGCCCTCCGGTCCAGTGTAAGAACCCATTGTGGCCCTCGAGTCAAAAAGTTTGCCCACCCCTGGTCTAGAGTCTGAGTTGCTGGAGGTAAGAGGTATGTGTCTCTGATTCAGTTGGAGGAAATCACTAACTTATTTCCTTTTCATCTTTTAAAAGAGTAGCTTGAAGCATAACTTGAGTAAATAAGAGGCAGATCAATGAAATTGCATCTATGATCCTTTAAATCCCATTTTCCCCCATGGGCTTGGATTCCTCGCACTGGTTTTGCCTCTTCTCTGTTGACCCACAGAGCTGTTAACAGCCTCTCTTAGCAATAGAGGCCTGAATGATCTATGCTTATCTAACTACCTGGATCCCAAAACAACCAAATGGAGCCTTTAAACTTGGAAAATGAACCATCTAGTGTAAGTCTGTAGGCCTGATGGCATAAAAGATGTGTAAGTCCACAATTGTACTTTATGTTCCCCAGGGAGAATTTTGTCTTTACTCTTTAGTACTAATAATAGCAAATGCTTGTATGGTGTTCACCATATGCCAGATGCATGTAAGGAGTCCTTTACATTTACGCATTCATCCTCACAGAACTATATGAAGTATGTACAGTTATTCACAGATGTAGACAAGAAACAGTCACAGAGAGCTGGTAACTGCCCAAGTTCACAAAAGCCAGGACATGGTAGAGCTGAGATTTCAGTTCAGATCTGGCCCTCAGGTCTAAGCTATGGATTAGTGCTATGTTGCCTCTCAAAAGCAGACTCTTAGAGATTTCTCCTAGGACCATGGTCGGCAAACTGAGGCTCATGAGCCACATGTGGCTCTGACACTTTGAGTGTGGCTTTTCCAAAAATACCACAGCCTGGGTGAGTCTATTGTGAAAAAGTGGCATTAGAAGAAATTTAAGTTTTAAAAATTTGGCTCTCAAAAGAAATTTCAATCGTTGTACTGTTGATATTTGGCTCTGTTGACTAATGAGTTTGCCGACCACTGTCCTAGGACACAGGATTTATTTTAAAGTGGGCTGCTCTGATGTTAGTTTTGGTAATTTTCATGATAAAAGTACATAATAGATATCTATAGAGTTTTACATTTTCAAATGAAGCAGTAAATTCACATAATCTTGTTTTAAAACTGTCCTAGCAATGAAATGAGAATATTATTATTATCTTCTTTTCTTCCCAACCCCTTTTCCTCCAGACACAAACAAGGACATCTAAAAAATATATAGGCAAAGCCATTTTACAAAAGCCCCATTATCAAACCTGGATGTATATATTTAAAAATATTGAAGTTACTAATACTTTTTCTCAGGTGAGATGCCATTAATATAATCAGTGTGCAAATTTCCACTTTACTTTGCATCTTAATAAAACACAAAATGAACTTAGAAAGTTGTACTTACATTCCTGGGCATGTACAACGTAAACCTGAGCATTATGGGGCGGTTGGAGTTCTTGTCATCCTGAGAAAACAAAACAGACTGTTATTACAAAGTGTACTCCAGGCAGAAAAGATAAAGGGAGTCATTTTAGCAAGCAAGGGATAGGCATACCTTGACACCACTCAGAAGCCGCTGTAGATCCAGTATCAGGTGCTCCAGCTGCTGCTGTGTTTCCTGGCTGGAGCTTGAGGTAGGTGCACCCTCTGCGATGAATGCTAGAGTTAATGCAATACAAGACAAGAAGTGCATCTTGTACATTGTGGCAGGAGGTGAGGTTGATGCGAGTAGTGATTAGAGAGCTGATTGAGAGCTCTTGGGCAAAAGGAGCAATTTATACCGTTAATTCTGGAAAAAATATCATGGGGGTGTCGAAATATTTTACATATTACACATATTTTCAAAGACTTTACCTGTGTGGCAAAAAGCATTACCTTTATTTTTCCTCTTCTGATGACTCTTTGGAATTTCTTTAAACCCCCGGTGAGCTGACTGAATGGATGTAGGTGAAATCCCTCTTGGTTACATTAGCCCACACTTCTGTGGCAGTTCCAATGCATATGCCTCACGCCTTCTGTATGAAACAGTTTTTCCTTCTCTTTCATTAAGGGGGTGGGGAGACAAAAGCAGCTCATGAAAATGTTCTCTTTGTTGTAAAACTACGCTGAACATGTGGCTCACCCTGTTGTGGTGGACGAGAGCCGGAGCAAATAGTTGAAAAGAATAAATGTTTAGATTTGTTGATTAGACAGGAAGAATATTGGTTTCCTGTTTCAGGATGGTTTTGCCTTTTTTTTTAATCTACACAATGCCTGAGCTAATGCGTACAACATGATAGATTACTTCTTACATAATAAGCTAGACAAATACTAAGATTAGGATAGTTATTATGGTCATTGACCTTGAGATACTGTTTTCTGCTGTTTTAATTTGAACACGTTTTTTGTATCTGTTTAAATCTCCTACTATCTGCTGTACTTTTAAAAAACATATAGTGTTCAATAAATAAATATTCAAAACATATCCAAGGGTACTGGTGTGTGTGTGTGTGTGTGTGTGTGTGTGGCAAATTTATTTTTGCTGGGCATCAAGGGAACATAAAAAGAGTTGCAATGTTGCCCTAGCAGGTTTGGCTCAATGGATAGAGCATCGGCTTGCAGACTGTAGGGTTCCCGGGTTCGATTCCAGTCAAGGGCATGTACCTTGGTTACGGGCACATACCTAGTAGGGGGTGTGCAGGAGGCAGCTGATTGATGTTTCTCTCTCATCAACGTTTCTAAATCAATTATATATATATATATATATATATATATATATATATATATATATATATATATAAAGAGTTGCACCGAAACCGGTTTGGCTCAGTGGATAGAGCATCGGCCTGTGGACTGAAAGGTCCCGGGTTCGATTCCTGTCAGGGGCATGTACCTTGGTTGCGGGCACATCCTCAGTGGGGGATGTGCGGGAGGCAGCTGGTCCATGTTTCTCTCCCATTGATGTTTCTAGCTCTCTATCCCTCTCCCTTCCTCTCTGTAAAAAAATTAAAAAAATATATTAAAAAGAAACATTAAAAAAATAAAATAAAAAAGAGTTGCAATGTTGCCATACCCGAGAATGTTTTTTTTCCTCTTGATTTTTTCAGGGATTACCTGAACTATTAAATCCTCCCTCCCCCACCATGTACCTTTCTGCTCTCTCTCTCTCTCTCTCTCTCTCCCTCTCTTTCTCCTTCCCTCTCCCCCTCTCCCTCTCTCTCCCTCCATCCCTTCCCCTCCCTCCCTCCCTTCCTTCCTCCCTCCCTCCCTTTCTCTCTTTTCCAAACATACACACATTGGTTATATTTCTTTCAATATGAGACAGGAAAAAAAGGCATAACAATAGGGATCCCCAGTTTGTCTGTTTGAAGGAAGATTACTGACTGGGATTTTTGCATGCCATTGCACTTTCTTTAGGAGAAAGCTACTAGGATCTGGCCAGCATTCCCTGTACAGTACTGGCCCATTCAGTGAGGCTGGGTGAGGAAGGCATGGTAGTAAGTAACCCAGGAGGAAATGGTGGGCTGGGGGTGGGTGTGTTTGTGTGTGTGCTTTGTGGAGTGAGAGAAGTCCTGGAGCAGGAGCGCCTGGGCTCATTTATTACAAAGGGAAGCTCTGAATGCAGCAGCAGCCAGAGCTCAGTAACAGAAGTTGTTAAGAGGGATATTTCATGATCATTCCTGGAACATCTTTATGAAAAAAAAAAAAGAATAAACTATTACAAACAACTGTGACAAATACAGAAAAGAGTTTGCAAAAGTACAGATGCTAGTTTTATAATAGACTTTCCATGTATCTTATGTAAACTGATCCATATTTTCCAGTTTTATGTTTTCATCTCTTCTAGATTTTCATTTGTCCTTTAAAGTTCCTGGGACACTGAGTGTAGCATAATCATTGTGAAATAAAGTCAGTATTTTTTTAGTTGGTAGGCTGAAGAGGATATTCAATATAATGTACTGTCTGAAGAATGGGATAGGTCTAGACTTATTAATAATCCATGATGATTCAGTTCTCTCCTTTGTCAAAGAGAAAAAGTAAGTCCTCCATTTTTTTAAAAGCGTTTTTAAAAAATTGATTTTTGTAAGAGAGAGAAAGGGAGAGTGAGAGAGATAGAGAAACATTGATGTGAGAGCATAACACCAATTGGCTGCCTCCTGCATGCGCTTAGCCCTCTAGTGGGGACTGAGCCTGCAATGTGGGCATGTGCTCTGACCAGGAATCTAACTAGCAGACCTTCAGTGCATGAGATGACACCCAACCAATTGAGCCACACTGGCTAGAGCTAACTCCTCCATTTCTACTACCATACTTATTCTATGTCTAGTCTTTTTTAAAAATATATAATATTTTATTGATTTTTTACAGAGAGGAAGGGAGAGGGATAGAGAGTTAGAAACATCGATGAGAGAGAAATATCGATCAGCTGCCTCCTGTACACCTCCTACTAGGGATATGCTCACAAACAAGATACATGCCCTTGACCAGAATAGAACCTGGGACCCTTGAGTTCACAGGCTATGCTCTATCCACTGACCCAAACCAGTCAGGGATGCAGTCTAGTTTTTATCTAGCACTTACAGTGCCCACAGAGGGGAGAGAGAAAGCTCATTGTGCCAGCAGCAGTCTAATGGAACCTTATAATGAACCTGGTGAGTGAGGTTTTGCAGGTTAGAAAACTGGAGCTCAGATAAGTTGATAACTTCTTCTGGGTCGTTTAGCCCTTATTGCAGGAAGGGGTAGGATGAGGATTTGAAATCAGAACATTCTGGCTCCAGAGTTCACTCTTACCATTTGTATTCTTTCTGAAAGAATCCGAGGGCAGACACTTACATAGACAAGTGTAATCCTGGGCGAAAGGCCATTGAGGCTTCAAGAGAAGTGGATGGATAGAATTTTAAAGAAGGGACAGACTTAAACTAGGTTTTGACCACAAACTGTGGCTATGTAGCTTTAGGGGTGGGGAACTTTTTCTGCCAAGGGCCATTTGGATGTTTGTAACATCACTAGAGGCCCGGTGCATTCATACACCGGTAGGGTCCCTAGGCCTGGCTGGTGATTAGGGCCTATTGGGGCTGGGCCAGATGGGGCCTGCCTGCTGCTGGATGGGGCCTGCCAGATGGTGCCTGCTGGACAGGGTCTACCGGATAGGGGGAGGGAGCTCGAGAGGTTTGCCAGCTGAGGGAAGAGACTGGGGGAGGTTGGCTGGCTGTGGGAGGTTGGTTGTGGGAGCGCATTGACCACCAGGGGGCAGCTCCTGTGTTGAGCATTTGCCCCCTGATGGTCAATATGTGTCATAGCATTTGGTCAACCAGTCATTCCGGGTCGTTCGGTCATAACCGTCGCTTAGGCTTTTACATATATATATATATATATATATATATATATATATATATATATATATATATATATATTTTAGGGCCATATAAAATTATCAACTTAAAAATTAGCCTGAGACTGAAACAAGATGGCGGCCTAGGTAGTCTCCTAGGCTGCCACCTCATCAAAAATTTGGAAAAAAACAACAGCTAAAATCGAGAGGAATCACATCAGACCCACAGGAAAGCTGGCGGAATGGGAGGGCTGCAACTAGAGACAAAGCGGGGCGCCGCTGCCGCCATGTGGAGTTTAAAACTACGGTGGAACCAGACTGCTCCGCTCCTGCCCCAATCGAGACACCTTTGAGCGCGGTCTCCCCGCCCGCAGCCATCTCAGCCCGGCCTCTGCGCCCGCCTTGCTGGTGAGGAGCTAGGGCGGAGGTGCCCTGGCGAGTCCTTTGTCCACCGCCGCATGGCCGGGCCAGAGCTTCTGCCGCTGCTGCCTGGTGGATTTTGAAACTACAATGGAGATTGAGCCGCCGCACCCGCCGCCGCTGCCACAAGTGGGGGAATCCCACAGAGACCAGAGCTCACTCCTGGGCCCAGGGAGTGAGCGACATCCGCAGCCGCTCCGCTCCTGCCCCGAATGAGACACCTTTAAGCGCGGTCTCCCTGCCCGCAGCCATCTCAGCCCGGCCTCCGAGCCCGCTGTGCTGGCGAGGAGCTGGCGCAGCGCCTCCCGTTCGCAACCCCAGGGCCCCAGGGGGGCCATGTTCCCCGGGTGAGTCATGTGTCCCAGGGGGCCGTGTGCCCCAGGTGAGCCATGTGCCCCAGGGGAGACATGTGCCCCGGGAGAACCATGTGCCCCGGGGAAGCAGTGGGACCCGGGGGGAGGGGCGGTGTGAACCAGAGGAGTGGATTCTATTCGTGTGGTCCTGAGATAGTCACCATAAAACAAACAGACTGTCAAATGACAGCGGGGAGGGGAAGGAGACCTGGGGGGAGATAAGAGATCAACCAAAGGACTGGTATGCATGCATATAAGTACAACCAAGGAACACAGAACTCTGGGGAGGGAGGGCATGAATGGGAGGTGGGGGAGGGGCAATGGTAAGCTATGTACATATATAATACCTTAATAAATTTTAAAAAATTAGCCTGCTATATTGGTCAAAAATTTAACTTTCCTTTAATGCTATGGCAGGACCATACCAAATAATTTCACAGGCCTTATACAGCCCTCAGGCCACATGTTCCCCACCCCTGCTTTAGGATTGGGAGGGAGGGAGGCAAGCAAGGTTAGGCCCTCTGAGGCAGCGGTCACCAACCTTTCAGACCTCATGAACCACCAGTGGTCCACGGACCACCGGTTGGTGACTGCCGCTCTAAGGAACACTTAACAAGTGCACCTGCAAAGAACAGAGAAATGTTGCTGTTTATCCACACATTAGGCAATATTGGAAGAATAGAAAACATCTTAGTAAAATTTAAGCAATTACAGTTCCTCAGGTGGAAAATAATGAAGGAAAGCCAGATTAGAGATACATGATTTTTTTTTTTTAGAAGAGAAGACATGGTTAGAGACAAATGAACATGATTTTTTTTTTCTTTTTATTACTACACCATGTAAAACACCTCTCTGGCCTTTCAAACAAAAACCACAAAGTTAGCATTACTTCTAAGGGAAAGGATATTTAGTGATCTTGTTTCGCTTCTCTAAAGATTTCAGTGCCTTATCCCAGCATCATCAGCTCAGGCTTTTACCCTTCCAGAATGGAAGAACTCGGGCCCACACATTTCTCCGTGTGGGGGCTTTTCCAACGATGCCTTTGATGTACTCAGTCTTGGTACTTCTATTTCTCTGGCTATTTCCATTAAAGAATGGGTCAATGTGGAGACGTGTATGGGACGCTGTAGAAATATCATTATTGCATAACTGGTACCGTTATGGAGGTTGGCCTTATTTCTTTCTTGAAATGCTTGGGGAGAAAGCTCCCATGTGAAGTAGGTACTTTCACTTTTTAACGTGTCTGACACATGCGCTGGCCTTTCTGTCTGAGGTGGTGACAAAGTCAGCAATAAACTGCTAACTACCCAGAGTCATAGTCTTACTTCCCCTTTGAAAATAATATTTTTTTTCTGTTCAGTAAGGAGTTATTTTAGTTGCTTATTAGCATCATCTGTGACTCAGCTCTTTGCCTCAAGAGCAGCCCGAGCTCCGTGAAAAGGAAAGCCTGCCGCCCTCGGAGTTGCCTGTCAAGAAGCTGGCCAGTGAGTCGCATGCACTGTCCATCGAAGCTGACTCCCCATGACTCTGCCTCCTGGAATATTCTCCTTCCCAACCCCCTTCCACAGCTTTGTAGAGCTTTAACTTGGTCTCGAGCTGGATGCCTCTATTAATAATGCATCTCTTACCAATTTCCCTGTAGACCTCTTTGCTTTTCATGGTAAGTTCTCTCCCTTTAACATTAGGACCCAGTGTTGGGCAATTTCTGTACCATCCTGAGAGAATTCAGCCATGAGCTGTGTTTCCCAGGTCCATCTAATATTTTTTTTGTGTGAAAAAGCTTAATAATGTGTTAGAAATATCTCATATTAAGTATTCTTCTAAAAAAACATTAGTTTTAACAGTTGAAGAATTCTGTTGTGTGACTCTATTCGTTGATTGGAATTTACGGTACATTAATTCCAATCATTCACAAACATGAATAGTGCTGTAATTCACTAATATCTTTTTTTTTTTTTTTTTTTTTTTTACAGAGAGAAAGGAAGAATGATAGAGAGTTAGGAACATCGATGAGAGAGAACCACCAATCAGCTGCCTCCTGCACACCTCCTACTGGGGATGTGCCTGCAACCAAGGTACATGCCCTTGACTGGAATCGAACCTGGGATCTTTCACTCCACAAGCTAACGCTCTATCCACTGAGCCATACTAGTTAGGGCCACTAATATCTTTTACACATAAATATTTGTGCAAGTTTCTGATTTTCCTCTTACATTAAAATACTAGATGTGGAATTACTGGGCCAGAGAAGAGGAACATTTTAAGGTAACTAGTATGAGCCTATTTTCTCTACGGCCAACATAGTTTCCACGTTATTAAACAGGAGAGGGGCACAAGGGAGAAAAAAGAGCACATGGTGAAAAGTGTCCTGACTGGTGGTTATGCTAATATCCTCGGGTCCACAATTGGAATTGTGAATTAGTCAGACCTGGGTGCAAGCCCTATTTATCACTCACTGGCTGTGTGACTTTTAACAAATTACTTAACTTCCCTAAGCCTGTTTTTTCCTTTCTTTCTTTTTCATTTCTAAACTGATGGATGGATTTCACTGGATTTAATGAATGACAAATCAGATATGTATCTTTAAATGAAAGCTCACAATACTAAACTGAATGAATGCCTTTTTGACCTGTTTCTGATATGCTATACCTTCCCCCTTTCTATTTAAGATATATTTTTTAAATTATAACATTTGCTTTGCATAATTTATTGATATCATCCATGTTTACCAATGTGCCTAAGTTAAGATTGAAAAGTAGAAACTTTTACCGTGCCAGTTTTGCCCAGATTAAACTCAGGGGGGGAAAAAACCCCAATTATTGACCAAATAAATTTTAATCATTCTGTATCATTCTAGATGTAAGGTATAACAAATGTTATTCCATAACAGATCAGTCCCATCTAAGAGGATCCTTGTCCATTGTAGGAAAGGAACAGTCATTTTCACTCTACCCTTTTAGGTGCTTGGCTGAGATCAACCCTTTCCCCCCAAAGCTGTAATAAAAGAGAGATTAATAAAAGTGAAAAAATAAACACTTTTAATTACATACACACCTACCTACATGAATTCCATAAAGATTGAGACTTAAAGTCAGCAGACCATTGAAACTTATAAGCCATCGTCAGCTAAGGAAAGGGATAGGGGTCTGTCCCTTCAAAGGAGGAAAGGTAGTTCATGGGAAAGTGAAAGAGGAAATGTTTGGTAAACTACCCTGTAGATAAGGTGACAAAGTTGTCTCCAATAGCTCTCTTCCTGATACAGGCCCCCTCGCTAATACAGATGTCCTTTATAAATCTAACTTTCCCTGTTTTTAGAGCTTCTCCTATATGAAGTTTCTCAAAATAGTCAACTCAAGATATAATCCTTGTACCAAAGAAGCATATTTTGAGGTGTCATATTCTGCTATTCTTCACAGCCAAACTTGATCTATTTGATCTGTAAAACAGGCATATAGAGGGATGCTTTCATATGAGACAGTGAATGCAAGGGAATGAGTAGGCAGTTAATTGCTAAGGGTAAAATTTTCTAGTTTCTACTTGCATAAATGTAAGCATATAGATCAATGGAATAGAGTTGAGAGTCCAGATATAAACCCTTACATTTATGGTCAATTGATTTTTAACAAGGATGCTAAGACACTTTCATGGAGGAGGAATAGTCTTTCAGCAGATGGTGCTGAAAACGACTATCTACATACAAAAGAATGAAATCAAACATCCTCCTACTTCACACCATTTACACTAATAAAAGAAAAATGCTAATTGACCCATCCTTCACTTTGCCCACAGCCAATCAGAGTGAGTATGCAAATTAACCCAACAAAATGGTGGTTAATTTGCATATGCGTAGGGAAGAAGGAGTGAAGACTGAAGACAGCATAGAAGGAAGAGGGAGGGAAAGCAGAAAACAAGTTGGCTGCAAGAGGGAAAACGCAGAGGGTGGGGGCGCGGCGGAGGTGGGAGGAAAAGTATTGGGTGGGGGTTGGGGGGCAGAGGTGGCAGGGAAAGTGGGGGGGGGGGCGCAGGAGAGGAGGCAGTGGTGGGAGGGAAGCCCACCAGAAGCCCTGTTCTTGCAGGAATCTTCCTGCAATGGGCCTCTAGTATAAACATAAACTAAAAATGAATATTTACTCCTATGTTTTATTCTGTCTTATAATTTAAGCTTTAGGCCACTAATTCTAGAGCTTAAATTATAAGACTTAGAATAAAACATAGGAGTAAATATTTTTTTTACTTTGAATTAGACAATAGTTTCTTAAATATGTCACTAAAAACAAAATTAACAAAAGGAAAAAACTTAATTCGACTTCATAAAACTCTAGAAATTATATGCTTCAAAGGACACCCTAAAGAAAGTGAAAAAACAACCCACAGAATGGCAGAAAATATTTACAATGTATGTACCTTGTAAGTAGAATGTATAATGCAACTCAACAACAAAATGACTAATAACCAATTTTAAAATGGCCAAATAAAATTTAAAAAAGGACAAATTATTTGAATAGCCATTTCTCCAAAAAAGATGTACACATGACCAGAAAGCACATAAAAAGATGCTCATTATCGTTTATCATTAAGGAAAATCAAACCAAATCCACAATGAGATGCCTCCTCAGACCCAAGAGTATAACTAAAATAAAAAAGACAATAACACGTATTGGCAAGGTTGTCAAGAGATTGGATCCATGATGCATCATTGATAGAAATCTAAAATAATGGTATAGTTGCTTTGGAAAACAGTTTGGCAGTTTTCAAAACATTAAAAATTGAGTACTATATGGACCCAGCAATTCCATTCCTAAGTATATACCCAATAGAAAGTAAAACATAGCTGCACAAAAGCGTGTACACTAATGTTTATAGCAGCATTAATCAAAATAGGCAAAAAGTGGAAGCAACACAAATCCCATCAACTGACGAATGGATAAATAAATGTGGTATGTCCATATAGTGAAATATTATTTGGTGAAAAAGTACTGAAGTACTGATGCAATAATACAACACAGATGAACCTTGAAAACATTATGCTAATTTCAGGAACTTGGTCACAGAAGGCCAACTATTGCTTGACTCCCATTGTGAAATGTTCAGAAAAACCAAGTCCATCATGGCAGAAAGCACATTAGTGGTTTCCAGGGGCTGGGATTATAGAGAGTGCAGAGTGACTGCTAACAGGCATGGATTTCTTACTGAGTGATGAAAATGTTCTAAAGTTTGATGGTAATGATGGTTGTACAACTTTATGAATATAATAAAAACCACTAAGTTGTACATTTATGGTATGTAAATGATATCTCAAAGCTGTAAATATTTTTTTCTAGGTCCACAGTTGTGGTTGAAAGATAGACAGTATGCTTTTGGTTTGTGGCTGCACTGAAATAAGCAAAGTCCCCAAATGAAACTATCTTTCTCTCTAAGAATTGCATATTTAACCAGCAGGTGCTAAAAGCTGGAGGGCTGGGGCAGGGGGACTGATATTAGTGAGTTTGTGAGTAAACCCATTTTCTCCACTCCAGTGTTTAACCTCAGAGATGTTAACTCTGGGAAAAAGCAGTTCTTTCCCCAATTTTAAGTCAGTGTGAGATCTAAGATGGAAAAAACAGAGATGAAACCACACAAATCCATGGCACAAAAGATAGAGATTCTATGAAAGAGCAGTCACAGAAATAGCCATTATCTTTTTAGAAAATTTTATTATTTAAAGTATTACAGATGTTACCCTTTTTCTCCTAATTGACCTCCTCCACCCTGCTCCCCTTTCCCCCAACCCAGGCCTTCACCGCACTATTGTCTGTGTCCAGGGGTTATGCATATATGCATATAACTTCTTGGTTACTCTCTTCCACCCTCCTTCCTCCATTCCCTCTGAGACTCCTATCTTTTAAGATATATTTTTAAAATTTAAAAATAATTTTTTATTGATGAGAGAGAGAGAGAGAGAGAGAGAGAGAGAGAGAGAGAGAGAGAACATTGACGTAAGAGCAGAACACCAACCGGCTGTCTTTTGCAAGGCCCTTACTGAGGATCAAGGCAGAAACAGAAACCTGGGTATGTGCCCTGACCTGGAATTGAATTAGTAACCTTTTGATGCTTGGGATGATGCTCACTCAACTGAGCCACATCGGCCAAGGCTATGCAAAATCATTTTAGTTTTGATAGAATCTCCCTTAAAGATTTTTGCTTTTGTTGTTTGTGTGATTGGTATCACGTCCAAGAAATCAGTGTCAAGAAACTTTTCTTCTATGAGTTTTACAGTTTCAGGTCTCATATCTACGTATTTAATCCATATGAGTTGATTTTTGTGTAGATTTTGTTGAAGAGATTATCCTGTCCCCATTGTATATTCTTGTATCTTTGTTGAAAATTAATTGACTGTATATGCAAGATTTTATTTCTGGAGTCTGTTCTGTTCCACTTGGCATATGTCTGTTTTTATATGATATACCAATATCATATAGTTTTCATTACTGTAGCTTTGTATTATATTTTGAAATCAGGCAGTTTGATGACTCTAGCTTTATTCTTCTTTATTTGCTTTATCATAAAAGTCCCAAATGAATTTTAGGGGTGTTTTTTTTTTATTCCTTTATCGTTTTTTTTTTTTTTTGATGGGAATAACATTGAATCTGAAAATTGTTTTGGGTGGTATGAATATTAATTAATATCCAGTCTTCCAATTCATGAACATTGGATGTCTTTACATTTATTTGTTTCTTCTTTAATTTTTTTTTACCAATGTAGTTTTTCAGTATATGAGTCTTTCAACTCCTTGGTTGTTTATTTCTAAGTATTTTATTTGTTTTGATACTATTGTGAATGGGATCATTTTAGATTATTTTCAGATAGCTCATTCATAGTATATAGAAATGCAACTGATTTTTGTATGTTGATTTGTATTCTTCAGCTTTACTGAATTTATTTAATAGTTGTAATAGTTATGTGTGGAGTCTTTAAGGTTTTCTATGAGTCATATCATCTGCAAAGATAGATTATTGTACTTTTTATTTTATTATTTGAATGGCTTTTATTTCTTTTTCTTGCCTACTATCTCTGGCTAGGGACTTTTAGTATTATGTTGAATAGAAGTAGCCAGAGTGACCATCCTTGTCTTGTAAGTAATCTTAGAGGAAAATATTTCAGTTTTATGCTGAAATATAGTTTAGTATATATGGCCTTTCATTGTGTTGAGATAATTCCTTCATTATTTCTTTAAATAATCATTCTGTCCCTTTTCCTTATACTTTGTAATGCACATATTGGTTCATTTGGTGATATCACATATGTCCCTTAGATTTTCTTCACTATTTTTCATTATTTTTTTCATTTTATTCCTCTGACTGAATAATTCCAAATGACTCCTCTTAAGTTTGCTATTTTTTCTTCTGCTGAAGCTCACTGTTGAATTTTTCAGTTCAGTTATTAAATTCTTGAGCTCTTCAATTTTTGTCTGGTTTGTTTGTTTTTTTGTCCGTGGGCAGGGGGTATGGCCTGAGGTCTCCTGTCAATTGAAATTCTCATTTTGTCCATGTATTATTTTCTAATTTCGTTGAGGCACCTGTGTTCTTTAGTAGTTCATTGAACTACTTTAATTGAATTCTTATTCAGAAACTACATGGGTTTCTATTTATTTAAGGTAGGTTACTTTTTAAAAAAAAAAAATTTATTTTTTTCTTCAGTTTTGTCATATTTCCCTGAATCATGCTCCTTGTAGCTTTGCATTGGTGTCTGAATATTTAAAGAAATAATCACACCTCTCCTAGTCTCTACATATTGGCTCTGACAAGGAAAAATCTTCATCTGTCATTCTGACTAGAGTTTCTGGGAGCCTCTCAAACCTTTGCTATGGATGTGCACATTCCACTCCTCTTTCTCCTTTCTGGGATATAAGTCTTTGGTATTATTTTGATTTATCTGTTTGTCTTCAACCTGCCAGGCTCAAAAGTAATTGAACTCACAACAAATTTAGACTATAGTCCATAGACAGAAAGGGCCTTCTGGGAGAGATCTATATTTTCTTTCTTTTTTAATGCTGTCAGATGGGCCTGCTTTAGCCCCAGCTTATCACTTTCTTACAGGGATTTAGTAAACAAGAAGCAGCTGGTTCATTCCAACATTCCTAAATTTTCCTATTATTTCTCCAAATGCTATGCTTTTAGTAGGCATATGTCTATTCCCTAAGGTAAAACAGTTTTACCAACTGTTTTCCAAACAAGTTTCTAGATCTTATCAACCAGCAATAATAACAGGGTGTTCGTTGGCATTGGTTTCACTTTCTCCACTTAACAAATTTCATATTGTGTTTTAGGGTCTGTTTGAAATTTGTAGTATTTCAGTTTCAGATACCAAATTCCATGTCAAATAGGAACCCCCAGCCCTAAGTAACAGAAGTCCTGCTTTGAATTGACCTGAATACCAAAGGCATTTGTTTCATACTAGTGACCCGGTGCACAAAATTTGTGCACATTAAAGGGGAAATAATTAGAGGAAATATTTTAATATTGCTATTTGCCCTTTCTCTATAATAGAGGTGTCAGAGATGAAAGAAAATTAGTAAAATTTTATGAAAATCCTCCTCCTATCAGAGGGTATGGGGCATGCCATAGGAACCACAGTGAAGTCCCCGCCCGCCCACGTGTGCCTCGAAATCATGTGAGACCCAGACCTGGCTGGCCCCAACCCCATTGGGCTAGATCCAGACCCAGCCAGCCCCACCACCGTCAAGCCCTGCCAGGTGGGGTGCATGACCTCAGGTCCCCTGACCTGGTGCTGGGGTAGAGGTGCAGCTTCAGGTCCCCCGTCAAGCCCCGTGGGCAGGGGGTATGGCCTGAGGTCTCCCGTCAAGCTCTGCCAGGTGGGGGATGTGGCCTGAGGTCCTCTAGCAAGCCCTGCCTGGTGGGGAGTATGGCCTGATGTCTCCCGGCCTGGTGTTGGGGTAGGAGGCGCGGCTGAAGGCCCCTTGTCAAGCCCCACCAGGTGTATGGGGGGGGGGGTGCAGCCTCTGGTCCCCTGTCAATCCCTGCTGGGCAGGTGGCATGGCCTGAGGTCCCCCATCAAGCTCTGCCAGTTGGGGGATGTGGCCTGAGGTCCTCTGTCAAGCCCTGCCTTGTGGGGAGTATGGCCTGATGTCTCCCGGCCTGGTGTTGGGGTAGGAGGCGCGGCTGAAGGCCCCCTGTCAAGCCCCACCAGGTGTGGGGGGTGCAGCCTTTGGTCCCCTGCCCCAGCCCAGCACCACACAGACTCAGGTCCCCGCTGATTGCTCATTAAGGCTTGTTATCAGAACTGAGCCACTGCTGTTGAAGAAGCCTCCTTGTGTTACAGAATCCCTGCTTCTGCGTGGTTGCAGCCATCTTGTTATGGTATGACAGTCAATTTACATATCCCCTCTTTATTAGATAGCACTAGAGGCCCAGTGCACGAATTTGTGCACCAGTGGGGTCCCTCAGCCTGGCCTGCAGGATTGGATTGAAACCAGCTCTCCAACATCCCCCAAAGGATCCTAGATTGTGAGAGGGTGCAGGTTAGGCTGAGGGACCCCACCGGTGCATAATTGGGCCCAGGGAGGGATGTGAGAAGTTGTCCAGCAGGGGAGAGACTGTGTGTGGTTTGTCTCGCTCAGTCCTGATCGACTGGACTCCAGCAACAAGCTAACCTGCTGGTTGGAGCATATACCCCCTAGTGATGAGTGCACATCATAGCGACTGCAACTGTTTGCCCCCTGGTGGTCAGTGCACATCATAGTGAGCAGTTTTGTGGCCTTAGCATATCATTAGCATATTATACTTTGATTGGTTTAATGGCTGACTAGATGACTGGACACAGCATATTGGGCTTTTATTATATAGGATACTAGGAAATTTAACAGTAGGATAGACTCCAGAGCCAACTGATTCAGCAGCTTAGAGATGCCATTAAGGACATACTCTCTGCTGCCACAAAATCAGCTTCCTGCTAAGACTTGTTACTCTCAAGGTCATAATATGGCTACCAGCAGTAATTAGAAGAAAAAAAAAGTACTTCCACTGTCGCCTCGCACAACAATTTCAAAACTACAACTAAAAGACAAAACATCTGTCATCCAAAACCACGGGAAAGCTGGCTGAAAGAGAAAGGAGCACAGCGCTGAAAAGCTGAAAAGCCTAGGTATGGAGGCACAGGTATCGGGCTGGTGGTGGGCGACTGGCACGGGGCTTTTTTTCAACCAGAAGGGAAACAAGCTCCCGATCACTTTGAAATCCGGTTTCTGGGGGACCCAGTTGCCTACAGGGAGAAGCTGGTTTGTCGGCCATCTGGTCCAAAAGTGAGGGTGACTTTTTTGTAGGGGTGCGTGCAGCAATCATTGTTTACTGCGCTGGAGCGTGGGGACACGGGGACTTGGAAACGCTGAAAGGCAGAGAGGACTGACGGCAGCCATTGCTGTTTGCCATGCCCCAGCCTAGTGAGGTCCTGAAGATTTATCTAAAAAAAAAAAAAAAAAAAAAAAAAAAGTACTTCCCTGTTCATATGTAGCTGGAGAGAGTGAAACTAGTTCCTTTTCCAAGAAACTTAAATCCTTGACCCAAACTGGCTTAGGTCTGCCCATCCCCTTGTTAACCATTTCCAAGGGAGATAGTCTTATCATTATTGGCTTACACTGATCTTCTGAGACAGAATGGATATTGGAGCTCCATTCTCTTTTATAGTCAAGCTTATTCAATTGTGCATTCATATACAAATGAATACCTTTTCTCCCAATACTAGCTAAGTTTTTCCCTGTGCTCTCCTATACCTAAAATCTTAGAGTGAAGATTCTATTGCATATATGAGCAGATGTCAGCAAAAAAAATTGTTTGACCAAGCTATGCATTTGTAATTTCAGTTTTGGCTTAAGTCATTGTGCACAACTGCACTTTAATAATTCAATAAAGCTAGCTGGGTTTCCTGTATCCTTTAGAAAAGCTTTAAGGTTGAAGTTAACATAACTCACATATAGTGCTTACACAAATAAGATTTTATTTGAGTCATAAAATGAAACTGGCTATATGTACTTGCTTTATTGGCTTAGTGGCGTGACAGTGTCAAGGTTAATGTCCGTGATTCTCAGCCTAATTTATAGAGTATATCTGTCACCTCATGCTGACAAAATAGCTGCTTTAATTTCAGACATTGGGTTTATATTTTAAGCAGGAAGAAGGGAGAAGGATAGTAGGTGACTATGGAGAAGGAGTCTGGGTAAAACAAACACAATGTCAACAGCATACTGCAAACTGTGTAAAGTTTGTAAGCATATGCAGTTCAATGAAGAGTAATTTGTTTTCTTCCAGAAGCTAGAAATAAATTTCTAGGTGGTGATGGGCATAAGGATGTACATGTGCCCAATCCAGCTACCCCACCCACCCTGCAGGAGTACCTACTTGTGGCAGGTCTCCTGGACGTGGGAGAGCATGTGCTACCCATGGCTCCCTGTTACCTTGTCGTTTTCAGCCCAACTTCCTGGGTTCCTGTCCAGAGGCATCCATTGGTTTGGAGGATTGAATTGCAATTGAGGCTGCAGGAAGCTGCGGTCAACCTGGTTTCTCATGACCCATGATAGATAGACTACATGGTCTTATTCTTGTAAGTTCTTCACAGTGTCTGCGAGAGGAATAAGAGATTCATTGAATCTCCCTTTTCTCCTATGCTCTTAAAGGTGGCTTTTGTTACATGTACCTTTGGCACATGCATCCAAGTTCAAGTGTCATTTCTTGCAAGGAAAACTTCTCTGACCAGTTACAGGGCACAAGGAGGTCTGCACCTCAGGGTTGGCAAGCTCTGCAGACGATGGAGAGAACTTTGCCTGAGCTTCAAGAGCTGTTCCCTACTTGGCTTCAACTTCCTTATCTCCTCTCTTGTCGTCTCTATAATTCACTGGACAGTGGGTGAGAAGAGGCTGCAGTAGAAGAGCCGGGTACAGAAAAGGGCAAGACCGGAGACCTACTTCCTACATCCCCACCATTCCCAGGCCAGTTCTACTCTGAAATGAGAAAAGACCGAAGCCCCGCTGGTGACTCAAAAATAGTCAAGCCTCCTTGGAATCCCAGAGCTACTTGGAACCAAGGCAATAAGTAAGAGGTAATTGTCTACTGTTGCCTTCAGTTCCATTCTCTTCTCTGTCAGATGGAGCATCACTCCCCCCCCCCCCATATGAACTTCCCTCCTGAGCCTGCTTCTAAAATCCTGCTGTGGAACAACCCCCTCGCCTTATAGACCCCATTGGTTCTATTCTAAGGCCAAGAGAGGTAGAAAATTACTCTAGATTTCTGAGTCTATAGGGAACTAGCTAATGGTTTTTCACAATTGGAATTGGAGGGAAAATGATACACATTTTCATTTTTTTTTTATTGAAACTGGACACTCATACAGAGACGTGATAATACAAGTAGAAAGTCAACACCAGGGCAGGCGTGGACAGCTCACTCGGGTACACAGCTTGCCGCAGTAGCTGGCACTTCTCTGAGGAGCGGTTGTCGCTGCTTGTGGTAGAGTGAGTTTCACCTGCAGGAGGCTGTGCTCTCTGTGCTGCTGTGGCTCCGGTTGCTAACAGTGAACTGACCTTTATTTCCTGGCTGCTTGTTTACTCATGACTTCCACTCCACTATGGTGTCTGTTTCCTGCCCCCCGTTGCTATCTCTTGGCTTCTGTCCAAACCGTTTTCTGCTGGTTGTAGTGCTGTACGTTCTGAATTCAGACTGAGTTCCCAGGAGCGTGGCTCAGAGCAGGTTGGCCCATCCTTATTTCTGTTGGACACAGCACCGGGTTAGGCGGAGTGCTCATGAATGCTGGGTGAGGGCTGGTGTAATGACGACTGTCTCATCTGCTGGTGCCATCAGCCTTAACCACGGTGGTGCATCCTGTGTTATCATAGTGATGACGCAGATCAGCAAGGCTCTCTCAGGTTGGGCATCAGACACTCAGAGGCTTCCCCAGTGGGGCCAGTGCGGCCGCCAGGCGTCCAGCATGGTCTGTCCACATGTAGCACTTGCCTCAGCCTTGGAGAGACTTCCTGGGAGAGATGACAGTAGAGAAGGTTGGAGAACAATGAGTTGAGTAAGGAGGGCAGAGAATACCAGGGAGAGGTGACAGATGATATAACAGCAGAGACATGTGGAACTTGATGCCCTGTGCAGGAAACTGCAAGAAGTTCGGTGTTACCAGAACATAAATGTGGAGGCAAGACATGTAGCTGCATCAGAACCAATTTATGAAGACCCTGTGTGCCAAGTTAAAAGGAAGACACGGAAATGTTTTAAACAGGGAAATATAATAACTTTTCCTAGTTCAAGTGTAAAATATAGGTTTAAAGAGAACAGAATTAGCACATAGCCACTGGTTAGGAAGCTATTCAAGAGGGTGAGGGCAGTGGGGATGCAGATGGAGAAGGTAAAACTGGCAAAGCTGGATCCTTGAATTGATGTTGGGAGTGTACTCAGAATGACTCCCAGGTTTCTGATATGGGCAGCCCAGGAGAGTTCCTTATGACCAAAGTTTAAGGACTTAACACAGAAAGACAGTTTTTTGGGGAAAGATGAGAGGTTCTGAGTCCAGTGTTGGACATTTTGAGTTTCATGTATCCCAAGTACACACCTTTGGCATATGCATCCAAGTTCAAGTGTCATTTCTTTTTTGTTGTTGTGTTTTGGTTTTTTTTTTTTTTTTTGCTTATAAAATATCTTTATTATTCAGATTATTACAGGTGTTCTTCTTTCCCCCCTCCTCCCCCATAGCTCCCCTCCACCTGATTCCCAACTCCACCCCATGCCCTTACCCTGACCCTGTCTTCATCTATAGGTGTAAGATTTATGTCCAATCTCTTCCTGCACCCCTCAGACCCTCTTCCCGCTGAGAATTGTTAGTCTAATCCCTTTCTATGTCCCTGATTCTCTTATATTTACCAGTCCGTTTTGTTCATCAGATTTTTTATTCACTTGATTTTTAGATTCACTTGTTGGTAGGTATGTATTTGATGTCTTTTTGTTGTTCATAATTTTTATCTTTACCTTTTTCTTCTTCTTCTTCTTAAAGGATACCTTTCAGCATTTCACGTAATCCTGGTTTGGTGGTGATGAATTCCTTCAGCTTTTTCTTGTCTGTGAAGCTCTTTATCTGACCTTCAATTCTGAATGATAGCTTTGCTGAATAGAGTAGGCTTGGTTGTAGGTTCTTGTTGTTCATCCAAGTCTCATTTCTTGCAAAGAAAACTTCTCTGACCAGTTATAGGGCACAAGTAGGTCTGCACCTCATGACATCCGATGCTTTGTTGTGCTGACCACAGTCTAGTCAATAACTAGTTGTATATTTAACAGGTTTGTGTCATCTTCAGGGGGACCAGCTGTGTTTGTCTGGCCTAGGCCAGAGCTCTGAACAAACACACTAGGTGCTTTCAAGGAACTACTAGTACAAGTTAGAACAGCTACAGCCGGGTGTTCTGAGAAGTAACACACTTGTGCGTGGTCCATGTGGAGTGAGTACAGGGATGCCAGGTTTAACAAAAGTCAGGATCTCCAGTTAACATTGCATTTCAGATAAATAACCAATACTTCTGTCATGTAATTATGTCCCAAATGTTGCACAGGATTCATTTGGGACACAGCCCGAGTGAGGGGCTTTTGACTCAGAACTGTGTGACTGCAGAGTCCAGCTCTGTCTCCTCAGCCACAAGGAGGAAGCCGGCTGCTACTCTGAAAGCTTCATGGGGATTGCACCAGCATGATTCTCTTCCCCGTTAGCGAAAGTTTTGTTTTGTTTCACCTTAAGTTGTTTTTTTTGTTTTGTTTTTTAAATTCCTTCTTTGATGGAACATAAGATAGCTTATCCTGGGTGTAGACCAGCAACCAGTGGGTTCCAAAAGTTTTGCTAAGGGTCTTCTCGGGCCCCTTCAAACACAAGGGTAAGCTAACCCAGCCTGGACTTTCTGCTGTATCATGCAGGAAAGTGAGTTAGAGGACTCTCCTGGGTGGGAAGGCTCCCCACCCACATCTGTGGTATTTTGAGCCACTCAGAAGCTGGAGCCCAATCAGATGACAATATACGTCAAAGACGATGCTTTATAGTGTATGAGTTTCCTCACCAATGTTCTGAATTGTTCTGGAAACAGATAACAGTGTGGTTCTAGCCGTTTTCCTGAGCAGTCTTTAGGGCTGTCCTGTGTGGTTAATTTGATCTGTGGAGCTGCTGCCGCCTTATGGGTTTTGAAACGTGGGGTTTGCTTATCTAGCTGACTTTCCTAGGTGATGGCATTTAGGCTCTGGCTCAAGGGGCAATTGCAAGGTTTTTCTTGCAAGACCTAGAAAGGCTCTCTTGTGCTCACTCCCACGCCCTGTCTGTCTGTCTTGTATGCATGTATGTACATGGAGAGACCCATGTAATTGTTTACTAGAATATTGATAGCGATCATTATTGAATAATGTAAATTGGGAATAATTTTTCTTTTTCTTTATATCTTTCAATATTTTTTGAAATTTTAACATAAGCAGTATTACCTTTATAATAACAATAAATGCTGCTCTCTTTTGGGGAGAAAAACAGTTTCAGCCTTCCCTTTCTAGCCATGGATTGTCCTCATACCTGATACTCTTTCTTCTTCCTCTTATACAGGGAAATAGGATAAAGGAAAAAGGAGAGAATCTTATAAAAGATGATTCAATAAAAAGGCAAAAAAAAAAAGGCAAACAACTCTTAAAATGAAAATGTAATTATTAGCCTAATCTTCACAAAGAGGTTTAAATTATAAGCAATGAAAACATAAGCTCAGGATTTGATATACAGGTTCTTTTCAAGAGGAATTTACAGCAGATGTTGAGACTTCTAGGTGGTAAGGAATTTCAGGCAGGGAGCATCTGTTAGGACCTTGATCCTCAGGCTTAGGTACATGCTACAGCACGCAAGACAAAGGAACCTCATCATTCAGTTCCTAAGGATCGGTTCTTACCCCATGATATAGGCCCATTTTCCAGGCTGATTTGTCCTCCCTGCAGCCCCCGAACTGCTGCTGCTGTTTATAAGGATTCCTGTAAAAAAAAAAAAAAGGTTTTAAAACCTTTTAACCTCTAGGAAACAGATGGAATGCGGAAGAGCTGGCAGGCTTCCCTGGAGCCAACATATAAGTTCAACTGTATTTCAGACTGTGTGTCCTCAGTGTAGGCCAGGCACAGCAGTCAGAGCCACAGTCAAAAAGCAATATTCTTGGCAGAAATTCCTCCCAGCTAATTCTGAAAGGCCCGGTGGGAGTCACTGGTGTTTGCTCACTCACGCTTGCGCCCACGTGGTGTTTTCCATTCCTGCCCTCTTCCCGCTCACCTTGAAGATGTCCATACTATCAGGGCCCCATTGGCTTTACTGAAACTCTGGGAAAATCCTCTCTTCTCCTGACTTGCCTCTGAAAAAAGTACCGTTTTAGGTTTCTTAAGGTCTACAGAGTTTAGGGAAACAGCTCCTTCAGGTTGTTTCGCACTTCCTCTTGGCCAGCCTTTCTTCCCCAGAAGGCTCTCAGTCCTTTAGGCAAATAAGCCCGTTGTATGCCACCCTGCTGCCTTCCAGACATGCTCAGAGACACTGCATTCCAGGGTGACTGTGGCATAAGGTATCAGACCACCTGCTTTCCATGGGTTTGCAGGTATAACCAAGTGACGAGAGGGACAGCAGAGTCAGAACCTCAGCCAGCATGGGAGCTTCTAGCCCTTCCCTGGTACAAGTGGGCGCAGCTGGTCCTCTTTTTAAGACAGTAATGGTCCCAAATAGTTATGCAGACAAGAGACACTCACTGCCCCCAGGGGAATGGTGGAACAGAACCCTGACATGGCCGGGGTAAGTCTCTCTCAGGCCCCCTGACACGCATGGCTGGTTGCGGGAGAGGAGGGAGTTGATTTGTATAGATGCCAAGCTATCTCCTAGGAGAATAGGGGGTGGGAAGCCTCTCCAAGTTCAGTTCATTAGAACCTTTTCGATGGATTGGGATGGTTCTGGCTGAGGTGTTCCTGTACTTGGAGGGATGAGCACACCGTGAGGGGAGCGGAGCCTGGCCTAATGGGCTCACGGGCCAGGGGGCAGATCTCTACCATGAGTTTGAAGTTGGAGGGCCTCCCCAGGGAGCACCCTGGCCTCAAGCTCAGCCTCTGAGGAATAAATACTGGAACTTGTGTGTCCTGGCTGGCTTTCTCCTTGAAGCCCAGGGTGTCAGCACCTCAGCCTTGGCATGATCTGGTCAGCAAGGCCATCGGTTCCCCAGGAGATCATGCCACTCTGACCCCTGTGGGACCCCTGGCAGCAGCCGAACAGAGACTCCTCACCTGGTGCTAAGACTCAAGACTGACCTTGATGGATGGGTAGACATCTGGCCGCCTTTGGTGGAGGGCTGAGGAAGCAGGAGGGGTTTAAGACTGAGATGCTGCACTTACTGAGATAAACAATGAACTGCTAAAATCTGAGCTCTGTGACTGCTGTTGTGCCTCTCCATTGATACAGCCAGTCAGTCATATGGGTTGTGTGAATAGGAGGAAAGGGCTCACTCCCCTTTTGTTAGTTTTAAGATTGTTGCCCACTGTAATTCAGGGCTCAAATGTGGTTTCAGATTTATATTTTTATATTTAATTCCTAAAATGTTCAATAATTCTACATTTGAAAAGTAGAAGTTACTGTGATTGTTTGCCCTACCCTGATCTCTTTAATAATCTGGACCTGTTCACACAGGTCTCCAGAATTAATCCAGACATCCCCTCCTTGGCTGGTGCCGCTCGCAGGTTCTCGCCCTCTGCTTCCTGGTTCTTGGATTTGAGACCCTCTCCAGACCTCAAGCTCTCTGGATTGGCCAGGCCCCCTGACTGGCTATGTCTTCTGGGCTAGCAGAGAAACTCTTTTTCCAGCCTGGTCTTTGGGAAATGCCCACCTTTCTTCTGCCCTCAGCACCTACTCTGAGCCGCCTCCTTGTCAGTGGAACCGGGCCAGTGGGAGCCAGAAACTGAAGCCAAAGCTTTCGCCCCAGCCCCACATGTCTATTTCACACTCCCTGGGTTACCTGTGAAAAGTGAGGATTGAACCAGGTGTCCCCACTGCGTATTATAAATTAAGGAACATAGTTTCTTGTGCTGCTGATGTTTGTAATAACGGAGATGCAGGTACAAAAGAAAGTCAGCCCTAGCTGGTTTTGCTCAGTGGATAGAGAATCCACCTGCAGATTGAAAGGTTGCAGATTGGATTCTGGTCCCCCGGCCCAGGTCAGGACACATTCAGGAGGCAACCGATCAATGCATCTCTCTCACATTGATGTTTCTTTCTTTGTCTCTCCCTCTCCCTTCCACTCTCTCTAAAAATCAATGGAAAAGTATCCCTGGGTGAGGATTAAAACACACACACACACACACACACACACACACACACACACACACACACTAATTTCCTTCCAATTGAAAGTGAAGTTTTGCCCTGGAGTATTCACAGAGAGTTTATAGCTCTCAGTTCTGGCTAAATCTTAATGATGTGGACTTTTAAAAAAGTTAAACCCTTGAAAAAAAGGAAAACCAACAGGTTACAAAACATTGTATCAAATATTGGTAGGTATTTCCCCTTCTGAAGAGGAGAGATAGAGGTTGAATAGAGAATTTTTTGGGGGGAGGGGGGAGCTGAAAACTTTAATTTTACCTTAAAAATCTGGAGGTTTTATTGACATCAACTTGATAATACAAACAAAAACAATGGAGACGTTTGCCTAAGATTTGGTCTTCCTACCTTTGTTCAAATGACTGTCTGTACGACTTTCCACGTCTCAATAAGGGAAAAACTGAAAGTAGGGAGGTGTGTGCCCGCAGAAGCTGCAGTCATTCCTTCCATCACTGAAAATGAAAATGAGCACGCAGTTTGTTTTTCCACATTCAAAAATTGTACTTTCTAAAAAGCTCGATTTCTAATGGCATCAAGATTAGAAGCAGTCAACAAAGGCAAGGATATCTGCTGTGGAGGAAATGAAATTCCGTCTTTAATCACAGACCAAAGGAAGCATCCCCTGCCCATTCTCATGAAGATCTCTGGTGACAAGCCTTTTCAGTCACACAAGAAGGTGTATCACACACACAATCATGCAGAGGTTTTTAAAATCAAATCCTTCAGAGGCTTGTTAAGTTAGGATCGCTTGCATCCTTCTTTGAGGTTCTTTTGACAAAGTTATCAAACTACAAAAACTTTCTAAGATTTCAAACCTGAAAAGATTGTCTTTAATTTTTTTTTTTCTTCAGCAGACAGGTCTACTTTTTATCTCTAGTGCAATCATGATGACTAAACTGAAAGGAAGATTGGGTTGGGGTTTATGCAAACACAGTTTCTTCCTCTCTCCCCTCCTACCCTACCTCTGCCTATGAGAGACTTAGACCTTTGCCTTTGTATATTCTACCCCTTCATCCCCAGAGCACCGCTAGTCAGTCAGTCCTAGGCAATTCTAGCATTTCGTGTGTAAATCTTAGATGGAATGAACAAGGTCAGCAATGTTTCCTAGGGTCCACCTATAAAAGCAGTCTCCAAACTGAAAAATGTAAAAAGACTCACTGTTCATTCAAATTGACATGAACAGAATCATTTGGACCTATGTGGCTACACCTATCAAGAAATATTTGTTATTTATATATAAAGCTGTCCTTAGTCTCGTACACCAAACAAGTCAGTACAAGACTAAGGACATGGCAATCGGCTGCTAAAATATTGGCTGCTGGTATTAGTGGAGAGAAATGGTGTGACTGCGCGAAAGGGAAACAAATACAACACGATTATAGTAATCAGTCATTAGCTAACATTGTAGTTTGTTATTAATATTGTGGTGTATAATAGGATATTGTAAAACTTAAGTTATGAAATTTTTATGAAAACATTTCTTACATACCTTTATATTGGCTGGGCTGCAAAAATATTCATTATGGGTTGCATGCGGCCCGTGGGCTGCGAGTTTGACATGCTTGCTGTACAACATAGGCTGTGCTTGGCTCTGAGGAGCACACACTAGATCACACTCTCCTTGAGCCTATGTGAGGACGGACACCTGTATGCTTGAGGGTAGATATAATAATTCATGGGGGTCTCAGATGGAGGGGAAATAGAGAAAACAATGGAATCCCTTTTCCACCTGGCCCAGGAGCCTGGTGTCCTGGAATGACTCCCTAAGGAGAAATAAGGGGGAAGCAGGTACTAAAGGAAGCATTAAAGTATCTATATAGGTTTTCTGGGAGCAGGGTATTTATAAAAGAAACACAACCTAATTAAAAATTCAAACAATACAGAAATATATAAAATGATTCCACCAGAGAAGACTGCTCTGGTTAATGGTTTGTGTATATACTTTTAGATTTCCCCCACATATAAATGTATACCGTATTTGCCGGCGTATAAGACGACTTTTTGGCCCTGAAAAATATGCCTCCAAGTGGGGAGTAGTCTTATACGGCGAGTATATAACAAACTCTGTATTTTTAGTGGAAATGTTAGGGGGTCGTCTTATACGCCCAGTCGTCTTATACGCCGGCAAATACGTATTTTTCAGGGCCAAAAAATCGTCTTATACGCCGGCAAATACGGTAATTATTTAAAAACTAGAGGTCCATCGTGCACTGGTAGGGTCCTAGCACCTGCTGGCTGCCGGCTGGGTATTCCTTCCCTTCCCCTGGCCAACCCCACCCCCTGGTCGAACTCCCAGACAAACTCCTGGTTGAGGGGATGATTTGCATACCATGCTTTTATTGTATAGGACTAGAGGCTTAGTGCACAAATTCGTGCATGAGTGGGGTCCAGCCAGCCTCACCCCAGTCAGGGCGGATTGGGACCAGGCCTGTCAGGAAGAGGAGATGGTGGGAGGTTGGCTGGCTGGCCTGTTCTGATCTGGGCCCAATCAGGGCTGGGCTGGCCAGGGGGAAGGGGCCGTGGGTGGTTGGCCAGCCAGCCCTGCCCCTGATTGGAGTTAGGGGGCCCACAGGGCACTGGCCAGGGGGAGGGGCAGTGAGCCAATGGGATGGGGGGGCTAATCGGGAGCAGGGCCTGCCAAGAGGAGGGGTCACAGGTGGTTGGCCAGCCAACTCCACCCCTAATTGGGCATGTGGGGAGCAGCAGATCAATGTTTCTCTTTCTACTCTCCCTTCCTCTACCTCTAAAATCAATAAAAAACATATTTTTAAAAATGTTAAGGACTGACCCTAGTCAACAGTTTTGCTCAGTGATTGGAGCAACTGGCCCATAGACTGAAGGGTCTCGGATTTGATTCCAGTCAAGGGCATGTACCTTAGTTGCCGGCTTGATCCCTAGCCCTGATTGGGATGCCTGTGGGAACAACCAGTCAATGTATCTCTCTCACACTGATGTTTCTTTCCCTCCCACTCTCTCTAAAAAACAAACAAAACAAAACAAAATAACCTAAAAATATCTTCGGGTGAGGATTAACAAAAAAATGGCACCATCATTGTGAGAGAGTGCTTGTTCTTCTATACTTTGGCGATACTGAATGTTATTTATCTTTTTAACTCTTGTCCCTGTGATGGGTGAAAATTGTATCTTGTTATTTTGATTGGAATTTCTTTCATTGTTATTAAGTTACAGCATCTTCTCATATGTTTATTTGACCACTTGTATTTTTCTTCTGTGAATTCCTATTTCTACCTTCGTTTTGAATTGGGAATTTAATAATTTTCTTACTGATTTTGATAAATTTCTTGATTTGATAAATTTCTATATTAGGGATAGTTTAGCATTTGTCCCCTTACATATTGAAAATATTATTTCCTAACTTTTCTTTTGAGTTCCTCATTTTCTACTCTTCTTCCTCTTCCTTTCTCTTTCTCTTTCCACTCTATAGACACTTTACATTTCTATGTCAAAAAGTTTGTATGACATTTAGACTTCATATTTTTACTAGAAAAGCTTTTTACAGTCCCAAGAACATGCAAGTACTAATTTATCTTTTCATCTAGTCCTTTATTCTTTTTCCTACTCAAGTATTTGATCAATTTGCAAACTTGAATACACTCAAAGTTAGTGAGGAATCCAACTTTTCATGTAAAATCATCTGCTTCAAAAATGTCTGCTTTTAAATATGTATCCAAATAAAACAAACTTGGTGGCCAGATTTGCCATGGACTGTCAGTTTGTGGCTTTAGTTCCAAAGATTCCTCATAAGTAATTAAACAAGATCAGATTGTTTCTGTTCCATTGCTGATGGAGTAAGTGCAGTGTGTGATTCGACAGGGAAAACTGTTAGACAATAATGACCTTCAAGCTCCATCTCCTGAGGAAAATTACTTAACCTCTCTCAGTTTTCCCATCTGCAAAATGGAGCTAATAGGGAGTATTAATTGTGTTTGGCCTTGTATGGGGTCTGGCACATGGAATAGTTATTATGGATTAGTTATTATGAAGGGCTTTAGAGGATTGCAAGTATGGTTTCTGCCACTCCCATAGCCAGCTTCATGGCCTGTTTTGAGTTTGTTTCTAAAAGAACCAATCCAAGTGGAGAGTCCATTAAAGCCCTATAGTGCTGAGGGGTCCCCAGTTTGTGTGTGTCAGTGATGGACTCTGGAGACATATAAGGAGCAATAGACATTGTTTTTACTCTCAGGAAGTCTCCAGTTTGGTTGGGGAAATTAGATTTTCACTCAGCAAACTAATGAAAACACAAATAAAGATGTTATTATAAAGTACCAACTTGATCTAGACAAGATGTGTTTTAGCTCAAGAGGATAAAGTTGTAAGGGGGAATGGAACCGAAGGCCTTGAAGAAGGTGTAGGATTTGGTTGTGCTGAGAAAAGGGCAATGCAAGCTTGAGAAACAGCAGGAGCAAAGATATGAACATGGCCCTGAATAGTTAGGTCATCATGCTGGACTGCAGATGACGGGGCCAGAAAGGGTGTGAACGGGGCAGAGAGGCAGGACACAGTCAGGGAAAAATTATGGGACTATGTTGGGCAGCCACATTGAACTCCAAACAGAAAGGGTTATAATTGTGGACTGAGTATTTTAGAGGAAGAGGCACACGGGCTAAGTAGTCATGGAGAATGGTGAGCATTCACGTTAAGTGGAAGTTGTGACCATGGATGAGAGTGTAAAGTCAATAATAGCTACCATTTACCATCACTACCATTATCAGTAATATGTCACTAACCTAGAACAGTTCCAGGAGTTTGTTTTTTTAATCTCATCATTTAAGTTTATCACTTAAACATTACAACATGTTCTCATTTTATGGATGAAAACAGTGAGGTACAGAGATTAAGAGACTTGCTCAGGAGGAGAGATGTCCTCAACAACATTGTGGGATCTTTTCGAGAAAAGCCGCATGGAAACAATACAGAGGCCACATTTTATAGGAGAGGTGCCAGGCTCTCACCCTCTTTTGAATGCACCTTAGTATGTAGGTCAGTGGGCAAGATGGGATGGGGCCACCATGTCCTGGTGACGCCTGTGCCCTCACCATGTGGTAGATCCAGCAGCATTTCAGGGGATTAGAAATTAGTGAACCAAGGCTCACTGAGCAGAGAAAGTGTATTGAGGTGAAAATTATTCATTTTTGACTAATTGATTTTTCTCTGCTCATTGAGTCATGAGTGCTTTGTACTGCCAGGAGTGTGAATAATTCCTTCTCTCCTTTTTTGACTACTAGGTGCTTTCTCTTCCTTTTCCTTTTCTGTTTTGGGGATTTTTCAGATTTCAATTTATTACCAAGCAATGGGGGAAGGGGACGGACGTGGAGAGAACCATTGGTTTTGATATTCATCTAACTTTTAGGTAAACCAAGTCAAAGAATAACCAAGAATCATGTCCAAGACAACAAAATTAATCTCTGTTAACAGAAGGACCACCATGTCTTAACATTCCTCTTTAGATCTTTATTTTTCAAGCACATTTTAAGCATTAACTTCTGGGATATTGTGCTAATTTCCTTCCTGAAAACAATAAATGTGCTTTTATTCCTCAAGTCTCTAAAAGCAAAGCAAGTCATTGTCTTGATACTGCTAGGCCAGTTAAATGGCCACCTGGTAAAAAGTGGAGAAGACAGACAGTCTGACAGGTGATTCGTCCTAAAGCTTACTTCCTCAAAAGACAGGTATGGGAAAGTTCTTTCCTATAATGAGTGGAAATCTATCTTAGCTCATGAATATTAGCTCATGAATCCAAGGCTGTACCAAATGGAGTGTTTAAGCACATGACCTCGGAGCGAGCCTGGGACCCACTGTTCCGCAGCCAGGAGAGGGGAGCGTGGCCTCTGCGACTGTTCAGATCACACTTTTCTCCTCCAGGTTTTCAGGGCAGATAGAGCCAGCTGTTTCAATCTGGAATATAAGTAGCCACTTTCTGCCAAGCAAACAGAAACTGCCATATATTCTTTTGTGTGTGTGTGTGTGTGTGTGTGTGTGTGTGTGTGTGTGTGTGTGTTTTAAAGACAATAAAAGTCCATTTGTTTGATTGCTATGATTTTCATGAAAATACCTCTTTTTGATTTGAAATAATTCATTAATATTTTTTGATAGATGATATGTCAGCAAAGTGTTGTCGGCACTTCCATAATATACCCCTGATTTCTCAGCACCAGACCCAAGCCACTCACTATTATCTGCGGCCTCGACCACTACAGTTGGTTTCTAACCGCCAGAATATTTTAAAATAAAAATGCACTTCTTAGTTGTATCCTGCTTAGGACAGAAGTTACCAGACCCCTCATGTCCTGGCCTTGGCGTACCTTTCCAGGCTTGGCTTGGCCCCGCCCCCAGACTCCTGGCACAGTTGGTATCCTCTTCCTGGAAGAGGCCCTGCCGCTTGGTTCCTCCTCAGATCTCAGCCCCGTGTCAGTGCCACAGAGAAACCTTTCCCTCACTGCCTGCCCTAAGGGGGCCCACAATTTTTACTCCATGTCTCTGTCCTTTTATAGTGACTATTAATTTATTTGTTTGGTTCCTGTTTACTATTTGCTTTTCTTTCTAGAAACATTGAGAGCTCTTTGCTAGCAGGGGCCACCTCTGTTCACTACCATATACCTAGCCCCTGAGAACATGCAAGATCACAGCGGGCTTTTTCTGCCATATATTCATGTCAGTGTGTTCCAGAGAGAACCTGCAGTGCTCTGTTGCTAGTCATCTTTTGATAATAAAAGAATAGTGTGATATCTGTTTGCTGTCAACAAGCCTGACTTTGAGATGACAACCAAGACTGGGTGGGTGGTGACACCGGAAACTGAGACATGCCCATGTGTCTCTACTCTCTAGACTAAAGAGTCTCTACTACTCTCTAGACTAAAATACTCTCTAGACTAAAGAGTCCAGTGATACTTCACATTCAGTTTCCAGGGGACTGTGGAAAACCCTGGTGTTTTCAGAAGAAGACAACCAAGGTCAGGAGGGGTCTGGAACCACAAAGTTGTAGAAGAGGCCCAGAGAAGAGTGACAGAAGGTGAAGGTTTTAACGTCAGCTGGGGCCAGAACTGTAAAAAGTAAAATGAGATGAACATCAAAGTGCAATTATAATGAAGAGATATTAGATTTTTTCTAAATTGTTCCCTAAGGAGAAGATCAGAAAGAAACATATTTCAGATCATGACAAAGAAAATCTTGCATAGCTGTTCAAAAAAACAAAGATCTAAGCTTTTTGTCCCTATAAATGTTCAGGTAAGACCAATAACATCTTCAAATATATTCATGTGAAAATTCTTACACATAGTGACTTGTATAGAATAAACACTCAATTCATGTTGTCAAATAATTATAACTATATGAAGTGAGGAATGTGTTAATTAGCTTGATAGGGAAATCATTTCACAATTTAAGAGTATGTCAAAATGTCACTGGTGCACCTTAAATATATATGGTTTTAATTTGTTAGTTATAAGTTCAATGATGCCAGAAAAATTCATGTTTGGTAAATGAGAGAGTGTATTCCTGTGTGGGGTTAGACCATGGAAGTTGAGAAGTGCTGAAATTCTGATTTGGCCAGTGCTGGCTCTGCTTCATGTGGGAGATACACAGGGGAGTCCTTGCTTTAAAAGTAGCTGAAAAGATCAAAGAACTGCTGGAAATAATGAGAAATTGCAGCCAATTGTTGTAATGAAGGATTTTAAAAATGATAAACACTCCTGAGCTGGGCAGAAGTTTTCTTAGAGGAGGTGTATGAGTTGGTCAGAACAGGGGCCGGTGGTAACGAGGCGGCCAGTGCAAAGGAGCCAGACCAGGAGTGGGAGCTCGATGCAGGAACACATGGAAGTTTTGTAAATTATTAGGCAGAGGAGGGTCTGATTAGAGAGTATGTGAGAAACACCACCTAATGGATCCACAGAGAACAAAACAGCTGTGCTTTTCACATTGGGGTGCCCAGCCCTCACATCCACACACCCAAATGTTCACTGAGCATTCATTTTACCAGCGTGTAAGTAATTGAAGACATTATCTTATATCAAACAAATAGGATCAAACCTAAGACTTCAGAGAAATGACATTCTTGTTGCAGAATGGCCTTGGGCTGTGTTCCGGGCTGCTGGTGCTCTGGAGTTCTTGGTGGCAGGTGGTCCTTGGGTGGAGCAGCGTGAGCCGCTTGCCAGAGAGGCGACAGGGCAGAATACGGTGCCCAAGGCCCAACAGGAGAAGGTGCTGCTGGGAGCCAGCTGGAGAGGCGCGCCGGAGCTGGCTGGCTATAGCTGTTCATCTGCGGGGGAGACAGGCAGGCAGACAGGCGACTTCAGAATATTGAAGGCAGAGGCTAAGAGGGATGCAACAAAGACCAGGCAAGAGTGTGTGCAGCTGTTGCTAACAGGAAAGATGATATGTGACTAGATGCCCCCAGCGGTGGCTGTTGACTGAACACCCGTGTGTAGTACAACTGAGAACTCACGGCTGGGAAGAAAACAGCACATGAAAAAGACAAACACCCACTTTAAGAACTGTTGTTTGCACCTACACCGTCTGACCTCGCTCTGCAGCTCGCCCACCTACCTGTGCACACGAGCTCATTTCCAGCGGTGGCTCTAAGATGCAAGTTCTGATAGTTTCCAATTTTTAACTTACCCTGCCCATTGACAATAACACCAGTCAAAAACTCCACAATAACCTTTTCAGTAAAGAACACAGAAGTCTGCAGCTCTTAACACGAATAAGAATAAAGACCTTGTAGAAATGGAACGTACCTCGCTGTGGTTGGTACTTAAACTATACACATGACATAGGTTTCAGTCTACCTTTCTTATAGAGCAGAAATTTATATTCATAGAATCTGATCAAATTGGATTGAATTGAATATCGGTGGCATACCAATTAAATGAAGTCATTTGCTGTTAATAATAGTTTTCAAATAGTAACCACAAGTAATGAGCTGTTGCTACTAGCTGACCTTTATTGAATGTTTAGTACGCGCTAGGCCCTGTTCTAGCTCAGCAGTGCAAGAGACGAATTCATTCAGTGGTCATGCTACCAAATTTGGTGGGTCTCATTATTATGAGTGTTTTGTGGATACAAAAACTGAAGCAGGAGAAGCGAGGGTATTTGTCTAAGGGAACATAGTTAGGAAGTAGCATAGCTGGATTGTTTGAAAACTCAGAGCTTAAATGCTTTTTGTGATGTCTGTCTGATTTTGGCATTAGAGTGTTGCTGGCCTTGTAACATGAGCTTGGAAGTGTTCCTTGTGCCTCACTTTTCTGAAAGAGAGTCTATTAAATGGTCAGTAGAATTCTTGAGTGGAGAAACCGGGTCTGACATTTTCTTTATGGGAAGGTTTATAGTTGTGACTTCAACTTCTTTACTAGTTTTGGATTATTCAGTCTCCATTTCTTCTTGCAAGGGTTTTACTAATTTGTTTATTTCAAGGAATTTATCCATTTCATCTGGTTGTCAAATTTTTTTTGGCATAAAGCTGTTTATAACTTTTTCTAATTGCCCTTTAAGGAGTGTGTTTTTTCACTTGTGAATTTGGTAATTTGAACTTTTTTATCTTGGTCATTAAAACTAGAGATTTATGCATTATATTGATTTTTCTAAAGAGTTGGTTCTTGGTTTCATTGATTTTATCTATAGTTTGTTCATTTTATATTTGGTTGATTTCTACTCTTATATGTATGTAGTACTTTCATCCTTGTGCCTACAGTGAGGAGACTAGTGAGCTCATCTCACTAGTCTGAGGAAAGTCTGTGTTTGATATGATTGGGGCTTTTAAGGTAACACACGGTGCAGTTCTTTGAAATTAAATTAAGAAATTACTTTCTCATTATTCAAGGAACTGGGATTCTGATCACTTTAGGGCCACATGAGTACTGTTTTCTAGTGTTTATTTTCATGTTATCCAGCTTGTTTGGACCTGATTGACACTGTGTATGTGAGATGTACCTGGTGATGATCTGAGAGATAGCATGATGACATGTTAATGCATCCATGACCCCACAATATTGCTTTTTTTGGTGGAGAGGATATTTAAGATCTACTCTTTTAGCAACTTTTCAGCATAAATACAGTGTTCTTAAGTATTGTCACCATTCTTTACATTAACATAAATGTTTTAAAGGTTGCAATGAGAGAAAATGACAAAAATGTGGGAGGGAGGGATACTTGGGCAATAGGCTAGTGATGAAAATTAGGTCTCTCAATAAACTTTTTTTTTAAGTCCTTAAAGAAGAGTTGGGTTTGGAGTGAAAAATAAAAGTTCTGTGTCTATAAGAAGGAAGATCCTAGCTCACTCTTTCTGTTATTATTGGTTTTTAAAATAAGGGTTTTCCAGAGAAACAGAAACAATAGGAGAGAAATGGATAGTTAGTAAGAAGTTGCCTCACACAATTATGCAGGCTAAGAAGTACCAAGGTGTCCAGTTGAGAGCTGAGGTGTAATTGCCAGTCTCAAGGCCTGAAAAGACCAATGTCCCAGGTGATTCAGGCAGGGGGAATTTCCTCTTATTCAGCCTGTTTGTTGTAGTCAAGCCTTCAACTGATTGTATAAGGCCCAACCATAGTAGGGAGGGTAATCAGTCTACCAATTAAAATCTCATTTGGGCTGAAACCGGTTTGGCTCAGTGGTAGAGCCTTGTGGACTGAAAGGTCCCGGGTTCGATTCCGGGCAAGGGCATGTACCTTGGTTGCGGGCACATCCCCGGCGGCTGGTCGATGTTTCTCTCTCATTGACGTTTCTAGCTCTCTATCTCTCTCCCTTCCTCTCTATGAAATATCAATAAAATATTTTTTTTTTAATCTCATTTAGAAACACCCTCACAGACACACCCAGAATAATGTTTGGCCAAATATATGGGCACCTCACAGCCCAGTCAAGTTGCCACATAAAATTAACCATCACAGCAATCTTGCTATTTTCATAAATATTGTCCATTCTATTTGCAGAGTAGACAATCCAGGTCCTCATCATATCCCACCTAAATTAATGGAACAACCTCAAAACAAAACTCAGGCTATACAATTTTTCCTTCCTTGATTTATTCCCTAAACTACCATCAAAATTATAATATTTTTTAAAATACATTTTATTGATTTTTTACAGAGAGGAAGAGAGAGGGATAGAAAGTTAGAAACATCAATGAGAATCACCGATCAGCTGCCTCTTGCACACCCCCTACTGGGGATGTCCCTGCAACCAAGGTACATGCCCTTCACCGGAATCGAACCCGGGAATCGAACCCGAGACCTTTCAGTCCGCAGACCGACGCTCTATCCACTGAGCCAAACCGGTTTCGGCAAAATTATAATATTTTTAATATATATATATATATATATATATATATATATAATTGATTTTTTACAGAGAGGAAGAGAGAGGGATAGAGAGTTAGAAACATCGATGAGAGAGAATCATCGATCAACTGCCTCTTGCACACCCCCCACTGGGGATGTGCCCGCAACCAAGGTACATGCCTTTGACCGGAATCAAACCTGGGACCTTTCAGTCTGCAGGCTGACACTCTATCTACTGAGCCAAACCGGTTTCAGCAAAATTATAATACTTTTTAGTAGCAGAGATGGATGGTGTTTTCCACCCTATCCCTTTGCCAGAGCATGCGGCACCCTCCATGGGCTCTTTGAGGCTGCAGGACTCAGTACTGTCTCAATAGTGTGGGCATGAAGCTGTCTCATCATCTTCCAGTCTACTTCTTCACATGGGAATACCTCCTTATGCTGCCAACTAAAGGGGTTTGTTCACCCATGTGCATCAAAATCCAACCAAACATAAACAGGAGTTTACAGCAAAGAAAGTAGAAGTTAATAGTTGAGGAAATGACGCCAAGCCCAGAATCACAGCTGAGCTAGTGCTCAAAAAGACCTGGCTCCTCGATGGCTTCCCAGGGATGGATTATACAGGAGGGAAAAATCATTACTCCTGGTGGCTAAAGGAGCTGGGGTCATGGGCCAGGGTAGGGAGTTGTTCATCATTGTATCAAGTTCTGATGTCAGCCATGGCATCATGATGGGCCTGGGGCTGAAACACAACTAAAGTCAAGATGTTATCTTTAGCTTGATGGAAATTGTTTCTGTGGTCAACAGACCCAAGGCTTTGTCTTTAAAAAGGTTTGATATTGAGCAGGATTAAGGAAGGGAATGGAGGCACAGAAAGGAGAAGGGGTCCAGTTACAGAAATGGAGTTTCTGTGCGGTTCACTTATCCTTCTGATGGTAGATCACTGTAATACAATATAGGTTGAACCACATGAAATTGCCATTTTTGTAGGTCAAAAGATGGTAAAGTGGCAGAATGCAATGCAGTTGGATCCAATAATATAGAAGTATATTGAACCTTCTTAGGAGCAGAGCCCTGGTCTCGTTCATCTCCGTGCACCCAGTGGCAGGCACAGTTTTTGGTACATCACAGGCTCTAAAAAATGTTCACTGAATCAATGAATCACTACACACTCAAGATGTAAAAACTTTGGAGTACATTGTGAAGTTTTATGATCTTAGATTTGGATCTGACTTTATACACATCACTTCAACTTTTTATTAGAATGATGTTCAAAGATTCAAGTCAGAAAGGCAGTTATTCTCAGAGTAAAAAGTATTTTTTGGTTTATCTTAGACACTTAAAAATTTCTGAATAAAAGAAAACAAATAGAGGCTATCTTAAATTTAACTTGAGCTAAGTTTTATTCCAATCACTTGAAAACTAGTCCACTGCTTGTGGCCAAAAACTCCCCTTTGAAAGCAGCCCTTGGGGTTTATTGGGATTTTTGGGTGAATTTTTTTTTTCTGGCTTTAGAAAAATGCTAAAAATACAACTTATTGAACTCATGGGAAAAGTGAGCCATTGTGATCAGACAGAGCCTGCTCAATCCAAGAATGCACTGGAAACATTTTTTTTTTTTTACATTGACAGGAAGTAGAAAGTTCTTCAGCAGAGGATCTCCCGGGGCTAATTATGATCTTCTTGTAGAATGGAAGGGCTAGCAGGGACTTCGGGAGATGAGTTTATCTTTTGTCTGTCTTCCAGTAGTACAGTCTTTTAACCAGCCCCGATGGGTAAGAATGTATCCCATTTTTGAAAGGTCTATAAAAAAATTAGACATTTTAAATCCGCATGCCTCTTACTTACTTAAATAAGTAGCATATTCTCCACAGCGTTTGCCAAGTACTATGATTAAACTAACACGGGGAGTGCATGAGGCATAATAAATGGTCAATAATTATTGGCTATAATTAACTTTGAATAATTTAGATGGCCATTTTAAAAAAAATAAGCATCTTTCTGATACTGAGAAAGTTAGCTTCTCTCAATTACAAGAAGCAAAGTGTATCTACTTGTTTAGGCAATGATTGGAACCAGATGGTACACATGAAACACTGGAAGACGTCTGGACTGTAGCCCCCCTCATAGATGTGGGTTTAAAGTCTAGCTCCCCTGCAGGACTGTTGTGGAGATTATATGTTTTGTTCATAAAGTGTTTTGTACACAGCATGCCCACTACGTGCCCTTCCGAAATACCGTGTTTCCCCGAAAATAAGACATCCTCCGAAAATAAGACCTGCTTCATGGAAACATAATACATCCCCTGAAAATAAGACCTAGCTCATCTTTGGGAGCAAAAATTAATATAAGACACTGTCTTATTTTCGGGGAAACAGGGTAGTCCCTACAGCCAGCACTAGCCCTCAGCTTCAGCGTGAACTCGTGAACTCGTGCTGGCAGAAGGGGGGAATGGTGAATGTCCTGTCCCATTAATCTGGGAGGTGACAGGCTTGACCAAGGGGAAGGTCTCATTTTCTTACACTGTTCTTGCAAAAGCCCATGTTCACAAATGGAAGATTGTTCCAGGGGACTGATCCACCCTCTGCATCATCTGGGGAACCTTCTGAAAGTATAGATTCTTTTTACTTACTGTTTTTCCATCACCATTTATCCCCTCTATGCCCAAGTTAGACCCAGAAAATCAGCATCTCTGTGGGTGGGGAAAGAAAGAAGGGATCTTGCATTTAATTGTTTAAAAAAAAAAAAAAAAAACCACCCTCAAATCACCCTAGGTGATTCCTATGATAAGTCCGTGAGATGACCTCTCCATCTCCTCCAAGATTTAGATTCTGTGATTCCAATCACCTCTGAGTGAGTCAGAGGTCATAATTATTATGCAAAATGAAGTAGTTTGTGGTTTCCTGTCTTTAGATTATAGTAGAGGGAAGTAGCACATGATAGGTATTATCTGATGAATTAGTGGGAGATTTGCTCTAACAGAATAGTGAAAAAATGCAAATTAAACTCTTCAGCTTTAATCCTAATGTTAGATCCCTAATATTCTTTTTTTTAAATTTATTTATTTATTTAATATATTTTATTGATATTTTACAGAGAGGAAGGGAGAGAGATAGAGAGCTAGAAACGTCAATGAGAGAGAAACATCAACCAGCTGCCTCTTGCACACCCCCTACTGGGGATGTGCCCGCAACTGATGTGCATGGCCTTGACCGGAATCGAACCTGGGACCTTTCAGTCCGCAGACCGACGCTCTACCGCTGAGCCAAACCGGTCTCGGCTAGATCCCTAATATTCTGATGAAAATAAGTAAACAGGGATGACTAGATTTTAACATGACTAGATTTTAACTGTGTCAAAAAACAAACAAACAACCAAAAAAACTGTGACAAACAAGGAAAAACATCCAGGGAACAGAGCAAACCACAGTCCAGGGAGCAATGGAAGCAATGGAGAATTAAGGTCAAGATAATAAAAGTTCAAGGTATAAGATAATAGCTATTGTCTTGAGACTGAATCAATAAAGAAAATAAGCCTTCATAAATTCAATTTCAAAAAAAAAAGGACTAGAGTGATATTTTAAATGGAATTATGGGGTGTGATTGCTGTCTGAAGCCCATTTGGTTCAGGGAAATGCCGCTCAATTAGCATTTACACACATATCTGATTCAATCACGAGGAGAACTCTGCACTCTGGGAAGGAAGCAAGAGGGTTGCTTTTCAGGCCATAATTGACACCCACAGAACTAAGACATGGGCAACTGATAAGGCTGCCCCTCAGAAATGTGCCTCTGCAGTGCCCACATATGCAGAGTCAGCTCCTTTGTGCCTCGGGTGCTGCTGGCCATACCATGCATTACCCATGGGAGTTCCCGAGTCCCCTGAACACCTAAAGTCCTGGCAAAACAGTAGCACCACACCAAATGTTCCACCAGCTGTGTAGTTTATTTTTTTTAAAATCTCACTAATTTATATAACCTAGGTTTCCAGCTACAGGGTAAAGTGCCCATGCAGGGCTATTTGGAGCCCTTAATCAGTAGAGCGCCTGATTCTGGCTGTTAAGCTCTGCACCATCTCAAAGCTAGAAAATGCAGTCCTGTCACGTGCCAATCCACATCTGGTTGCCCTGTATCAGGACTGAGAAAGTTGAGGTCTGGTGGCCAAGGCTTCTCTACAGGAAGAACTTCTCAAGGGCTCCATGTCCTGTCCTGTTTTCGACTCTCCAGAACCCATTAACCTCTTCACCTCTTGCATAGATGACACAGACAAGGAAATGATTAGGTTCTATTACTATTTATAGTTTTCTGATTCATTCTCGGTCTCAGAGATCTGTGGGTGTTTACTACTGCTTGGTAGCTTTCTTTCATAACAGAACGCCCAGTAAATCTCTTCTCAGACCAGAGCCAGGTACAGGTGCACCTCCAGCTCTGTTCTGCCTTAGTGCACCCGACTGCCTTCAAAGAAGGTGAGGGCCCTGGGAAGAGAAATTTCTCCCTGGGACCTACCCACCAACTGAAAAGGACTCTCGGTTACAAGTGTATAGTATTTTCAGTTTCAGCTTCTAGCTTCAGGACTGTGTTTAAAGAGGCCCACTTCACGGAAGCACTGAAGTCTAGTTGTAGAATGATTTTGGGGGGAAACAAAGCTGTTTGCTTTTACTGAGTGTCATGTCCATGGCGACAAGGGGAGGGAAACCTGGCTTCCTGGGAGCTCTGTCTTGGAAACAGGGGCTGAGTTTGAAGTCATCCCAGATCGCTTGAGTCAGCACTTCCGGCCCGGTTTCCTCTTGGAGAAAATGAAGAGTTTGTCTTGCAAGCTCACCTCACTTTCTCTTTCTTTTTCACACTTATACTGCACCCCCATGTCCCACTGCACTTCCCCTACCTGTTTTTCATTCCAGGTTCCTTTTCTCTTCTCCCTCTTCCTTTAAGAACTTCTCAGATGGGGTGTGGATGGGGGTAGCCGATTAAACAGGCTCCTCATCTGATGTAAGTCAGGTGGGAAACAGGTAGAGCTGGGGGCATTTGGTTGTAAAATCTGACTTACCTTGTGATGTGACTTTTAAGGAGAGAATTCACCAAGCCTTAAGGTAGAGCTAAGTCCCAGGTGGACAAAGGATTTCCACAGCCAACAGCCATTTAGGAAGCAGAGGCTCTGGGGACACCTGTACCTGGTTTCACTTGGGGTCCTCTCTGCCACACCTGGTCTTGGCAGGGCTCTCCTTTTACACCCTCTGAGCTCAGATTAGTTGACTATATGGATGGCATTTAAAGGAAATGTCTTTTTTTAAAAAAAAAACTATTTAAAATAGTTCATAGAGAGGATAAAGATCACAACAGAGACAGAGCTTTCTCCTGGGATGTAGCATGGCCCCGAGTACTCACTTGCTCTGTGAAGCTGGGCTGGGTGTCAGGCTCATGGGAAGCCCCCTTCTGTCGGCAGCTCATTGGCTTTCCTCCAGGGGCCACTTTTGCAAGAACAGCTCTGTTAGTGTGCCCACCCCTTGCTCTCCTCTGTTGGTCTCAGCAGGAGTCGTTTCAATGATGCAAACAACACATCTTTTTTTTTTTTAAGGTCTGTTTATTTATTTTTTATTTAATAAATTTTTATTGTTCAGATTATTACAATTGTCCCTTTCCACCCCCCCCCCATAGCTCCCCTCCACCAGTGCCCTTACCCACCTGTGCCCTTACCCACCCCCCTGTGCTCATCCATAGGTGTATGCTTTTTGTCCAGTCTCTTCCTGCACCCCCCTTCCCCCCCTCCGCCTAGAATTGTCACTCCACTCCCTTTCTATGCCCCTGATTCTATTATATTCACCAGTTAATACTGTTCATCAGATTTTTTTATTCCCTTGGTCTTTTTGAGAGTTATTTGTTGTTCATAATTTTTATCTTTATCTTTTTCTCCTTCTTCCTCTTCTTAAATAATACCTTTCAGCATTTCATATAATTCTGGTTTGGTGGTGATGAACGCCTTTAGCTTTTTCTTATCTGTGAAGCTCTTTATCTGTCCTTCAATTCTGAATGATAGCTTTGCTGGGTAGAGTAATCTTGGTTGTAGTTTCTTACTATTCATCACTTCGAATATTTCTTGCCACTCCTTTCTGGCCTGCATAGTTTCTGTTGAGAAATCAGCTGACAATATTATGGGTATTCTCTTGTAGGTAACTGTTTTTCTCTTGCTGTTTTTAATATTCTCTCTTTGTTTTTTGCTCTTGGCATTTTAATTATGATGTGTCTTGGTGTGGTCCTCTTGGGATTCCTTTTGTTTGGGGTTCTGTGTGCTTCCTGGACTTGTAAGTTTATTTCTTTCACCAGGTGAGGGAAGCTTTCTGTCACTATTTCTTCAGATAGGTTTTCAGTATCTTGCTCTCTCTCTTCTTCTGGGACCCCCATAATTCTGATGTTGGTACGCCTGAAGTTGTCCCAGAGGCTTCTTACACTATCTTCAACTTTTTGGATCCTTTTTCTTTTTGCTTTTCTGGAGGAGTGTTTTTTGCTTCTTTGTATTTCAAATCTTTGACTTAATTCTTGTGATCCTCTAGTCTGCTTTTAGATCTCTGCATATTTTTTATTTCAGTCAGTATATGCTTAATTTTTAGTTGATCCTTTTTCATATCCTCAAGGGTCTCATTAAATTTATTGGCCATTTCTAGGAAATTTTTGAAAAACCTTATAACTGAGGTTTTGAACTCTATATCCAGTCTTTTGCTTTCCTCCATTTCCTTCTTTGTGGCCTGCCTCTTTGTCTCTGCATTTTAGCTGCTTCCATGAGTTGATGGAGTGGCTTTGTGTGCTAGGTGTCCTAGCAGGGCCCAGTGGCTCAGCCTCCCCAGTTACCTGAGGTGGACACTCTTGGTGCACCCCTTTGTAGGCTGTGTGTGCAGTCTTGTAGTTAAGCCTTGATTGTTGTTGGTATCACTGTGGGGGAGTTGACCTCTTGGCCAATTGGCTGTGAGGATCAGCAGTGTCTCCGCTGGGAGAGCTTCTGTGCTCAGCTTGGATGGGGCGGAGTCTCAGAGTAGATCAGACAGCTTTGGTTTCCCGTCAGCCCCTCCCTAAGAGGCCCCTGTGTCTCACTGTCCCTTGGCAATGGCTGCATCCACCTCTGAGAAAAGGCTGCTCTCGAGTTTCGCCTGCTGCCAGACAATCCAGTTTCTCCCTGAATGAATCTGGTACCCAAAGTCTCACCTGGAGCTGGATTTTGTTTTCAGTCAGGAGGTTTTGTTTCCCACCCGGACGAGAAAGTTAGCCACACGCTTACTGCCTGCCCCCTTCGTAGGCCACGAGTAAGCCAGCCGCGTATTCAGCCACCCGCCCCACTCAGCCAGCTTTCTGGTGGTTCTGGACGATGTCCCTCTGTCTTCCAGTTGCAGTTTTGAAATTGTTGTGCGAGGCAGCAGTATAGGTGTTATCTATGCAATCCATCTTGGTTTCTCACTATATCTGTGCTTTATACATAAAAAGAGTAGGATGGTTTCCTCCATTTGGAAACAATGTACCCTCATTGAGAAAGCACGTCTTACTCAAATACCCCCAAATGTTCATGCCATTTTGATGCCACTCAGCCCAAGGGGAAAATATGATGGGGGGAATTTGTGGGAGAGAGAAACATGATCACATTGGGCACACTGATAGGAACCCTCCCAGGACCCAAGGAGGGAGCAATTCAAGTGAAGAGTCCCAAGCTTAGTCTCCTTTTTCTTCCCGGTCAGTACATCCCTGCTGACATGATGCGACCTTTGTGGCTGACAGGTAAGACAGTCTCAGGGAAGTCAGAGCACACTGTCCGTTCAGAAAATAAGGCACATGGCCTAATACCATTCTTATCCCTCAGACTTGGCTGCCTGCTCACTCCAGGTCTGGAAGAGCAGAGACCCCGACTAACACAAAGTCCCAGGAAGACTGTGGGAAACCTGCAGGTAAACTAGTTTCTCCTCCTCTTATTTCAAAATAGAGTGACAGCACAAGAATAGTGACAATTGTTTTCATAATACAGCAGTGTATTCGTTAAAAAAAATGAAGTTTTATTGTAAAGTGCTCATTAGTCTTGCAATGGTGACTGAAAACATTTAAAATGATTAAAATGTCTATATACACTCATTAATATATTACTCCTGTTACTGGTTTTGAAAAACAACTTTAAATTCATTTTTGAATGGTTTACATCTTGACAAGTGATAAGAAAGCATTCTACCTGTAATCAGCGCTTGTAAATGTTGGACACGATACTACAGATGGAATTTACTGATTTTCACATTTCTTCATGCTTTGAAGGGAAAGTGAATTTGAAGATGGCTCTGTGATTATAAAACATCATGTTTTGAGACTCTGAGGGTTCTCATAGAGCTGGTCAGTTCATCTCAGGGGCTGTGAATGCTGCTTGACGAAGCCGTTTGAATTGTGAAACCTGGGAACATTGACGTGAAGGGCTACTCAACATGTTTTTACAGACTTAAAATAGAAAGACAGGTTTTACTTTTTTCCCATGTAGGAGAGAATGGAACAGTTTAAAATTGAGACAGTTAAAAAGAATTCCAAGATAAAAGAAAGTGAGACCTGAAATTTCTAAGTGCTTCTGGGTCTTTTAGTCACAGTCTCCAGTCATTTCTCATAAGGTGCTTTCATCTTGGGTACCTGGTGCCCCTGTTCATATAGGAAGCAATCTTGTTTACCAGGGTTTAGCAGACAACATGGGTAACAGTAACCAAGTAACACTGAGTACAGAGAGCGCTCATCACAGACAGTGCCTGCACGTGTTCTCCACGGGGACGTGTCGTCCTTCAGCTCACTTGGCTTCCCCGAGCCAGTTTCCTCTCCTCACAGAGATTGTTATATATAGATCGACTGAGATAATCTGTTACAACCGCTTCAAACTTGTCCTGAAAGTTCAAAGAATTGCTACCAGTATTGTTGGTGTGAGTTGGAGTATCATGAAAAACACAGAACTTCTTCCCCAAGCTTTTTGGATTACTGTGCAGAGGTCTGCTCCTTCTCAGCTCTTACATACAGACAAGGATTCTCAGCTTTTGCTTTGTCTATACTGTACATAATTGTCCATTAATTGCATTGAGACTCTACTATATTGAAATTCCTGTTTAGTTGTCTGTATCCTATAAGCTAGAAAGGCAGCTTGTCGGTCTCTTTCATCATTCTGCTCCATGTCTAGCGTGTGTCACTTAGCACACAGTAGGTTCTTAATTATGTACTAAATGAACACAAGAATAGATGGTGATAGTGTCCTGATAGAGTTATATACTTAGATTTCTTTAGGTAAAATTTTTTTCCCATGTGGTTTTAAAACCTGCCTCAATTGTGACCTGAGGCCCCCATGACTCATTCAGTCTCCCAACCAAAAACACCAGGAGTGTTACTTACAGTAAAAGGTGATGTTCACAAAGAAAAGTTGTCTACCTACAGTAATAAACAGAAACCACCTACCATCTAATTTCATGTTGGCCCATCAACCACCAAAGAGCAGGACTTTTCCATTCCCACCTAAGAAGGCTGCTGTTTAGTGTCTGGAAGGTATTTGGATTGGAGCAGACAGTGATCTACCACCTACTCATGAAGGCTTTCTGAGGCTACAGTGTGGACAACGTGCTGTTCATTGTGGGCAGCAAGAGCAATGGAAGTCCCTGTCCCTGCTCCAGAGAACTTGCTCCCATGTCAAGGAGCCAAGTCCATACTGGAGAAAGGAAGACTGACTCAAAGTATCTGAGGGACAGCAGGCGTACAGTTATGGCTCTTGACTGATGACTTCTGAGGGCCCCTCGTGGAGGAAAGAATAACTCTGTGCTATTTTTTATTTTAGTCTTAAAATTAAGAATTGCTTAATTCTTAATTTTATTTGTCTGGAAGGAACATAAAAGGGTTGGAGTGATTCAGAAGAAAGCCTAGTAAATTTCTTTGTACAGATTTTTGCTTCTTTTTGTGTTTTTTAAAATATATATATTTATTATTGTTATTATTATTTATTTTATTTTATTTTTAGAGAGAGAGAGAAAGGAAGGGAGAGGGATAGAAAAATCGAAACATCAATGAGAGGAAAACATCACCAATTGATCAGCTGCCTCCTGCATGCCCTCTGCTGGGGATCAAGACCACACCTGGACATGTGCCCTTACCGGGAATCGAGCTGGTAACCTCTTGGTTCATGGGTCGAGGCTCAACTACTGAGTCACACCAGCCAGGCAGATTTTTGCTTCTTAGGTAGGCATCGTCCTGTAGCTGAAAGAACCTTTCCTATCTCTTCTTATGATGTAACAGTTCATAAGCATCATGCTGGTTTCAGGAAGCCAAAGGAAGACTTCATTCTGGTCAGAACTTGAGGGAGTAATGGAACCAGGTGCTCTCACTCTCTGTAGTCCTTTCTTTCCCGTGGTGTTCTCTCTGCCCTGTCCGAGCAGGACAGGGTGAGGCAGGTGGGAGCAGAGAGTCCATGGCCAGGCAGGAACAGGTTGACAAAGTGAGGGGGCCTCAGAGGGGCACCACTGAAGGTGAAAGACCTGAAACAGTAGACTCTGGGAGCAGTGAGACCATGATAAGAGCAGCATGGATAGGTGGAGATAGCATGATGAATGGTTCAAATTCAAGGCTAGGTCATACACAGGTGTTGTACTAGAACTTTCCTGTAGCAAGTGGGTTGAAGCTAGGCTTGATTGAGCAGTTTCCTTGAGGTGGTCGCCTTCTCATAAAGGAAATGTTTAGGTGAAGCAGTGGCTGGGCTTCCTGCCTGGCCTGGCCCGCCCTGTGGGGATTTGCATCACCTCTACATTGGTTCGATGTGCTTTCTTCCTCACTTGTGACGTCGTGGTTGCAAGGTGGATAGTGCAGCTCTGGACATCACACCCATGTTAATTGAAGATTGTGAGAAGAACAGGGAGAAAAGGATAGCATCAACATATTTTCTCTAAGGTCTTGTTGCCAGAATGGAGTCAGGCAATTCCTGGGATTCTACCAGGAAGGCTGGGAAACCAACTCTCTGGTTTTTGCATCCTCTGGAACAGACAGTGAGTGATTGAGTGTGGGTGTGGGGGAACCAGTGTGCAACATCTGTCACCATCTAGAAAACACTCCGCACCTTGTGTCCTCTCCCTGCCCCCACCCTAATATAATGGATTTTTTAAAATAAGAGAATATTCAAGGATGTTTCTAGTGGAAATGTTCATCAAACTCATTCAAGTCCTCATCTTTCACCCCCTCAATCTGATCAAATGCCACAAAACCTGTTCTCTTGTTTTATCACCTTCCTGTTTTATAGCAGAGATGTTTCCTCTCAGCTTACCTCTGATTTCAGCCACAGGCTTGGGGAAGGTTCTATGCATGTCACTAATCTTCCAGGTCAGACACCCACCTTACTCTCTCTGTTCCCACCCTCAGGGTCTTCAGCAAACCCCAAGAAGCTCACTAGCCAGGTGAGCAGCCCAGAGTGTAGCAGGGTTTGCTTTCCTGAGATGACCCTCCTCCAGGGATGGGCAGGAATCAGCAGACATCCAGCCTTCTGCACTTGAACATGCAGTTGAAGAGGCTCTCTAATGCTTCTTCATAGGGTCCCAGCTAGTCACCCACAGTGGACACCAGCCCTATAAATTCCTCTGCCCTGGTTTTTCTTCCTCTGCCCAACTCTCTTTCCTCCCTTATTCCTGAGTGGTCACCACATGCATACATAATGAGACCGGCACCCATGTCCCTCATCTCAGGTGCTACTTGGGGGGAACCCAAACTAAGGCCATCTCTCCATGGGAACTGCTTGACCATTCTTACCTGTGGCCTCTCCAAGGGACCTTTTCTGTACATATTCCCCTTTAAAGGGAAGGTGAGTTCTCTACTGAAACTAAACATCCAAGTGTGTGAACTGTAGTGCATTGTACAGATGGGAACATGTCTCTGTTGGTAGAAACAAATATGTCAAAGGTTCTTCTGTGAGTCCATTAATGAACCAGGAGATTGAGTGATTGTTGTAAGTGTGTATCCAGCAGAATCAGCAATGGTATAGAAGCATTTACTAAGTAGTCAGTGTGCCCAGTACTTGGTCCTTGAGCTAAGGATCCACAATTGAGCAGGCAATTTCTGCTCTCAAATTGCTCATGGATTACAGGTGTGATTTGGGGAAACTCGGGTCAACACTTAATGTGTGGTATGTGCTGTATGAATCCACACCTCATGGTCACTGATGCAATAGGGAATGGCAACAAAAGACGTAGGGATTTGGATGACTCCAAGCTTTCTAGCCTGGGTGACTTGGTGGATGGAATGTCATTAACCAAGATAGAAAATGCAGGGCAATAGCAGATTTGAAGAGAAAGATGACCTGTTGAGTTTTAAATATCTTAAGTCAGTCAGGTGGGGATATCTAGTAGACAGAAATATGGGTCTAGAGCAGCAATTTTCAACTGATGTGCCACAAGAAGAACTTTTAAAGCGTGAATACCTGACCTCTTTTCCCTTAGATTGTCAAGAAAATTATAACAGCCAACACAATAGCCATCTTGTGTGAATGCCCTGTCTTAAATCATCAATATATAGTTCACATAATAGAGTTGCATCTTATTGGTCACACCACATGATAACGTTTAGTCTTACTGATTAATTGTTGGTCCCAGAAATCCTTATATAAAAGTATAGGCACCTGATTCTTTAAAAAAAATACTTTGGACCAAAAAGGGTATGTAATTACTGTTATTGTTTTGTTGTATTTTGTTAATCCTCACCAGAGGACATTTTTTCCCATTGGTTTTTAGAGAGTGGAAGGGAGGGAGAGAGACAGAGAGAAACATCGATGTGAGAGAGACACATCAATTAGTTGCCTCCTGCATATGTCCCAGTATAGGTTGGGGATCGAGCCTGTAATCAAGATATGTGCCATTGGCCAGAATCCAACCCAAAGACCCTTCAGTCCCTGGGCCGATGCTTTAACCACTGAGCTAAATCAGTTAAGGCTATCATTATTAATTTTTTGTAAATTAATTTTTTAAATTTTTTGTTAGATTGGCAAAAAATACATTTTTCAGTGTGCCAAAGAATTTTTATAATTAGTTTAAATGTGCCATAGCTGAAAAAGGTTGAATATAGCTGGTCTAGAGACAGGAAAGAATTCATCACTGGCACATAGATTTGGAAGTCATGGGTGCATAAAGTTAACCTACAGGAATTAATGATATCAACAGGAAGCCCAGTGGAGGAATAAGAAAGGGTTAAGAGCAGGAACCAGCAATGAGACTGAGGAAGTCAGACCAAGCTGTAGGAGAAGAATCAGAGGACATGTTTCTCCACCACGGAAGCCCAGAGAGGTTGCTTCAGATGAAGGTGTGATTGCAGCCCAATGCTACCCTAAGGACAGGTCAGGTAGGGTGCTAAGGGCAGAGCCTTCAGCATTCGTGACCTCAGAGGCGGCTGTTTCAGTAGAGGGGTGCACAAAGGACATCTGGTCCTTTATTTTACTCACCTCAACCTGTGTCTCCTCAGCAGCCATGAAAGTGGGACATCGACATTCCTCTATTTATAACATTTGCTTCTTCTGACTACCAGAGTCAGATTTCTTCCCTTTCCCCTATTCCTTCTCCTTCTTCCTCCCCAAACATACTGAGATCTCTCTTCCTCTTTGGGGGTTACTATTATCTCCTCCAGACAGAAGCTGCTGCTTTTTCTTGGCTTATTTGCTCTCACCTGAACAGAAGTGTTCTGAGCGGCCAGTTTCCAATTTGTATGAATGAACTTCTCAATAGTAGTTCCATTGGACCCTCAGTCTCCCAACAAGGCCACGTGGCACGCGTCAGGATATCTGGTTAAAAGCAAGTTGATTGAAAAGGCAAATTGGTAGAAACCAGAAATGGTTGCAAAACCCTGTTTGCAGACATTTGTTTTGCCTCCTTTCAGGCAGCGATGCTTGCTGTGCTGTATAGTGACCAGTCATACAGAGACGCTAGTCCCACATCTTGGGAGGTTTGGCTAAGGGCAGAAAAGTTACCAAAAATAAACTGAAAATTTTTTTACAAAATGGAAATGGGGGTGACATAAAATCAAAAGTCAATGTGATGTGAAGCACAATTCAGGTCTCAGCAAGCTGTTCAGCCCGAAGACAGGAGCCCTGAGAGGGATTGATGGGAAAACTGCTTTGCCTGGTGCGAGCTGGTGGCCTTAAGCTTCAGAGAACCATGTGGAAACTGGTTTGGGGATTTAGTGAGATGATTATAAATTGGTTCCAAACATATCGAACATAAGATTCTGGTCTCAAGACAGGTCTGGATGGAAAAGGCAGCCAGGATGTGTCAGTGAGGAAGGGAAAGCTAAAGAGAAACTGAGGCTGTGGACAGGTGAAGATTACTGATATAGAATATAGAGTGAGGTTAAAGGTCGGAAGAGAGTTCAGCTATCTGCCCAGTGCCTGTGCCCCATCTTCCTTGGTAACAAAATGCAACTTTTAGCTGAGCACATCACCTCCTCAAATAAAAGGCCATACTGCTCAGCTTGCCATATAGCTGTTGGCCACATGAATAGGTTCTGGCCAATTATTTGTTGTCAGGTATGCTGTGGGACTTCTAGATAGAGCAAGCCCTCTGTCTGCATTTCTTCTTCCTGCTTCGTGGAATGCAGAGGTGACGGCTGACTCCAGCAGCAGTCATGTTGGCCAGGAGGCGGCCTCAAAGAAGTCACGTGAAATGGGCCAAACAGAAAGAGGGCCAGAATTTCTGTTGACTTCATGAGACTGTATATACCAGCTCTGGATATTCCATAACTACTGTTTCCTTTAATTTTTTTTCAAAGTGTATATAGGGTCCTAAAATTGGGGAATTTTGAGAAATGGCCAAATTAATAAGTTAAATTATTAGATTTAAATAAAAATTTTGCATAATTCAACAATTATTGCCTACTACATGAAGGGCAATGTGCTGAAAAAGCAAAGTTCCTGACTTTATGGAGCTTATGGCTTAGTAGGAGAATCTGAAGTATTAGGTACAACAAAAAGATATAACTGCAGCATTAGAGAAAATTCATCTAAAGGTTCCAGCAAAGTCCCAGAAGAGGTATTTTTTGAGGTGATATGTGAATGTATCAATTCACCAAATTGACTGACTAGGAGAGAGTGGTTAAGGTAGAAGGTTTAATGCATGGAAAGGTATGAAGAACATGGCATCTTCCCAGAATGTGTTTTGTTTAAAGTGGAGAGGGAAAATAATCATGGAGAAATATACAATGTATGGAGTGATTTGACTACCAAAACTCTTCAGCCTGGAGCAGCAGCCCAATGATCCTCGGTTTCTTTAGTGGCAGTGCCCCCTAGTGGTAGGAGGGCTTCATCAGCTGGCTGGAAGAGGCAGGGCGGGTGTGAGTAGACAAAAGAGTGGCTGGAACAAGGCAGAGGCCACAGGTCAGATAAGAAATCTAATAGAAGTGTTTTGGCCGAGTGGTCAGGAGAGGCTGCCAGTGAGAAAGTTTGGGAAAGCTCTGATGGGCAGTGTGAGAACCACTTTTGCTGCCCATCTATGTTGATCAGTTCTTTTGGATTCCATGGGACAGAGGAGTATTGCTTTGTTTTGTTTTGTTTTGTTTTGTTTTGTTTTGTTTTGTTTTGAAGCCTGGTGGTAGTGGAGGGGTGGTAATAGGTGTTGTTATATTGAGCCCCTGCTCAGCCACTCCTGTCCCCTACATCGTCTTCTTATCTAAGAAGTGAAGCCCAGGAAATCGGAGGACAGGTCCACACAAGCTCACATTTGGCACAGGAGATGGCGAAGGAGCTCAGGGTCACTCGGAAGCCCCATGCAGGGCATTTGACCCTTAAAAAAATTTTTTTAATTGATTTCAGAGAGGAAGGGAGAGGGAGAGAGAAATAGAAACATCAGTGACAAGAGAGAATCATTGATCGGCTGCCTCCTGCATGCCCCACACTGGGATTGAACCCACAACCCTGGGCATGTGCCCTAACTTTCTGGTTCATAGATTAGCACTCAACTACTAAACCCTGCCAGCTGGCTCTTTGACCGTTTTTAACTACATTGGAGGCTAATGGCCTTGTTCTTGTTTATAATTCATGCCATATATTTCCAGTGAGATGAGGACGCCTAAGTGACTATCACATTCAGGGAGATGTTTAAAAATAAAAAGGGACATAAGTATAGAAACAGTGTTGAGGGAGGAGCAGAAAGAGCAGGGTCTTTGGCCCACAGTGATTTCAACAAATGAGCATTCCATTCAGTTGTCAGTTTCCTTGGAGCTGTGGAAACACTAGAAATACAGGGTATTCTATGGTTTGCATTGACTGCAAGGAGGAAATGCAACTGTCCTTCAGAGATTTATCATTTCTAGGATGGGACGAGGTGTTAGCTAATGATGTGGTGGTATCATTTTGCAATACATAAAGTTATCAATTCAGTATGTTGTATACCTTAAATTTACACAATGCTATATATCAATTATATCTCAATAAATCTGGGAAATTTTTAATGATTTAAAAGAGTGATCACATCGTTTACATAGTTCCTGGCCTACCATTCCAAGAGGAATTTATTCTAGTGATTCTAGACCCATAAGCAAACACTGAATTGAAAGGCATCCAAATGCATTATTGATTCTCTTCCCTGCGAGTTTGCAGACCTGTTCCAATACCTGTTAGGCACTAGATACAATGCATATTCAGTGGAATTGATCAGTGGTTCCTCACCTTCAGTAGGACCTCTAGTGGGCCATGGAGTTATTGCAAAGTTGTCTGAGAATCTGCATTCTAGAAGCATAATTTTAGGAGAGGAAAAAATTGTTTTGTGCAAATACACCATTTTTAAAAAATATGATGACAAAAACTAGTGAAATACTAATACATGTACCATAACTACTGACTTCACACTAGCTTTAGGTTATTATAAATTTTCCTAATTAAATTGTAACCATATACTTACTAACATTTGATATTGCAAGTAGGTAATTTTTGAGTGGGACTAGCAAAACCCTTCCCCAGAAGCATTCTTGTATTTGAGAAGGGGTACACTGTCTAGCTGGTGTGACTGCTCTGAGCAGAGAAGATTACCTCCCACCCCAGTCACTACTCTCAATACCTGGGTTTCACATTGTGAGATGAGTCTGAGGCCCCTGCGTGCTCAGATACTCTTTGTTCAGTAGTCAGCTCTGTGGTTTCAGGAGGCGCCAAAGAACTTCAGGGCTTTCCACCCAGAGCACTTTGTTCAGGACGCTTTAAGCAACCTGTTGTAGTTTCAGAAGTGACATACTTGAAGTTCTGGAGTTGGCACAAACTACTGATCCTGCTCAAACGGATGGCAGAAAGAGAGGCCACCATAGGGCTGGTGGCCCAAAAACCGAAGCTGTGGTTGTCTCCACAGACAGCTGCTCTGCAGCAAGCTTGCAGTCGCTCCCCATCCCTTTCATGTGGGCAAAGAAAGAACTTATCAGACACAAAGTCTCTCTTCTCTTGTAACATTTGGGGTGAGAGGAGAGGAAGTGGGGCAGTAAATCGTGGCAGAACTTACAACAGTGAAAATCACGTTTTTGTTGAGCTCTCTCTCTCTCCTTATGGGCAACTCCATGCTGATCCAGAGACCACACCCATGCCTGTGTGCTAGCTGATGCCCAGACTGCACTGCTTTCTGTGCTCTGCATCACGTGGCTCAGCTCCACCGTTTGAGGACAGGAGGATGGCCTCAGGATCCCAAAGCTAAAGTGGGACTAGCAAAACCTGTGAGAAGCAGTTACACATGGTATTCCAGCCACTGCAGTGGTTCCATTAAACAGGCCGCAAACACCTTCCCCAGAACTGACTTGCACATTTGCTAAGGAAAGTACAAAGGCCACAATTGTTTTCAGTTATATCCCTAAGGGTATATGTAAGAACTCATATATTTGAGTATCTAGCCATAATTATCTCTCCCACTGTCTATCATGGTTCCTCAGTTGTACCATTGGAAATTTATTTCTGTGAGTTAACAGTATTTTTGTGTTCCAGAGAATGCAAGCATTCTGCTGGGTGTACTTGGTAGAACAAGAAAGAGGAAGGGTTTGGGGAAAGGCCAACCATGTGGTGCCTCTCCATGGTGCCAGGTGTGTGACCCTGTTCTTCTTCCTGGTCCATTACATTTTTGCATAGGAGCTGTTCTCTCTAAAGTATTGGGCTGGGTGTTGGGCTAATGGGGACCTGGCTGTTCTCAGCATTTTCAGATTCCAAGAATTTGATTTTCTCAAAGTTAGACGGTAAATTTTTTACCAATTCGGGATTTATGGTAGAAAACCTGGCCCTGTGTCCTGTGGGGATAACCATAATGTTGCAGCCAATGAGTAGGGATTCAACAAGTATTTGTTGAGTGACTATTATGTGCTAAGTCCTTCACTAGACATCAGATATGCAAAAATGAACACATAATCCTACAAACAGAAAGGAACATGTGGTCCAGACATGGACTAGAAATTCACAAAAGAAAATTTCACATTGTCAATAAACATCTAAATGTGTGTAAATCACTAGTAATGAAGAGAATGTAAGTTAAAATGAAAAATAATTTTTTTTGTGTGTGTGTTTGACAAAGGTTAAAAACAATGGCTGTACCCTGTGTTAGTGGGTGTAGATAACTTTCCTACACTATTGATGAAATACCACCTTTCTAGAAAAGTTTGGCAATGTGTAACAAAATCAAAATGCCCGCCTTTAACCTGGAAATTTCCATTTAGGAAATTTTTAAAAAGTAAATAATAGAATAGCGAAACCAAGATGGCGGCATAGGATAGACACCCAAATGCAGCGTACCATAACAATTTTGAATTTAGACCTGGAAAACAGGGGAAACATTGCCCTGAAGCACCGGACGGCTGGATGATAGGAGGCTCTACCATCTGGGAAGGAGAGAGAAGGACACGCTGAGCCTCAGAAACTATGAAGGTGCGGAGAACTGTACACACGAAAAGGTGGCCACAGAGTTCGCTACTGACTGGCTCCCAGCATGTGGAGAGGGCGGGCCGAGTTCACTGCTGGCTTGCTCACGGCAAGCGGAGAGAGCAGTTCCTTACTGACTAACTCCCAGCTCACTGAGAGGGTGGGCCAAGTTAGCTACTGGCTTACTCCAGGCACACAGAGAGGGTGGACAGCTAATGAGCGGCTGGCTTTCTTGTTTGGGAGGAAAACAGAATCACCCTATTGCTCTGATAGACGGCCCCAGTCAGGGAGAGGCCGGACTGACAGGCAGCGGGCAGAGATCTCTTTCGGAGGTGTATAAAGCCAGAGGCCATTACTGAGGGACTCAGGGAGGGGCTGTCTGGAAATCAAAGCCTGCATCACTCCAGACTCCGCCCAATCCAAGCTGAGCACAGAAACTCTCCAGGAGGCTGGCTTTCTCTTTCGCTGTGAAGAGGACTTTCTTACGGCGAGACTAACAGGGAACTAAAGCTTGTCTGCGCCACCCCGAGACTCCGCCCCATCCAAGTGGAATAAAGAAGCCCTCCTGGCTGAGACACTGCTGATCCTCACAGCCAATTGGCTTGGAGATCAACGCTTCCCAGTGATACCAACAACAAGCAAGGCTTAACAACAAGACTGCACACACAGCCCACAAAGGGCTACACCAAGACTGTCCACCGCAGGTAACTGGGAAGGCTGTGCTACTGGGCTCTACCAGAACACCTTGCATACAAAACTATTCCATCAAATCAGGGAAACAGCTAAAATGCAAAGAAGAGGCAGGACACAAAGGAAAGAGATGGAGGAAAAGAAAAGAATGGACATTAAGTTCAAAACTACAGTTATAAGGTTTTTCAAGAATTTCCTAAAAAAGGCTGATGAAATAAATGAGACCTATGAGGATATGAAAAGGGATCAACTAGAAATAAAAAGGGACAAACTAGAAATAAAGAAAACATTGTCTGAAATAAAAAATATTACATAGAGTCCTAAAAACAGTCTGGAAGATTGAAAGAATCAAGACAAAGATTTAGAACACAAAGAGCCAGAGGACACTCCTCCACAGAATCAAGAAGATAAGAGAATCTAGAAAGTTGAAGATAGTGTAAGAAACCTCTGGGACAATTTCAAGCAAACCAACATCAGAATTATGGGAGTCCCAGAAGAAGAGAGAGCAAGACACCGAAAGCATATTTGAAGAAATAGTGACAGAAAACTTCCCCCACCTGGTGAAAGAAATAGACTTACAAGTCCAGGAAGCACACAGAACCCCAAACAAAAGAAATCAAGAGGACCACACCAAGACACATCATAATTGAAATTCCAAGAGCAAAAGACAAAGAGAGAATATTAAAAGCAACAAGAGAAAAGCAGTTAGTTACCTATAAAGGAGAACCCATACGATTGTCAGCTGATTTCTCAACAGAAACCATGCAGGCCAGATGGACATGGCAAGAAATATTCAAGGTGATGAATAGCAAGAACCTACAGCCAAAAATACTCTACCCAGCAAAGCTATGACTCATAATCAAAGGCCAGATAAAGAGCTTCACAAATAAAAAAAAGTTAAAGGAGTTCATCACCACCAGACCAGAATTATATGAGTTGCTGAAGGGGGTCATTTAGAAAGAGGAAGAAGATAAAGAAAAAATTATGAATAACAAATACATAACTATCAACAAGTAAAACTAAAAACCAAGGGAATTAAAAAATCTGGTGAACAATATAAACTGGTGAATATAATAGAATCAGAGGTATGGAAGAGGAGTGGCCTGACGATTCTCTGGGAAAAGGGGAGTGGGAGGTACAGGAAGAGACTGAACAAAAACTGTGCACTTATGGATGAGGAAAATGGGGGGTGGGGATAGGGCAGAGGGTGGGGTGGGAACTTGGAGGAAGGGAACAATTGAGGGGGGAAAGAAGAGCACATTTGTAATAATTTGAACAATAAAGATTTATTTTTTTAAAAAAGTAAATAATAGAAAGGGGACTCAAAGCTGTGTGCTCAAAGATGTGTACACAAAGATTTTTATTGAAGTATTGTTTTTGTAAATGTAATTTACAGTATTGCTAAATAATTTATGGTGACGTTTTTCAGTGGGGTTCTGTGCAGTTGATGTGTACCTGCATTAGGATAGCAATCCTCAATATACTTGAATAGTCCAGTGACAATGAGAGAATGCTAATTCTGTTTCTAAAAAGGCTATATACTTATATGCATAGAAAGAAATTAAGGAAGATCTTCCAAGATGATAAACAGACTGATCTCTCATTTTTTATGCCTCCCCATAGTCCTTGAATTTTTTGACAGCGAGCTTTAAATACTTTTATTAACTGATAAAGGCATTAAGACATAAATATCAAGCACTCTGACCTCAAGGATATCAAATGTGTACACATGAGCATGTGTGTCCAAGCTCGCATGTGAGTTGCCCACCAATTCTACCATCTGCAGAATTGGCAGAACTCGGGAAGCTGGGAGCCCACCTTTCTTTTCAAAGCCCAAAGCTCAGTCCCAGGAGACAGGCAAGGGAGCCAGATGAGTCCTCCCTCCCTGTCCTCCAGCCTCTGAGGTCCTTTCTCAGCATTTTCCTGCTTAGATAAGTTAGACTCAGGTAATGTCATTTTCTGGAGCAGGAAAGGAACTAAAATGTATCAGAAGGTTCCTAACTCCAGGTACTTGGCTGTACATTCACATCTCCTCCACTGGCCCCAAATTGGAAAGGCCATAATTCAAATCTAGTTCTTTCATTCTAACAACTATGCTATTTCCATGGGTTCCTTAGTGTTTGCATCTGTGTGTTTGTGTGCTCACTAATATACAGATTCCTGCTTTAGCATGAAATAGTTTGTGCCTAAAAGTTTTCACTTAAATGGGTCTTCCTTAGAAGAGGCAAAAATAGTGGGTGCATTTTTCTCATGCCCTAGCCTTCTTCAATGGACTACAGACCTGCATACTCATCCATCTAATTATCCACCCATAAGCCTGTCCATCCATTATCCATCTATGCTTGCATGCATCCATTCACCCATATATCTATCCATTCATCTATGCATCCATATATTCATCATCTTTACATATATCCTTTTCATTCATCCATCCTTCTACCTAATATTTGTTAAGAGCAGCATAGGTTTTAGAGTTTAAGAGCATGGTCCATAGATCCAAACTGGCCCCCTTCAAATCATGGCTCTACTTACTAGCCATGAGATGATGGACAGGTTAATTAAACACTTAGTGCCTCCATTTCCTGTCAAATGGGGACAGTAACATTACTCATAATCTCGTTGTGAACATGAAACGAATTGTCCCATGTAAAGAACTGAGAGTTGTGCCTGGCATGTAATAGGTACATCTCCATCATGATATGGAGATGTACTTATTACATGTGCCAGGTATTACAATTTTTGTGTCATCTTTCTAAAAAATAATTACATTCCAAGGACAGGACTTAAGTGCTGCAGATTGTGCTGACCAGGAGTTTACAATTGTCTTGATAGTTCTCAAGGATTCCCCTCTCTGTGTTTGTCTTTAAAGTAGCAAAGGTTAACATGTTTCCGCTTTAACTGTCTCTGCCTCACTCATCAGATAATTTTTATCTTCATTCAGTACACCCTTATGTTTTCTCTGTGAAACTTGTGTCTCTCATGATACATATTTTTTAATTTATTTTTATTGGTTTCAGAGAAGAAGGGAGAGGGAGAGAGAGAGAGAGAGAGATAGAAACATCAGTGATGAGAGAGAATCTTTGATTGGCTGCCTCCTGCACACCCCACACTGGGGATCAAGCCCACAACCCAGTGTGTGCCCTGACCAGGAATTGAACCGTCACCTTATGGTTCATAGACTGATGCTCAACCACTGAGCCATGCAGGCTCTCAGGCTATGTTGAGATTCCCTTTGAAAGTACAGTAGGGATGCTCACTGAGCTGGTGACTATTTTCCAGAGGGAGATCAAGCCCTGTTACATATATTTATCTTTAAAAGGGATTTTGTAGGTCTGCCCTGACAGCCTTGGTGTTTCTCTGTGGGCTTTAGCTCGCTCTGTTCTTTGGTATAGCCTCTCCATGGGGTGTTTTTGGCAACAGAGCTCATCTGGCTCAATCCCCTTTCATTTCTGAGGCCAACCAGTGATTCATGCCAGCAGGGAGGACTTTCACAAACACACTGTCTCAGGTTGTGTCACTGGTGTCTGGGGGAGGGAGATAGATCAAGGAATGTTATCTCAAGGGGCATCCTACTTTCTAGTCAGTTCATCACTATTGCTCCTGTCAATAGCACCTGGGGTGAGAACAGGTATAGGCTTCTTGGACACCACCCCTGCTGGGAGGGGCAGGGGGGGCAGAGGAAGGAAGGCTGGAGGTTGAAGCTGCATGTGCATGAAGGAGCAATCGAATCCCGTTCCCTGCTGTGCAGTAGGGAGAAGGGCAGAGCATCACCTGCATTCTCTTACTGCCCAAAACCTTGCATCCGAATCTAAGGGCGAGGAAACAATCAGGCACATCCAAACCTAGATATTGTTTTATTAAATATATTTTAATTGATTTTTTTAGTGAGAGAGTAAGGAAGAGAGAGAGAAACATCAATGTGGCCATGCACTGACAGTCCAGAGCAGGTCTCAAACTCCTTGTCCGCGTTCACACTGAGCTCCGTAGGTAAAGGAGAAACAGTTTTCCTGGTCCTGAAGCTCTGGTTAGAAATTATCTCAGAAGTGGAAATGAATCTCATTTAAGTCCATGACTGAAGAAGCTGAGGAAACCTTTGAGCATTCATGCCATTGGCTTTTCGCCAGGTGGGGGTGACAAGGTTCAAATTGGTGTCTGCCTGTGTCTGCATTGTTTCAGTAGGTGGCAGCATGTCCTCTCCTTTCAAGGGTGTCTTCTGAAGAGCATGCCTGCAGTGAAAGGCTTCTGTTGGGAAATTAAGGGGTGTTAATCATGATTAAGGTCAATGGTAAATACTCCCTGTGACCACCACAAATACCTTGCTCATGGTCACAATTCAAGTCATTTAATTGGTTTTGACTCACTAACAATAACTTTAGAGCAAAAGTTTATGACATTTCTATTTGGAATTCTACCCAACTAAAGGTAGATGTGTGTTTTATCTGTCTGTCTATCTATCTATCTATCTATCTATCTATCTAATTTCTTTTGTAAGTTCAGTTTGGAAAACTGCTTGAATTAAGATGATAGGGAACAAATACACAGCAACACAGATATTTCTTTTCCAAATCGACCATCTCTCAACCTAATAGAAAGATGCTAACATGGTCAGAGCCAGTTTAAAAATATAATTGTAATGGTGTTATTTTTAACTAAGGTACCACAACCTAGAATCTTCCTTTATGGCAGCTGCTGGGATTTCCCTTAAGTCTACCTACTACCTGCCCCCTAACCTCCAATCATCCCTCCCATCAACTCTCTAGGAGTGCCTGCATCATTCATCTGATAGGGAGGATTTTTTAAGACATCTTTTCTCTCATTTATTTTCAACTTTTCATTAAAGATTAACATACATAGGGAAAATGGTATAAATCATAAACTCAATAAATACTACATTCTGGGTCAAGATATACAGCATCACTTTCTTTCTCTCCCATTGCCATCCACATCCCCCCCTATTCCCCCAGCATGAACACAATCTGCATTATAATACAGCTGCCCCTGAGCAACACCAGTTTAAACTGTGAGAATCCATTTAGACACAGATTTTGTTTAACAAATATGTACAGTACTGCCAATATATTTTCACTACCTTATGATTTTCTGAATAACATTTTATCTATTATAGGAATGCAGTACATAAGGGTAATATACAAAAACGTGTTAGTCAACTGTTTATGTTATCAGTAAGGCTTCCAGTAAACAGTAAGGTATTCATAGTGAAGTTTTAAGGAAATCCAAAGTTATATGTGAATTTTTGACTGAGCAGGGATCAGCACTCCTAATTCCCGTGTTTTTGAGGGTTGACTATACTGTTTATTAGTGTTTTCTGTTTGGGAATGTTATATAAATTGGATCATAAAGTGTGTATTCATTTGTGTCTAGCATCTTTTGATCCACATTATGTTTCTGTGGTGCAGCCATGTAGCTACTATTCATTTGTTTATTGCTGGACTTAGCTCTGTTTTATGATTATCCCACAATACATCTTACCTTTTTTCAACAAATAATTAATTTTACTTGGAGTATCTCCAAAATTATCTTTTTGTTTTAAAGGGTAAACACATTTCTGGGCACTATCGTTGTTGTTAGGGGCTCAGCAAGAATTAAATTATTGTGAAAGGGAATGAGTTGGGAAAAGTACAATGCATGTACTTAAAATTTCCTAGTACATATTATCTCTCTTGGTTATAAATGTCAGCATGGTCTTGATTCTCTCAGTGGTTCTCAGCCTGATTACACACTACAATCACCTGGAGAGCTCCACAAGCACCCTTCTCCAGGCCCTTAGACATTCTCATTTTGTGTTAAAGGGTAAAATATTTAACTGCAGGAGTGTTTGACTATATTCTGCACAGTGAGAAAACCTGAAATCATTTTAAAGGTCCACCATTTCTTCTTTTCATTCAGGTCAAGTTTCTAAGCTTTCTAAATCTCCATTTTCTGGCTAGTGAAAAGAAAATAAGATTCCACCTAGTCTCCTATATACCAACCCCAGGACTTCTGTGAGGATCAAATGAGATGAGGCCCAGGAAAGTGCTTCACAGACATTTGGTTGCAGTGTAAATGTTCCACCTGCCTATAAAGCAAGTCATGTTCCTGGGCTGCAGAAACTGCAAGGATACTAGTAGATAGGGAGAGGAAGCTGGGCATTGCTATGTGACATCATTACCTGGCACCCACAATGACTGTTTCTGGGCTGGCCATGGGGTCTCAGAGGCATCGGGTGCGATTTGGTGGGCTGTCATTCTGCGGTGGTGGCAGGGACTGTCTCCCACTTGGGAGAAACCGAGTGTTGCTTTGTCAGCCAGGTCTGTGCTGCCTTTTCTCTGTAAATGGCAAGTGTGCATCACGTCAGCTTCTGCATTGAGCATCTGCCCCCTAGTGGTCAGTGCACATCATAGCCACCAGTCGGACAATTGAAAGGACACTTAGCATATTAGCCTTTTACAGTTATAGATTGCTGTCTCAGCCCAGCCTGTGTGGCTCAGTGATTGAGCATCAACCTATGAACCAGGAGGTCACAGTTTGATTCTTGGTTAGGGCACATGCAGGAGGCAGCTAATCAATGATTCTCTCTCATGTTTCTATCTCTCTCCCTTTCTCTTCCTCTCTGATACCAATATAAATATTTTAAAAATAAATAATAAAACAAAGTTGCTCTCTCGTCTGCCCCATTCATGCTGCCCTCCTCTGCCTTTTGCCTGCCTCTGCTGATGAAGAAATTCCTATAGCACTTCATGTCTCATTCAGAAAGAACAAAGAAAGGAAAGCTAAAGAAAGTGAAATAAATAATTTGAAACATGCAAGGAAGCATTTTTGAAAAGAATATTTTATTATAAACAAAGAGAAAAAAGACATGTTTAGAAACTCATAATGAATGCTCTGATTTTTCTATTTTTGTAAGGGGGGGAAAGATTATCATTCTGAAGACTTTAAGCTGTAAAACTGGAAAGTATTAAGACGTTTTATCTACAAGTGAAAGAACTCTAGACAATAGAAATCCAGAATCTTTCTTTAGAAAAATATTTTTTGCTAAAATTTTAATAACATGTGGGATAATGTTTCCTTTAAAAATATATATATATATATATATATATATATATATATATATATATATTATTGATTTTTTTTTAACAGAGAGGAAGGGAGAGGGATAGAAAGATAGAAACATCAATAAGAGAGAAACATCAATCAGCTGTCTCCTGCATACCCCCCACTGGAGATGTGCCCACAACCAAGGTACATGCCCTTGACCAGAATCAAACCTGGGACCCTTCAGTCCACAGGCTGATGCTCTATCCACTGAGCCAAACCAGTTTTGGCACGTTTCCTTTTTATTTTCTAAAATATATTTTATTAATATTTTACAGAGAGGAAGGGAGAGAGATAGAGAGCTAGAAATGTCAATGAGAGACAAACATCAACCACCTGCCTCTTGCACACCCCCTACCAGGGATGTGCCCGAAACCAATGTACATGCCCTTGACTGGAATCAAACCCGGGACCTTTCAGTCCGCAGATTGACGCTCCAACACTGAGCCAAACCGGTTTTGGCTACATTTCCTTTTTAGTCTTCTTAATTTTATATGGCTGAAGGCCAGTTTTAAAAACTAAGAGGTGTGGTTACATCTGATAAGAGAATGGGAGGATATTTGCAGAAAATACACGCTACTCAGAGATCAGGAGAAGCTAAAAGGGAAAAAGCAATAGTGCAGCACTTACATAATAAAGAAAAGGCAGATTGTGTGTTGGGAATTAAAGCCCTGTGGGGTTTTAATTAGAACTTCAAGGCCAGGCACTGCAGAACCACCAATTCTTCCTAAAAATATTTGCTGAGTTCTTTCTATGTCCCAGGTATTATTCCAGGTGCCAGATAGATAGCAGTGAACAAAACAGACCAAATCTCAGCCCACGTAGAGCTCACCTTCTAGTGGGGGCACAGACCATAAACACATAAATATCTAAAATCTATATGCCCAGGGTGATATGTGTTGTGGAGAAGAACAAAGCAGAGGTGTTGGGGAAGAGAGTTGCAATTTAAAATACAGTGGCCATCGGAGAGGACCTGGTGGAGAAGGTGCCTGTAGAGCGTGGACATGAAGGAGGTGAGGGTGGACCATGTGCACATTTGGCAGGGGCATTCCAGAGGGAAGGAACAGAAAGTGAAAACGCCTTATGTGATGGTGTTCCTGGGGTATGGACAAAGGAAAGAGTAACTGTGCGTGGAGTTAAGTAAGAAGAGTGAAGATGAGGTTAGAAAGGTGATGGGTGGAGGGGATGGGACCAAGTAGTTTGTGTAAGACTCACACTTTACTCTGAATGGGACGGCAGCCACTGGAAGGTTTTGAGCTGAGAGGTGATATATCCTGATCAGTTTTCAAAAGGATCTTTCAGGTTGCTTTGTTGCAAATCGATTTTGGTGAGGGGCAAGAACAAAAGCAGGAAAACTATTCAGGAAGGTGTCGCCATCATTGCGTCAGAGACTTTGGTGGCCTCAGAAAAAAATGGAAGCTAAAGATGGTGACGAATAGTTGGATTCTAGCGATACTTTGAAAAGTGCATAATCATATACTTTGTTTAGTTCAATTCAATTTCATAAATGTTTGTTTTCCACTGTATATTATATACTATATATGACACACTGTGCAAGCAAAATGCAGTTCCTTCTGCTAAAGGAAACTGACATATAAATCACTAAATTTGTATACATTGTATTAAGCCTAATAATAAAAGTATGCTTACATTCTGAAAGTGGGGCGAGATTAACGCATCACATAGAGAAAGATGTTGATGGAAATCCTTCTAGAGGAATTGATGACTAATTTAAATGTTCACAGACACATATAGGTTTCCTGGTTATAAGGAAGGGGCAGAGGAATGACATTCCTGGGAGAGGTGACTGCATGTCCAAAGTCTCAGAGGAATGAGACAATGTGGGGAGTCTTGGGAACTAGAAGTGGATTGGATTGGCTGATGTGTGAAGGTCAAGGGGAAGAGAGGCTGGGAGCTGAGGGGAGCACATGATAATGGGTTTTGTATGCCCTGCCTCGGCCCTAGGCTCTATTCCAGCAGAGAGTAAAAGGTTTTAACAAGGGAATGTTGTGATCAGACTTATCACTCGTGACCACACAGAGATAGATTAGAAAGAAGAGAAGGCAAGAGGCTAGAAATCCATTCAAAAGTCCTTGCAACCATTTCGAGAGCCAGCACTAAGGCGATGGCAGCGGGAGTAGACAAGAAAGGTCCAGTTTAAGAGATAGAAACAGCAAAGCCCAGTGACCAATTGGTTATAGCATATGAGAGGGCAGGCGGAGTCTGGGAGGCTGGGGAATGTGTCCCCATCGTTATGATTACAGAATACTGGAAAACAGAGAAGGTCATGAAAGTGGGGGAAAGTGATGAGATCACTTTGACATATTGGGGTGAAGGGCCTGGGAGATATGATGGAAATCTCCAGAGACAAGGTGGATATATTGCTCTAGGAATTAGCAGATTTGGTGGGGGCATTAGCGTATTATCTATAGATTTGATCAACAACATATAGAGGGCATTCTTCAAAATGCAGGAACTCACCCGACTGTTGAGGGAAAAGATTTAAAGAGAAAGCTAGCCAAGGACAAAATCCCCAGGAACATTGAGCTCTAAAGGGAGGATCCAGGAAAGCAGCCAAAAAAAACGGACCCTATGGGTATGCAGTCAGAGAAGGGAGATAAGGATCAGGAGGAGGAGTGGCCTCCACAGTCAGGGAGGATGGAGGGATCAAAGGTAGCAAAAGCCATGATGATCAAGTGAGATGATGACTTAAGATACTTTGGAGAGCTGGGTTATTTGGAGGTCATTTTTGACCAGAGAGAGGGCAGTTGTTATGATATAGAAGTAGGGGTGTGAGGGGAAGAAATCAGATTATGGTGGTTTGATAAGTGGATAGGAAGTGAGGAAGAAAAGACACTGGCATAGACTCCTCTTTCAACGAGCTTGACTATGAACACCCAAATCTCTCTTCTCCTTGTGAGGCATGGTCCTGCCCAACTATCCTGTGCCCTGGAGTAGAGGGAGGCAGATATTGAAGCAGGTGAGTGTTTAGAGCTAAGAGAGAAGTGGGAAAGTGACCCCAGGAAGCCAGATAAGGGAGGCCTGGCTGTTTGATGAGGTCTTGGGACTGATGGAATAGAAGTAGGCAGTGTAAGAACTAAGAGATAAGCAAGCGACTGTTTCACATGTATGTAGAGACTTCAGACAGAGAGTGCTTCTAGGTGACCAAATCTGGCACCTGGGAATGGAAGTGTCCAAGGATGGAGTAAAAGATGTAGGCATTAGAAACTGAGACGGTTCAGGTTCTGGGAAGCTACAGTGTGGGTGGACTCTTCATCATGGGCACTGAAGTCATCCAGTTGGTGAATAACATTGGATTCAAGGAAAAGAATGTGCTTGAGTCCCCGGTGAACATGGAGGAGTGTTCACTAGACAACAGTCATCAGTAAGAAAAGTGGACAGACAAGTGAGGAGTGAGGTTTGCACAAAAGTAATGGACATTGGGAAGAATATCTTCAATTCTGCCCAGTCCTGCCATACCTTTGGGAGGGCTGCAAAGGTTATGGTATCCTAAAGGTAGGGACAGGAAGTGTAAAGTGCCATTTCAGTGAAGCACATAAGGAGAGAAGATATTTATGTGAAAATTATAAGTTTACAGACGCTAATGATCCATTTTGTTTTGTGCTAAGACTTGAATTAAGGGTTTCCAGGGAATCACAGAAGACAGTGTGCTGACTGAGTAGTATTTAATATGATCAGGTTTTAAATAAGAAGCTATGAACATAAACATTTAAAACCAAATATATAATAAATAATCATTAAATTATATTGTACATAGTTTATATTAAAACTAAATTCTCAGATGCAAATGTCAATACAACAGAGCAATATATAGATAATAATGCTACAGTTCTCCGCAAGGGTCCAAAAAACGACACTTTGAGCTAATGGAGTGGAAATCATGACTCATTTCCCTGAACTCCCAGGACCTCCAGCAATGCTTTTTCTTTCTTCCTCTTTTAATTTTTTAAAAACACTTTTCTTGTTTCCCCAGGGAATGTTGCTACAGATCCTATTGAAATAATGTTGATCAACTGAACATCAGATTCAGTAGAAAGTTTGACTCAAAAGTATGGTCAAATACTGTATTCCTCTAAGAGTATTCAGATTTTAGGGACTCGGACACATAAAGCTCTAAAAATAGAGGCAGAATAGACCTTAGACATTAAGTCCAAGAGCCTTATTCTACAGATAGGAAATAGAAATGCAAAACATTTAAGCAAGTGACATAGCCAGCAAGAGTTCAGGCCTCCTGTGTCGCCATTGTAGGCGAACAGTAATGCTATGGGTCAGCCGCAGTGGCTTTAGAGGGCTGGCTAAGTCTGGAACACGAGCAGGCAGGGTTCATTTCTTCGTCCTCTTTATTCCGACGCATTGCTGTTACTTGGGATGTTGTGAGGCTCCTGTCTGAGTCTCTGAACTCAGGTTCATGAAGGTTCTTGGCCAACAGCCCACTAAATTATTTTTACTTTGAAGGTAAAAACCTCTGGTCAAAGGGACTAGAACAGAGACTTATTAACAGTAAACACACCATAATAAATACATTATCTTAAATATAAAATCACAGTGTCAAAGAAGTAAAAAACTAGAAAGCCAGAAACAAGAAAAAAGATCCCTTCTTCCCAGGTCGACTTTGAGCCCGCTTTCCAGTTTCCGCCCACGTAGCACCCGGCCTGGCCCTGCCTCACACCATGGCAGGCGTTAGACGTACGGCCTCATCCTTCTGCACACATCTACAGGATTCCTTTGCAATAACATCTTCAAGTTTTAAAACAGAGTACTCGTTTCTGATGGTCAAACATTTCATGTGACCTGATGGTATAAATGGTTCCTAACATAACTTTTAGAACTATAAAAGTACGCATTTCTAAGGCACTTTTAAATAGATAATGTTTTTTTTTCCCCTTAGAGCATAAAGCATTTCCCATACAATATCTCCTTGTGTACTCACAGCTATTTTAACAAGATTCTCAAATAGCTTATAATGTCCCAGTAAAGATTTATTTTTCTAGAGTTTCTAACCTCCGACCTAAATGAGCTGCTGGTACAGAAATGGCATTTGGAAAGGTCACCTGTTTTTGCTACATGGTTGAAGGACTGGTGTGTGTTTATGCCCAGGTCTGCATTCTGTGTGGACAGGAGTCCCAGGCTCTTGATTTGTAGGCTGACTTTGATTTTCTGCAAGTGACAATTTGCCTGATGGAAAGCATGCAGACACAAATTGCCTGCCATTTTTAGAAGAAGAAAAATAAAAAATAAGGAAGGAAGGAATGGAGGGAGGGGGGAGGGAGGAAAAGAAAGAGAGGGGAGAGAGAGAGAGAGAAAGGGAGAGAGAGAGAGAGAGAGAGAGAGAGAGAGAGAGAGAGAGAGAAGAAGAAGAAGAAGAAGAAGAAGAAGAAGAAGAAGAAGAAGAAAAAGAGAAGAAAGAAAGAAAGAAAGAAAGAAAGAAAGAAAGAAAGAAAGAAAGAAAGAAAGAAAGAAAGAAAGTCTAAAGTTATTAGCTCACTACAATCATTGTAATGATTTCAGGGGAGAGCTAGCAACAGGTAGATGTCTCTCTGTAAATTTTAATTGTCATTTTCATAAGCTCAGTGTTAGCTCATAAAGGGACTCAAGCTGAAAAGGTACAATTACACCCACTTAAAGAAAAAAAGATTGAGGCTATTTCATAAATATATTCACATCTACCATATTTAAATATTTGATAAATCCCAATGAGGAAGTAAGACTTTTGTGTAGGCATCTGGTAAAGATACCCTTTTGGTACATAAATAAATTATATATTTATATGTTAGACATTTTGAGATAAAAAGTAAACTTTTGAGCTATACATTTTTAGACACTCATTTTTCATTTCATTAAATTACTAGAGACTTTCAGCTTTCCATTTTGACCCTATACTTCTTATATTTTTAGTTTGAATTATAGCATATCACTTTTAACTTATGATTATCAGAGACCTCATTCTTGTGGTAATCAAAATCAAAGTTAATACAAGATAAATATATTCCCAAACTATATTTTCGGTTATGAATTTTAGCTTCTCCCCAATCAAGAAATGTGATAGTTGGGCAGGTAAGTAAAAATGTTAGAAGTCATCAAAATCCATAACATAGGAAATCAATAAACAGTTTTTTCAAGTTGGGCAAACACAGACCAGCTGGATTAAACTGAAGTATTGCATAGCAACAAGGGGGAAATAATCCGGACTTTGAACAGAGTTTACCCTCTTCACTAATACATTGTATTCCTCTGTCAGGGATGCCCAGAAGCGAGTGTCCCTGCTGTATTAGAGTACGGCACATAGTGTCAGCTGCAGTGAGGCCCCGGAACCTTCCACTCCACGCGCTCTAGGAGAGGTGCTGATGGATCATCTGTGGAAACAGGGCACCATGAGTAACCCCACCCAGGACGCCATCCGGGTACAACTGAGGTATGAAATCTAACATAATTTAAGTGGTACCTTTTGGATGAGTGATTTTAGTCTTTCTAGGAACTCTTTGGGTGGTTTTTTCTCGTAAGAATCACATGAAGGGCACATCTAGAAATCAATGAAAAGGTAATATTCTTGAGACTTTTTTTCCAAATTGAATAAAACATTCATTTAAAATTTGTTTTTTCCAATTAGATACATAAATCATGTTCAATGACATATCGGGAAAGGCATAAAATTGTTCAGAAAATAATAATGGGGAAAATCACTTACTATTATCCCACCCTCAGAGTAACCACAGCCGTGTTTTGATACAGACCCTTTCGGTAACATTTTTTTCTTTGCATTTCTATACACTGATTGGTAATTTTCTTTTTATATATTTAAGACAACATGAGCATTTTTTCTGTGTTAAGTATTCTTCATTGTTGTCCTAGTTGGTTTGGCTCACTGCATAGAGCCTCGACCTGCAGACTGAAGGGTCTTGGGTTTGATTCCTGTCGAGGACACATGCCTGGAAGTGTGCAGGAGGCAGCCAATAGGTGATTTTCTCTCTTCACTGATGTTTCTATCTCTCTCTGCCTTCCTCACTGAAATCAATAAAAATATATTAAAAATATTCTTTAATGTTCAAATATGGTACACACTGGTAGCTTTGTATTCCAACATAGGATTGAACTATTACTATTTTGAAACACATAGATTGCTTCTAACATTTTCTATTTTATACATTGCTTCAAAGAACATCTCTGAATAGTTTTCATATATATCTTTATATATTTTATTTGATAAATTTCTAGAAGTAGAATTACAAAATTAAAGGGATGAAATTTTTTAAGGCTTTTGCCCTAACTGGTTTGACTCAGTGGATAGAGCATCAGCCTGTAGACTGAAAGGTACCAGGTTGGATTCCGGTCAAAGGCATTACCTTGGTTGCGGGTACATCCCCAGTAGGAGGTGTGCAGGAGGTGGCTGATGGATGGTTCTTTCTCATCGATATTTCTGACTCTCTGTCCCTCTCTCTTCCTCTCTGTAAGAATCAATAAAATATATTTTTACCAAAAAAAAAGAAAAAATTTAAGCTTTTAATGTACATAGAGCACTTTTACCATTATTTGGGTTAAAAGTTTTTATTGGAAAAAAAAATAGGATTTCTTTGCTTTAATTCCTATTTACTTGATTACAGTAAGAGTGAAGAACTTTTCATATGGGTATTATTCAATTATATTTCTTTTTTGAAAATATCTCTTGGTTTACCTTATTTGGGTAAAGTACGTTGATAGCCCACACACCCTGCCAATACCTGGTATTTAGCACCTATAATGCCAGCCTGATACTGGAGTGAGAGCACTGGACTGAGAGGAGGAAATACAAGTTCTGGTTCTCATTCTGGCTCTTGCTGTTTGTAGGAGAAACACCACTTAGCCTCTTTGTTGTCCCTTTTTCATCTACTAAATGAAGGTGCTTAACTGGATACTTCTAAGCTCAGTGCCAGCACTACCATTTCATGCGTTGGCAAAATAAGGGCCACACACGAGGGTCTCAGGGCCCCTCAAAGCAGGGACTACTGGAAATCTCCAGCCTCATAATGGGGCCCCCTGTTGAAATGAGTATGGACTCTGTGACTGCACAGGGCAGTCATATCCTTTAAGAGAGGAAGGCCAGCTTTGAGATTTATCCTGATCTCTGTCAGGCTGTCGTTTTCCTTATAGGAAAATCTAGGATGTAGCTCCTGTCAAGTAGAATGCAAGTTACATGTGGCATCTGGTGAGAGGAAAGTATTTTTTTACTCCTAAGTCACAACCAAATTCTCTGCCCAGTGACGCCCTCACCATGGGAAGTTGTATTATGTGCTCCAGGGGCCAGGGACTGTCAGCGAGTTCCATTTGGGTTTCTGGGCACTTTGAAGCCTCTGGACTTATGAGGGATGACTTCGTGTCTCAAACAACACTGCAAGTTGCAGAAAGACACTGGGGCTCTGGCTAAGGAGTGAGCGTGTGTGTGTGTGTGTGTGTGTGTGTGTGTGTGTGTGTGGTAAGTCATCAGGACAGATAAAATGGAACACAAAGGTCAGTCTTACTAGTCTCTGTTTCTGTTTTCTTTCTGCATTTGTGGGAGGCAGTTTCCTCATCAGCTGTCTAGTTAATAGGTTGATCTTGTTGTCTCCTGTGTTTGCTGACTTCAGTTGGACCTTCTGAAAACATGAAAAGGCCGATCGCTCACAGTGTCTCTGAAAGGGAAACAATTTGTGGATAAGTTAACGAAAATTATTCAGAGAGTCAGCATGTCCTTCCCAGTCCCCCATTTCACTTGTAAGACAGCGTCTTGGGTCCCATCCATTTCAGAGGCCAGCGAGGGATGACTTCATGTCCCACTTCACCTGGGGCTGAGGAGCCGGCGCGAGCCCACACTCCCCAGTTCTTCCCAACACCCGAGGTCTGAGTGGTGGGCGGGAGCTTCAGCTTTGTAAGGGAATTCTCTAAGTTATGAGGCTCTAAAAGTCCCACTGACCTGTGGCAGTGTGCTGTGAGTTATGCTGTGGTCTGATTAAGAATCTTTTCATTTGTATTCTGTTTGGCTCTATGATTTACATAGAACATCTAATAGCAGCATCCGATGTTGCCCAACACCTGGCATAGAGCCTCGTTGCTAGTGAGTGCCCAGGAAATACTCATGGGGTCAACGAATGGAGTAAAAGGGTTAAAGCCCTTCCTTTGGGGGAAAGGACGTGGGCACCTACTTCTGGTGGGCAGATTTAGTACCCTCGCCATAGATCACGCTTGGCGTTCCTCAATCGCTGTTCACACTCCCTCGTCCGGTAGGGAAGGTTTCTGCCTGAATTGCCCAGCCCATGGGAGGGAAGAGGGTTTCTCAGGCAGTGAGAGGATAAGCCAAACTCTCAGAGAACAAAGACGTGGTGGACAGAATGAAGATTGAAATGTGTCTCTTGATTTAGCCCCAACAACTAGTTGCCAACGAATAAGTCAGCGTCATAGAAATCACACTGACAATGAAGCCTACTGGAAGAGCAGAGTCTATACTGACCTGTCAAAAGCATCTTAATGCTGATCTAAGAACCTGTATCCAACTTTCTTTTCTCTTTCAGCCAGTGTGTACACAGGACGCCACCCTCCTCCCCCAAGCTGCCCCGTCTTCACTTCACCCATTGGGTGTGGAAGCACTGCCCTACAACCAAAAACCCCCACCTCTGGGTTCTACAGCACGCCCGAGTCTCAATGGACCGTCAGCTGAAAATAGCGCCTGGCCTGCTTTGCATTTTCCAACCCCTCGGCGCACCGGGATGGATGTGTTGATTAATAACACGCACTTGGAGACACAACCCAACCGGCTTGCTTTGCATACAGAGCCACAATCTGAGAACTGGCTTATCTGGTTTCCTTCTATCAGAGCCACTTACTTGCCTCTCAAGAGGGCCAGGTAGTGAGTGTCCTTCCCATGTTTGCCAAAATGCTTGTTTAATAGAAACTATTTATAAATGTTAATTATAGCACTTTTTTTTTTCCTTGAAAACCACACACATTCTCTTGTTTGTTGAAGTTTTTTTCTTTTCTCTTCTTTTTGACCACAACCGGCTTAACTTACTGGAAAAAATAATATTCATATTTAAAGAGGTAAATTTTCCAGCTGAAACTGAAAACGCTAACTGCTTCATCTGTGCTGATCTGAGAAACCAGCATTTCTCACAGAGGCCCATTTTGCTGAGTTAACATTTACATGTGTGTTGAAAGGAGATGAGATTCCGGAGAAGCAGAAGGGCCCCACCAAACAAGCCCCTCTGAGCCATCACTGCCAGGAGTGGTCCGGACCAGTGATGGCGGCTTTGACAGCCTGGACAGCCACCCTTGCGGATGGGGCTGGGCTCCATCAGACTACAGGGTTGGCCTCTGTGCTTGCTGCAAGTAGCGCTGTCCCTGGCGATCGTGGCCAGGACCAGGAACTGGTCCTGGATTTGACTCCAGATGCACGGCTAAGACAGCCTTGGAGGAAAAGAGGTGGAGGAGCTGCAAAAAAGAGTGTGCTCGCTGCTAAGAAGGGTGTGCTCGCTGCTAAGAAGGGGTGTGGACAGAGGAATCTTGTCCAGGTAGCGCAGGAGCCCTGCTGCTCACTTCAGTGGTTTGCTGGATGACCCCAAGTTCATGTGTGGCACCACCACCTGGGAGCGGGTGCTTGGGTGTCCCAAGCTGTGCGTTGGTGCAGCAAAGTATGCTCCCCTCATTCTTTAATACATGAAAACACGTGGACTCAGTTGTCCTACATGTGTTTTTGCAGAACAGAGGGAGCAATGGGTTACACGCCAGAGCAATCCAGCAAATGCTGCTTTCGCCAGGCGGTGAGCAGGGCTTTATCCTTTTACAGTTGAATATTTGAAAATATTTGCCCTCTGACTGCTTATTTTTAACCTCCTTACTTTTTTTTTTTTTTTTTTAAGAAAGCCATGGCCATCCACAGTGGGAAGTCTTACTAATTACACAAAATAACCTCTGTCCCCCACAGAAACTAGGTTTAAGTCAGGATTTCTCGGTGGCACTGCTGGCACCCTGGGCTGCATAAGTCTTTGTTGTCAGGGCTGTGCCCTCTGGAGTATTAGCAGCGTCCTGGCCTCTATCTGCTTGATATCAATAGAACCCCCTCACACACACACACAACTATGAAAGCCAAACATTTCTCCAGACATTGACAGATGTTCTGGGGGGTAGGGGAGCCGTGACCACCAGTTCAGAACCACCAGTAGGATTAGAAAGAAAAAGGAAGATGCCTGGCCTGACCAATTAGAGATTAGATAATGAGTACATAGCAATATGTATCTGCAAGAAAATAGATGGATTTCTTTTCATTAAACTTTTTGATCTTTGTAAGTCTCATAGAGTCTGCTTTGATGCTAGCTCTAAAAAACTTGAGGTAGCACTACAGTCCCTTGCACTCTCTTCTTCCTGAGTCTGCTGTCAGCAGAGCTTACCGACCTGTTATACTATCGCTCACTGGAATCATAGCCAGGGCTGCTTGATCAGATCACTAGATGCATACAGGGTCACCGAGACCAAACCCTCACTTTTTGATGTAAGAGAAAAAGCACTTCTCTTTAACAAAATTTATGAACAAAGTACCCACTAGACTCAAGCCATAAAGTAGGATATCTTTCTTATTTCTTATTTTGCAAGTTATAGACTGTAGCTCAAAAATTTCCAGAAAGAATTCTAACCACAGTTGTTCAACAAAGGGCATGAGATGCTGAAAATGTTCTATGTTTTGAAAATTAGGGCATTGCTTAAGACATGATCTTACTTATTGGAAAAGTCTTTCCAATAAACTGAATGTGCTACTTTCATTTTGGATGCTGCTTATTAGAAAAGGGCCTAGTGAATGAGAGTGGTTACGTTCAGAGCTAGAGAGTGAATTTTAGAGAAAAGCAATAGTTGTGACTCATTCACTTTCTAAACTCTTACACAGAGTCATTTACCATAATTGTTTTCTTTGCAATGTATCTTCTTAAGTCTCCCCCTCTGTAGTGTCCTAATTACTGGTAACACTTTTACAGTTATTCTAATTTATGCATTTAAAAGTCCATGGCAATGAAAACATTTCCCCAATTGCATTTATATCCTCAGAGTATCAAACCTGAAGACTGAGTGAGGACTAGTGAAGAAGTGGTACACTTGAACAATAAGGCCTCTTCTTCCCTGGACCTAATGGATTTAAATGGCTTAAGAGAATGGGATGAGTTGCTGAAAATGGTCCTTTCAAAAGACTTCACTGAAGGCCAAAGGAGAGACCCTTGGAGGCCAGGTATATGGGAAGTCTATTCTACAGCACGCCTGCCTTTCCACACTCCAAGCTGTTCTGTCATCTGTTCATCTTTCTTTTTTTCTTACTTTCTCTCTTCCTTCCTTTCTCCTATTCTTTCTTTTCCTCTTTTTTTCTTTCTTTCTTCCTTCCTTTCTTTCTTTCTTTCTTTCTTTCTTTCTTTCTTCCTTCCTTCCTTCCTTCCTTCCTTCCTTCCTTTCTTTCTTTCTTTCTTTCTTTCTTTTTTTAGTGTTATTAAGAGGTGAATTCTGCTTCGTATGGTGTGTATCTATATTTCTTAGACAGCTTTACAAAAGGGCTTAAGAACTTTCATGCACAAGGGCTCTTACAATGTAATTCGTGAGTCATTGTTCAGAAACTGATCATAGCATAGATTTATTTTCTAGTTTTGTTTTTCTATCTCACCAGTACTACTTAGATGTACTCTTAGAGATATTTGGAGATAAAATATATATTTTATAAGATATGCAGCATTTTATTGTTTGGCTTTTTGGTAAGTTAATGAGTAGTTGACCAAAATAGAAAACACTATTTTATCAATTATTAAACCTTCAGATTCATTGAAATTAACTATATTCTAAAAAAATCACGCAAGTGCCTTTCTTAATTGAATTTAAAAACTTCTATCAAACATAACTTCACCAATAAATTCAACTGGTCTTACCTTTACATCTTCTGGAGCTGGCAGAAATTCAGGGTCCTAGAGCAAAAGAAAATGAGTTCTCTGAGTTATTTTGATAAGTCAAAAACCTTCTTTCATAGTAACTGAAGAATATGATTTAAATTTTGTTGTGACAAGTGCAGCCTTACCAAGTCATCCACATAATTTTTCAGCTGATCCACAGTATCAATAAGGTGGCGCAGTCTGATCAAGAGGAGATCTTGCCCTTGGTGGCTGGATCTACGGGCCACCACCCCCGAGAAGATGACCGTCAGGCAGAAGACTACCCACTGCATGTTGCCAGGACTGGGTCTCAGAAGCGCCAGGAGGGCAAGACCCGGGTCTCAGTTTTCACCTCCGTTTGACTGTGAACAGGTTGTCAGTGGAGCTGCGTATTTATTCATCCTTCAGGGAGAGCTAACGCCCTCCCATCGCAACCTGGAAATCTTTGTAAAGTGGATGAATGTGAGTAACCCTTTTTCTTTTCCACTGGCTAGGTGTGCGTGTGCATGTGCGAACACGTGGGGGCAGGGATGGACAGACTCCACGAATGTGCTCCATCTGCACCTCAGACAGGAAAAGAGAGATGGGTGAATTCCAACTTTCAGCATGAGTTGAAAAGTGTGCATGGTAAACAGTAGGTGCTACCAAACATGAAAGGAGTAAACAAAAACACTTTGATCTCTCTCTCTGTCTCCCCTGGCCTCTTACCTGGTCTCTCTACAGTCATAAGGGCACTTCGGTAATGACTAAGGTGGCTGCCCGTGGAAAGCAGGGCTTTTTCTTAGGGTAATAACTATGCCTCTTGACTGAAATCACACAGTATTCCATCATAAAGGTAGGAGGAGAGCTACCTTTAGGAAATTTTAAATATCGGCGGTATTTTCCAAATTAACAAGACTACTTCAGGTTTTTTATCAGGTTAAAGGGTTTAAAGTCGAATTTGCTTCCAACTTTTCTCCAAAGTATCTTCAAATAGTATTCATCTCGGCTTCTAGCATTTTACTTAATCTGATTTATACATGGGATAAATGATTTTAAGGGACTGTACAGAATTGCAATCAAGATTTCACTTTAACTTTATTTTTTAAGACAGTCTCTCATGTTCATCTATTCTGTATCATTCTTCAGTTCAATGAATGAAAGTGCTAGTACTCTGTCCCAACCAAGATTTGTTTTTACAAAAAACAAAATTTAAAAATACCCCTAAATAATTCTTTTTTTTCTCTTTGTGTGGTGCTACTTTTTTCTGTTAGATATTATTTCCTCTGGCATGAACAGTACACTGCTAACTATGACCAGCGAGCAGTGAATAAAAGACTCAAAGTCCAGGAGTGGTTTGGTCAGGCTCCTCTCGCTGCTGCTTCTGTCCCTGCTACTCTTTGCACTGGAGGAGGTTAAGTCGAATATTATCACCAAAAGTAGTGCCATTCAGTTAGGTCTTACAAACAAAACTGCTGACTCCAGACTTTATTTATTCCTCTGTCTCATTTCATGCTCACAGCCATACTTTGTTCTAGAATGTTATGCAGCTGAGATAAATTGGAGTTTGGACTTGGTTTACTTTTATCACAGGCTGTCTATTCAGCAGTGTTTGGGTTTGGTCACACAGAGCAGATAAGACTTCATTCTGTATGAACAAGAAGGCCTCCCGTAACCATTACATTCTATGGGGGAGGGTTTTGTGTAAACATCTGAAATGCATAGGGACCAGGGGTTACCGCTGGCACCTCCACGCTGCCTTCATCATCGTCTCTGCACATGCTTCCCTTATCTGGCAAAGAGACGTGTCTTCTTGAAGACCTAACCACAGTGGTTAGGAGCTCACCTTCTAAGTCAAAGTGCTAGAGTTCAAGTCCCGACCCTGACAGTTAATGGCACATATGACCCTGGGTATGTTCTTGCAAAGAGAAGATAAGTGTAGAAACTAATCAGAGGGTGGTGGTGAGGCCTAAATGGACATTCCAAGCTCAAGGACTAAAGTACAGCCCATGACCAGGTCCCAGGAGATGTGTGTGCTGGTCAGGGATGCAGGCTAGAGGATGACAGAAGCCTAGATAGGCAGGCCAGGACAGGTTGGTATTCAGGCGGAGCACACGGGTGTGGCTGTTCTGCCTGGAAAAGGTTTCCACTGCCTAGAGAGATAGATACTCCTCCCCGCAGCACCACCCAAGACACCCAGCCTGACCCTCTCACTTCCCAGCTTGTTGGCATTGCCAGGATCCTACACGTTCCAGACCTTTCCAAGAACCAGACACGCTGTCTTAAGCAGCCTTAAGCAGTTGTTGAGTACCTGGAATGTCATCACCGGTGTAGTGTCACTTAAAGGCGTCCATGTCCTAATTCCTGGCCCTCTGACTCTTGCTACCTTCATGGTCACAGCTGGGATTAAATTGCAGACCCTGTGACAGGAGAGCACCCTGGGGTGTCCAGGTGGCCCAGTGTGATCAGAAGAAGAAAGTAGGAGGATCAGAGTGGCGCGGCCGGAGGGCAGGGAGCAGGGCGGCCGCGGCTGCGGGGAAGCTGGGGAAGTGAGCTCTCCCCGAGAAGAGTCCCTGCACCCGAGTCAGTCTGGCCAACACCTCACTGTGAGCCCCAGAAATAAATACTCATTTGGACTTCTGGCCTCCAGAGCTACCAAAGAGTAAATTTGTGTTGTTTCAAACGACCGGTTTTATGGTAAGTTGTTACAGGCAATAGGAACGTAGTACCCTTAGGTATGAATTTTTTAACTTTTGGAAAAGGCTGGAGAGAGAAGGAGGGATAAGGAGGACGTCTCCCTCGAGCTCAGCAGGCTTGCTCGGGACTGGCGGTGTGCTTCAAAACGATGGAGCCCAACTTGCATTTGCTTGCATTTGTCACTGTGTTGAGATGGACCTTCGAGTGGAAAGAAGGGGAATCGGGTTTATCTGAGTCGTATGTTCTCCGCTTAGTAATATTAACCTTATTGTTACATTCACAGCATCATCTCATTGGGGTCGTATTCACTTTTTACTTTGTAAATCAGAATAATTTTTATTATCTAGATTCAGTCAGTTCTGCCATAATGCTTGTATTGCAGATGAGAATTTATTTCAACATGATCATGACTGGGGGTGGGGGGGGAACGTTTGGGTATAACAAGAATTTGGGGGTTGCTTCTGCATAGTTTCTCTTGCAAGAAACTCTAGGTAAATGCAGAACCCGCATCCGGCTGACCCAGCATGAGGGTGCACCAAACACCCACACGCCTCAGACACCCACCGGCCTCCCCTGTCACCGCGTGTGTGACGAGCCACAGCGGTCCCCATCTGGTAGCGCACGCTTCCCCCGGGGACCCTCACGTGCCATTGCCCAGTAGCTCACAAGCTGCAACCCTTCCAAACCTCAGGTTCTGAGCCAATTTTGGTCTTGTTCTAGATAAAGGGCCATATTTATTATAGCTCTTCATATTTATTGTAGTGTTGTTTAATCATTTGCTGTATAAAACAGCTGTCTTTCTGTTTTTTCGTAGGTTCTTATCATCTCTTCTTTCCTCTCCCCCCCCCCCCACACCATCCTTATGATGTGTGTTTGAGTGAGGGGCCTCAGTCCCATTTCCCCCATAAGCTCTGTGATCGTCATTGTGCACTTTTGTGCAGTGCAGTGATTGTTAGAAAAGTATGTCTCACGAGAGCAGAAGCCACTGATTTTTGTCTGGAAGTGGTCACAGTTCCATCCAGGTAAAGAACAAGGCTAGGATAAAGGATTTATTCTTAAGGATGGAGAGGAAAGGGATTGATGGAGGAAAGGAAAGGGAATAAAAACCCAACTATTTCTTTCCTATTTTTACACCCAAGCTCAGATATTTCCAACCCCTGTGCTCCGTGCTTCCTCAGCATGTGCACCCCTGGAAGCCAGCAGCCCAGGCAGTTGCAAGAGCTTCCGGGGCAGCTGCCTGAGGGAAGCACACTCACTGCTCGTGCCCGGCTCCCGTGTTCCTGGGGCATCTTGGAGCCAGGTGGTGGGTCTGCTGTCGTATTCTTTCTTGGATTAGAACGCAGGTCATCACCATGAAAGCAGGACATTTTAGTCACCTGCTTCATGGACATATTTCAAGCATTTTCTCTAATGGACTGGGCTGTAGACCAGCAGGAATGGGCCAGGGGACTGGAGGGCAGCCTGGAGAGCGGGGAGAGGAGCTGACGTCCGAACGTGAATGCTGCTACTTTGCAGTGTTTCATGGGGAGAGCCGGGCCAGGTCTGAAACTGTGCTGGATTCTCACTGTGCCAAACTCCCTTTCCCTGACTTCCCGGCTCTTCCGGGGACCCCTGCGTGTCATATACTTCATTTCTATTCTCACCCACTCTGGACCTCATGGGTAGAAACAGGTGCTCTGCATGGCAAACTCTAGGAAGAGAGGCTTCCAGTGTCTACAGTAATATTATGTTATTATAATATGTACCCCTCCTGGATACCAAAGGTATTCGGACAGGTGGCTTGTCTCTCTGTGACACTCACCATGAGGCTAGAGATTAGATGTTCTTTATTCCATGACCAGCAGGCACGGCGGGTGGAGGAAAAGAACGGGAAGACCCATCGTGTTCCACCAGGTTCCCTCGACCCCTTTCCCCGAGAGGGGACAGGTTCCACCCACCTCCCCCAGCCTCCTGTCCAGGATTAACCACCAAAGAAATCCTGTTCCCTCTTGGACAGGCTCGCACCTGGGCGATGGGTGGCTGTCAACATCTTCAATCTTGGCCCTGCAGCCCCAGCCCTCGGTCCTGAAAATAAGTGCAGCGCTAGCCTTTGCTGTGTCCGCTCCTGAGGTGTCTGCGGAGTTCCTCGCCCAGGGCAGCCTCTGCGTCCTCCCAGGGAGCAGCGTGATCCCGGGAGTCCGCCGGCCGCGTGCGCCCCTCGTTCTGGACACTTCCTTCTGCTTCCAGGAATGAGGATCATTTGGAAAATTAATACTTTTCATTTTTATATTTATAAAAGTTATATACATGTGTCATAAAACAAGGAATTCAAAGAACATATCGCATAAAGTAAAAATAAAAAGTAATCCCTTTCCTCCCTAATTTCCACTCCCTGGGGACACTCTTGAGAGTTTGTGTTATTCTAAACTCTTTTCCTATGTACAAAGGACCATATAGAGGAATATATGTAGACAGAGATGGAAGGAGATAGAATTATATAAGGAGATAAAAAGTATACAAAAGGCCATATTAGAGATAATAGCATAGAAAAATGTGGGATTTTTTTTACATAAAAATTAATCTTACTGTACATATTCTACAACTCTTCTTTTTCACTCAACAATATGTCAGGGACAGCAGTTCACACAGTAGTCATACACGGGGCTGCTGCTTTTAAATAGCTGGATTAATATCCCAGTGTAAGGCTGTTCCTACCAACCGACATTTAGTCTCTTTCACTTCTTATCTCCCACAAACACCGCTGCCGTGAGCATCCCAAACATCTACGCTTTAAGCACACGGGAAGTATTTTCCTTTCAGATACACAGTCCTTACTTCATTTCCTAAGTGGAAGATCATATCTTTTTGAACATCTGATCGAAGCTGCCAAACTTGTCTTCCAGCATTCCTGCCAGTCTCTTCTCCTGGCAACAGAGTTAGCTTTGACCATCTATATTGGTTTTGTTTCCAATTTACCTGTAAGGGCTCGTATTCTATTAACGATACGTTAAACACATTGAAATTATTTTCTCTGTGGTGTCTTATCATTCAGAGATTTTATGTTTTATGTCATTGTGTCTGAGAATCTTGCTTTATAGCATGAACTCCTGTTTAATATATTTTAAAATTCACCTTCCATAATAGTAAAAGATAGAAATCAATTTAGTATTCCTCTTACTTGAGGAATTCTTTTTTTTAAAAATATATTTTTATTGATTTCAGAGGGGAAGAGAGAGGGAGAGAGAGAGATAGAAACATTAATGATGAGAGAGAATCGTTGATTGGCTGCCTCCTGCACGTCCCTACTGGGGATTAAGCCCACAACCCAGGCATGTGCCCTTGACCAGAATCGAACATGGGTCCCTTCAGTTCACAGGCCAATACTTTAGCCACTGAGCCAAACAAACTTAGGCTTACTTGAGGAATTCTAATGCCAAGGGTAACTATGAATTCAGGAAAGCTTTTAAATGAATTTGCATTTAATTCATCACAAGATTAGTTACATACTTTTTAAAAAAATATATATTTTATTGATTTTCCACAGAGAGGAAGGGAGAAAGGTAGAGAACTAGAAATGTTGATGAGAGAGAAACATTGACCAGCTGCCTCCTGCACACCCCCTACCGGGGATGTGCCCGCAACCAATGTACATGCCCTTGACTGGAATCGAACCTGGGATCTTTCAGTCCACAGGCTGACACTCTATCCACTGAGCCAAACCGGTTTTGGCTAGTTACATACTTTTTGAAAGATGATTACACATGTATGGTTGAGTGTGACGTAATCAGTTTATAGACAATAGTCCTTGCAGCGATGGATTTGTGGGCTCCCAAACACCATTGTTGTAGAATGAAGTTGGATATGACATAGAATTACTATATACATATTAAAAATCATACACCATACCCGGCAACAGGGGATTACAGAATCCTGAAATGGCACCTGAGCCATCAATCTTCAATTGCATGCACTAATGTTTTTGTGCTGTTTTATTTTACTTGAATTCTTTTAATATGAATTCTCCATGTACAATGCTAGTGGCAGCTCCATAGAAGCGAGAGCAGCCGATTAGCAAAGGGAAGCAGGAGAACACAGACTGAGATTTGCTCACTGGGCTCCAAGGCTGTCCTGAAACCAGTCGCCCCTGAGAGACACTCTTGCTGCTGACAAAAAGGATGGGGTCTCTGCTTCTGAGAAAAGACCTGGACCAATCAAAGAGGTAATAATATTAATAATTATTAGGCCAGACACTTCTAGAGCTAAGTGCTCTATAGACATCATCTCATTTAAAGCAACATTGTGTCCCTAACTGGTTTGGCTCAGTGGATAGTGTCGGTCTGTTGGTTGAAAGGTCCCAGGGTCGATTCTGATCAAGGACATGTACCTTGGTTGTGGGCACATATCTAGTAGGGAGTGCGCAGGAGGCAGCTGATCAATGTTTCTCTCTCATCGATGTTTCTAATTCTCTATCCCTCTCCCTTCCTCTCTGTAAAACATCAATAAAATATATTTAAAATAAATAAATGAATAAAGCAACAATGTGAAAACTAGAACTGTGATTCTCTGTTCATACAGACAAGGAAACCCAAAAAAAAAAGTCCAATGACACATGGATGTGACGGGGGGAACTGCCTGCAGAGCCAGACCACCCTCTCTGGAGCCAGGGCCACTGCCTAACAGCACGGCCTGTGTCGTTCGTGAAGCCCCACAGAGTGGCGAGAACACCATGGTGACGCTTCTGCATGCGGATCTGGGGTAAGGTAAGGAGTCCTTTTGCAAAATGATTCCTGGTGGTATCCATAATGTAAATGTATGTCTTTTCTTGGTCAATTAAGTAATCAGCTTCCCATCTGGGTTGGAATAACTAATTACCTTTTATTTATGTCACCCAGTGACAACCTGGTCCAGTGTGAGAGCTGACAACAAGTTTCCGGTGTCTTATATCTACGAAAGAATAAACTCCTGCTATCGTTTGGATCTTAAATGTGAGTTAAGGGTCGTTGAGGCGGCACTGACTCCTGATGGCCCTGCGATTGCATGATGTCCACAGTGTCCTGCTCTCAGCAGCCCTGCTCAGTTCCTGTAGACTCATGCCCATGGCTTCTTTTATTAAGTTAGTCCTTCTCATACTTGGTCTTCCTCTTTTCCTGCTGCCTTCTATTTTCCCCAGCATTATTATCTTTTGCAGAGAACCCCGCCCTCTCATGAGGCGCCCGGAGTGTGACAGCTTCAGTTTTGTCATTTTTGCCTCCGGTGATGTTTCAGGATTACTTTGCTCTAGGACCCACTTGTTGGTCTTTCTAGCAGTCCAGGGCCTCCTTCTAGAAAAACATTGTGTCTTGAATAGCATAGGCAAAATCAATCAGGAAGTCAGTTGTCTTGACAATTTAATGGCCAAAGTGTAAGTCATTTACATTTATTTAATCAATAATTATAGGTTTGCCAGATTTTCAAGTCTTCTCGTGGTGATGAGAGCTTCAGACCACGCATCTCCTGCTCCCATCAGCTCCCAGGACTCTAGCATGAACACAGGGGAAATCGGGAAGGCCTGCTTTTACAGAAGTCAACTAAAATGCTCCTGACATTATGAGGTGGATGGCACACTGTCTTGGGAAGTTCTGCCATCAGTGTGCGTCAGCTGGAAGCCCTAGTGCTGTCACAGGGATAGGGACTCCGGCCCTGGGCTTGATTCCACTCAGCTCTCACAAGCCCTGCCCTGATTGTTGCTGCTGGGCTCAGAGAACCATTTTCAGTGGGGTCGGTGTTCAGGGCAACACTTAGAGTGGAGGCCTTGGAAATGTAAGGAGCAAGTTGGCCGAAGGTCACAGTAATCATCGAGAGCAGTGACCCCAGCAGAGTCCACAGCCCAGGTGCACCGCAGCCTAGGGAAAAACTGTAATAAAGGCAGTATCTGCTTGGTATATGGTGAGAAGACAATTTAGAAACAGCCTGTGTTTACTTTCTGAATCTCTAAGGAGCTGTTTTCCCTTAGAAGGAGCTCTCCTACCTGTGATCATTGTTCTGGCTTCAAAGCTCTCTGAGTGCCCCCCCCATCCCTTCCTTACCCCCCCCCCCCGGAAGCCTCCACACAGTCAGCTCCTCCAAACCCGCTCTCTCTCACATAGCGAGCCTGTGTCGCTAGGAAACACGCCGGACAGTTTTGTGTGGGATACTGAGTAGAGCATTTCTATTTTTATTCATTTCCCTCATCTGCTGCTAAGTTTTCTATGGATAATCCAGGTAGAGGTTATTTGGACAGCGTATGTGTCCCATACCCTTGTAACTGGATGCAACAATAGTTCATTAAATTGAACTTGTCATTCCGTGGAGGCATCCTGAGGGAGAGCTCAAGGAGGGTGTCATTGGTGAAATGCCACAAGTAAGGTGACATTTCAGTATGGTGCCATTTTGACAAGGTTAGAGTAATTAACTGACAGACACCTGTTAGAGTTTTGGGGAGACTCATTATCTTAAATGCGACAACAGAGTGACATCATTGCCCTTAAAAGGCTTCTTGGAAGGGCTTCCCTGTAGGTGAAGGGGTGGGAGCTGGTAGAGCTTTGTGTGTACCCAATCTTTTTTTCCAATCAGAGAAAATCCTCTTACCTGTTTCTCACGTTGGATCCTGCAGAAGATTTGGGTTGGAAGAAAGGTTAACCTGGTAGAAAAACAAAGTTTTAAAGTGACTGGTGGGGTCCCTGCTTACAGGGGCCGCCTGTCGTGCGCAGGTCCTGCCTCCAATAGGAACGCCAAGCCGGGCCACGGGGCTGGCAAGCCCACTCCTGCACGGTGGCGCAGGCTGCTGACAGAGACTGACAGGTCACATTTTGTGGGCACATTCTGCGTGCCAGGTGTTACCCTGAGTTCTTTGTCTTTTAGTTATTACAGTATTTAATCTGCCCTTGGGCAGCATTTTTATATGTTGACATCTCTGAAACCAGGCTGCCTCATATACTCAGTGGCAACTTAGATTCAAACAAGTACAGTGAGCCACCGACTCCTCACATTTGTCAGGTAGCTATTGCTGTCATCCACTTTAGCGATGAGGACACTGAGGCACAGAGAGTTTAAGAAATTAGTCCCAGGGGGCACTCGTGCATGGTGATGTGCTGACCACCACTAGGACCAACGCTGCTATTGAGAAGGTGACCTGGGTGCATCCTGCCCGCACTGGGGGCACGTGACTTGATGTGGGAACAGTGAGGTTGTGAAATCATGTGTAACTTGTTGGGGGAAAAGAAGCCTAACACAGACATTCCTGTCCATTTTCTACCAACTCTGCCTTCCCTGACCATCATTCAGAAAATTCATCGGTCTGTTCATGAAAAAGACGACAGTGTTTCTGCCTAGGAAGGATGTAACTTAGGGGAGTCCCTGAAAACCGGCCTGGCTCATAGTAGGGGCCCATAAAAGTTAGTTCCCTGACTTTTCAGGGTTAAATAGAAAGCTCTCTGGGATCAGACTTTAAAAGTGTCATGATGGCGGCTCCTATCTCCGAGGTCAAATTTACTTGCTCAGTAGAAGCATACACACTGAGGAATATTGTGGAGAGAGTTTTGACAATTCCAGTTGATTTCTAAACAGACATTTGAATATAAAACAACTTTCCTGACTCCTCAAGAAGTAGCCCAGCCAGTGTAGCTCAGTGGTTGAGTGTTGACCTATGAACCAGGAGGTCAAAGTTTGATTCCCAGTCAGAGCACATGCCCTAGTTTTGGACTAGACCCCTAGTATAGGGCATGCAGGAAGCAGCCAATCAATGACTCTCTCTCTCTCTCTCTCTCTCTCTCTCTCTCTCTCTCTCTCTCTCTCTCTCATTATTGATGTTTCTCTCTCTCTTCCTCTCTCTTCTTCTCTGAATTCAATAATATATATACATAAAAGAAGTAGGAAAGTGTTTAGGCAAAGGAGGACTATCTGTGCCCGTTACTATAAGCACCTGGTGAGCCTTGTGTGAAGGAGATGAGCAGAGTGAGCAGTGATGACCCCTTACAGAACAGCTCGACTGTCAGATGCATGAATAAGAGCCAGACCAGCAGGGAAGTCGACACACTTCCGCTCTGTGTGTGCAGGGGGTGGGGAAAATACACGCTTTCCCTGTCAGGGAGAACAAATGGGCAAATGACGTGCACCTAGCATACGTCATCTAAGACGTCTGTGGCTTAGGAACATGCTGAGTCAACCTGCTACTTGAGAATTTACATCACCTTGATAGCGGACTTCCCCAAAAGTGGAATTCGGAGCAACCTCACATCCCTACCTGGGGAGAGCAGAGATTTCCCTTTCCCCTCTCTGGCAGCCTGCCTCGCGAGGGGGACACAAAGCAGAACTCATTCCCTCCACCCACATTTTCCTTTACATAACAACAAGAAAAGGTTTTTCCTACAGCTTAGTCACTGGTGGATTAAACAGCATTCTGAAAATTAGGAGGCAAGGTGACTAAACTGCTTTCAAGGAATTTTTTGCTTTATCTCGAAGTTAAGGGTTCTTGAAGGTGTTATTCAGCGTACCATGAAAATGCACCCATCTGAAAGGCAATATGGCTTGCAATTGCCAACAATAAACAGGAACCTTTGCATCACCGAAAACCATGGATCAGCCTGTGTGTACTTGCTGTCAGGTCACTGCCAATGGAGACACGAGGAAACCCTATTTACATGTGTGCCTGAGAAATGAAAGTGTGCTGGCCTTTATGTGCGAAAACGACACTGAATGTGATCAGAGAGATGTGCATCTGAAGTTTGGTTTTCAGTTGTACTGTGTTTGCTGTCTATCATTTCAGTAGTGCATTTGCTGCTGGTGACCATGACTTTGTGATGATTAGCAAGAGTCAAAAATATAGTCTTGGCTCATGAAATGGTTTTTTCTTTGAGATCTCACTGGTAATTATGCTCTTGAGTATGCACTTAGCTGCATATGACTGAAGCTTCAGTGGACATCATCTGGACTTTGAGTTTGGGGAGGGGCTGGTAAAACACTCGCTAGTGCAGGACACCAGTGAGATATGGAAGGCATGCAATGTAGTTACCTTTGAACTCATCTATCCGAGAAACTGAGCAGGTGGAATTGTTATGGAACAGTAATAACATCAGCCATTTAACATGATGGTGGAATTCCTTTATGCTTTCTTTTTTTAAAAAATTTAATAAATCTTTATTGTTCAGATTATTACAGTTGTTTCTCTGTTTTTTTTCCATGGCTCCTCTCCACCCAGTTCCCACCCCACCCACTGCCCTTACCTCCTCCGCACTGTTCTCATCCATAGGTGTATGATTTTTGTCCAGTCTCTTCCCGAATCCCCCACACCTTTTTCCCCCTGAGAATTATAAGTCCACTACCTTTCTATGCGCCTGATTCTATTATATTCACCAGTTTTTTTCTGTTCCTTAGATTTTAATTCACTTGATTTTTAGAATCACTTGTTGATAGATATGTATTTGTTGTTCATGATTTCTATCTTTACCTTTCTCTTCTTCTCCCTCTTCTTAAAGAATACCTTTCAGCATTTCATATAATACTGGTTTGGTGGTGATGAACTCCTTTAGCTTTTTCTTATCCGTGAAGTTCTTTATCTGCCCTTCAATTCTGAATGATAGCTTTGCTGGGTAGAGTAATCTTGGTTGTAGCTTCTTTCTATTCATCACTTAGAATATTTCTTGCCACTCTCATCTGGCCTGCATAGTTTCTGTTGAGAAATCAGCTGACAATCGTATGGATGCTGCCTTGTAGTTAATTAACTGTTTTTCTCTTGCTGCTTTTAATATTCTCTCTTTGTCTTTTGCCCTTAGTATTTTAATTGTGATGTGTCTTGGTGTGGTCCTCTTTGGATTTCTTTTGTTTGGGGTTCTCTGCACTTCCTGGACTTGTAAGTCTATTTCTTTCACCAGGTGGGGGACATTTTTAGTCATTTTTTCTTCAAATATGTTTTCAGTATCTTGCTCTCTCTTTTCTTCTGGCACCCCTATAATTCTGATATTGGTTCGCTTGAAGTTGTCCCAGAGGCTTCTTACACTATCTTCAAATTTTTGGATTATTTTTCTTTTTGCTTTACTGATTGAATGTTTTTTGCTTCTTTGTATTTCAAATCTTTGACTTGGTTCTTGCATCCTCTAGTCTGCTGTTGGGTCTCTGTATAATTTTTTTTTTTTTAATTTCAGTCAGTGTATGTTTAATTTCTAGTTGGTTCTTTTTCATATCCTCGAGGGTCTCACTAAACTTATCGGCCTTTTCTAGGAAATTCTAGAAAAACCTTATAACTATAATTTTGAATTCTTTATCCAGTAATTTGTTTTTCTCCATTTCTTTAATTTGTAATCTGTTTCTTTGTCTCAGCATTTTCGCTGCTTCCCTGAGTTGGTATAGTGGCCCTGTGTGCTAAGTGTCCTATATGGCCCAATAGGTTGGCCTCCCCAGTTACCTGAGATGGACACTCTTGTGCACCCCTTTGTGGACTGTGTGCACAGCCTCATTATAGTTAAGTCTTTTTTTAAAATATATATATATATTTTTTTATTAAGGTATTATATGTGTACATATCTTACCATTGCTCCCCCCCTCCCATTCATGCCCTCCCTCCCCAGAGTTCTGTGTTCGTTGGTTGTATTTATATTCATGCATACCAGTCCTTCGGTTATTCTCTTATCTCCCCCCAGGTCTCCTTCCCCTCCCAGCTGTCATTTGACAATCTGCTTGTTTTATGGTGACTATCTCAGGATCACATGAATAGAGTCCGCTCCTCCTCTAGTTCTCACCGCCCCTCCCCCTGGGTTCCACTGCTTCCCCTGGGACACACAGCTCACCCGGGGCACACAGCCCCCTGGAACATATGGCTCACCCAGAGCACACGGCCCCTCTGGGGCGCTGGGGTCGCGTATTGGAGGTGCCGCACTAGCTCCTCGCTAGCACGGCGGGCAGGCTGGGACGGTTGCAGGCGGGCTGAGATGGCTGCAGGCGGGTAGACCGCCCTCATAAGTGTCTCGTTCAGTGTGGAAGTGGAGCAGCTGCAGAGGCGGAGGCTAAGTTCTGAGGCCACCCACTCCCTGAGCCCGGGGCATAGTGAGCTCTGTTCTCGGTGGATTTCCTTTATTCGCAGGGGCGGTGGCGGGTAGCGGTGGCGGGTGCAGTAGCGACGGTTGCTCCTATGGTTCAATTTCCACTGTAGTTTTAAAGTTCACATGGCGGCAGTGGTGGGAGCTTCGGCTCGGCCATGCGGCAGCTGAGGGAGGACTCGCCAGGGCCGCTAACGGAAGGCGCCGTGCCAGCTCCTCACCAGCATGGCGGGTGTGCTGGGAAGGTTGTGGGCGGGCTGAGATGGCTGCAGGCAGAGAGTTCCCCCTCAATGGTGTCTCCTTTGGTGTGAAAGCAGAGCTGCTGTGGACACAGAGGTTAAGTTCTGAAGCCACACTCTCTCTGAGCCCGGGGCGTAGTGAACTCTGATTTAGGTGGATTCCCATTCGCGGGGGCAGCGGGTGTGGCAGCAACGGTAGCTCCTATGGCTCAATTTCCCCTGTAGTTTTAAAATCCACATGGCGGTAGTGGTGGAAGCTTTGGAGCCAGCTGCTGGCAGCGGCAGCGGAAAGACTCTCCGGGGGCCGCAAACGGAAGGTGCTGCGCCTGCCCCCCACCAGTAAGGTGCGCGCGGAGACCGGGCCCAGCCGGCTGTGGGCCGGGAGACGCCGCGCCAGCTCCTCAAAGCAGGGCCAGTGGGACAGCTGCATGCCAGGATGGTTGTGGGCAGGCACCGAAGGCGCGGTGGAGGTCCCATATTAACTCCCTGGTTCCCATGGTGGCCAGTGGGCTGGCCCAGTCCCTGGGCCCCGGGGGGGGGGAACGAGGTCTGGCTTCCCTCATTCCCGGCGGCAGCGTCTCCGGCAGGTCCGGTTTCGCTGTAGTTTTAAACTCCACATGGCAGCAGCAGCGCCCTGCTTGGTGTCTAGTTGTAGCCTTCCCATTTCGCCAGCCTTCCTGTGGGTTTGGTGTGATCTCTTTAGATATTAGCTGTTGTTTTTTTCCAAATTGTTGATGAGGTGGAAGCCTAGGAGTCTGCCTAGGCCGCCATCTTGTTTCGGTCCTCATATAGTTAAGTCTTGATTGTTGTTGGTATCACTAGGAGGAATTGACCTCCAGGCCAGTTGGCTGTATCAGCTGTGTCTACCCTAGGAGACCTGTGCTGGATACAGCTCTATAGGACCGTACATGCAAAATTAAAAAAAAACCTCTATGCTCAGGTTGGATGGGACGGAGTCTCAGGGCTGAGCAGACAGTCTTGGCTTCCCATCAGCTTGCCCTATGAGGCCCCTGGGTCTCAGTGTCCCTTGGTAATTGCTGCAAGCACTTCTGAGAGAAAACCACCCTCGAGTTTCGCCCGCTGCCAGACAGTCCAGCTTCTCCTCCAATGAATCTAGATTTCCATATTCTCGCCTGGACCAGGAGTTCAGCTCAGTCCGGAACTTCTGGTTCCCTCCAGCTAGAGAAAGCCAGTGACACACTCAGCAGTCAGTCCTCTCTGTGCACACTTGTGTGCTCCTCCGGACCTCTGCCTTTCGTGGCTCCCCTGGGTTTCTGCCTGACAGTTCAGATTTCCTCTGTAAGATCCTGGTTCCTCAGGGGCTCGCCCTGAACTGGGGTTCAGTGCATTCAGAATTGGGGTTCAGTGCAGTTGGGAGCTTCCAATTCCCTCCCACTGGGGAAAGCCAGCCAGGAACTCAGCCGCCCTCTCTCTCTGCACGCTTGTCTCCATACCTCAGCCCTCTGCAGCTCCTCTGATTCTCCATGAGCTTTTCTCTTTCCTCCTAGTGGTAGAATTTCCACTCAGCCAGCTTTCCTGTTGTCCTGGATGATGTCCGTTCTGTCTTATAGTTGTAGTTTTGAAATTGTTATGCAAGGCAGCAGTTTGGGTGCTTACTTATGCCACCATCTTGGTTTCTCCCCTCTTCTGCTTTCAATTATGTCCTGCTCATGGCTGAGGATTCTAAAAATTTTTAGGATTCTAAAAATTATGAACAACAGATAGATATCTATCAACAAGTGATTCTAAAAATCATTTCTTCCCAGGGCCCATCCCAATGCCTAGTACAGAAAGGTACTTAATAGATACTTGTCACCTGAATACATGAATGATTGATTGACTGAATAGTGAATTACTTCATTAACTGATTTTTGGCATGTACTAGAAATATAATTGGATACAGCCTGAAACCAATCACCAGCTCAACCCTGATTTTTGCAAATAGGAGGAGATTTAGTGAGCCCCAAAATGGGAAGAGACCACCCACAGTCTATTAACCTAAGCATCATGAAAACAGATAACTCATGTTCTAAAAAACAGACGGTGACTCCTTTACAGCTACATCCACCACCACCACCCCCCCCCAAAAAAAGGCAGCAGGTGTATCCTAAATAAGACAAACTGTTTCCATTTGTGAATCAAAAGTATGTGTTAATTAACAAAGAAGCGGTCACTTGAGCAGAAAGCTAGGCAAATGTCTGAGCAGTTAAAAAAGAAATTTCCTACAGAAAAGCAATTCTTTTGATGATCGCTTTAAAAATAATTTATGTAGTTTCTTTTTCAGTAGCCAGGCTTGATCTGCGATCTGCATGGTGCAGCAGTATTAGCCTTTAGTAACAGCCGGAATGGTAAGGAAATGACTCAGCACAGTTGTGAGGCCAGGTTATTGGAGGCAGAGAGAAGACTGGCCTCCATGAGCACCTGGTTCAGACGCTGCCATCAGCAGAGGTGCGGGCCAGGTCTGGAGGATGCGAGGCAAGGGAATGCGTCGGCTTGCCCAGGTTTCTGATGAGGCATTAAAATTTGTAACGCACAGCTGGCTTGGCAAGGGCCAGTAGTTTCTTTTGATGTAAAAGAGACGAGTTAGTTGCCTGGAAATAAAATAGCACTAAACTTTCTTTTAGCTTGAATTTCATGAAAGTCTCAGAAAGAGTGATGGTCTCAGGAAAGCGGACTATGTATTATATTTTTAAAGCATGTGCAAAATTAGATCATATCAACCATTTCTCATGAATGATTTGGTGCCATGGACTTGGTCTCCGGTTACGAATTTGCATGTCCTATTGCTTGAGTCCCGGTGTGCCTGTGCACAGTGAGGATGTCTTTGTTCATTTAAAAGCCATTCATTCAAGTATTTATTATCAGTTAGTTATATGTTCTCCTCTATTTTTTTTTCATCTGTGAAAAAAAAAAGGGCTGGTCTTCAGCTGGGTTTTACTGGGCAAGTGTTTTAGCAGGGCCTTCATAGCACATATGGCATTTTTGTGTAATTGAAAATAACGTAGCTCCCTTCTGAGCAGAAGAATTATTTCCAAAGGTGCCTCTTCCTCTGAGGGAAGGAAAGTCTATGCCAGGGGACAAGGATGAAGAGGGGAGAGAATTCTAGAGTTCAGCCCCTCCCCAGGTGTGCCTACCTGTGGAGGTTAGTCTCAGATGAAGCCTCACAAATCAGGGTGGGTTTTGTTCAGCTTGTAGCGATTTGAACCAAGAAAGGGGGTGAGTCCCCTCAATCCATGTGAGCCAAAGAATCTCTATACCAAAGTATCTGGTCTCAACTGTCCACCTGCCAAATGAGAGGCTGAGACTAGATTCCTTTATTTCCCCCTAAAAAATATGTATCTTATTTACATAGTAGAGAGGTCATGACCATGGGCTTTGGAGTCAGACTGCTTGAGTTTGAATCCTGGCTCTATGATTTAAGAGCAAGTTGACCTTGGGAGAAACTCTCTGAGCCTCATCTTTTTATTGGTAAAGTGGAGATATTAGTACCTAGTTCATAGAGTAAATAGGAGAGTGAAATTAGGTAAGGCATGTGAAGCACTGAGCACAATATCTGGAGTATGTGCTCAATAATCATGACCCATGATGATGATGTCATCATCTAGGTGATTGCATTTCTCTGGAAAACCAAGACAGCCAATCCCTGTCTTCTCCCTAACAGAGTTCTAGCACCAGCCATCTCACCAGCACTCAATAGTTTATCCACATTTGCCACTCAGACAATTACAACACCTTCTGGGTCACTTATCTAAAGTAAATAAGGGCATGCCGTCTATAAGCTTTAACAAAGCTACTGCCCCTATTCCTAATACTGCTTAGTGATCTACAGACATTTTTCTCTCTCTCTAAGGTAGAGGAGCCAAGTGGCAGGCAGTTTTGCCTAAATCAAATGATTGGTGTCTGTTGACACCTCAACATACTCTCAAAAGTAGCCTGTGTATTCTTAAGAAATAACCCCTCAAGCAGATGAATTATCAAAGTGCCTAAAATGCAATACAGTATATCAGTTAGCTAGTGCTGTATAACCAACAACCCCCAAAACAATCTCCACTTATTATTTCTCACTAGAGGCCCAATGCACAAAGATTCATGCAAGAATGGGCCTTCCTTCCCCTGGCTGCCGGCACTACCTTCACTCTGGCTGGAGCCACCTTTCCACCTTCCCATGCTGCCCAGAGGCCCGGAGCTGCTGGGGTGGTGCAGAACACCTGTATTGTTGCCATGGTGATGATGCAAAGGTCCCACCCTTGGCTGCTCAGTGCCTGTGTGTGCAAATTAACCCACCATCTTTGTTGGATTAATTTGTATACTCACTCCTGATTGGCTGGTGGGTGTCTCGAATGCACGGTCAATTTGTATCTTTCTTTTTCTTTTTTATTAGTGTAGATGTGTCTATGGGATGGCTTAATAGCTCTGGTGATCTGGGATAGGCTTAACTGATCTTGCCAGGCTTGTCCATATGTCTGTGATCAACTAAGTTCCCCTTACTATGACTCCTCACATCCCTCCAGCCTAGCCCACTTCTGATGGTGCTTGCAGGGGTCTAAGAGAGAAACTGCAAGCAGCAGGTTTCCAGGTCTAGTTTGTGTCAAGTTTACTAATATCTCATTAGCTAAAGCAAGTTATGTGGCCAACCCCTGAATCAGCATGGAAGGATGCCAGGAGAAGAGTTGGTTGGAGAGAGGTGTGCAAAATTGGGGCTATTGCTGCAATCTACCACACATAGTACATATTATTTAACAGATTTCTAGCTCATAAACCCACCTAGTACTGATCTTTATTATTTTAATACTCAGTCATATATATAATTTGTTCTTTCAGAAATCATTTAGTAGAGTCCTCCTAAGATGAATAAAAAATTAAAAGCTAGGATGAATTTATCCCTACTAGAGAAGACTGGAGCATGTAGCTAAGTCAGATAGTGTGGAAGACTGAGTCTCTACCCCCTCACTCCCAAACACACACACATTTTGTATCATCTGTCCTGGCTTCAGAGAACTGACTCAGAGAGGGCACAGGGCACCCATGAAAAAGCTGATCGCACCTGGTTTGCGAAATCCGTTAGTAGAACCTGCAAGTCCTCCACCATATAAGCGGTCTATTAGAATTCTCATTTGGACCTTAGCATTGGAATCCATAAAAATACTCTCAAAATTGGCAAATACACCTTCTAATTTAGTTTATGCCTCTAAACCTGCCTCAACAATGCGATGGCTCACACCCTGAAACAACCCTCCGCTTATTGGAAGTCATCATGTGGTTTAATATTTTCCTATAGGACCTGGTTTCCAGCAATACCATCATTTGGTACCCTGGTTTTCTCTAGACCTTGCAGCTCTTAGCCACATCTGCTCTTAAATGTGGTGACAGCTGCCCCCGGTATGGTCAGCTGGGACGGTTCCCAGGCCCTACAACTTGTCCTCCCCCTCCCGTCCCCCCACACACAAACTCATGCACACATTGTAACGACAGGTGGCTAGGAAATGACTCAGGAGGTGGAGTGTGGAGGAACCAGAGGGGGCTTTCAGCACAAGTGTGGGAAGAAAGCACTTGAGGGTTTCATATATAAGAGTGCTCACCTTCACACCATGACAGACAGAAGCAGAGACCTGCCCTTCCCACAGCCGCTCCAGGATGCACATGTCTAGTTAAGACATATGTCCTTCCAAATTCATCCTCAATGCTCACTGTAACAAGAGATGGCCTGTAAACTAAAGTCAGCACCAATGTGGTTAACTTTCCCCTATCTCACTGCTCCAACTGTGGTCATCAAACTCTATTATATCTCTACTAAAGGCAACCCCCCAACTCCAGCTTGTATGAGTCCTTCTCTGATTGTTTCTCTCTGACCAGCATTCCCGTGTGCACTGTATCCAACCTGGACCTCTGCCACTCCCCATCTTTCTTTCACCTCCATTGTGCTTCAGCCTACTCTATTTCTAATGTCTAAAAGTGCGTTCCATGTAAGTAGTAAGGGAGTATGAACAAAAAATGTCTAAAATGAAATAGGACTGGGAAACATGACACCAGGCTCCTTTATTTGCAGGACTTTTCTGTTTAATGTGCCATCACGTCTGTGACTTCCCAGCAGTGAACGTGCGACCACACGGACTCTTCCTCAGGGAGCATCCATAGGACAAGCCCTACAGGTCCCTCTGGGAATGCTGGAAAGGCATGTCCCCAGCACAGATGTGGAGCATCCCTCCCAGGGGACGAAGCTAGCCAGAACAACCCTCCCCCCAGGTTCCCTACACGGTAGCTGGGTCCCAAGGGGCTCACTTCAGCTGTCAGCCCTCAGAGGCAAATGGGGAGAGCCTACAACAGACCCTCAAAGTTTTTGGTAGTGATCTCATGCGGGAGCCTCATGTGGCGGGAATATCCCTTTTCCGCGTCCCGCACGGAAAGAGAGATGAACAAACCGGTTCTAAGTGGAAGTGGCCAGGGATTGAGAAATAATAGAAATAAAGAGAGAAGACACAGAGATAGATTTTAAGCTGGGAGCTGGGAGGGCCGCCAACCTCCTCTACTGGAAAGGCAGATGACCTCCTGAGCCACCCAATATATCTATTTATACTACAATCCAACAAGGGGTTTCACAGGAAAACAAGGAGCCTGGGAAACACAAGCCAGGAACTAAGAACACATCTCCATACTCCCAGGGCGGGAATGCAACTGACGTGACTCTGCCAATGTCCGGGGCCCAGTCAACAAGATCTAAAGAATGTCCAGGTGTCTTCCCATTTGGCCCTCTACAATCTCACATGAAAGCAGGGGTACTTTCTACATTTTCTCTTCTGATGTTCAGAATCTAGAGTTTGGGATCATTCATTCAGTCAGCAAATATTTACTGAACACACACTTAGTGCCAGGAAAAACAGACCAAGAATCCAGCCCTCATGGAGATTATATTCTGGTGGGAGAGACAGGTAATGATGGGTAATGACCTGAACTATAAGGGGTGTTACTGATAATTGTATAGGACAGACGGAGCAGAGGAAGACTCGGAATTTTGGGCTTGGAGAAGGTGGGATTAGTGAGTTGTAAGTGGTGGAAGACTGTTGGAGTTGGGGACTAGAGAGAAGAAGCTGGCGAGATAGGAGCTGATCAGAGAGAGTGGGATGCCTGAAATTTAGGTCATAACAGGATGAAAATGATTAATAATGACATGGTGTAACAGGACGTGATCATGGATGTGAGTGGGCAAGAGCTTTGAAACAGATGAGGTCAAGGAACTTCAAGCCAATGTACCAGCAGGATTACCTATACGATCTTTTAAATCACCAAGAATTGTTGGGTGCAAGGTCATAGGAAGTGAGTGACAGTTAACTGAGACCTCAAATTTCAGAAAATGAGGGAAAGGGACCTTGGTGGGTGGGAGGCGTGTGTGGACTGAAAGAGCAGACTTGCCGGGTATATGGGCCTCATGACATGCAGTTCAAAGCATGTGTTTTGTTTTTAGGGAGGATGAAGCAGGAATAATCTGAAATTAGCAAGAGGGGCAGGTCCTCTTGGCTTCTTCCCTCTTCGTCTCTTGCACCTCCTGCAGTGGATCCTTCCAGGTAACCGTTTCAGAGGTCTATCGAGTTGTGGCTTCTTTATCTGCTAACCATTTTTTCTTATTGTGTATGTTAGGGTTCTGGACTATCATTCTCTCCCTGACTGCAAATGTTCTTTCACATTATCCCAAACCCAGGCCTCACTGTGAACTACACTGATTTCATTGTTGGGGATGTGGGGAGAGAGGACAGGCATCTGTATTTTTAAAGTTCTTGGGAGATTCTAATGGCTTGGGAAGTGAACATTGTTCTTTGAAAAGTTTTCATCTTGCTAAAACTGGTTTGGCTCAGTGGATAGAGTGTTGGCCTACGGACTGAAAGGTCCTGGCTTCAGTTCTGGTCAAGGGCATGTACCTTGGTTGCAGGCACATCCTGAGTAGGGGATGTGCAAGAGACAGCTGGTCGATGCTTCTCACTCATCCATGTTTCTAGCTCTCTATCCCTCTCTCTTCCTCTCTGTAAAAAATCAATAAAATATATATATATATATATATTTTTTTTTTTAAAAAAAAAAGAAAGTTTACATCTTGGTGGCCTAGGCAATGTTGTGGTGTGGGCCATAGCTTCCTCGCATCCTTGGAAAGATTCCTGACTCCAGAGGTTAAGATTAAGCCTCCTATTTTCCTGATGACAAAGCTTCATCTTCATTAATTCTTTAAAAATATTTTTTATTGGAGATGGAGATGGGTGATGGGAAAAGGGAGTTTGTTAGAATCTGGGAAGAACAATACCAAATCAAGTAAATTGATGGAGTTTTCCCCAACATGTCATCAGGGCTTTGAAACCGCCACCAAGTGGACTCTATGAGGCCAGCACAGGTTGCCTCTGGCCTCCCCTCCCGCCCTCTACACGTGTGAACTGCATGGTCAGGCTCTGGGCCCTCCCTGCTGCTTTCTGCGTAGGAGTGCCGCTCCCACCAGGCTCACTCAGCACCCGCCTTTTGTGATGTGAAAACTGCGCCTCTGCCATGTGAGCATCACCTCACATTGTATAATTTTTCTCACCAAGTGGAAAAAAGCAGTTTCAGAACACGCATTCTGCCTCCTCTGGCCTCCTGGAACAAGGTGGGTAAAAGAAGGGGGTCACAGCGTTGGGGAGCCCTGGGGCGAATGCGCCTCCGAGGCTGCGATAGCCGCCTGGTGCTGTACCTACCGTGTCCGTGTCCGTGCTCTTGTCCTTGTCTTTTTGTGAGTTTACTCGCTTTGTGTAAAAATGCTCGCCAATGTCCACACTGGTCCTGGCTCCTTCCCCGCAGGCCTGGGCCCTGTGCTGAGAGGTGGGAATGGCTTGGAGCCTGTGCTGTATGTGAGTGCAGGAATCATCTTCACTTAGCCAGTGTGTCCATTCCGGGGGACTCTGAGATGCCCGATCCAAGCCAGGACATCTGGGAGCAGTTAGGTGACAGGGAACCACTTATAACTTGTTAGGAAAGACAGATTTTGGTGAGAGCAGCAGCCACAAGACGGTCCTGAGTGCATCTGCCTTGGCCGAGCAGCTTCCCACCTCCAGCCAAATGAGCGTTAACACCCGCTGGTCCCTCACATATCAGGGGAAATAACGGAGCAGAGAGTGCCCATGGCTTTGCTCACTCCCCTCTGTCCTCCATGTTCCTCTCTCCCTTTCCTCTTGCCATTCATCCCACACTGTCCCCCCTCTTCTCCTTCTGCTCACAGTTCTCTCGCAGACCTCACAGGCAGGCACGCTCGCCTCACCCCCCTGACTCACATTCTCACCTCACCCACACAGTCACTCACTGTAGCTCCTTTGATGTCCATTTCTGCCCAGTTGTCCTTGTTTTCAGCTTTGCCTGATTCTCAGCAGCTCAGCCAGTGGCCTGCAGGCCTCCGGAGTTCAGAGCAGCCACCAGCCATGGCTGACCTGTGACTCCCTGCAGGCTGTGTCTTGGGCCAGCTCTGGAGGAGCCTGCGATGGCATACGCCAACCCCGAGGCCCCCGCACAGGTCTCTGGGCAGCCCAAGTGTCTCCTTAGCCCATGGGCATCTTCAAGCTCTTGTCAGGGTCACACTGTCTTTTAGCAAATCAATTGAGTTGATGCTGAAAGTTAGGAACCAGCATTGTTTACATCCCAGCTGGGCAGTCTGAGCTGTTCACGGGCTAGCCCAGTACAAGGCGTTTGGCTGTGATTTAGAAGGTGGAAGTGGAAGAGCAGCCCTCATGCCATCACTAGCCTGCGGGTCCCCTGGGCAGTGCCAGCCCACAGCTGTTCTGGTTCTCACCCGTCTCCTCCTCCAGCCTCCCCAAGTACCGGGCTGGCTCCTGCCTCTGCTGCCGGTCACCAGGCTCAGATGCAGGGAGAGACAGGCGTGAGTTCCAGTGTTTCCAGTTTGTCGGCCCAAGCTCCTCCTTGTGATTCTAGGTTTTCCTCTTTCTTCCTCAAGTATGCCCATCTCTCCTTCCTGACTGTCAGCCCTCCTGAGAGAGCCTAGGCCCACCACCAGGTGGTCTGCTGGGGTACCCCAAGGTGGTTGCCACGAAGAGCCAACAACTTCCACAGACTCCCTCTAGGCAGCTTCCACGGACTCCCACTGCAACTGCTCAGTAGGGAGTTTTCTCTGGTTTTCTCATGCCTTTCCTTCCCTAGCTCCCCCACAACTGTGGGAGGTGGTTCCTACGATGGATTCCTTAGTCCGTAACGTGGGCGGTGTTTCTGCTTCTACACTGGAACCCTGGCTGACACGGAGAGTAAAGGAAGCAAGGGAAGGTTCCCGGGCCCTGGCGTGGAAGAACTTGATGGATGGATGTAAAGAATGTCCTAAGACAGCCGAAACCGGTTTGGCTCAGTGGTAGAGCGTCAATCTGCAGACTGAAAGGTCCCGGGTTCGATTCCAGTCAAGGGCATTGTACATTGGTTGCGGGCACATCCCCGGTAGGGGGTGTGCAAGAGGCAGCTGGTCGGTGTTTCTCTCTCATCGACGTTTCTAGCTCTCTATCTCGCTCCCTTCCTCTCTGTAAAAAATCAATAAAATATCTTTTAAAAAAAAGAAAAAAGAATGTCCTGAGACAGCTAGACACATATCTAAAGAAAGGACTCCCCTAAAGGCTCTCAAAACAACCGAGGAAGCATTGGATTAATATAGAGAACCCAGAAGTCTAGGGCAGCTCTCACTCTCAGCCCACACCCACTTCATCAGGGCTTTCCTCTCAGGTCACAGACTCGCCTGCTTTACGCTGGCTGTGTGAAGAGGGTTCATCCATCCCCACTGTCCTCAGAGGAAGAAGGCCAAAAGCATTTGTCCTAGAGCTAGATGAGTAGAACTTGTGTACAATCCATTGGCATATAGGCTTGATATTTTATTTCTCTTTCCACGTGCCTATTACATGCAGCTCCAGCAATGCTAACAGAAGGAGAAGACTTGCATCACAGGGTGGCTTTCAAACCTAAGGAGGTGAACTATGATGGTGCATCTTGGGAGAAGGGGCTACAATGGAAGGAAGCTTTCACGACCCCTTTGCTCTTTTTCTTGAAGGTAGAGAACATTACTAAGAAGAAATAGCTTCTGGAAAGTGCACCTGGAAATGTACGGCTTATTTTCAGGGTCCGTTTCTAAGGCCTGTCACGATGGCCTCCTTCGTTTTCTCCTCCTGCCCAGCGGTTGCACTGTCACCACAGTTATGCTTTGCGTGGCGAGGAGGAGGGGGAGTGGAGAGAGATGTGCGAGGAAGAGTTGCTTTGGTTTGGGTCGGATCAGATCCAGAACTGAAGCTCTGAGGCAAAACCAACAATTACAATGTATGTTAGAGGTAGCTTTTTTTCCGAATGGATGGAAAATGAATTTATAGTACCTGAGCATTTTCTAAATATGTAAGATAATGTATTATAACTTTGTTTCTAGAGTGTCAGAAAGTTGTTTTGGCAGCTGGTTGTTATCTGATAATCCATAGTTCTTTGTTTTTAACCTAAGGAAAAGCTACAAAACCAGAGGGCAAATGAGTCCATCAATCACAGAAGATTTTTTTACAGCATTTTGGTGATTCATGAGCTGAGTTGAACTACTACTGAGAAAGGTAAAATCTTTCTATTATCCGACCGCCTCTCTACACCTTCCCTGCTGGCACACATCCCTCCTATAGTTACAACATTCAGCAGCCACGGGAATACCTTTAAAACATGTCAGATCTGTCACTTTCCTGCTCCAGTTCCCTAATGGTTTGGTTTTTATCTCAGGGTAAGAACTTAGTCTTACCCCCCGAGATGTGCCCCTATTAAACCTCTGACTTTCACTTGCCTCCAATACACTGGCCTCCTTGCTGTTCCTTGCATATACCGCCACACCCTCACCCCAGGGCCTTTGCATGAACTGTCCCCTTTGCTCATAACAGTTGACCAACTTCCTCACACCAAGATCTTGTATAACATTACCTTCTCCGTGAGGCTACCACAACAGCCGTGTCGTATAGCAAATTTCTACCTGCCACCTCACTTTTCATTCCCCCTTACTCTATTTTATTTTCATTGTAGCGATCAGTTTCTAATAGCCTATATAATTTACTTTTATGCTGTGTGTGTCTTTGTGTCTTCCCCTTCGCATGAAGCTCCATGGGAGTCAGGTATCTTTGATTTTTTTTTTGTACATTAATACAACCAAAGTGCCCAGAAGTGTGGGACATAGTAAGGGCTCGAACCTATTTGTGGAGTTGTATTGAATGCTTACACTAGATAGTGAGGTTCAACAGTTGTAGTATATGGACTTTCTGGTCTATATTCAGAATCAGAAACAAATGTATAGGAAGATAAAGAAAGTTATCTGAGTTATTGAAGTTATCTGTCACATATGACATGATATAAATCAGGATTTAAATGCTTGCAGCTTATGTGTTCAGAGGCAACAGACACTATTCAATGTCACACCAAGGTCACAGCAACCTTGCCATCCTAACAATGATAGAAGAAGCAATCTAAAACTATCAAAAGAGGCAAACAAAGCATTTTTTTAAGAAGGACACTCATGCATCCCTGGCATCTGAAATCAGTTACCTTTAATGGACAACATTTAACATTTAAGGATAATTCAGACATCTTAGACGTTAATAGCTATTGAAAGCTTCCAATGTGGTCAGCACAGCTTGAGTTGCTTTATGTGCTTTAGGTCATTATCACCTCCCACAAGCCAGCAACCAGATACTATCATTTTGTAAATGAGAAAAATGGAGATGCAGAAATGCTATTCAACCTCCTCAGGGTCGCACAGGTGGTCAGTGGACTGACCTGAATCTGGCAGCCTCCTGAGAGGTTTCTTTGATGAGCAGATACATGAGAAGAAAACTCGGGGTAATTTTGTTCGCCTGTTAGTAGTTGCAACACGAGCACTCTCACTCTCTCTTCCTGACTCATTCCCTCTTAAAGGGGAATCTCTGCCTTCAGGATGGTTCCTGGGCTCCTCTATAGGTAGATCTTCCTAATAAAACTGATCAAAGATGAAAGCCTGCTTGTCTTGAGCACATGGTGTCGTATTTGAGAAGATCTTGAAGATAAATTGTGGAGATAATTTGTCATCAAGGCAATATTAGGACAAATGGGAAAATGAGATTGTAAAGAAATTTAGCGAAGTGTTTTTGAAAGTAGTCCCCCTGCAGCACATTCAGCAGAGACCATCATAAGGCTTAAATAGTGTTAATGTACTTTTTGGTTGCCAGATGCCTATTTCTTTGAATGGAAAGCCATATGAGGTTGGGTTACCAAGCGGCTTGCCTGTATGCATTATGTGATGAAAGGGAGGAAAATTGATAGCTAGTTCCACCATCTCGCAAGCTTCAAATCCCAAAGTAATCAGATGCCTCCTCTATTAGCTATCTATTGCTACATAGCAGCCCCCGCCCCTTTCCAAAATCTTAGTGACTAAAAACAGTAAGCACAAACTATGTCTCTCAGTTTCACCCCACAGGGACCTCCCTGTGAGACCTCTTGTGTGGTGGCTGGCTTCCCACAGGGCCTCACAGGTCAGCTCCTATGTGGAGGGATGTACCAAGCCATGCATACCAGGAGGGGAGGGTCACTGTGGGGAGCAGTTCACCTTAGAGACTGACAACCACACGTCCCTTTTCCTTTCTCCCCTAATCCAAATGGTCCTTGAATACTGAGTGCCCTTCTTTGTGGCTTTTCAATTTTTCCGTCTCCACTCTTCAGCTCCCACATCCCATCTTGATTGTGGCCTAGATAGTGTGATGGCCTCTTAATTGGCTTTCCTATCTCCAGTCCAGTTCATATCTCTTTTTCCATGTCTGTTGTTCCTTTTCAACAGGGCTTGCTCTGTTACAGTAATTATGTACATTTCTATCCATTTGTTCTCCACTCTAGGTTGAAAGCTTTGAAGGTAGTGACCATTTCATGCATTTGCTTATCTCCACAGTTCTTAAACTGTTCCTTAGAGAGGGTGAGGCACAGAGAGGACTGACCCATATATATGCCATATTTGAATCCCAGGTCTTCTAAGCCTAGAAATCTCAGGTACCGTATTTGCCGGCGTATAAGACGATTTTTTGGCCCTGAAAAATACCGTATTTGCCGGCGTATAAGAGACTGGGCGTATAAGACGACCCCCTAACATTTCCACAAAAAATACAGAGTTTGTTATATACTCGCCGTATAAGACTACCCCCCACTTGGAGGCATATTTTTCAGGGCCAAAAAGTCGTCTTATACGCCGGCAATACGGTAAGTTTCTTTTTTTCTTTTTTTTTCTTTTTTTCAGAGAGGAAGGGAGAGGGATAGAGAGTTAGAAACATGGATGAGAGAAACACCAATCAGCTGCCTCCTGCACACCTCCTACTGGGGATGTGCCCACAACCAAGGTACATGCCTTTGACCGGAATCAAACCTGGGACCTTTTAGTCCGCAGACCGATGCTCTATCCACTGAGCCAAACCAGTTAGGGCTCAGGTAAGTTCTTCAACCTTTCTGAGACTTTCTTCTAAAAAGCAAGTTAATCATAATTATTAATACATAATAATTTTGGTAATTATGTAATTATTAGTAATAAGTAATATCATTGTTAATATCACCTGCCTTTCAGAGCATAAGAATTGGATAAATTATGTGTGCAGAGGGTTTAGTATAATGTCTTATATCAGTGATTCTCAACCTTTCTAATGCCGCAACCCTTTATTATGTGGTGACCCCCAACCATAAAATTATTTTCGTTGATACTTCATAACGGTAATTTTGCTACTGTTAATGAATTGTAATGTAAGTATTTGTGTTTTCCAATGGTCTTAGGCGAGACCCAGAGGTTGAGAACTGCTGCTATTGAGGTCATGACCCTCAGGTTAGAACTGCAGCTGCTGAGCGTCCTGTCTGGAGGGGGTAAGACTGGAGCGGACCAACCTCATATGTCCCCCTCTCCTGTGGGAATGGGGACAGCACAGTGTGAATTGTGAGCATAACTTTTCTTTATAAGATCGGCAGGTTGTGTTTTTCACCTGTGCCCAGTTAGCATCTGAGAGGAAGACATTGGTTCTAAGATTCTAGGCCAACTTCCTAATTTTCAGAGGAGAGGCCCGGGAGTTTGCAATGATGATTCTCAAGAAGGTACAATTGTCCCTCACCAGAGCACTTACAGCTTTTTTTTCATTTTATGGAATTCCTGAATCCATTCGTTCACAAATTCAGTGACAATCGGCAGCTGCTGCTGCCATCTGTTGGTGGTGGGCAGAGTTGAAGCACTTCTACATAGGTGCATAAATTAGTTCATGCCTCTGAAGGTCCTTAAATTGAATCTTCATCACAGGCCCAGAGAATCAGGTAGGCCTTCGGGTTCATATCTTTGCCATGCCTCCAGTGAGAAGTGTGGCCACTTTCATTCTTGTTTTCCACTTGTAAAACGGAATAATATCCAGCTCATGGGGATATTGTAAGAATTCATTGACAGATATGTATTAGTTTGACTAAATGCTAGCCAACATCTCAGAAGCTTAACACAGTCTCCTATCAACATTCCAGTTTCTTGCTCACATTACAGTTCAGAGTGCTCTGAGTCACCAGGCAGCTGTCTTCCATCTTATCGGTCTACCATCTTCAACTCTGGCCTCCGAGGTAACCCTGGGGCCCCCCATCCACCAACAGGACAAGGAGGAAGGACGTGGAGGTGTGCCAGGAGGTTCTGAGGGCCCAGGACTGTAGCTGCATACTTTATGTCCACACCCCTTCTACTGGCCAGGACTCAGTCTCTTATTTGTATGTCATGATCCATTGGTCTCTGCCACAGCCATTATTTTTAGTAAAAGAAACATGAAGTTCTGAATTTTCTGTGTGTATTATAGAATACTATTCATATGTTCCTCGGTGTGTAGCATGACACAGATAACAATCTAAAAGGCAGCGGGGTGAAGGAGCAGTGGTCTTGCAGATGTGGCTTCCGGCCCCGTGTGATCGTGGACATGCCACTCGGCCGGTATGAACCTCAGTCCTTATCTGGAGAACGCTGGGGAGAAAGCCAGCTGGTATGAGTGCAGGTCTGCTCCACCCCATCTCCCTGGGTCTAAAGATTGACAGCTTTGTGCATAGAAGTAACGCAAAACAAAGCATACAGTGACTCTCAGCAAGGACAGGGGATAGAACATGGGCTTAGGTGGGCAGCAAAGAAATAGCTTTAAGCCCATTCTCGGAGGCGGTGATAGTCCTGAAAGAAGGAGTGAGCTATGGAGTGGTCTATAGGAAAGCCCAAAGAGGACCATAAATGAAAACTATGGGGTAGATGCCGAAACTGGTTTGGCTCAGTGGATAGAGCGTCGGCCTGCAGACTGAAAGGTCCCAGGTTCGATTCTGGTCAAGGGCATGTACCTTGGTTGCAGGCACATCCCCAATAGGGGGTGTGCAAGAGGCAGCTGATCGATGATTCTCTCTCATCGATGTTTCTAACTCTCTCCCCCTCTCTCTTCCTCTCTGTAAAAAATCAATTATATATATTTAAAGAAATACTTCCTTTAAAAAAAGAAAGAAAAAGAAAACTGTGGGGAGAGCCAGCTGAAAGGGAATGTGCTGGAGTGGGGCCGCGCGATGGAAGACGTGGTTTGAGAGGTAAAGGGAAGGAGACGTTAATGGCAGGCTTCCAGGATTAGGAGGTCATGCTCATCTGGAAGATTCCCGGTGGGGAAGCAGCTGTGGTTTTTGTCTGGGCAAAAAATCTGTCAGTCCTTATGAAAAGAAATCTGATTGGATCGCAGCATGGACCTTTTATTAAATGGCTAATTTCTGAAGTCTGAATGCTCCCAATATAATCTTCCAAATATAAGAGTTATCTGAATTCTGTACCCATTTCAAAGAAAAAAAAGAATTTTACACGGTAAGGGAGAAAAGATGAGGATGTGGGAAGAAGCGAATCATTTTATGTTGAAAGGGAGCCCTCATGTCACTGCTGTACTTTATTTTATCTTTAAGTTGGAGATAAATATGTAGGTAAGACATGAGTCAGAGCAGGCTCAGAAAGTACCTAGAAGCCTTCGGCATTTGCAGCATGCTAGCTAGTTTCATGTGGGTGCGTATGGTTTTCAGGAAGACACAGTGAAAATAGAACTTGTTTGTTTAGGTTTCGCCATGCTCTGGGGGTACGTACAAGGATGTTCAGTGAGCAGCAAGGGGGAAGCACTTCTCCCGGGCTCAGCTGCAGAGCATCCTGTCCGGAGCGGGTAGGGCTGGAGCTGACCTGAGCCCGGGGCGTTCTGCTCCGGACCCGTCCGGGAGCGGGAGGTGCAGTCTTGGCAAAGGGAAGCATACGTGGCCGTGGGTCCAGGCCTCACACCAGGCTCCCAGTGAAGGGCGCCCTCCCTCCCTCCCTCCCGACACAGGACAGGACTGAATGGTCCAGGGCAAGCTGCTGCTGACACTCCTTTCGTGCTAATTGGCTCCTGAGAAACACTTTTGTTTTTAGAAAAAGATGACGTTTTAGATGGGGAGCTGTTTGTTATTTACCACATGTTAACTGTTTTTGTTTTTACACAAATGAAATATTCTGCTATTAGATAGCCTCATGCCCTCAGCCAGTCCCCAGCCTCCCCTGGGCTTCGGGCAGGTGTGACTCTCTTCTCTGTAAAATACAGACCTGAGTTATATAACCTCGAGGCTTCTGCCTGATCTCACCTGATAAATTCTGGTTCAAACAACTTCCTCTTCCCCGGTGCAGTAACACACAGCCTGAGGTTACTTTATCACCTCCTTCTAAATCAATCTCTCTCTCTCTCTCTCTCTCTCTCTCTCTCTCTCTCTCTCTCTCTCTCTCAGAACAAATGAGAAAAAACCCTGCTGCCCCTTCAGCGTGTGCCTGCAGGAAGAATCCTCATTTAGCGCCCAGTGCTGTGGGGTTAGGGTTAGGGTTAGCTCTGTGCCCCCTTGCAGGCGGGGTTCACGCCTTCACGCTTCTTAGAAACACCTGTGGCCACACAGCAGCCTGTCTGCCTGCACTTTCCAGTTTGGCAATATTTTATCTGCTGTCTGTCCTTATTCTTTATTCCAGAGAGTCCATGCTTTTCAATAGGTTCTACTTCTTTCTCAGGAGGCAGTTCCCCCTAAAGCAAGGCCACGTCCTACATCTAAACAGCCATTTTATATGCAGTGTCCAGGACAGTGGATGCGCTAGATGAGGATGATGAGAACTGGGAAAATATGACAGGATTTTAGAGCAGAGCTCACTAATATGGTGCCCATTGGCCGGGTGCGGCTTTTTACATGGAAATTAACTAGAATTAACGATGTGTGGGGCCTGGTGGGCACTTGAAGCACCCAGGGACCACCCTATAAAGCCCATGGTTTTCTAACCACGTTGTTCTACACCTGTAATTAATACAGAATAATGTTGACTATAAATTGCAGTTGAAACATAAAAGATAAATTTAAAAGATGCAGTTCTCTGCCATCCTAGCCACATTTCACGTGCTCAGGGGGCACCGGTGGCTGGTGCCGAAAGTTGGGCTGGATGGTGCTGCCTTAGACATCAGCTGTCACAGAAGCACATTCCGAGGGGATGTCAGGGAACTTGGAAACCACTAAGGCACTCTCCTGTCAGGATGGTTCAGATCTTTCCAGTACTAAAGATGCATCGCCTTATAAAGTGGCCCGTCCCACCTTTTGAAAGCTTTAGGAAATTCTTCCTTAAACGGGGTCTGAATCCACGTCTCCGTAACCTCTGCTTTCTCTCCACATGCAGTGAGGGTGATGATTCTCCCGCCTGGAACTTCATTAGAGCATCGAGGCCACTACGGGCCTCCTCGGACTCCCTTCTCCCAGCTCATGCGTGTCACATATTCTGCACGAGTGTTTTAGAGCACAGAACAGTCACCCCACACACAGTAACCCAGCTGCCAAACAGAAATCACATCCAGTGGCTTGCTGTAGCTCCCAGTTTGAAAGTGGTGTGAAGATAGAAAAGGAAGCTAGAGCTGAAACCAGTTTGGCTCAGTGGTAGAGCATCGGTCTGTGGACTAGAAGGTCCCAGGTTTGATTCCAGTCAGGGGCATGTACATTGGTTGTGGGCACATCCCCGGTAGGGGGTGTGCAAGAGGCAGCTGGTCGGTGTTTCTCTCTCATCGACGTTTCTAGCTCTCTATCTCTCTCCCTTTCTCTCTGTAAAATATCAATAAAATATTTTTTTTAAAGAAAAGAAAAGGAAGCTAGAAGCTCTGAAAACAAAAGGTCTGCTTCCAATAGGTGAGGGTGCTCTTGAGAACTATCTTGTAAGAAAGGGTGTCTGCCTCTCCACGGGGTTCTGTGTGAACTTTGCACCTGAGCTACTGTGTTAAGTGCTAGTGACAGGCACTCAGCGAACTGTGGGGTCCCTGCTGGGCCACAAAGATGATGAAGACATTGCCTTCAGCCCTAGCAGGTTTGGCTCAGTGGACTGAGCATTGGCCTGTGGACCAAAGGGTCCCACGTTCAATTCCAGTCAAGGGCATGTACCTTGGTTGGAGGCTTCTCCCGGGCCCAGGCCCTCCCTGATCAGGGCTCATTTAGGAGGCAACCAATCAATGTGTGTTTCTCTCACATCAATCTGTCTTTTCCTCTCTCTTCTACTCTCCCTAAAAATCAGTGGAAAAATTAACAAACAAAAAAATAAAATAAATAATAAATAAGTAAAATCTTTAAAAAAGGGAAAAAAAGACATTGCCTTCATTGTTTACTGCCCCCCTTACTCCCAAGCACTGGCAGAGAGGCCTGGTGATGTGAACAGTCGGTTTCCACTCCAGACAACTCCCTGGCACACTTCGGCGTGCTTCAAAGGAACCAACAGATGAGTCTTGGAGTCCAGATGGTCACAAGCAGTTGCTGTCACAACAGAGCAACTTCTGAGGGTCACTGAATAAGGAGACCCACAGACCAAGCTTCCTAAGGAAGAAGACTGTGGACAAACCAGCCCGGGCCAGCAGGCGGCCTGGCACTGCATAGGAGCTACGTTCTCACCAACAAAATAACTGCACCACATCCACTCCATTCAGTCTGGTGTACGATCAGAAATAACGAAGTCACCAGCCTCCATCACTAGCCACGCCCCTAACGTCCAGCGCTTGGTTCATGGTCAACTATGTATGTATGTGCATATATATGTGGATATACATACACACACGTATGTATTCACACACATAAAAACAACACAGAGGCCAAAACCGGTTTGGCTCAGTGGATAGAGCGTCGGCCTGCGGACTGAAGGGTCCCGGGTTCGATTCCGGTCAAGGGCATGTACCTTGGTTGTGGGCACATCCCCAGTAGGGGGTGTGCAAGAGGTGGCTGGTCGATGTTTCTCTCTCATCAACGTTTCTAGCTCTCTATCTCTCTCCCTTCCTCTCTGTGAAAAATCAATAAAAAAAAATATTTAAAAAAACAACAACACAGAGGCAGGATGTTATGTAGAATTATTTTATCTACATATATATTCACATACATATTTAAGTGTTATTTTATGTTATGTTTCTATATTTTAATGGTCTTATCATTTGTACGTGTATGTCCATATATGGCATATTTCTAGTTGTGCACACTTAGAAAAACATTAAGTGTGCACAACTTATATGTAATGTTTCTCTATAACATGTGTGCATGCCTATGTACATACACTTGAGAACATAGCTGGAAGGAAATGTTCATGGTGGTTACCTTGGGAGAGTAAGAAAAGGCTCTTGGGGATGGAGTGGGGAAGGACACATTTGTTTTTCATTTTATGGACTTTATCTCTTACTATCTATTTACTTCTTTTAGAACAAAAAAAAACATTGTTATTACTGTTTGGTTATACGGAGGACTCATCATCCAACATGAGCTCCGAGTGCACATGGAGTTAAACCCCGGCTCCAGGCTGGGCTCCTCCAGGCACCTCCACTTGGGCCACTTGGACTGCTCTGTTCTTCCCACATCTGCCAGCCTGAGAAAATCAGTCCCAAGTGAGGATCAAAGGAGATGCCATCTGTGACGAAGTGACAGTGCCTTGCAGAATGTAAACTTGTACACGCAGCTCCACAGAACACAGCTGACAGAGAGCATCTAGTGCTCCCAACTAGAGTGTCACCATCTAAGCCCCGTCCTCCTCACAGGCCTGTTTTTGAAAAGGGATGTGCATGTGTGTGATGGGGAGGGGTGGGCTGTGATGGGGTGACCTGGCATGTAGTGGGGGCAGGAAGCAAGGAAGCATGAGGGTACAGTATGGGCCAAGGCCTCCGAGGGTAGGCGGGGGGCGCCTGCCAAGGGTGCTCCTCTCTGCCCCCAGCCCTGAGCTGCCACAATGCACCCCTGTCCCCGGCCGTGTGGGAACACCTTTGCTGGGGCAACGAGGTATCATTCTAGAGAGATTCATGAAAATGCAGTGAATTCATGTCTCTTTGTCCAAACACCGAGCTGCCTGTTCCTTCCTCTGCCGAGTCCTTTATTGACTCTCTTGAATCCTCTTGTTTTATTACTAATTCAACCCACAAGTGTTGGGGGTCTCCTCTGTGCCAGGCACTGTGCTCAGTCCTGGGGATATGGGATGACTACAGGCTCCCCACATCAGGGCATTCACTGTTAATAGTGGGTAAGGACAAGCCCTGGCTGGTGGTGTTCAGTGGTTAGAGAGTTGGCCCACGTACCAAATGGCCTTGGGTTTGATTCTGGTCAAGGGCACATACCTGGGTTGCAGGTTCAATCCCTGGCCCTGGTCAGGGTGTGTGCAGAAGGCAACCAGTCGATGTGTGTCTCTCACATTGATGTTTCTCTCATTCTCTCTCCCTCCCCCTCCTTTCCACTCTCTAAAAAAAAAAAGTCAATGGGAAAAAAAAAACCACAAAAAACAGTGGGTAAGGACATGGAAAGGAACATTGCAACCCCATGTGTCCACTACTCTGGCAGGTAGACGTACAAGTGCTCTAGAGTAGACAGTGACTGATGTGCAAAGAGAAGAGACATTGAAGGATAGGTAGGAAGATGTCAGACAAAGGACTTTTAGACAGAAAGGCTTAAAAATGCATGAAAGTTTTTTATTTTGATGTAGTCCCATTTATTTATTTTCTCTTCAGTTTCCATTGCCCTAGGAGCAATATCAGTGAAGAAATTGCTTCAGCATATGTCTGAGATTTTGCTGCCTGTGGATTCCTCTAGTATTTTTATGGTTTCCCGTCTTATGTTTAAGTCATGTATCCATTTTGAGTTTATTTTTGTGTAGGGTGTAAGTAGGTGGTCTAGTTTCTTTTTTTTTTTTTTTGCATGTATCTGTCTAATTTTCCCCACACTATTTTTTTTAAATATACTTTATTGATTTTACACAGAGAGGAATTGAGAGGGATAGAGAGCTAGAAACATCGATGAGAGAGAAACATCGACCAGCTGCCTCTTGCACACCCCCCACCGGGGATGTGCCCGCAACCAATGTACATGCTCTTGTCCGGAATTGAACCCAAGACCCTTCAGTCCACGGACCGACGCTCTACCACTGAGCCAAACCGGTTTCGGCTTCCCAACACTATTTATTGAAGAGACTATTTTGACTCCATTGTATGTTCATGCCTCCTTTGTCAAATATTAATTGAGCATAGTGGCTTGCGTCGATTTCTGGGTTCTCTATTCTATTTAATTGATCTATATGTCTGTTTTTGTGCCAGTATCAGGCTGTTTTGAGACTAGTGCAGGCATGGGCAAACTACGGCCCGCAGGCCGGATCACTGTTCTAAACTATTGAAATTAAAAAAAAAAAAAGACTGTACTTTTTTATGTAATGATGTTTACTTTGAATTTATATTAGTTCACACAAACACTCCATCCATGCTTTTGTTCCAGCCCTCTGGTCCAATTTAAGAACCCATTTTGGCTCTCGAGTCAAAAAGTTTGCCTACCCCTGGAATAGTGGCTTTGTAATACAGCTTGATATCTGATATTGAGATACCACCTACTTTGTTCTTCTTACTCAGGATTGCGGCAGCTATTCGGGGTCTTTTATCATTATTATTATTATTATTATTATTATTATTTTCCAGGTGAATTTTTGGAAAGTTCGTTCTAGGTCTGTGAAATATCCTGTTGGTATTGGCAATGGACCTAAACAAATACTTTCTGAAAGAAGACAGAAGCAAGGCCAAGAGGCATATGAAAACATGTTCAAAGTCATTAATCATCCGAGAGATGCAAATCAAAACAACAATTAGGTACCATCTCACACCTGTCAGAATGGCTATATCAACAAATTAACGAATGACAAGTGCTGGCGAGGATGCAGAGAAAAAGGAACCCTCGTGCACTGTTGGTGGGAATGCAGACTGGTGTAGCCACTGTGGAGAACAGTATGGAGTTTCCTCAAAAATTAAAAATGGAACTCCCATTTGACCCAGTGATTCCACTTCTAGGAATATATCCCAATAAACTAGAAATACCAATTAGAAAGGATAAATGCACCCCTATGTTCATAGCAGCACAATTTACAATAGCTAAGATTTGAAAATAGCCTAAGTGCCTATCAGCAGATGAGTGGATTAAAATCCTGTGGTACATCTACACAATGGAATACTATGTTGGTAAAAAAGAAGTTCTTACAATTTGCAACAGAATGGATAGAACTGGAGAGCATTATGCTAAGTGAAATAAGCCAGTCAGAGAAAGATAAATATCACATGATCTCACTCATTTATGGAACATAATGAACAACATAATCTGATGAACAAAAATAGATCCAAAGACAGAGAAACATTGATTAGATCATCAAACTTCAGAGGGAAGGTAGGGGAGATGGGGGTAAGGAGCAGAGATCAACTGAAGGACTTGTATGCATGCATATCAGCCTAACCAATGGACACAGACAACAGGGGTGTGAGGGCATGAGTGGGGGGAATGGGAGGGTAAATGGGAGAATAAGGACACATAAGTAACACCTTAATCAATAAAGAAATTTTTAAAAATTACCATACATACATTACCCTTTAAAAAATGCATGAAAGATCCAGAGGAAAGTAAGTCATTGGGTTCGATTGAAACAAAGTGAGGGCAGCGAGTAAAGGCTGGGCAGGGCCAGGCGAGGTTGTAAATGACACTTGGTGTCTTGGTAGGAGCTTGCATTCTGTCCAGTAGACAAGAGGGGTCGTGGAAGATGAGAGTCAGTTCATTTGATTTTACATCTCCTGTGAAAGAAACGTTACGTATCTACACAGTTTTAACAAACAGCTTATTCAAATCAACACCTTTAACAAACAGCTTATTCAGAATGAGGGCCTTTTCAACCTACTCACTTCTGTCTACTTCTCCCAAATAACTGATTGGCCACTCATTAGGCAATAAAGCACAGAAGAAATTCTAAACCTGTTGGGAATCACCACCTGTCCCCCCAGTTTGATGAGTTGATGAAAGCTAAAATTTTCTCCCATAAAAATGCAGATACAAAATCTTGTGTATGTTTCCAGGGAGTTCAAGGAACTCCTTTAAAAATTCCCAAGCTATGGGACGTGTAGACCATCAAACAGCAGGGGTTTTTTTTTAAATGGGTTTTTTTAAAAAAAAGAAATTATGTACAGAGTCTTATGTGCTTATTGAAAACCTCAGATTGGGCTAGAAAAAAAAATTCAAAATCTGACTTCAGTGATAAAGTCTGAGGTCATCTCCCAAAAGCAGAGTGGGATGCTGATTTTTTTTTTGAAGTCTTTGTAATTAAAAGGACCTGAATTCATGTTAATATGGAGAGGCTCAGCTATTTTAGGATGCCTGAACAGGAAAAGAAAAAGGAAAGAATCCTATAAAATAAGGTGAGCCCGGCCTGTGTGGCTCAATGGTTGAGTGTTGACTGATGAACCAGAGGTCAAGGCTTGATTCCCAATCAGGGCCCATGTCTGGGTTGCAGGCTCAACCCCCAGTGTGGAGTGTGCAGGAGGCACCCGACCAATGATTCTCTCTCATTGATGTTTCTATCTCTCCCTCTCCCTTCCTCTCTGAAATCAATTTAAAAAATTTTTTTTAAATAAGGCGAAAAACAATTCCATCAGATGTCAAATTTTCAAAAGCCTTTTTTTTTTAATTCTCCACAGAAATACAGGAATGAGTCTGAGACCATTTCCAGTTGGGAGGCTGGCTGCCTTTCAGAAGACAATGGGATTCCTCTACTGACCTAAGAGACCCTTGAAACCGCAGCCCCCCCTTGCCCATGGAGCTTGGCTTGCATCTTCTAGAAAAGGATAGAAAGCCCAGCCACCCATTTGTAGAAGATGTGAGCCGACTCAGGACCTGCCCTGAGGAGGAAGCTGGGGGTGGAGCGGGTGGGGGCTTGTGTATTGGAACTTTTTTTTGGCAGAAGTGCCTTCTGAAAACCCAAATAGGATTTTTTTGTTTGTTTGTTGTTGTTTTTTAAACAATAAAACTCCATTTCATTGAAAGGAGGGTGGAAGGAGGGAGGGTTAGAGTGCTGCAGGAGTGTGAAAAGTACTTGTGAACGGTCTGAGTGGGGAAGGCAGGCAGGTGAGGGGAGCCCCGGCCCTCCCCCTGGCTGAAGTCCCAGCGGGGACAGTTCTGCTGGAGGGGCTGGGCAGCGGACGCCTGCTTGTGTGATGGAGCGCCCTTAGGCAGAGGCTGGGCGAGCCCTCCCGAGCTGCCCTTGGCACTCAGACAACACGGCGTTCGGAAGTCCCTGTCTGCAGAAGGAAGCGATGGTGCTGGCTGTTCAACGTGGCAGAAATCCCCAGGCAAGGGCTCCGTGGCTCCGAAGCCACGTTGCAGCCAACGTTCAGGGGCCAAGTCACCAGAGAAAAATGTGGCCTCAGACCAGACTGCTAGAACCTTGTGCAGTCCCACCTGCCTCAGACCCCGGGGCAGAAGCAGAGCAGCCGAGCTCAGAGGACACCAGCAGCACACGGCCAGGGATGCCCAACAAGCACAGGAAAGCCCCTGGCACACCGGGCTGCTCCCCGAAAGGGAGAGGAAAAATTCTGAAAGCCTGAGCATTTACGAAGACCCGAATCACCCAAAAGAAACCATTTATATCAGCTATGACTGGTGGTATGTCATATTTGAATAGACTGAAATGTAGACCCAAAGGGGACTGTTGAAATCACTAAGTGTGGCAGGTGTGTCTAAATGTCCTCTCCACCCAGTGGGACGGGGCTCCTGGGGAGGATGAAATCAGCCCCGGGAATGAAGAAGACACATTCTCTTTGCAATTGGAGGTGTGCCATGAGCGAATTTGGAATCCTGCTACACAATTCTGCACAAATTCAGGATTATATCTTATTTATTATTGTCTTTGAAAAATGAGGGGGGAAAGTTCAAATTTTTAATTAGCAGGATTTATAGTTTTAAATGCACTACGCAAATATCAGTACATGTGCTTAATCAATTATTGACCTTTCTGCTACAAAGACCCTATGTTGTATGTGTGTATGTGTTTGTGTGTGTGTATGTGTGTGTGTTTGTGTGTGTGTATGTGTGTGTGTGTGTGTGTGATACGTACATATATATATCATATTCTGTATTTCCTTTTTTTGTTACATTTCCTGTGTGCTGAGCTGGGGTATTTATTCTTCTGAATGATGCAATGGGTTAACGAGATAATAGGAAGGAAATCTTTGAAGGTACAAGGATCTTGACACTACAGTTTGTTTCGGTTTGATTAAACAGATGGAACTCCACACAAGCGGAAAGTTGTGAAGGCGGCACCGTAGCTTCTGCAACATCAGTGACCAAGCGGGGTAAGAAACTGAAGTGAAAGGTGCCACAGTGGTTTCTAGCGTCTCACCTTCCACCAACAATACCCTGCTGCTCTGAGCCTTCCTGCTCAAAATCCAGGTTCTGAAACAATCAGAAGAAGTGATGTTTTTACTTGTGAAATGCTAAAGCTCCTAACCAGTGGAGGATGGAGTGGGTGACTGCCTGGAAAACAACTCACACAGCCTTTGAGCATTTCCCTCTAGAAGTCATTTTTTTGGTGAACATGCAGAGGAAGCACTGGGAACTACAGTAAATGTGGGAGTTTTATTCTGACTAAAAGCAACTCATGTTCTTCATTTTGTATACAGATGTTATGGTGATGTCAAAAATCAACCAAAGTTTTAAGTGTGATATTTTGGGAAGTTTGGTGTGACCTAATTTTGGTTGACTGGAAATATTCGTAATTAAAAGGATGAATATATTTGAGTGACAAAATGCTTAAAGGACACTGTCTTTCCAACGAATGTTGTAATATTGAAACAAGAATTAATGAAAAACGTTAATAAGAAGAACCCAATTTAACTTTCTTCTTTGGTTTTGAAAAGGATATAAATCTTGGCAATGTAACAAAATTCATTATTTTTTTTCTGCTTGGGTGCATTTTTTTTATAGCATGCAGCATTGGAGAAACCATTACTACAGTCTATTTTGACATCCTATTAAATTTAGATACATTATTTTAAATGAAGAAAAAGTATCCAATTTAAAGCAGAGGAAATGGGCTTCGTGTTATTAGGTGTCTGAGGTATGAAATCTGCAGAGAGAATGGTCAAAGGACTCAGGTTTGCGAAGACTATTTAGCGGGTTTCAATCCCAGCTGGGAAAATCAGAAAAGAATTATGACTTTTGGCATTTAACACTTGTACCATATAAGCTCTCAATTTCCCTTTGTTTATTTTGTTCAGTGGCACAAGTGGTTTGTGGCCAAAGAAAGTGCAGACTGCCTATTTCTGTGCCTCACCACCTCACCAGCCCGGCCCCCACACTGGCCACACTCGGAGACAACGGGGACTCCTAGCAGTAAATGGGGCTCCAGGAAACCACTTCCCTCAGTCCAGGTCAGTGCTGCGAGCAGAACCAGAATTGTTCTAGACAAGCATGTCAAACTCAAAGGCTAACTCGGGCCAAGTAAACAAGATTTCAGTGTTTGTGGGCTGCAAAAAAACCCCAAAAGCTTCAATTTTCATAGAAACGTAGGTTTATTTCTATAGAGACATGCTGAATACAAAGGGCTGAAATAAATGAGTAATTGTTAACATAAAATAATAGAACATTTTAATAAAAATTAATATTTTTTCTTAAACATTAACTTACCAGACGCTGAATCGCTGCACAAATTAATAATCCTAATGCAAATAAACCTATTTTTCTTGTTCTCTGAAAGCAAAATATTTCCTGTTGTGTACACCAAACAAGTCAGTACAGGACTAATGACATGGCAATTGGCTGCTAAAATATTCGCTGATAGTACTAGTGGAGAGAAATGGTGTGCCTGCACGTAAGGCGTGTAAGGGAAATGAATGCAACACAATTATAATAATCAGTCATGAGCAAACATTGTAGTTCATTATTGATAACTAGAGGCCTGGTGCACAAAATTCGTGCACTTGCAGGGAGGGGGGAGTCCCTCAGCCTGGCCTACACCCTCTCACAATCTGGGAACCCTTGGAGGATGTCTGACTGACAGAAATCCTTAGTGCTGCCACAAAGGCAGCCGTGAACCTAGTTTCTGGCTGAGTGGTGCTCCCCCTGTAGGAGCACACTGACCATCAGCGAGCAGCTCCTGTGTTGAGCATCTGCCTTCTGGTGGTCAGTGTGCATTATAGTGACCAGTTGTTCTGCCATCGGGCCAAAATTGGCTCTCTGACATTCCCTGAGGGGTCCCGGATTGCAAGAGGGTGCAGGCCAGGCCAAGGGACCCCACCAGTGCATGATCAGGGCTGGGGAGGGCTCCAGGGCATGTCTGTCCCATCTCCTTCAATCTCCATCAGCTGAACCCCAGCAGCAAGCTAACCTACCGGTCAGAGCATCTGCCCCCTGGTGGTCAGTGCACATCATAGCGAGCAGTTGAGTGGTCTTAACATATCATTAGCATATTATTCTTTGATTGGTTGAACGGACGACCAAATGACTAGGCACTTGGCATATTAGGCTTTTATTTTATAGGATTATGTATAACAGGATATTATAAAAATTAAGTTATGAAATTTTTATTATAACATTTCTTACAAACCATTATATTGGCTGGGCCACAAAAATATTCATTGTGAGCCACATGTGGCCCATGGGCCTCGAGTTTGACATGCTTGCTCTAGGACATGTGCTGGCATCAGGGAGGGAGTTACATGGGGTGGGGGGGGGGGGGCACTGATTGCCCTCGGTTTTATCCAGGCTAGGAAAATCACTAAGCTGCCTGTACTCTATCCTCCATGTGGAATGGGAGGAAGGATTCAGCTATTTGATGTAGAAGAAGATGGTTATGAGTATTAAGCAGGTAAAAAAAAAGCTAATGTGGTAAGCTCAGTGCCTGGATTTTAGAGGGATGTCTAAGATCTTCCTTCCTACTGTAGCTACTAATGCCAATGAGTGAGAACATGCTCACTGACACTCTCACATAATCTCTTACTGAGTGCAGGGACCCACCCACCCCCACCCACCTGTCCCACTCCCCGGTGTAATTCACATAATTCTGATGCATTATCTGAACCGGATCAGTTTTATGATATTTCTATTAATCCAGAGAAAACCAAATGTTTTTAAGTCCTTCCTAGAATAATCATATCTAATAAAAGAGTAATATGCAAATTGACTGTTGCTCCAAGACACAAGATGGTCACCCCATGTGGTCAAAGATGGCTTCCACAAGATTGTCTGCAGAGGAGGACAGTTGTGGGCAGTTAGGGGTGACAAGGCCAGCAGAGGAGGGCAGTTGGGGGTGACCAGGCCAGCAAGGGAAGGCAGTTGGGGGGAACCCAGGCCTGCAGGGAAGGGCAGTTGTGGGGAACCAGACCTACAGGGGAGGGCAGTTGTGTGTGATCAGGCCAGCAGGGAGGACAGTTGGGGGAGACTAGGCCTGCAGGGGAGGGCAGTTGCAGGAGGCCATCCCTGCAGAGGAGGGCAGTTGGAGGGACCAGGCTTGCAGGGGAGGGCAGTTGCAGGGGATGGGGGATTTAGGCCTGAAAGTGGGAGGGACCAAGCCTGCAGGAGAGGGCAGTTGTGTGTGTGTGGGGGGGGGGGGAGAAGGCCTGCAAGGGAGGGCAGTTAGGGGTGACCAGCCAGGTCAGCAGGGGAGGGAAGTTAGGGGCAATCGAGCTGGCCAGGGATCAGTTAGGCGCCAATTGGGCTGGCATGGGAGTGGTTAAGAAGTGATCAGGCTGGTAGGCAGAAGCAGTTAGGGGCAATCAGGCAGAGGCAGGTGAGCGGTTGGGAACCAGCAGTTCTAGGTTGTGAGAGGGATGTCCAACCACCTGTTTAGGCCCAGTCCCTAAAAAGGTGATTGGACATCCCTCAAGGAGTCCCAGTTGGAGAGGGTGCAGGCTGGGCTGAGGGACAAGACCCCCCCAACACCTCCCATGCACGAATTTCATGCACCAGGCCTCTAGTTCAGAAATAAGCCACAGTGGGCTCTTCTGTGCCATGGGCTCTAATTTCCCCACCTCCTTCTCCCACTTGATGACAATGATAATGGTAACAGTCAACATAATGACAGCTGTCACTCACTGAAGACCTATAGTGTGCCAAGCACTGTGCTAAGTTCTTTACCACACAGTCCTTCCTACACTTCAGAGAGGTGTGTATTTTATCTACACACTAGAGGCCCAGTGCACGTAATTCAGGCACTCGGGGGTCCCTCAGCCTGGCCTGTGCCCTCTCACAGTCCAGGAGCCCTCAGGGGATGTCCAACTGATGGCTTAAGTTGGCAGTCAGACATCCTTAACGCAGCTGCAAGGCGGGAAAGACTCCCACCACTGTGCTCACTAGTCATGAGCCCGGCTTCTGGCTGAGCAGTGCTCCTTCTGTGAAAGTGCACTGACCAGGGGGAAGCTCCTGCATTGAGCATCCGCCCCCTGGTGGTCAATGCATGTCATAGTGACTGGTCGTTCTGCCATTTGGTCAATTTGCATATTAGCCATTTATTATATAGGACTAGAGGCCCAGTGCATGAAATTTTTCATGGGGGGTTGGGGAGGAGGGAGTTTCCTGGGACCCCTTGGGGGATGTCTGACTGCAGGATTGGGCCTAAACCAGCAGTCAGACATCCCTCTCACAATCCGGGACTGCTGGCTCCTAACTGCTCACCTGCCTGCCTGATCACCCCAAACCACCTCTGCCTGCTGACCTAATGCCCCTAACTGCCTTCCCCTGCTGGCCTGATTGCCCTCTAACTGCCCTCCCCTGCCAGCCTGATCACTCCTAACCTCCTCTGCCTCGGCCCCCACCACTGTGGCTTTGTCCAGAAGGATGTCCAGTATAGATAGCTTATTGGTATAAATAGCTTTCTTGATACTGAGAATTTTCCTTTCCAAGGCAACATTCCTAAAATATCTGGGACTCCCTTAGAATCAAACTTTCTGGACATTCTGGTTCTGCTAGCCAGATGCCCCCTCACCTGAAGGGAAGGGATCTGCCACCTGCCATCAACAAGAATATGGACCCCAGGGCTTGTGGCCTCGTCTGTTCAGCCACATTGTGTCGTCATACTTCCACACCCCTCCCCCCAGCCTGGGATACAGGGAAAAACACATCGGCCCAATTATAGCTGTTCATGTCGGCCCAGCGGGGTCCTTAATTCTTCATGCCACCTTCTCTTAGCCCAGAGCTTCAGGGTAAGACACTCGAATATCTCCTGACTCTGGCGCCTCCTCCACCATGTGTTTTCCCTGCATACAACATTATTGGCTCCACACCCCCTAAATGGCTTCAGTGTACATCAGCAATTTCGACAGGTGTGCCAAAAGAATTTTTAAAGCCCGTGACACCTGACTATTTAGATAGGGGCACTGACCTCTTTTCTCTTAGATTGCCAAATAAAAAATGACAACATCCAACATAGCAATAGCCATTGGGTATGAATGAATCAAAATTACACCTTTTTTTCCCCCCAAGTCAGCAAAAACTTAATATAGCCAAAACTGGTTTGGCTCAGTGGATAGTGCATCGGCCTGCGGACTGAAGGGTCCGGGGTTCTGTTCCAGTCAAGGGCATGTACCTTGGTTGTGGGCACTTCCCCAGTAAGGGGTATGCAAGAGGCAACTGATCGATGTTTCTCTCTCATCAATATTTCTTACTCTCTATCCCTCTCTCTTCCTCTCTGTAAAAAATCAATAATATATATATATGTTAATATATATATTAAACTTAATATATTTTTGGTGTGCTGCAGAATTTTAGTTGATGTGTGCCATTAATTAGTTGATGTGTGCCATGAGATGAAAAATGTTGAAAATCCTTGGTATACATGAACCCTTCTCTGTACCAAATGCTCACATAAAATAATCTCTAGCCCTAGCTGGTTTGGCTCAGTGGACAGAGTGTCGGCCTGCAGACTGAAGGGTTCTGGGTTTGATTCCAGTGAAGGGCACATGCCCAGGTTGAGGGCTCGATCCCCAGTAGGGAGCTTGCAGGAGGCAGCTAATCAATGATTCTCTCTCATCATTGATGTTTCTATCTCTCTCTCCCTCTCCCTTCCTCTCTGAAATCAACAAAAGTACTTTAAAAATAATCTCTCATTTAATGCTCATAATAATGTCCAGATATTATGGATAAGGCCATGACTGAGTATAGCCAAACTATACCAAATAGTTTTGCCCAAGATAACCGTGGTAGTGACAGCTGGGACTAGGATCCAAGTCTTTTGACTTTTAGTTCAAGACTTTTTATACTGTGCTTCTCTGCTTGCTGTTCTTGTCAATAATTAATATATTTTCAGGAATGTCAACAATATGACAGTATCCTTTTGTGTCTCATTTAACTGCTCAGTTCTAAGGAAAATGATGATTTTATAATGATATTTAGCAGTATTCATACACAGTAGCATTTAGCACCTTTATTAAGTTTAGAATGTTAAGGAACATTATGTACTTAAAACATTTAAAAAGAGTGATTCATCACCATTACTAAGAAAATATGAAGTGGGGATGATTCACTATAGAAAGTTTAAATGAGGCTTTAAAATAGACAATGTACGAATCATAAATTATTTTTTTTTTGTTTAAAAGAGAGCGAGAAAAGAACAAAAACTCTTTGTGGTTGCTTTTCTTACAACCAAATATCATTTTACTAGAAAAGGGGTTGACCAACCTATTGATTCATCCTGGAAGGATGCTTTGGCTTGGTTTAGATTTTTTTTTTTAAAAGACCTCCTGTTCATTTTAATAGTTTCATTTTCTTCTTTGCCTTCTTATTCTTGTTCTCCTTCTACTCTTTCTTCTCCTCTATCGCCTCCTTTTTTATGATTTTTTTTAATTTTGGAGAATATTAAAATTAATTCATACAAAGAAATCGCATATTGTACTACAAAATTAATATCTACCAGAATGAATTTTGTGTTTGGATTCGTTTTTCCTTTCTCCTTGCCTATGGACAATGCCTATTATGTTCCTCAAGGGAGATGGAGGTGTTAGAAGGGTCTGCCTCTACATGTAGAACAGGAGACAAGTCAGTGTGGAGACAACATGGACTTCCCCTTCTGGGAAGTTTCTAAACTTATGTAGATTAGGGTATTGTTCAGAATTCTCTAGAGAATTAGAACCAACTGGGTGTCTACATGTTTAAAGAAAGAGAAATGCTTATTTTACAGCGTTGGCTTGCAAGATTGTGGAGGCTGGCAAGCCCTAAAGCTTCAGGAGAGCTGGAGAAGCTAGAGACACCGGGAGAGTCAGTGCTGCAGTGCGAGTCCAAAGGGGAGATGCGGCCGAACTCCCTCTTCTTCAGGAAAGTCCGTCTCTTTCCATTGAAGCTTCAACTGCCTGGGTGCAACCCAGCTGTGTCACAGAACACCTGCTTTACTCAAAGTCTGCTGCTTTAAATGTCAGTATCATCTAAAAATACTTTCACGGGAACATCTAGACTAATGTTTAGCCAAACTTCTGGGTGCCGTGACTTAGCCAAATTGACACATAAAATGAACCCCCACAGAAGGCCAGCTACTCCCTGTACAGAGATTCGCCCCGTGTCCCATTTTCAACCTCGTCAGAATAAACGGAGTGTCAGCCACAACTCTTCATCTCTCCCTGGCTTAGCCAGAAATTTTTTTAATGTTTTTAATAAACCAAGACCTGGTGTCCTACATTTATGGTAATTTAAAGGGAAAATTGTTGCCTCAACTCCAGCTGTGTTGTTACTGATCAGTAATTTTCCTTTCTGGCAAAGCTGGTAAAATTATTTGAGTTCTGAAGATTTGACTTCCTCCCCTACTAGTCAGAATGAGCAGTGGTAGAGTCACTCTCCCAGAAAGTCTTACTTCAAGTTCTCTCTTGCTTTCTTTAAGCTTCTAATATTGACTTGTTCCTCACTCTGTCCCCATTCTGTCCTGGAGGTGTAACAGTAACCCAATAGCAATTGAGTGGGCCTTGGGGAAAGCAGAGACTGTGGACCCCCACTCCCCACCGTCCTACATTACACCACCCTCTCGGGCTCTCACCTGCTGAGCCACAGAGCCAGGTGATCCTATCCTGACTCTTTTTTCAGGAACATTTTCACAAGTCCTAGGATTTATTCTAATGGAACATACATGGGCCCATACCCATCCCTGAAAGCAATTACTGTGGCCCAGAAGGAGTTGAGGGTATAGAGACTCGTGCCAGAGACTTAGGTGTGTAGGATACTTTGCCTGATGTAGGAAGATAAGGAGTTTGGTGAGTCTGTACTCTACTTTTCCAAAACATTATTAGGAAATAACTACAAAGTGAACCTCAAACCCATTAACACCACTATATTATCATATTGCTACTTAACTATACCCCTGTGGCCAGTAGCTCCTCTGAGCACCCTCTTATGTATCAATGATCTAGTCTGCTCGGAATCTCCCCCATGATAATGAATTTCCACCTCTTTTATACGGTTTAGATCCAGATGTGCTACATAAATGTCAGCCCAGAAGGCAAGTGTTCATAATAAGTCAAGAGCAGTGATTATAATCTCCCAATGACGGAGATCATATTATGAACAGAAAGCACACATTCTCCCTGTGCTTACACCTTTGAGCATAGCACGCTGAATATAAGAGATGTATTTAGTAAAGACATAAAGTGCAGTATATCCAAAAAATGATTTTTCTGAGGAACCATCCTGCCATGATTCTCTAAGATTCAGCAAGAAAAGTGTTGTGGTTTCTCTTAATATATATATATATATATATATATATATATATATATATATATTGATTTTAGAGTGGAAGTGAGAGGGAGAGAGAGAGTGAAATGTCAATGATGAGAGAGAATCATAGATCGGCTGCCTCCTGCAGGCCCCACACTGGGGATCGAGCCCACAACTCAGGCATGTGCCCTTGACCAGGATGGAACCTGGGACCCTTTGATTCACAGGCCAACACTCTATCCACTGAGCCAAACTGGCTAGAGCAGGAAGAAAGTGTTTTAAAGGTTATGTGTGTAGGTATGCACATGCATTCCTAGAATAAAAGACATGAAAAATCCCTAATTCCCCACACAATTCAGAAGGCATCCCGAGGCACACCTCTGACAGCTCTCATGGTTAAAGTGGCCTTTCTGCATGTCCCTGAGCTGTGGATGCCGGTCCCATTTGGTCATTAGTTGCTCTTACCGCTTTCACAGTGAGTAGTCATGAGTGGTTTTTTTTTTTAAATAAAGGAGATGGAAGGGAGGAAGGAAGAGAAGAAAAGAGAAAGAGATTCATTGCCCATTGTTGCCACAAATGAAAAGGAAGAAAGCCTGGCGGTGGGGCTAACCTTCCTGGGGCATTCCTGCATGTGGACAGTGCCCCAGATGCCAGCAGCTGCTCTGGCACCTCTCTTCCTACAGCTTCCCTGCCGTCGGAACTGAGCCCGGTGCCAAGAGAGCTCAGCCAAGGGAGGGCAGAGGGTGTGAGGCGGCCACGTTTCCCTTTCCCTCCTGGGCTCTGGTTTTCCACCTTGCAGTTTGCCCTGATGTATAAAGAGAAGGTGAAAACATACAGAGGGAGATGGCAGCAGCCCCCTGTCCCCGTGACCAGATCACACTGCAGCTGAGCCCATGAAACCAAGGCCCCACCGTTCAAGACAGACTCTTCTGCGCTCCTGGTCCAGTGTGGCTCCATGGATGCTGGACTTTCCATGCAAGTTGAGCAAACTTCCTGGCAGCCCAGGACCTGACACCCACGATGTACACACAGCCTGCCCCCCCGGCCCCCGGCCCCTGTCCTGACTGCCCTGACTCAGCCGCTGCCCATGACGCAGGCGCCCTTTTCCTCTTGCTCATCAGCCAAATCCATGGGTTTGTGATGGGCGAGCAGCCTTGTTTATTAATAAGAAGCGGCCGGCTCTGTGGTGGCAAAGGCAAAATGAATCACAGCGAGAAATGTCATCCCCCTCCCTGGGCATGATGCCATCGTTTAAACCATCTAAATATAGAAACTCTCCAGTTTGTAAAGCCCCAAAGAGAAAAAGCTGAGTCTGAAACTCTCCTTAATGGTGCCAACATTTAACAACAAGCTTCGTCCTGTGAAATCTCAGCTCACTGCCCAGCGTATTCACTGGCTTGCTTTTCACATCAAGAGAAAAATACTTTTAAACTCTCTTTCATTTAAATTACCTAGCAATGGCAAAGCTTAACAACAAAATATAATCTAAAAATCTGGACTCACTACTCAATGTATTTGCTGATTATGTTTTTAAAGACTTAAAGATATAGTTGCAAGCAGAGAATGACGTTATTGGAGTTCATGTTATTTTCCGGAGATGTGTGAAATTGCTGCTCAGAGGTTGATGGGAATCCTCTTTCTGTATAGCATCGGGTTGTGGGGTGTGTGGGTACAGCAGACAGTACCCACTCCCCCCTCACTCCTGCTGTCCCCTTCCATTTGCAGATGGCCTGTCCTGTCCCCCTGCTGACCTCTCTCTGCCCGTTTACTCATCTGGGAGGAATGTGAGCAAAAGCCTTACAATTCATCCCTTCCCAGGCCCTTGACAGTGTGGCTGAGCCACTTCTTGCCAAGAGGTGGGTTCATTGCTACAGCCCTTCAGTCACACTGGCCTGGGATGTCCTTCACCCCCAGAATGCAGTGCAAGTGATGACTGTAGCTTCTGAACCTCCCAACCTCGAGTGGCTTTGCACCTCCTATTCTAGTCCCTTCTATGCGGCCTCTGCATTGAGAAGTCCAGACTAGATTTCTTTTTCTGTTTTTAATATATTTTTATTGATTTCAGAGAGGAAGGGAGAGGGAAACATCCCTGATGAGAAAAAACCATGGGTCAGCTGCCTCCTGCATGCCCCCTACTGAGGATTGAGCCTGCAACCCGGGCATATGCCCTGACCAGGAATCGAACCTGTGACCTCCTGGTTCATAGATGGTGCTCAACCACTGAGCCATGCTGGCCAGGCCAGGCTAGATGTAGCAATGAGAGAAGACACAAGAGAAGGGCCCAGCAATAGCCAGAACCAACCACCAGATTTGCAAGAGAACTCATCTTACCATCGAGCTGCTGATGACTGCAGCTATGCGTGTGACCTGGCAAGGGCAGCAGCAAGACCCCCCGGGTCCAGTACAAATTGATGATCAAGGATACTTTTAATCAAGATATGGTGTACATACAACATTCTGAGTTTAAGGTGTGCAGTGTGTTGAGTTGACACATTTATATATTGCAATATGACTACCACCATAGCTTAAGCTAACCCCTCTATGATGCCAACATGATTACCATTTCTGTGTGTGTGTGTGTGTGTGTGTGTGTGTGTGTGTGTGTGTGTGGACATTTAACGTGGAGTCTTTTCGCAATTTTGAAATGTATACTCCAATTTGTCGGCCATAATCACTATGCTGAGCATAGATCTTCAGAACGTATGCACCTTCTAGTTGCAAGTTTGTACCCTTTGACTAACATCTCCCCACTTCACCTGTTCCCAGGCCCTGCTAACTATTCTGTCCTCTGATTTATGAGTTCGCTATTTTAGATTTCACATATAAGTGATATCATGCAGTTGTTGTCTTTCTCTCCAGCTTATTTCACTAAACATAATGCCCTCACGTTCATCCTTGTTGTTGCAAATGTCAGGATTTCCTTCTTTCTTGTGGCCGGAGCATAGTCCATTGTGCACGTGTGCTGTAACTTCTTGATCCATTTCTTCCTTGGCACACTCCAGGTTGCTTCCATACCTTGGCGATTGTGAATAATGATGTAATAAACATGAACATGCTGATATCTTTCAAATATTCTGTTTCATTTCATATATAATCAGAAATGTGATTGCTGGATCATATGGTAGTTACATTTTTAATTTCTTGAGGGACCATCACACTGTTTTCCGTAGGGGCAGAAACCAATTTACATTCCTACCCACAGTGCATAAGGGTTCCCTTTTCTCCACATCTTCGCCAACAGTTATCTCTTGTCTTCTTTTTTTTAATTATTATTTTTTTTCTTTATTGATTAAGGTCTCCTGTCTTCTTTGAATGACAACCGCCATTCAAACAGGTGTGAGGTGATATCTCATTGTGGTTTTGACTTGCATTTCCCTAATGATTAGTGATATTGAGCATCTTTTGTGTATCCGTTGACCATTTGGATATATTTGTTGAAAAAAAAATAACTATTCAGTTCCCCTGTCCATTTTAAATTTTTGTTGTTGCTGTATAAGTCCTTTGTATAATTTAGATATTAACTTCTTATCTAATATATGGATTGCAAACACTGTTTTCCATTCCACAGGTTGCCTTTCATTTCGTTGATTCTTTTGCTATGCAGGAGATTTTTAGTTGGATGTAGTCTCACTTGTCAGTTTTTGCTTTTGATATCGTACCCAAAAAATCATTGCCAGGATCAGTGTCAAGGAGCTTCTCCCTATGTTTCCTTCTAGGAGTTTTACAGTATCGGGTCTTATGTTTAAGCCTATAATCCATTTCTAGTTAGTTTTTGTGAGTAGTGAAGACAGGGTCCCATTTCATTTTTCTGCATGTGATTATCCAGTTTCCCCAACGCCATTTGTTGAAGAGGCTATCCTTTTCCTATTGAGTGTTCTTGGCTCCCTTCTCAAATAGTAGCTCACCGTATATGCAGGAATTTATTTCTGGGCTCTCCAGTCTGTTCCACAGGTCTGTCTGTTTTTATGCCAGGACTATACTGTTTTAGTTACTACAGCTTTGTAGTACAATTTGAAATCAGGAAGCATGATGCCTCTGGTTTTATTCTTCTTTCTCAGAGTTGCTTTGGCTTTTTAGGGACTATTGTAGTTCCATGTAAATTTTAGGATTGTTTTTCCTATTTCTGTAAAAAAAAAAATGCCATTAGATTTTGATAGGGATGGCAATGAATCTATAGATGGGTTTGGGTAGTATGGACATATTAACCATATTCTTCTTATCCATGAACACAAGATATCTTTTCATTGTGTCTTCTTCATTTTCTTTTTATCAAAGTACTATTCTTTTTATTGTACAGATTTTTCACTTCCATTCTTTAAATTTATTCCTAAGTATTTTATTGTTTTTGATGCTATCGTGAATGGGATAGTTTTCTTTATTTCTTTTTTAGATATTTCATGGTTAGTGTATAGAAACACAACTGATTTCTGTATGTTGATATCATGTCCTGCAACATTACTGAATTCGTTTATTAGTTCCAGCAGTTTCTTACTTGAGTCCTTAGAATTTTCTGTATATAAAATCATATAATCTACAAATAACAATTTTACTTTCTTCTTTCCATTTTGGATGCCTTTTATTTTATGTCTTGCCTAATTACTCTAACCAGAACTTCCAGTACTGTTTGGAATGTGTGTAATAACAGTAGACATCCTGGCCTTGTTCCTGATCTTAGAAGAAAAGCTTTAATTCACCACTAAGTATAATATTAACTATGGGTTTATCACATATGACCTTTACTCTGTTAAGGTATGTTTCTTCTACACTCATTTTGTTGAAGGTTTTTATCAAATAGTATTTTGTCAAATGCTTTTTTCTTATCTCTTGAGATAATGATATGATTTTTATCTTTCATTCTATTAATGTGATATATCTTGAACCATCCTTGCATCCCAAAGATAAATCCTACTTGGTCATGTGTATGATCTATTGAATATGTTGTTAATTCAGTTTGCTAATATTTTGTTGGGGAGTTTTGCACTTATATTTATCAGGGATATTGTTCTATAGTTTTCTCTTTCTGTAATCCTTATCAGGCTTTGGAATCCTGGTAATACAGTCTCATAAAATGAAGGAAATTAAGTTTTTGGAAGTGTTTTGTAACAATTGGTGTTAATCCTTCTTTAAAGGATATTTAGTGGGGTTCACCAAGAGAGCCATCTGCCCTTGGGCTTTTCTGTGTTGGGAGGTTTTTGATTACTGATTCAATTTCATGACTTATTGGTCTGTTAAGATTTCCTATTTATTCCTGATTCAGACATGGTAGGTTGTATGTTTCTAGGAATTTATTCATTTCCACTAGCTTATCTAATTTGTTGGCCTATAATTACTCATAGTAATCTCTTATGATCCTACAAGTTTTTGTAATATTAGTTGTAATGTCTTCTCTTTCCTTTACAATTTTATGAATTTGAGTCTTCTCTCTTTTTTCTTAGTCTAACTAAAGATTTGTCAATTTTGTGTGTCTTTTTGAAAAACCAGCTCTTAGTTTCATTGATCTTTTCTATTGTTTTTCTTATCTGTATTTCATTTATTTCCACTCTGAATTTTGTTATTTCCTTCCTTCTGGTAATTTGGGGCTTCATACGTTTTTCTTTTTCTAGTTTCTCGAGATGTAAAATTGGGTTGTTTGAGGTACTTTTCTTACTATATGCATTTATCACTATAAACTTCCCTCTCAGAACTGCTTTTGCAACATCTCTTGAGTTTTGGTGTGCTTTGTTTTCATTTTTGTTTGTTTTGAGATTTTTTTTTATTTCCCTTTTTATCTCTTCTTTGTCCCACTAAATTGTTCAGGAGTCTGTTGTTTAGTTTCCACATGAGTGCAAAATTTTCAACTTTCCTCTTGTTGTTGATTCTAGTTACACCACTGTGGTCGGAAAAGATAGTTGGTATGATTTTAGTCTTCGTAAATTTTCTAAGACTTGCTTTGTGGCCTATCTTATCATCTACCCTGGAGAAGGTTCTACTGCTGATGGATTAAATATCCTATAAGGTCCATTTAGTCTAATGTATGGTTCAATTCTAACATTCCTTGTTGATTTTCTGTCTGGTTGATCTATCCATTGCTGAAAGTGAGGTTTTGAAGTCTCATACCATTATTATATTGTTGTCTATTTCTCCCTTCAGATCTGTTACTGTTGTTAATATATTTAGGTGCTCCAATGTTGAGTGCATATATATATTTACAATTGTTATAACTTCCTGATGAATTGACCCCTTAAAAGTATGGAACAATTAATGAATTTGCATGTCATCCTTGTACAGGGGCCATGCTAATCTTCTTTATTTTTACAATTTTAGTATATGTGTTGCTGAAGTGAGCACAACCCACAGTATTAAGAACAGTTTTAAGCCACTACATTTTCAGGTGGTTTTCAAACACAGTAGGTAATTGATAAATACTTAATCTGATTGATGAATCTAGGAAGAGAGGCTGAGAGTGTACAATTCAACCCCTTCTTCAGTCTCCTTTTGGGAGGAAGCAACTCTCTGAGAGTCCATGTTCTTTTGCCATTCACACAGTAAATCTTCAGGATTGAAATGCACTGATATATATTTTTTCCTAATGCTAAAGGGAAAAAAGAGTTAAAGTCAGTATTTGGCTGAAATCAAGACCAAAACCAAATGAGAAAAAAGAAACCTGAAAAAATAATTTAAATTTACAATTTTATCATCATTTTAGTAGTTACCAATTGAAACTTGATTAATGAAGTTAAAAGTGTTTTAAATATTTTTAGCAATGCATTTCTTTTTTTTTTTCCTTACAATCTTTATTATGTCAAAATTGAAAGTAATTTGTCAAGATTTTGAATTTTTCTCCCCATGAAATTTTAAGGTGGTAAAAAACATTTAATTCATTCTCACAAGATGTGAAAAATTCTCAAAAAGGACTTTTTATTGAGAGCACATAGTGCCCTTGTATGGGATTTGTCTTGACACTTTTCTGTTACCTATTTTTATGTGAGTGTAGTTTTCCTGGTTACACTCACATAAAAGGATGTTTTGTTCTAAAGACTTCTTTTGTTTCTGTGTATTGTGAAAACAAATTTTTAAGGTGATTTTTCTTTGTTTTTATTGCTCTGTTTGTCTGCCCCACTTTTATCTGGACTTTCTCTTTCCTTTATCTAGGTTTTCCTTTCCTGATCAATTTTGAGTCAGCTCCTACCTTTTGCCTAAGTGTGGGGCCCTGTAGAAGGTGGGAAGGTGCTATTGCTAAGCCTGTCAGCCTGGCTTATTACAGGCCCCTTGCCTCACCTGCTAGTCAAGGGACAAACCCCTCCGAATGTGATTTTATTTGGAAGTAGAGTTGTTGCAGATATAACTAGTTAACACGGAGTTGTACTAAATTGGAGCTCTGCTCCAATGTGACTGATGGTCTTATGAGAATACTAGAAGCCCAGTGCACGAAATTCATGCACTCAGGGGGTCAGGGGGTGCTCCAGCCTGACCTGTGCCCTGTCACAGTGTAGGAGCCCTGCCATCTACTTCCCCAAAGAGGTTAAGCCCCGCCCACCCAACCAGGGCTCCTCCATGGATTGTCCCAAAGAGGTAGGCTGGAGCCGGGAGTCCTGCCTTGGCGCTGGCTGCGTGGAGCCAGGAGGCGGGACCCCAGGCAGGCTCTGTGCCGCTCACACTCAGCATCAAGCCCGACCCCGCCCACCTGTGCTCCTCCTGCTGTGCCCGCAGCCATTTTGTGATGGCGTAAGGGCATCATGGTGTGACAACCACTTTTATTAGTAAGGTTGGCTATGAAAACAGAGATAATACATGTGACGACAATGGCAGAAATTGGAGTTATTGTAGCTGCAATGCCAGAGATTGCCCACAGACCCCCAGAAGCCAGGAAAAGGCAGGGAAGCATTCCCTCACTGGTATCAGTGGGCGTGCAGGCCTGCAGATACCTTGATTCCAGACTTCTAACCTCCACAACTGTGGAAGCAGTAACTTTCTTTTGTTTCAAGCCACCCTGTTTGGGGTACTTTGTTATGGCCTCCCCAGGTAACTAATACCCTAAGTCAAGCCCAAGGGGCTTCTTATCTTTGTGATCTGATGCTTGTACTGAGCGTGCAGCTAGTTTTTTCACTCACGAAAAGACATAATATAAGGAATCCCACTGACCCCAAGGTGAACACAGAACCCAACACCCAAGAATTTGGAAACAGCTAATGTGGACTAATGTCAATATACAGAGGCCAAGTCTTCTGTAATCTAATTAACCTGGTTACACTGATGCTTTTGGAACCTTTAAGAACAGAGGTCCAGCCCTAGCTGGTTTGGCTCAGTAGATAGAACACTGACCTGAGGACTGAAGGGTCCTGGGTTCAGTTCCAGTCAAGGGCACAAGCCTGGGTTGTGGGCTTGATCCCCAGTGCAGGGCATGCAGGAGGCAGCCTATTAATGATTCTCATCACTGATATCTCTATCTATCTATCTATCTATCTAACTATCTATCTCTTCCTTCCTCTCTGAAATCAATACAAAATTAAAAAATTAAAAAATTAAAAAAGAACAGAGGTGCAGTCAGTGTGCTATAGAGTTCATGTTTATCTGGCTCCAAACGCCCCCCACCGAGTGGCCCTGCACCCTGCCCACAGTTTCTCTTTGTAGTTTTCTGTAAGTGTACATTATTTTCTGTTGTGAAAAAGCTTGGCTTCTACAGGGTGGGTGAAGCTTGGGGGCAACTCTTCTCTTAGAACTAGTGTTTAAATTCTGAATCACCAAACAAGCCAACAAATCTCAAACAACAGTTTTTCTTGGTTAATAGTAAAAATAAACAGATTCCCATTAGAGGTGATCCTGACTCAGTTCTTCCCTCCTGGAGCAGGGGCTGCTCAGGGAGGGGGGTTGACGGTGGTTTTGCAGGTCTCCTTGGAAATGGCATCAAAGGTGAGGCCTTCCCTGTGCTTGGAGAACCACATGAAAACACTCTCTCATAGTTCCTATGAGTGCAATACAAGATAATCCTGCCAGAACTATCCCTGCATTTGAAGCCATTTCATGGGTATAGTTTTCTACAGGTCATTTCCTATTGAAATTGGAACTAGATTAGAATCATGGGGCTTTTTCTTCTTGCCTCACTTAATCAATCTTCCCTCTCGGTTTTCAATAGTCTCTAGAACAGTGATTTTCAAACCTGAGTGTGCATTGGGCTCGCATTCATAGACTGATTCAGTGGGATCAGGCTGGGTTCAGAAAACTATAGATCTTTATTTATTTATTGTTCTGTAACCAACCCTGGGACATGTGTCTGACCATTGCCTTTAGCTGCCTCTATCTTCTTTCTTTTCCCATAGTCACCTGGGGACATAAGAAGCAAGTTCCGCCCCCTTCCCCTTCATCTCTGGAAGTGCCCTCCCCCTCCCAAAGTAAAACTCCAGACTCTGTTTGGACAGTCTGTCCCGTGGTATGCTAAATGGGGAACTGAGATGGTGATTGTGATTTTATTTCACACATTAATTAACGAGGGAGCCAGTAAGATAATATTACTGATTCACAAGCACACACATCTATAAGTTGTTGGGGATGCTGAAATGAATTTGTAAAGAGATGGAAAACTGGTTAATATCCACAGGGCCATAATCACTTTTAATCCATATGAAAACATTCATTTGCATTTCTATAGACAAGCATTATCATAAGTTTTCTAAGACTTGCTAAGTTACCAAGTAGCTTGAAGACTTGGTCTCAAATCCCTATAGAACTAGACAACGTGGGAGGGTGTGGTGTGTGAGATAGGACCCCAGTGATATCTTTCTTCCTGCCTAAATGTCTTTCAAATTTTTCTTGATACAGTCACAGGCCTACATTTTCTTATCAGTAAAATGAGAAATTTGGACGAGTGACTCCTGAGACCCTTCAGTTTCAATGTCCTATTACTGGAACACCTTGGCCATTATCCATGTGTCTACATAAAACTCATGGAAACTTTTTTTGCTGGTATGTCAAAACTATTGAAGTCATTTGTGTTAGTCAAACTCAGCCATATCTGTGAGTGTATCCTCTGTCTAAAAATAAGAGCAAACACAAATTCTGCCTCTCTCTCATGTGTGCACTACTTACAAGTGCGTGTGTGCACTATTTACAAGAGCACACCCGCACTTGTACATAGAAGCAGAACCTGACCACAGGTAGTGTAGGTGTATATGTTCACTGTCTCTACCAAATACAACTTAGAGAAGATGCTGCTAGCATGGTTAATATGATCAATCAGGGCAATATTGTGAAGATTTCATAGATGGTAAAACTTGGAAAAGCAACGATTAAAGATTTCTCTAATTCTTGTAGACTTTATATTCTCCTGCCAGGCACATACAGCAGATCTTTTCAGAGTGCTTTGTGGTTGTGGAGGAGGCTGCAGTGGTGTTGGGGATGTCCCCAGCTGGCGGAGCTGGAGGAGAGGTGGAAGAGAGCAGGAATATATTGACATGTGATTTTGTTTGTTTACTTCATTCCTCCTCTGCTAGCCTAAGCTCTAACCTATAAAGCAACAGAGAAGAGGGACAGAGCCTCTTTAACTCAGTAACCTAGCAAATGGTTGTTGAATGAATAATTGAACTAACTCTTCTTTCTCTGAACATAGAGCACAGGTATCCTAAAAAGCTCTCAGCCTATTTAGTTCTTTAAAAATCTACCCTATTTGAAGGTGCGAAAGCATGAGTAATGAGTATGTGCAGCTGATGTTTTGAGGATAAATATCCTACTTTGTAGATTTTAATCAGGTAAAACCCCATTCAGTTTAGAAATCAGCATCAAAATTTCTTTTTTTTATGTAAATTTGTTTATCCTCATTCCAGTGTCTCATTTTAGCTAAAACGATATTCTTGATGGTAAAACATAAAAACAATCACATTTCTTTGTTTCAGTCTTTCTTTTCTTTTATCCTAGTCATTTCTGTAGAGGGCTGGGTAGAATTTGGGAGGGTTTCTGGTAATAACACACCTACACAGAGGTGCTGCAGGAAGCAGAAAGTCCATACCTGATGCCCTCAGTAACTATGCTTGATGAGTCACATACAAACTTAGGACAGACGTTGGTTACTGAATGGGGAAGATTTATGTCCCAAATATCTTTTTCTGTACCAATAACATAACATGGGTTCAGGGGCAAAAATATCAGAGGCCTAGATTTTAAACAAACACATACGTACATTTTATGCCTGTCTGCATAGATACATACGTGGTTACATACAAGGCTCAGCGGGTGGGCATGGGTGGGATGATGAGAAAAAAAATAACTAATGTAATCAGCACCTTGTATGTGAGAGCAGATGGCATCCATTCCTTTTTTTGCCACAATAATCCTGAGAAGCAGCTTTCAGGTGAAGGATATGAGACACGGTATGTGGCAGAACTCAGTTTTGAAACAGGGTTTGCTTGACTCCAAAGCTAATAGGACGTAGAGTGAGACTCCTCCTGTTGTCCCTGAACTCAACTAGGGTCCCAAAAATCTGTGAGTACGTCCTCAGTTTAAGATCAGAGAGCTGCCAGCACCTGGAGCTAGCCCCGATCTCAGAGAGCTTCACTGGCGGACAGCCTCTGCTGCCCCTCCCCAAGAGAACTGAGGGGAGAAGGGCCATAGCTTTCCATGGACTTTCCCTCCCAAAGCGAAGGGAAAGGGGAAGGGAAAGGGGAGATGAATTTATTCTAAAGATCAGGATGCCTACAAGAGGAGAACAATATTTTCATCTCCATAACAGGATTTGGTTCCAGAGTGGACATGCCGTTTGGCCCCCATGGGACCTGACTAGGGGCGAAGAGATTTGGAAAGAGAGGGCATGGAGAGCACCCAGGACCAGTTGCCTGTGATCTGTCACCTTCCGTTAGAAGACGGATCCCAGGTTTGCCTGCTGACTTCACAGTTTGTGGGAAGGTGAGAACTGGGACTGTCGTCTCGGGCAGTGTGTGTGTTGGAAAGGAGGATGCTGACAAAAAGGCCACGTATTGCAGGTAAATGCCAACAACCAGGGGTCCCTAGAACCGATGGCCAAACCATCCCAGGATAGCCAGGGCCTAGAAGAGCTTCACAGAATAAGCGGCCCCTTCCGCACCCACTGTCAGTTTAGTGATACGGAGCCTGGGGTATGCACCTCCCTCATTTGCAGAGGAGGCTGGGCCTCCCCTCAGCCTGTGTGGGTCTTGAACAGAAGGGCAGTCACGGTCAGTTCAGAAGAGATCTGCAGCTCGGGTCTTCCCACCCCAACAGAAGCACAGGTAGGAGGGGAGCAGAGATGGATACCGATGCAGGTCTACGCTGAGCTGGAGAAAGAAGATGAACTGTGAATCGAGTTTGGGAATAGGACTGAATCCTAAATGTCAGGATTAGACTGTTCTAACAACCAAAATAGGCTGAAATTTTGTAAAAACTGGCCAAAATATTGTTAAGCCAACATTAGGGGGGTTGGGGGGTGAGGAAAGGGGGTGGTCATTTAACACAACTACCAGGAGTTAGCAAAATATATCTCTTTTATATTTATACCTCCTCTGAACAAAGGGAAGCACAGTGGCCCTGGATGGGTAGCTCAGTTGGTCCTGACATGCCAAAGTTGTGGGTTCAATTCCTGGTCAACGTGCATGCAAGAATCAACCAATGAATGCATAAATAAGTGGAACAACAAATGGATATCTGTCTGTCTATCTATCTGTTTATCTATCTATCTTTCTCTCTCTCATCAATAAACTATTTTTAACAGTTAAGCATAGTCACCAAACCAACCAATTACTCCATAATTCTTTAATTTCTGTAACTCTGATGGGGGTGGTGAGCCACAGGCATATCTCTGGCCCCTCAGGGCCCCTTTCAAGACTTCCCCAATGAACTGGGACCCCTCGAAACTGGTTAGGAGACCCACCCTATTTCCTGTAGCTAGTTACTCCGTATGTGTTTCTGCCTCTGCTGGGCATTTACCTCCCATTAACCTGACTCCATGGGGCAGTTCCTGGCTGGCTTTGTCACAGCTCTGAGATGGAGAGAGAGGATCCCAGCACCCTCTGCAGGACCAGAGGGTCAAATCCTTTAAAATACTCTCAGTTCACTCACGGTGCCTTTGCAAGATGCGCCACCTCAAAGCTCGCCTTCTCCCCTTTCCCTGAGCCCTAACTCCCACATACTCACAGAGTTGCCCAAATCTTTAAGTGGCAATATCTAATTTAATTTTATTGGACAGTGATCGCTGTGCTAGATTGTGTAATGAGCACCAATTCTGTGCCCCTGCCTTTTGCCATAGACCTTGCAATTCTTCCCACCAAGGGAGCAGAATGTATTTCCCACCCCTTGGCTTTGGGTTTAGCCATGTGACTTGCCTTGGGCAATAGAATGAAATGGAAAGGACAAGGTACCATTATGAGCCTAGGACTTAAGAGGCCTTAAAGAGCACTTTCCACAGACAAGTGAGTCTTGTTTTGGTTTTAAGCCACTGAATTTTGGGATGGGGTTTATAATGGACTAAAAGCAAACTGATTAAACTTTTTTAGTACAGTGAAGAAAAGTAATAGAATTTAAACCAGGAAAAACACACACACACACACACACACACACACACACACACACACAAACCTATTGCTTCTAGAGCAATTTCCCCTTAGTTTGCATTTGCTAGCTTAATAAGTGATTAAATTAATTGGGATTTGTGTTGTCTGCTGCAATACAAGTATCTGCTGGCACAGTCTGAGAAGATGCTGAGTCTACGCTTATCCTGGGAGCCCGGGAGGACTGCTGGGTCACCGCTGACAGCCAGGACTCCCGCAGACGTTGTCACGGCAGAGGGTGCAGACACCCTTCATTTGGAAAGTTGCTAAGTCGGCTCGTGTGCTGCGGTCCACTTCATTTATGAGTCACTTGTTTAGAATTCAGAGCGCCTTTCCCCATAGAAGCAGTAGTGAGAGGTTTTCGGCAAACATACAGCAGCCCATTTAACTGTATGCTCTAACCAAATGACGGGATTATACCACAGAGCACAGGGAAAGCACTCTACCTCCCACTGCCAGGTCTCCTCTCTCTCCGGTCCCCTTTCTCCTTTGGAAAGGAAGAGGAGCAGCCGGTTGGGTAAGCCTGCTGTTGATCAGGTCTCCTTTCTGAAATGGATCCATAGGCAAGGAGGGCCCGCCACTGTCTTTCAGCCGTGTGGTCCCCTCCCACATGACTGTTTGGGTTCTTGGACTTGGACTCTGCTATCTCTCTCTCTCTCTCTCTCTCTCTCTCTCTCTCTCTCTCTCTCTCTCTCTCTCCTTTCCAGACATACCTGATCCATGTTTCATATGAAAAGGCAGCAGGAAATTGAAATCCCACTTAGTCTCCACCACAGAGTAACCAAAACCTTTATTTAGTCAGGGATTTTAAAAAAGGCCTTGCAGGTTCATAAACCAGTGCTTCGCCCTCTCACGAGGCTGGCGATCCTTGCCGGATATGTCAACAGTGGGAAAGCTGAGGGACCAGAGGCTGCTTAGAACTCCTGAGATCCAATCCCTCCGGTCACGCTTCCCGTGGGAAATCCTTCCCATGTTCCAGGCCAGGAGGCGGGCTCAGCTCGAAGCAGCGCCCTCGAGTGCCTTCCAGGGCAGACCCTCCCCTTCACACTGGCTGCTGTTTTGGAAGAATCTCTGGTTTTTTCATGGAGTGGGGGTCCTGTTTTGTTAGAAGATGATCATAAAACTAGGTTTTGGAGAAACTAAGAGAGATAGTTGAAAGTATATGTGTGTTCTACTCCTTCAAAATTGGCACGACAATGCATTAACTTACTGTTCTCAGTTCCGAACTCAAGGATCTAACTGCTCCCTGACCATGGCTTCAACTGACACAAACACAGCATCCTTTCTGAGAGGTGTCTGACATTCTTCAAGAACCTGTGAACTGACACTACTGTTCTATTCAGGTAAAACAAATTCAGTTTATTCTATCTCATTGATAAATCACCAAACTATTTAGCACAGGCATATGACCCGTCTTACAACTAGAATTTTCATTTTAAATTCATTCTGAAAGCCATTTCTCTCCATAATCTATACCTCATAAGAGTTGAATGTACTAAAATGAAAGGTCATGTAAGTTATCATTTATTTTTCCTATAAGTTTTATAGCCGGTGAAACATATTATTGACAGCTGCTGTGCTGTGGGGAGCAGGGACATTCTGAGAGAAGCAGGGACAAGCCCGGAAAAGAGGGAGCCCCGGCAGAATTGGATCCTGGCTCCGTGTGCCAAGGGCCAGACACATCCATGCTCCCACCGTTACATGCGTGACTCGGTTCTCTCTAAAAAATTCTGTTTTTCCTTGAGTACAGAAGTGGGCATGTGTCGAGAGTCTGGCACGACTCTTGGCCACTCCACACGTGCTCCAGAGAGAGAGCCACCAGCATCTGGAGGCCATGGAGGAGAGTGGCCAGGGCAGGGGGCTCCTGGAGGAGGTGGGCTCGGGCTCCCACTCCTCTGTAGCACCCCCTCTTCCCCCTCAGCTTTGGGGGAGGCTTGGGCACCGTCCTGGCCCCAGCACCCCGCAGCATTCACCTGAAATGCATGGGCTGTTTCTTTCTTTTAGAACTCATAGAAAAGCTACTATTAGTAGTTATTACAAGTCCTAGCAAAATCTCTTCAACTGCTTATAGAATCTGGGATGCAGTATTATAAACCTAAAGAAACTAATAAATATTTCAGTACAACTTTCTTATGGTTGTTGCTATAAGCAGCAGCTCCTACAGAGAAGGCATACAGGCTGTGGCCATCACGAGTCAAACAGCCCGACATGTGGAAATGTTCAGGTTTTCTCTGAAGGCTGCAACAACCTTAAATCCAAGTCTTTCATACGTATTCTGTAGATTGCCTAATAGTGTGGCCTGGACGCATCCCTACTTCCTTCAAAAAGGGAGGCAATTAGTGATTCCTTGATAGTTTATGCCAAAGGAAATGGTAGTTTACCCAAACAAATCTTATTTGAATGTAAGAAAAATGCTCTAAAAATCCAGTTTAGAGTAAGTGATAAAGGACTGAGACGGGAGGAACTGGAAACCCACCACCTGCCCCAGGCTGACCTGGCCCTGAGGACCTCCTCTCCCCACAATCGCAGGGGACCCCGGCAGCACTGCCCAGCAGCTATGTGTTGGTCCATTGCTTGGAGCGCCACCCAGATGATGGAATTATTTATAACTGGTTGCATGGATTATGTTTTAAAATATTTTTCCAGTTCCTGCTGGGTTGAGAGGCAGCATATTTCAGTTCAAAAGAACGAGAACAGACAGACTGACAGACACAGAAAGAAGGAGCAAGGGACAGCGGAGGGAAAACGGATTCATGATGACACACAGATGTAAAATTCCCTAGTTAAGAAAAACGCAGCATTAAAAAAAAATACGTAGATCAAGAAAAGTACTGTTTGGTACTTTTCCATTAATTTTTCAAAGGTCTTGACCTCCTAAAGAAAAATTTTTGACTAACAGGGGTTTTCCTCACCGCTCAGTTCCTTCTTCTTCCGTCGGGACCAGCGAAACAATGGTCCTATATTTGGCCCCAGGGCGGCTGCCACGGAAACGAGGGGCAGACACCCCGCCTCCCGGCTTCACTGTGGGATCCAGCGAAGAGCATGATTAAGCTGTCGGAGAACCTCTCTAACTACAGCTTTATCTGAGAAGTAAAAGTTTCCAGAAAAATGGTGACACATATGGGAAAGTAGATTGTTTAACTCACTCTGAGAAATCCCTTTTGATTCATAGACTGTCTACCTGATCGAGGCGGAAGAAACCATCTCTTTCTCTGATCAGACTCTGCTCGGTTCACAGACAGGAGGCCCGGAGGGCGAATAAAGCTTTTCCCTGTGTTTGCACGGGGAGGGCTCGGTTAGCCCAGGGAGCGCGGGGTCCTGAGGGCTGGGGAAGCAAAAGGCTAAGTGAGGGCACAGGCAGGGACGGAGGGAATGAGAGGGAGGCACGTGGGTGCCATTTAAACCGTTTTAAAGGAAAGTTAAAGATCCTATGTGGGGGTGGAAATCACAGTGTCAAAGAACCCTGGCTTTTCACAAGTGGACCAGAGAACATGTGGAGCCTGGGGTCTCAAATGCAATGGACTTGAAGCTTGATTTGTATCATTTGTTCCCAGCAAAAGGGACCTGGTTTCTCTGGGCAAGAACTCAAGCAGTCACTCTGAACCATCGGGTAGTCTAGTCCAGCGGTCGCCAACCTTTCGGACCTCACGGGCCACCACTGGTCCTCAGACCACCGGTTGGCGACCGCTGGTCTATCCACGACATTGGCCTCTAGTGAATGCTGTTGGGTTGAGCAGGTGTGCGGCCTCCACACATGGCTGCGGAGGAAGGACTGACTGGCAGCTGCCAATATTTACACCATATTTGGAAGACTTTCCCGACGTTTGTGGGATGGGAAAAAGGAGTTGCCTTTCCCTCTATCTTCCATTTGGGAGTTTAAAGTTCTTCTAGTTTAAAACATTCTAGCGCCTATATACTTGCTGTTGGGCGTGTAAATTATCACAACCATTTAGGAGATCAATGTGGAAATATCTTTAAAAAAAAAAGTTGAAGCTGAAACCGGTTTGGCTCAGTGGTAGAGCGTCGGTCTGGGGACTGAAAGGTCCCGGGTTCGATTCCGGTGAAGGGCATGTACCTTGGTTGCGGGCACATCCCCAGAAAGGGGTGTGCAAGAGGCAGCTGGTCGATGTTTCTCTCTCGTCGACATTTCTAGCTCTCTATCTCTCTCCCTTCCTCTCTATAAAATATCAATAAAATATATTTTTTTAAATAAAATAAATAAAAAAAAGTTGAAGATGCAAATTTTATACAACCCTCCAATTTCACTGTTCGATGACTGCTATAGACTGATTGAAGGGTACTCCCCTCCCCACCCCCCCGCAAATTTATGTAACTGTATCTGCAGATGGGTCTTCAGTAGGTAATTGAGGTTAAATGAGGCCGTCAGGATGGGATCCTGAATCCACAGGATAAGAAGAGATAGGGAGGGCGTTCTCCCGCTTCCTGCCAGGTGGACATAGCTGATAAGTGACCGTGTACAAGTCAAGAGGAGAGCAGAGCATGTACCAGAACCTGAGGTTACCTGGTATTGGACAGCCAGCTTCCAGAACTGTGAGAAAATAAACGTACACGTTTAAACCACCTGGTCTAGGATATTTTGTTATGGCAGTCTGAGCTAAGACAGTGGCTAACCTAGGAAAGACCTTGTACAGGTGTATGAGGGAAATGTAAGGATATTCATTGTAGTATTGTTCCTAATAGTAAAAATATGAGACCATTCTAACTTCCTGTAGAGAAATAAACCATTCACATAATAGAATTCTGTAGAGCAGTTGAAATGAACCTATATTAACATGTATCAATGTTAATAAATCTCAAAAATAAAATGCCAAGTAAAAAAAAAATCAAGCTGTAAAAGGATATTTATACACCTGAAACGATAGTCTAAAATCTCAGGGATACACGACTGTGTGTAAAAGTACAGACGGTTGCCTGGAAATGATACTCACCAACTGCTTCTGAGAAGAGAGGGGAAAACGATAGACAGGAGAGGAACTTTTGCTCTCTCTGTACATGTTTTATTTCTTAATAAGAGATGAGATTTGTGCCAATATCAGCAAATCCCTTGCATCCTATAAGTCTGCCTGGTACAGGCATGGTGCCTGTGACATTATTTTCTGTAGGTTCCACATATTTCATAAATAGTTGTTGTTGTTTTTTGTGTCATCTAAGTTTTCAGCAGTACAACACTGCTGTTCAGAGAGATCCTTTCACATACGAGACAGGTCCTTTCATATCCACCGTGATAGGACGCCCAGAGAAGGTTAGGTGACTTGGCCAAAGTGTCCAATCTAGTTAAACAGTGACCTGAGGATTAGGAACTAGTTTTCTGATGTTTCCATATCATATTCTGTATGTGCAATAGAGACAACGTCTCCAACTTTATCATCTAAGCCTGAAATAATCCAAATCATGTCCAAGTGCTGACGAGCACTTTGAACCCATCAGACCTCCCCTGTCCCACAAATCATTTCCTCAGCTGATGGGTTACCTATTTTACTTCCTCACAGGCATCAGCCCTACTGGGGAGAGCCTGGATTTTCAACTTTTGAAAAAAAAGAATATAAGAAAACAATAAAATACTACTGATATAGAAATTTTCTGAAATAATTGAGAAGTTGGCAGAAACTTTAAAATGGAGGTTTTACTGATTATAACGAATTTTGGCTGAAAGATTTTAAGTAGGACATTACTATTCTTTGTAAGATAGATTTTTAATACTGTTCAACATAAATGTATCACAGGAGAATTAGTAGTTATTTATACTCAATTTCAAAATTAATCCAAATAGTTGCATGTTTGAAAAATGGATGGCATGAGGATTCCATGAATAATGGAAACTATAGATAGGAAATATTCAAAGACACTATGATTAACTTTTATTGCTACAATGACTAACTAATCCAGGCAAACATAAGCATGTTTCACACGTGTTCTTTTCCATGTTTCACATAGTTGGGGTAAAGAATTTTGCACCATTAATTCGGTAGTGTCAACCCCCTTCAAACACCTGATGAAATTTTTTTAACCTACATTTCATGAAGAAGTAGGTAAATAACAGGACTTAAGGAGGAGGACTGAACTTATTTTGAGGAATAACAATAAAATACAATTTATATGTTATTCCATGATACATATTTACCAAAAAATACACTACATGCTAAGCTAGCCATAGGTAAGAAAACACTCTCTATTCTTACTCTTTCTGTGTTTTGCTGATCCTGTACAGCACATCCCAGAGTGCTCTAATCTGTGGCTTTCATCATCAGAGTCCTTCTCTCTTTGGAAAAAAAAAAAAAAACCCTCAGCATCCTGCTTGTCTGATTTTTCAAATTCATTTAAAATACTATCTTCATAAGAGTATTCCTGAAACAATCTCCGCTTTCCACATGCTGGACAACGCGTTTGTGTGCCCTGTGTCCTCCGGCCAGAGGCCTCTATGATGTCCCATGCCGGTTGGTGGAAGGGATGCTGTAACTAGGCCTTTGGGCAGGGAGAGGGCCTTTAAAAAAAATTTTTTTTTTAATTGATTTTTTTACAGACGGGAAGAGAGAGGGATAGAGAGTTAGAAACATCGATGAGAGAGACTCATCGATCAGCTGTCTCTTGCACACCCCCTACTGGGGATGTGCCTGCAACCAAGGTACGTGCCCTTGACCGGAATTGAACCTGGGACCTTTCAGTCCGCAGGTCGACACTCTATCCACTGAGCCAAACCGGTTTCGGCGAGAGGGCCTTTTTTATTGAATTAGAGTGAGAACACAAAGGCCATGGTGCTTCTTGCATCTCACCATTGAACCACTGAACACTCCTCAGGACACAGCAGCTCGGGGTGTTCACTAAGGGATCATATAGGGGTTGCTACTCACATTTATAGGCTTTTTAAATTTCATAATTCTTATATGGTTTGATATTTGATTTAGCCACAATATATTTCCAAGAGAAGTAAAAGGTACTTACATATATCTGATAAAAATACAGAAAGAAATAATGTGATACAGTGTACCTATGTATGTTTTCACTCGCTAAACACTCATTTAAAGGACCTTTATACTAGAACATAATTTATTTTGATCATGGGTGTTCCTTTGTTTGCATATAGTTAATTCTTTTGGATATGTTACTTTGCCCCAAACGGAGTCTATAGATTTGTGTTATTAACTCATTTGTTAAGTGAAAAAAACACAACTGTTCCATTCTCAACGAAACTTGTATATTGGAGCTTGAAAAAATTAAATAAGTTTTCATTTTTGAAGACTTTAGAGCCCAAATGTGACTTTCTATTCAAAAGATGCTAAGTATACAGTGTAACCAACACCCTTCCTGCATTTTTGAAGTAGTATTGTAGAATGCTTTTTAGTATCACGTGGGCACCATATTTATAGATATTCATGCAGATTATATAAATAACTTGGACTTATATTTCTAACTTATTTTCATAATAGCTTCTTAACCTAGTTTTTAAAAGCATTTGAATTTTTTACTTCTTTTATTTAAATTATAAAATTTATGTTCATAAAAATTCAAACCATACATAGGTATGCTGAATAAAAAGCATGCATATTCACCCTCTCCAAAATCTTCAAATAATGTATTTCCTCCCTGATAATTCCATGGCTTACACTTTTAATAGTGCCAGTTTGGTTTGAGTGAAATTTTTGACTTTTCATTAACATAACTAATTAGTTACCAAGGAAGGGGATTTAAAAATAATACAATTTCTATAACTTTTTTCAAGTTATGCTTGACAAATGACATCTTTAACTTTGATTTTTTTTTTTAAAAAACCCTTCAACTAATTTGCGTCGATGAAATAAGCATAAATCAGAGCACACCTTCACTCACCAAACTGAGGCAAGCCCTCAACGCCCTCTAGTGGTGTGACCTCCACGCTCCAGCTCGTGTGATCAACTCACTGATTTCAGCGGGTAACTTTCTGAATGTTAGACTTGTACTTCCCTATTACATTCATTTACCAAATATTCAAACTTATACTTAAAACTTTCTGGTTAAAGTGAGCCACCACCAAGAAAGCAAGGGACAGTGATTTTGGGAGGTAATGCCCATTATAAAATAACAAGTAATAATTTTTATCACTCTAATCTCTGATCTTACAGGTTGATTTGCTCATCTTGACTGTCTAATGTTGACCACAGCAGGACTCTCTGCTAATTGAATTTACGAAGACTAATTCCAAAAACTGTTAATTTTTTAAAACTATCTTTTCCTTTGATTTCACTTCTCCGGATTTATCACTTTCCTTACATCTGACTTCACTCACTTTTTGGATCAAGAAAGATTCACTTTCTTGCTTCTCTGTCCATAAGAATATGGGCTGTCGCCTCTCCCGTGTGAAGATAACAGCTGGGCAGGAGTGATGAGAGCTGAGCCGGGGTGGAGAACCGGGGGACTGAGGAGGAACAGCAGGCCCCACAGTGCCCAGCTGAGCCATTGACTGTCCATGTGGTGATGAATTGGTCATTAAACCCTCTGTCCTCATCTGTAAAATCAGAATGCTGACAACTATGTTCACACGGATAAGTCCTATCCAGTAGGCATAGGACTTATCCGTGTGAAGGAGAGAGAGCAGTGCCTAACGCACAAGTACTCGGTAACTGTCACGGTGATCTGTGAATAAAAATGAGATAGAAAGACTTGAATCCAACCTCTTCTATCCAAAGCAAATACATCTATTCCCTAGAAACAGGTTGGAATTGGAGGGCAGCCAAAGTGTCTAGAACTTGGGAGGGAATTTTATAGAGAGCAGGGATTTGAGTGAAATGAAAAGTACGGTCCAAGCCCCTTGCTCCCTCACCATGCCAACTCCCGAGTTCCAAGTGTTCAGGATGAGACTCTGAAAGACCTAGCAGAAAACAGCATCTGAGAGAACACAGAGCTGGGCAAAGGCTTAATTATGTAGCCGCACAGTGCCGCCAAGACTGAAATGTGAGTTCAAGTCAGGAGGATAGGGTCGGAGCGGGGGGAGGGGGGGGGCGCGGAGTCAGGACATATACCCTGGGCTTTCCGTCAGATTCGGAAATATTACATTCCATCCTTGGAGTGAGGCTGCCTTCTCTCCACATCCCCTCCAGCACTTACTTTTGTCTTGTCCATAATAGCCATTCAACAGTTGTGAGGTCGTGTATCTCGTTGGGATTCTGACTTGCATCTCCCCATGTTGAGCATCCTTTCATTTATCTATTGGCCATTTCCATGCTTTCTTGGAAACAGTGTCTGTTCATGGCCTCTGCCATGTGGTGAGTTGTTTTTTTTTTTTTAATTTTGTTTTGTTTTTACAGGTGAGGCAGTTAAAATTGCATTTTCTACAAGCCTTTCTTGCTCCAAAGACCATTAGTTGGGCTTAGGAAGAGTGTGTGTCCCACAAGTGGCATCCATCACCTGTGATCAGGAGCAGGATGAGGATCAGAAGTCTCAGCAGCTTGATGTCAGAGTTGCCAAGATAAACAAATGCAGCCAAGAACAGGAAGAAGCAGAGATTTAGTCCTACAGAGAAGGGACAGTGGGAGACCAGTTTCAGCAGTGAGCGTGGGTTTCCTGGGCGACGAGCCCTCCCAGAGCCCACAAAGGGCAAATGGCCTGCCTGGACTGCACCCCTCTGGTTGTGTAGACCTCTTTCTGAAGGGGGACAGTTAACAGCAGGGGGCCTGCCAGATGCCACGTGACACGTGGCTAAACAGAACAAGGAAGTGCACGTTGAGTCTGAACCAGGGAGAGAGGTCCTCAGAGGAGGCCAAAGTCCAGCACCGCTGTGAGGACTCTCCATAGGAAGTGTTCCAGACCCAAGGCCCATTGTCATGTGGCCCAGTGGGGAGCAAAAGACTTGGTGCTAGGGACTGCCTTTCCCAACAGATTGGCTCTTTCGTAGAAAACAAAGAGAGTTAAATTGCAAGGTACAGAATTAAATGAATTAGAAAATATACTTATCCTGCAAGTTTTTATCCATGGGGAAGCAGCATCATGGAAATAAAGATATTTTTTATTTTTATTGATTTCAAAGAGAGGAAGGGAGAGAGACACACACATAAATTTGTTGTTCTACTTGTGAATTTATTGGTTGATTCTTATATGTGTCCTAACCTGGGATCAAGACTACAACTTTGGCATATGAGGATGCTGCTACTAACCAGCCAGGGCAAAGACACTGAATTTAGAGTCCATGTTTTATTTAGTATCTGTGGGTAACTGGGCAATTTTTAAATTTAAGTTCTCTGAGATTTTATTGTCTCTTTTTTAAAAAAAATATATTTTATTGATTTTTTTACAGAGAGGAAGGGAGAAGAATAGAAAGTTAGAAACATTGATGATGAGAGAGAAACACTGGTCAGCTGCCTCTTGCACACCCCCCACTGGGGATGTGCCCGCAACCAAGATACATGCCCTTGACCGGAACCGAACCTGGGACCTTCCAGTCCACAGGCTGACGCTCTTTCCACCGAGCCAAACCGGTTTCGGCTTTCATTGTCTCTTATATAGTCAGAGCTAATACTATCAGCGTACAAGTTGTAATAAACTAACTACATAACAAGTACTGCTTTAAATTTCTTTATAGGAAGAAAAGTAGCAAATAACATGGTTACCAGACAGTTTTATTTAATACTATACATATCTGAATAACTGCCAAGAAAGAACATTTTCAACAGTTTTTAAAGAGCTGCAGACACACTCACAAAATAATAGGGAAAGTAATGACATTATTGCCAAATGCCTTTGCATGTGTGGCCAAGTTCATTAAACTTAAAAAAATTTATGTCTTTAGACATAAATTTGGACCCTAGGCTCTAAAAATAGCAGTTGGAATTGATACTATTCTTGGATTTATGGTTCAAGGAAGTCATTACATTTTGTTCTTGATGTTGTAGATTTAACACATATTTGGAGAAACATGTAACTTCTCACATGGTTTAGACATCAAGAGACCAATTTGTGCATATAAACTGCAAATTGAAAGTGAACATTCATAAATTATGGAACTATATAACAAATACAAATTGATTAACCTTTAAAGGGAACAAAAACGGTATTAATAAATACTGGTCTTTTGCATCATTCTCAAAAATTCGTCCTCATTTATTCCTCCATCCCCATCATGATCAGCTTCATCCAGCATTTCCTGTAAAACAAAACATAAATGTGATATGTGAACTCTATTAAAAATGAATGATATAAGGGAATATCCAAATGTATACTCAAAATTTTACTTTAAATGTATTTGTGAGTACAATTAAGTAAGGCATTTAAATTCCAATATGTAAACAATCCTATATAATAAAGAGCTTATATGCAAATTATGCAAATGGTCATTGTGCCCTTGTGCACTTGCGCTGGAGTCAGAGGACCTGAGGCTGCCCCGCCTCCACACACACCCACCCCTACCCTCCGGGGCTTGATGATGGTGGGGCTGGCAGGGTCTGGGTCTTGTGTGATTTCGAGGTGCACTTGGGTGAGCGGAGGCTTGACTCTGGGTCTTACAGCGCACCCCAGACTCTGACAGGAGGGAGATGTTCATATACATTTTACTAATTTTCTTTCACCTCTGACACTTCTATTATAGAGAAAGGGCAAATAGCAATATTAAAATATTTCCTCTAATTAATTCCCTTTTGATGTGCAGGAATTTCGTGCACCAGGCCACTGGTTGTATATAATTATACATGTAAATTACAGTTATAAAAATAAATAAAATTTACCTGAAGTTCATCATCTGTTAAAGTTTCCCCTAGTTCCCTAGCAACCCTCTTGATATTGTTTAATGTTATGGCTCCAGTAGCATCATCATCAAATAATTTGAAAGCCTTCAACAGTTCTTCCTTTTCATCTTTTTCACTCTTTAAAACAGAAACAACTCAGTGTTATTCGTCTTCCACTTGTTTTCCTAGGAAGCTGGACGTACAGGTCTTTGAGGTGCAGAGCAGCAGCGTGCCAGGTAGCTGAGCCCTGCCTTTACTGCTCTGCCTTTCAAAGTTGTGCCAGTGCACTCACCTCTGCCCTCAGGGCATTTACCCTCAGAGTCTGAGGAAGTGGAAGAGGCACAGGGTGGTAAGGAGGATGTATTTCTTGGTGACCAGTAATTAAGATCCATTACAAAACTGTGAGCCCCAAGAAAACAAGAAGTGTTCCCATATTAGCGCCTGCCAAAAGCAGGCACTCAGTACATGTTTGTGGACTTCCAGGCTCCGCACTGCTGGCCCCGTTCTATCCACCCATATATCCTGCTATTTCCTAACAAAAGTCTCCTCCCTGCTGGATGGTCTTCATGAAAGCATATTTAATCTTGCCCTTCCTGTCTAAACCCCAACCATCCTTAAATTCTTCTATGAAACCTCTCATTGAATTTCTTTGAAAAACACAGTCACTACTATACCATTTTTACACTCATTATGGCAAAAAAATCTTCAAAACTAATGGTGCCAGTTCGTTCTTTGTCGACTTCAGCTATCAACTTTTTAACTTCTTCTTTCTTTGGTTCAAATCCCAAGGCCCGCATAGCAATCTGAAAGAGGAAGCAAATAAATTATATGCCATGATTTCGTTCCTAGCTTTAAAATGACCTTAATTGCTAGAGTCTCTCTCTCTCTCTTCCCACCCCACCCCCCCTCCCCATGAACAAGATATAAACCTAGAGGGTCAGGTCCACATATATTTCCCCCATCACCATGTATCCCCTCTCTGTCTGCTTCCACCTCCCTCCCCTGAAATCCTCACACTGCCATCCATGCCCATGGGTTCTTTATGAAAGAGGAGTAAAATGCTTAACAAGATATTGCTTTGCCAGTGTGAGGTGGGTGTCTGCACTGAAGAGGGAGACAGGTGTCTGCATTGCAGGGAGTTTATATCTAGCTCTCGGATACTGTTAAAGATTACAAGGTTGGCATGAATAAATTATATGTTTTTTTAAAAAATGCTTTAGAATTAGAAATAATTTTAGAACCTTCAATTCTTTTACACCTATGGTTCCAGACCCATCGATATCAAATAAATCAAAGGCCTCTTTAATTTCTTTTTTCTGAGCTTCGTTTAGTTCAATTTTTGCTGCTTTTTGCTTCCTTTGGTCTGAACTTGTGCCACATCTGGATGCCTGTAAGAAACACACATGTGAGTGAACAATAAACTATGCCACAGGAAAAGTTACCGGGATCAGAATAAGAGATGAAATTGGTGAACTAACTAACTATAATGATCATAGTCAAGTATCCTCTTCCCTGCTCTCTAATGAACCTCAATAATTCTCCCCTTTTCCCTTTGCTAACATTTTTTATTTAGTTGCTAATATGTTGGTGGAAAGCCTGGATCTTTTTTAAGTTAGGTCCAATTAGGGTCTTCCATCGAATCAGTGCCTTTAGAGGAGGAGAAGGGGCAAAGGAAGGCACGCTAGAGGGGTGGGTATGTCGGAATGCAGTCGGCCCTACTCGAGGCACCTGAGAAGTACTTGTTGAAGTCATCTCTACTTCTGTTATGCCTAAATGTCTTTCCATAAAACTTATTTTGTGGGCTATGCTTGATTGGAACATAATACCCTTTTCCACCTTCTAGCATACTTTCCTATGTTGCGCAGGCTGAGAAATGAATAAACTTCATTTTCCGGGTGAAAAACTACTGCAGGGATCTGGGTAAGAATACATGTCAGGCCAATTATCAGTGTTCAGGGAAGGGGTGTGTGTGTGTGTGTGTGTGTGTGTGTGTGTGTGTGTGTGGAGGGGTCATCTTCCTGCTATTTGCCATTTTCTATTGGCAAACAAGGGCAGCCTTGGATCCTGAGCTTCCAGGCGATGGCCCAGCTCCTCGGTCCCCGGTCAGTTCGTTTCTCAGAGTTCTAGGACTTTTCTGGAGGCCCAGGCCCTCCAGCTATTGTTAGCATCTTATTCTTTGTACCTAACTCCTTTCTGGCTAGACAGGAAACCCGTCTTAGACCGGAGGTATCCATGCTTGAGGGGGTTGATGAGGGAAAATGAACTGGAGAACCGTCTTCTTTCCTAGAGCCGCGGGCAATGCGCTTATTGAGCAGCGAGAATGGTTTCTATGTGACACTCGAGGATCATGAAAAGGAGAAGAACGATACCGTATATTTCATGAGCTAAACAAAATTCCTTCCTTGCTCCGGGGAGGAACCTCAGCCCCTTCCCCAGCCCCAGCCCGAGCAAGAGGTCGCAGCAGCACACTCACCATGTCCCCCTCCGACTCCCCCAGCCGGGAGCCCCGGCCGCCTCCTCCGCCCAGCCCGCAGTCCAACTGTAGCCTCCTCTCCTCCCAAACCGTTGCTAAGGCCGCCGTCGCTAACCTCCGGCAGCCCCGCCCACTCAGGCTTGCCCTAATGATTGATAGCCACGTAACCCAATGGCCAGAAGAGAAGGCCCTGGAGCCAGCCCCCTACCTGCTATCCACCAATAGCGTTACTCTGCCTCTCTCGTCTAGCGCGACGCGGCCTTTCCTGCTGGTTTCTTAGCAACCAGGCCCAGCCGGCCGGCCCCCTTCGCACATGCGCAAACTGCGTGCGGGGCGGGGCGGGGGTCGCGGTCGCCCGCGCGCTTGGGAGTCGCTGTGGCCCCCAAACCCCCCAGAGCCTGTCCGACGTTAGAAAGCGAGCCTGCAGCACCCGGGGCGGGGCCTGGAGAACAGCGAGGTTCGTAGCGATGTGCTTCCAGCAACTGCCGAGTTTGGGTGGAGTGATTGGGGAGCCCGCGTTTGCTTCTCCGGCGCTTTGCACCGGGCAGAGGTGAGAATGGAGGGCCCGCTAGGCCCGGGGTCTTGGTCCCGCTGGGGTTCGCCCCCGGCGGGATGTGGAGGGGCGGAGAGGATGCACCGCCGGACCCTCCTCAGCCGCCCCGGGGCCTGGGGCGGGGTCGCTGGCCACCTTCCTCCTCCCTTGCTCGCAGGGGTTCCGGAGTGGTGGGCCCCTGGGTGAGGGGCGTGGGGCGGCGCGCGGCCTGAGGTCGCGGGGCTGGGGGCCGCGGGGGTCCCGGAAGCCCCGGAGCCCCCTGCGGAGGACCGAGGCTGTGCCTGGGTTGCAGGGTGTACAGTGTTTGCAGGGGAGGGCTTCGTCCCCACCAGGATCGCTCCCTGACATCTGTACCCACACTCACCCCCAGCCATTCTAAATCTTGGCTGAACCCCAAGATTTGGCCGGCGGTCCAACCACATCCCGCCTAGATCCACACTCTGATGGGGCCAGGTGACCCGATGATCAGTGAAGGCTTCGGGTTTGATTCCCGTCAGGGCACCTATCTAGGTGATGGGTCCACCCCAGGTCCGGGCGCATGAGGCAACCTATCCATGTCTGTCTGTCTGTCTGTCTGTCTGTCTCTCATCAACTTTTAAAAATTAACTATATTTAATGCTTTCTATGTGTTATGTAGGATGAGACAGATTGCGTGAATATGTATTTTGATAGCAATTTTTGCTTGCAGCTTAGTTGAAATAATTTCATGCTTCTTATGGAAAACCTTTTTCCACATACATTAAATACTAAGTTTGAAATTGCCCATCACTTTTTCCTTTTGCTCTAAATTCTTTCTGACCTTTGCACTCCTGTAGCAACATCTTGTGACTTATACATAGTATAGAAAGGAAACCATAAGCAGAGACTCTGACACCTGGGGGGGGGGGGGAATGAGCACATCCATATTAAGAGAATGACAGGCTTGGGAGAAGGGAGGAAGGCTTGGAGGTGGGAGATCCTACAGAAGCCGGGGTGGATCACTGTCATCCTGGATAGAGGGGCAGCCAGGGGGCAGTATTGCACAGTAGTTCATAGCATGGGACTTGGGCATTTAGACAAGCCTGGGTGTTAGCCCATACCTGCTCCTTCCCATTTGTGAGATTTTGTATATGTTACTTACCCGTTCTTCATTTTCCTCACATATTTGCATTTACTACCACCTCCTTCAACTTGCGGACTCACATTCTTCTTCAAGACTCATTTCAGGCATTGCCTTCTTCTGGAAACAGTGCCCGCTGCCTGCCTGACCCCCTTCCCCATGGGACCGAGTCGTCCTCCTCCGGCACCCATACCTTCTATCGCTGATATCATCATACTGCTACATCGCTGCACGGACCGCATCTGATGGAAACTGTACCTACCAGAAACTCCTCAGAGGCAAGGACTATGTATCTTAGTGCTCTTTGGTAGTAGCATTTGTAACCATGAATTGCACTCAGTAAGTTTTTGTTTTATTTGCAGACGATGACTTGTAGAGATGGCTCGCAGGGTCATAAACAAAAACAGGCACCTGGGACTTCAGCAACTTTCAGCCTTGGCGGACACAGGGAGAACTTTCCTAGGCCCAGTGAAATCATCCAAGTTTATTGTAGATGAAGAGAGTCATGAGAGTGCGGTCGTCAGCTCAACAGTAAGGCTTCTTGAGAGTTTGGACTTGTCCAGTGCGGTGGGGCAGCTTCTCAGGGAGGCGGTTCAAGCTCAGCACAGCACATACCGAACTGGGGCCAGCACGCTCCTGTTTCTGGTCGGTGCCTGGAGCAGCGCTGTTGAGGAATGTCTCCACCTGGGCGTCCCCACGTCTGCAATCGTGTCGGGAATGTCAGAAGGCTTGGACTCTTGCATTGAAGAGGTCGCTTCCCTGCAAGTACCTCTCCTCGGTGTATTTGACCATATCGACAGCACACAGGTGTTTTCTGAACTCGAATCGTTGAACGTCAGCTTGTGTCCCTTTCTACAAATTCCTTCAGATACGGGTTTGATACCGAAAGAGCGTGATCTCAACGATGTTGCCTCTCAGCCATTGACCACTTCCAGTCTTTCTGGGGGACCTGTTAAGTCAGCCAAACCTTTTAGACCTCAGGCTACGGTTGATGCAGATAAACACGCGTCGCAAACCCCTCAAACTCCGAGGAACAGTCTGCTTGCGGACAGCCGCTGCAGGCAGGCAGCTGTGATCCACAGCCGGCATTGTCATCGGGAGGCTGGTGATGAGCGGACAGGCAAACGTGGTGCAGCTGCTCCCCAGGCTTGCAGATGTTGCGATCTGGGAGAGTTGGCGCTGGGTTTGAGTCACGGAGATCACAGCAGCATGCGGCTGGTGGAAGGAGCCGTGCGGCTGCAGCACCAGAACCCAAGCGCGTGCCGGGGCAACTGGGCGGCGCCATATACGTTCGACATTTCAAGAGTCTTCACTTGCTGCTTACCAGGTTTACCCGAAGCTTTTTCTTGTGTGTGTCTGGGGTATGTCACCGTTGTATCAATGTTCAGTACGACCGTGCTCGAGGACTTACAGAATCAGCCTCTCCGGGTCGTTCTCATTGAGGGTGACCTCACAGAGAATTACCGCCACCTGGGATTTAACAAGTCCGCAAATGTTCAAACAGTGTTGGAAAGCTTGAAGAAGCCTCATCAAGACAGCTCAGAAGAACTGTGGGTAGATAATGTACTGCAAGTATTAATTAAGTTCAGTGTGAACCTTGTCCTGGTACGAGGAACCGTGTCCGAACACATAATTGAAAGATGCGTGCAGGCTAAGCGGTTGGTGGTTGGGTCGGTGAAGGGCAGTGTGATGCAGGCTTTCGCAGACGCCTCAGGAGCCGAGCAGGTGTCCTACATCACACAAGTGAGTGAAAACTCTGTGGGCAGCGGGGTCTCAGTGACCTTCTGGAGAAACAGTCCCTTGGATTTGGGAGATGGGGTCAGCAAGATGGCAATTTTGTTGAAAACAGAAGGCATTGATTTGGTTACAGTAGTGCTCACCGGCCCAGTCACTGCACAGATGCAAACCAAAGAAGATAGGTTCTGGGCTTGTGCCTATCGTCTGCATTGTGCTCTTAAAGAGCAAAAGGTCTTCCTTGGAGGTGGTGCAGTTGAGTTTTTGTGTCTCAGCCATCTTCAGATCCTCAGGGAGCAACCTCTAAATAAAGGAGACCAAATCTGCTCAGGGGACCTTCGTAATACTCCCTCTGGGCTGGCCTCACCTCTGGCACTGTACGGACCTACTGTGCTCAAATGCTTGGCAGATGGATGGCACCAATACCTTTCAACGGTCACTCGTAACACTGCCAATTACTCCTCGGAATTTGAAGCCAGGACTTTCATTCAGCATCACCTGCAAAATGCCATAGACTCAGGCTCACCTTCATCTTACATCTTGAATGAATATAGTAAACTAAATAGTGGAGTTTTTAATTCAGGCATTTCAAATAAACTGGAACAGATTCCAAGAGTTTATGATGTTGTTACACCAAAGATTGAGGCGTGGCGCCGAGCTCTGGATTTGGTACTGTTAGTACTTCAGACAGACAGTGAAATTATTAGTGGACCTGGGCACACACAGATAAAATCACAGGAGTCGGAGGGCTTTTTATTTTTGTAGTGTTATTGGCTAAGTCTTTGGGAAATAATCTTTTAAAAAATATATTGTTGAAATTATTACATATGTCCCGTCCCCTCCACCCCAACCCTTACCCCCCAATAATTCCCCTCCACCTGATTCTCGCTCCGCTCCTGGCTCTTGCCACCCTATTGTCTGTGTCCATAGGTAATGCATACATGCTCTCTTCTAACATCTATAATTGCTCTCTTCTAGCCCCCCACACCTGCTGTCCTATGATAATTGTCAGTCTGTTCCATTTCCATGCCCCTGATTCTATTGCATTCACCAGTTTATTCTGTTCATCAGATTTTTTGTTTGATTTTTAGATTCAATTGTTGATAGATATGTATTTGTTTCTACTTTGTTGTTCATATTTTTTATCTTTATCTTTTTCTTGTTTTTCCTCTAATTAAATAATGCCCTTCAGCATTTCATATGATACTGGTTCGGTGGTGGTGAATTCCTTTAGCTTTTTCTTTTTCTTTAAAATATATTTTATTGATTTTTCACAGAGAGGAGGGGAGGGGTATAGAGAGTTAGAAACATCAATGAGAGAGATACATCAACCAGCTGCCTCCTGCACACCCCCCACCAGGGATGTGCCCGCAACCAATGTACATGCCCTTGACCGAAATCAAACCTAGAACCATTCAGTCCTCAGACCCACGCTCCATCCACTGAGCCAAACTGGTTTCGGCTCTTTTAGCTTTTTCATATCTGTGAAGCTCTTTATCTGCCCTTCAATTCTGAATGATAGCTTTGCTGGGTAGAGTACTCTTGGTTGTGGGTCCTTGCTATTCATCACTTTGAATATTTCTTGCCACTCCCTTCTGGCCTGAGTAGTTTCTATTGAGAAATCAGCTGATAGTCGTATGGGTACTCCCTTGTAAGTAACTAACTATTTTTCTCTTGCTGCTTTTAAGATCTGCTCTTTGTCTTGTGTCCTTGGCGTTTTAATTATGATGTGTCTTGGTGTAGTTCTCTTTGGGTTCCTCTTGTTTGGGGTTCTCTGTGCTTTTTGGACTTGGAAGTCTATTTCTTTCACCAGGTGGGGGAAGTTTTCTGTCATTATTTCTTCAAATAGGTTTTTAATATTATTCAACAGGTAAGAAGACGTTTTAGCTTTTCTTATATATTTTTGCCAATTCTTCTTCCAAAGGTTCTATAAATGAAGGTGTCATTTCCACAGCCATTGGTCAGCACTTGATATTATTAAATTTTGTCTGGAATGTGGATGAGAATATAATCCTATCTTTTTATAAAGATGATGAAATTTTAAAAATATTTTTTATTGATTTTTAGAGAGGGAGAAATACCTATGTGAGAAAGCAACGTGGATTGGCTGCCTCCTGCACGCCCCCTACTGGGAATCGAGCTCACATGTCCCCAGGCCAGAATCGAATTGGCAACCTTTTGATGCACAGGATCCTGCCCAACCAACTGAGCCGCATTGGCCAGGGCTGCAATCTCATTTTAATAAACCTTCTTTAAATAAGAAGAAAGGGGAGTCATGTTTCTTTACATTTTTTGATATTTGTAAAATTTTTATGTCTTCTTCCTTTGGTGTTATGCTTAGAAAGATCTTCCAAACCCCAAGATTATAGTGCAATCACCTATATAGACTTCTAGTATGGTATTCATCTTTCACATTTAAATATTTAGTCCATCTGGAATTTATTTTAGTAGATAGCATAAACTCTAAACTTTTTCCAAGTGGTTGTGCAGCTGTCCTAACATCATGCTAGGGTTTTCATTGCCTGCTCAGGTATTTCTTAGTGAGGAGGAAATACCAACAGGAAAAAAAATATATTGTGTCTGCAGTCGCTAAGAAACATTTTTATGCCTTGCTCATGATGGATTCATACCGTTCAGTGTTCTTTCTATTCTGCTACCAATAGCATCATATTCTAGTGAAAAAAGTATACAGTGGAAACATCATACTAACAGTGAGGGTAGTAAAGGCAGTTTTACTGTACAGTGATTGAACATTGAGCTATGAACCAGGAGTTCACGGTTTGATTCCCTGTCGGGGCACATGCCTGGATTGCAGGCTCCATCCCCAGTGTGGGACATGCAGGAGGCAGCAGACCAATGATTCTCTCTCATCATTGATGTATCTATCTCTCCCACTTCCTTCCTCTTTGAAATCAATTAAAAAAAAATTTTTTAACCCACTTTTGCCTCATAAGGTCCTCAGAACTTTACTGAAAAACCTAGAATTTTTTTTCTTTTGACCTGTAGGTGGCAAACTTCCACTATACTCTTAAAAATTTGACCTGCTCATTTAAGGCCCACTAAATGAAATGTGTGATGATTTTAGTTAGGGTAAGCGTGACTTTAAGAACAGGAAAAGTAAAAGGCAGTTCCTTTTATATTGTTGTAGGTTTGGAAATGTTTGGCAAAGACCTGATCAGCGGCCCATCTCTGCCATTAGCTCGCTTTGGCTTGGGAAAGTCACCTCGGGGTGTCTTGCCTGTTATGTCACCTTTAAATCAAGGCTGATTGAAGTTTTTCCTGTTTACTTTCCAGTTTTATGACTCTTATTACCAGTTCTTGTTACTGTGACAGATTTTGAGTGATAGTGAAACTTACTTGAAAGGGGGCAAAAATGTTTAAAAATTGCTTCTTAAAAGATTATAAAGATAAGACCAGACTAAAGTTGATTGCAAAAGCTTTAATGCATGATGTTTATAATGGCGGGGTTTCAAAACTAGCCAATTATAGATTCAAACCATTGTTGATGACTTGTTTTATTGCCAACCAGGAGTAATACAGTAGAGGATGGTATAACTTTTTTAATGATATGAAAAAATATTAACTTAGATCTATCATCATTGGAGCCATATCCATGGGTTACAATGCATTCAAACATAGAGTATGAAATATAAATCTGCAAGAAACCAGAATATAGAATATAAAACCCAAAGAAGCCAGAATTATGTGGATGGGAGATAAATTAGTTGCTATTAAAAAGGAGAAGAAGCTATTGAACACAAGATACATTTTTTCATTTTCCCATACTGCAGGAATAAAGACATTTCAAGTCACAGGAAGCACTAAATGGGACAAACTGTCAGAAGTTTACTACTTTAAGTGTGTTAACCAGGTAGCAGTTGGAGTCTATGAACTCGAGTAAACTGGACCCAGAGCTTACTAGTAAATCCAGTCACTCTGTCATAAGGCCTGCTGAGAATGTTATTGTGCTCCCAAACACACGCTCACTTGCTCTTCTCTCTGTTGTCTGTATTTTAGTGGGATTCTGTTTTTTTCCTTTCCTCTTATCACCCTTTACTTTTCCAACTTTAGTGTCTACAGCCAATTCACCCATTCGTGTCGAGCCCTTCATGGGCTTAAAAAAGTACTTTGTTAAAGGTCTGAGTAAGTTGCAGAGAGGGCCGAGTCATTTTGGAGTGCTGACCTGTCGCTGTGTCCTCGCTGCCCCTCCTTTCCTGCTTGCCTCTCAGCGCCCTCTCCCTGCATCATTCCAAACATCCTCACCTCCAAGACCTTTCTCACATCCATCTTCAACTACAAACTCCCATTTCCCGAAAGGGACAGTGTCGAGAACCAATTCCAGCATGTAAGAGTTCTGTCAAAAGGCTGATGGGACTTGGGCTGCTCAACAAGGATGAGCCACACGTGTAGTTTACCTGTTGGAAACTGCTAAACGGGCACTTCCCCCAAACCTGAATAGGATTGTTTACTGCCAGACAGCTCAGGGCATTTTATTGCCTCCTGTTGGCCAAACACCTGAACAGCTGTAGGCTATTCCCCAAACTGACAATACTCTGTATTCTACCCTTTGATACCTTACCCTTTGAAGTGTATATTTCCACCTTACCTTGGGGCAAATTGTGTTCGAATAAATAGCACAGGGTCCTAGACCCAGAGAGTCTTTAGCTCCCTTTAGCTGAAACTCCTCTGACTCCCAATGCCTTTCAAAATTACCTTTCATCTTTGGACTCCTTCTCAGTCATCTACATGCAGCCCCTTTCTCCAGAATGCTGAGCCCTTTGTAATGCTGGGCAAAGAATCCCGGCAAGACAGCTCTTCCTGAGGGCATGTTAGTAAATACAATTTTCACCATCTAATTTCATCTCTAAGGTTGGCATTTAAATTCCACTTGAAAAGGGGAAACAGTTTATACAAGGAGATATGGGAAAATGTGCTTTGGTCCTATGGTGAGGTTCATAATCAAACAACTTTAAAGCAGAATTCCCTACTAGTCAGAGAAGAGTGTCTGAAAGATAAGGCTCCGTGCTGGAGAGCCTGGTGCATTCCAGACATTGCTGGAGGAAATGCAAGTCCTTTCCGTTGTAAATTGTTCCGTACAAAACCTTCCTAGTATAAAAAAGGAGGCAAACCAAATATTCCACAATGGGGAGTATTAGACAAATATGATAGGCTAGAGGCTCAGTGCACAGATTTGTGCACCATTGGGGATCCCTTGGCCTGGCCTATGCCTTCTCGCAATTTGGGACCCCTCAGGGGATGTCAGAGAGCCGGTTTCAGCCTGATCCCCACAGGCCAGGCCGAGGGACCCACAGGTGCAGGAATCCAATGATCATTGTGCATCATAGCTACCAGTAGTTGCTTAGGCATAGATAGATAGATAGATAGATAGATAGATAGATAGATAGATTTACTAGGATGGAATGAGTTCTGTGCTATGTTAACAAAATGTCAAGTGTGTGTTTTTAACACATGAACAAGTTTATAGTGACAAGTGAAAAAACAGAACTTGAAATAATATTAACTCTTTGGCTATGTGAAAACAACAAAGATTGGAACCCAGAGGGATATAAATAAATTCAATTCTTATAATTTATAAAGTTCCAACTTTTAGAAATGACAATTCTAATTAGTTTTCATTATTCTGTCTTGTATTACAATATCTCTATACTAGAGGCTCGGTCCAATGGAAATTCATGCACTGAAGGGGGGATCCCTCAGCCCCCTCTCACATTCTGGGAGCCCTCAGGGGTGGGGGTGACCTGGCAATCAGGGGAAGGTGATGCCCCCATCACACCTCTGCTGCAGCCACTGCCAGCAGCACAAGCCTCAGCTAGCCCTGGTCACCTGAGCCTAGGTGGCCCTGGGTGGCTGGGCAGCCACCATCTGAGGCTTACCTGTGCCTCAGACATCAATCTGGGCATCTGCCATCCAAGGCTTGCCTGTTCCTTGGGCCAACCCTGGGCGGCTAGGGGGCTGAGAGGACCGGGGGACTCTGGAGGCAGGTGTGCAGAGTGGCTGGACCTGCCTGGGGACAGGCCCGGCTATGCCATACGCCTGCCACCCTGGCAGGGCTAAGGGGACTGGACGTCGCCATCTTTGAGGGTGTGACAGTCAATTAGCATATTCCCTCCTTGTTGGCTGTGGGTGCTGCCATCTTGTGAGGAAGTGACAGTCAATTAGCATATTATATCTTTATTAGAGAGGGTATAGTCCAATCAATTATTCAAGTCTATTTGAGTTTATTATAACAGTTGTAACCACCTCCAAAGTTTTTTTCTTCTTCTAGAATTGCTTTAAGTCAGATTTTTTTAATGCACTGACTCTAGGAATAAATTAGGTTATCTTTAAAAGTTTTTTTAGTGTGGGGAATTCTAAAAAATACCTGATCAGCACTGCTCAAAACTGTCAATGTTATGAAGAAATCAAGTTTTAGAAACAGTTACAGCCAAGAGAAGCATAGGGAGGATGTGATGACTAAGAGTGGTAGGATCCTGGAACAGAAAAAATACATTAGGCAAAAACTGAAGAAATCTGAGTAAAGTATGGACTCTAGTAAGTAACTATGTATCAATATTGGCTTATTAATTATATTGTACCATAGTAATAGAAGACACTAAGGAAAACTAGGTGTAGTATATGGGGATTCTCTGAGTCATTTTTATAACTTTTCTGTACATCTAAGCTATCATAAAATTAAATTTTTATTTTAAAATGAGTATGTTCAGACAACTATAACATCATTTAATGTCCTGAACTAATACACTAAATAACTGAACTTAGTTTACTGTTGGTGTCCAATAAGGTGAAAAGTTACCAGGTCATGTCTGAGGTCATGCAATAGACTAGTGATGGAAGGTAGCCTTCAGTAAAGAGAGCAGTCCATTAATAAGAGCTGAGGATGTACAGAATACTATAACAAGCAGATCCCTGCCCCAGGAGCAACCCACAGGAACACTTGCCAACAGCGCAACGCCAACTCCAGCTTCTAACAAAATGTTCTTCTCCATGTGCAGAGCTGTTACCCTTACACTGCAATAGTAGTGAAGTCTATTTCAGACTATTCTGAGGTTGCGTTTTCTGAATTTTTTTCCTTTTCTATTTTGTTTGCCATTTTTCTTGGCAGTTGCATTTTTTAATTTTTCCAGTGCATTTAACTGGTGACGTGAAGAAGACTCTTTGTACACTGTCTACTACGAGTGAAAGGCAAATTGGGAATTGCTCAGTCTGTTGGCAACATTGAGACTGGTTTAATGTCTAAAAAAAGTAGACCTGTTTCCTGTGCTAACCTCAGAGCAGGAGGTGGAAAAGGCTACTTCCCAGAAGGTTTCCACTCTGGACTAACATCAAATTGAAAGAAATGAGGCAGATGTAATATATTTTCCCCCTCATCACTCCAATTAAATATCCATTCCAATAGTTTTTTATTAATGTATTTAAAATGTTTTAAATTAGCCCTAGCTAGTTTGGCTCAGTGAATAGAGCATCAGTCTGCGGACTGATGAGTCCCGGGTTCGATTCTGGTCAAGGGCACATGCTTGGATTGCGGGCTCGATCCCCAGGAGGCAGCCAACCAATGATTCCCTTTCATCGTTGATGTTTCTATCTCTCCTTTCCTATCTGAAATCAATAAAAATATATTAAATTAAAAAAATCTTTTGAATTAACATTTGTGTTTTCTTGTTTAAAAGCAGTAGAAGCCTCTGTTGATGAAGTCATTTATTTTCTTATAAATAATCATGGGGTTCCTGCAGTATTTCTAAAACTGCTCTATGAGAAGTACATGAGCCACTTGTCAAAATGCGGATTCCCAGACCCTCCCTCTCAGGATTCCAGTTCAGTGTTGGAGGGCCCAGGAGAATCTGTCTTTAATTAGTGCCTCCCTCTGGTCAGGTCAGTTTTCCAGTTAGGTAAGTGGTTCTTAACCCTGGCAGCACAGTACAATCATGGTGAGAACTTTCAACACTAATGATGCCCAGCCTACCTGGTCCACACCAGGATTCTCATTTACCTATGGTGGGGCCTGCCCACCGGTGTTTTCTAACTCCCTCTGATTGGTACTTGTGTGTAACCAACATCAAAACCACTGGTCTTGTGTGTGCAACCAAAATTAATTAGAAAAAATGTATACTTTACTTCTTAGACTCAAAATATTGGCTGCTGAGCATAGCACATGGATCTTACGAGCAAAAACAAAAGAGGACATGCTAATGGAACTTGCTGCTAATAGGTACAGGTTGTTTGGGGCCTGGTGAGGGGACTGGAAATGTTCTGGAATGAGATAAAGCTGATGATTACAGAACATAGGGAATAGAGTAAAAACCACTGAAGTGTACACATTAAAGTGGGGAGTTTTATGTTGTGTGAAGTATATCCCAACGTAAAGATGCTACTAAAACAGAGAAAACATATGGTTTAACCTTTTAAAAAAATTTAGAAACAGACATATACAAACCAAATTTAGAAGTAGGGTTAGTGGTTATATTTGGGGGGTACAGTGATGGCAAGAACAAGGAAGGCTCTGGGTCCTGGCCGGGTTCTTATTGCGTGAACTGGGCGGTGGTCCCAGGGGTGAGCTTACCTTGTGAGCATTCTTGAGCTGAGCCGTATGTTTATGATTTGTGCTTTGGGAAAACCGAGTTATCAAGAGATGACCAGATATTCAGGCCCCGGCATTGAGAGCACAGGAAAGAATCTATCTTAACCTATAATAAAAACATATCTGAGGAGATACCAAGAAAATGTTTGACAGTACAGGTCATTTAGTGTCGGAATTGTTTACGAAAGACCCTATAGAAACCCTGCCCCCGGAACTCTGAAAACGAGGTTCGCTGTAAAATGCATTCTGTTTTGAGATGCCATCTTACAGTAATTGGCCAGATAATATTTTGAGACTTAATCCACTTCTTTGAGACTGTGTTTAGTTTATAATTCCTTTTCATTCTGGGAAGTAAAAGGAAGACAGAATGAAAGAAAAACAGAACTTCAAGTTCTCATAGTAGGATACTTGCCAAAGAGCATTAGCTAATTCATATATTTTTAGTTATAGCAAACCTTTATATATATATATATATATATATATATATATATATATATATATATATAATTGATTTTTTACAGAGAGGAAGAGAGAGGGATAGAGAGTTAGAAACATCAATCAGCTGCCTCCTGCACACCCCCCACTGGGGATGTGTCTGCAACCAAGGTCCATGCCCTTGACCGGAATCAAACCCGGGACCTTTCAGTTCGCAGGCCGATGCTCTGTCCACTGAGCCAAACCAGTTTCGACTATAACAAACCTTCTCTTGAAATCAGTTTCACTAGTCGTCAAACTGAATTTCCTAAGCTCAGTTTAATTTCCTTTCTTGTATATTGTCAGTAACTTCTCCTTAATTACTGTTCCTGTGCAGACCATCCCAGACTATCCTTTCTCTCTTCCTTGTTTATTGCCTTTCCAGGTTCCGTGAATTTAGTTGGTTCTCACTTTCTTCATAGGCTACAGGATTTCATCACTTTATTGCTCTTTTTTATTTCTGTAGCTCTGGTCATACTTTTAAGACCTTTGGTTTCCAGAAATGACTACAATATTGTGAGGTTCTGGAAAATCTCTGCATCCTTTTGTCATCGTGTTTGTGTGCTGCAACAGTACGGGTCAACGCTGGCCCCTCTGGTTCCAGGGTTACGTCTTTAGAACTGAGTCAGTTGAGCATTGCCCCTGATTTCATAAGCTCTGTGCATGCAATCTATTCCCTTGAAATCTGTTCGTGCCTTTCCAAAACTCCTCCTCATTCCATTACCCACTTGTGGACTTGGCTTTTATTCTTACATCTAAGATTTGTTTATTTTATAAAGAAAACCAACATCATTTAAAATTTGCTTTGTTTTTAATAACTAGAAGGATTTTTTTTTTTTTGGATTCTCTGTTTCAATCTCCCCGTTTTATAGATAAGGAAACAGGCCCAGAGAAATCTATATAGCTAATTACTGATAAACCATTTTTCTCCCACAGTTCTTTATTGTTTTATTGTACTTAATTTGCATCTTTTTTTCTAAGCAATATTTTTAACTCCTAGGCACATCGAGCCATTTTGGCTTTCTTTTATCCTATTTAATTTCTTTAAAACTTTTTAGTAAGTCATTTAGCTTATTTTTAGTACCAGATGTTCAAGATAACTAGTTCAGCACCATTTAGTACATTATTCTATTAGCACAACTTTAGAACTTCCTCATAGCAAAACATTTTTCTCTGTTTTTTAATGCATTTTTTCCTCCTTTCTTACTGAATTTTCCAAACCAAACCACTTCGGGAAAAGGTCCACGTCTTCACATTCTCACACTCCACTTTCTTTTGTAGGACAATAACAGCTGCTAAGTATTGAGCTCCGAGTTAATTGTTCCCATTTTACTGACGTCATAACTGAGGCACAGAGGTTTCTCTATGGCAGAGTGGGATGAGACCTAGGCTTCCTTATTCCAGATCCAGTACTTAACTTTTATGTATTTCTTTAATAAATTTTATGTTTATGCGTTGCCAAGCAGGGAATTCTAGATCGCAATGAAATGGATTTATAGCCTACAATTCTGTCGCAGGAGGCAAGGCAGAAAGCCTCAGACCTCATCGAATGTGGGAGGCAACCAGAAACTGGCTCAGGCCCGTCTCCCTGAAGACAGGGAAGTGATGAGAATGTCCTGGTCTGGCTCCTCACCGGCCTCCAGGCTCTCCTGTTCCAGGAAGACCAGAGGAGGATCTGCCAGACTCAGGACGGCCTGCAGTCCACACCCGGGCTGCTGGGATACCTGCACAGTCACCATGGCGCCAAGACAGAGACCTTGCTGGTGACCTCACAGATCTGCAGTCACATGTCTCTCCTAATGACACTTCCTTTATCCCCTTTCCTGCCTGTGAAGTAAAGCTGTGTGATCCGTCTTCCAGAAATTACTCACTGCCTGTTCTCCTTAGCTCACTACCTTGTCCCAAGCTATTTACTATGCTCCCAGGAACAAGAAGAAAAATTAGGAGTTGTACATTGCTGTGTAATAAACCACCCTCAAACCCGGTGGCTTAAACCAACCACCATTCACTGATACTGTTTCCAGTGTGCGCGTTGGCTGGGCGCTCCTCCGCTGGTTTTGCCCGGGCATTTGGTTGCAGGTCTGCTGGGCTGGAAAGGACAAGGTGGCCTCAGGCACCGGCTGTCAATAGGACCGGCCACTTGGTTCTCCAGCAGCCTCGTCCCCAGGAAGCTGGACTGGCTGCCCCTCACGTCTGTCTCAGGGCAGCCTTTCCTGTGAAGCAAGGCAAGGGCTGAAGGTCTAGCTAGCGAGGAAGTCACAGAACTTCACTTCTACCACATTCTTTTGGTCAGAGCAAATAAGAACAGCCAAGGTTCAAGGGGTGGGAGTAGACTGCTCTTATTAGGCATTGCAAAAAGCGTGTGCCCATGTTTTGCAATCCACAACAATGCGAAAGACTCAGTGCCTTCCACTGAATAGATAGGTTCATGGAAGCCCAAACAAGCTATGACTTCACCCTTTGTTCAGATGAGAATGCCAGTTGACTTAAAGTCTTCCGTTCTAGTCCCTGTGACAAAGGCACTCTAACACTAATAGGTTTCAAAGATAAGAAATGGAGGAAACTACTACTAGTAAAAGTTGTCAGAGCCCAGGAAATATTTGCAAGAGGAAGCAGAAGTACCAAGTCTTATTTCTACCAGCAAAGTGACCTGACGAGTGTGGTTTCCAAACCTCAGAGTATGTCAATTTCATTCCAAGCCTCTTCAGTTAATAACAGAAAGAAGGAAAAAAAAAACGATCAAAGATTTTGTTACTTGAAGGGAATTTGCTAATTAACTCTTAGGTAACACTGGTCAGCCAACATTCACTGACAGGAGTTTGTATTTCCACCTCCTCCCTTGCATAAATGGGAAAAGTGAAACGAGATACTTAATATGCTTTGTTAAAATTCCCTTTGCCTCAAAAAGATAGTTGCTACTATTATTTTATTCAAGGCTTTAAGAATTTACATGGTTTAATGATAAAGAGACATTCTCTTTTTAAATATATTTTTTATGGTCAAAGTAAGTGCTTGATAAACTTACTTTAAGAACTTTTCAAGTAAAATCATCATCGCCAAAGTCTATAGGGTAAAAATCTGGGACCTCCACTTTCTGTGTGTTCAGATGTTATTGCTGTGTAACAACTAACCACAAACATCCCAGTGGCATTTAACAAAAGCCTTTGTTTTGCTCAGGGATCTGTGAAGTGGCCGGGCAGTTCTGCCTCATGCTGGTCTACAGACAGGTCAGGACAGCTCTGCTTAATGCATGTTTATTCTGAGGCCCAGATTAAAGGGGCAGCAGCTACCCAGGGTGAGTTCCTCTCATGGTGAAGGCATAGGTACAAGAGAGAAAGCAAAAATATGCAAATTTCTTAAGGTCTGGAGTCAGAACCTACAAACTGGCACTTGTGCCCAAGACAATGGAATAGCAAGGTTCATCTTCACCAGGAGAAACTGCTGAGTCACAGGTCAACCTCCAAGTTATAAAAAGGGATGAAGAATTGCAATCAATAATACAGTCTACCGCAAAGTGTTTGATCCCACCACAGTGAGCAGGCATATGTCTGGGTGAGGCTTCTCATACTTTCTCAACAGGACATAAATTCTTGGGCTGGCTGATTGTTGAAGTTTGTGATTCTATCCACAAATAATAACATGGGATGTCTGTCCATTATCTAGAAGAGTATATCTTTGAATTCTGTGCTGCCTCAAGGTTATAAAATCTCAGTTTAGAAGGCCATATTTGTAGAGGATTTCCTAATGAGTTTCTCTTCCTCAAAATGGTCTAAATTTCATACCTGGATCAAGTCAGGTTTCAGAAAAGTCTCTATCATGTTGGCCTCTTATAACATTGCTTTTATGTAACTAAGCTTGCCTGCTTACATTGAAGAAAGTTATAAGGAAATAGTTTATAGACCGAACAATTAAGGTTAACATGGATAACTGCTATACACATTTCTCTTTCTTTTTTTCTTTTCTTTTCTTGAAGAACCATAGAAGAGTTTTCTCTTGGCTCACAGAAAGATTTTTCTGGGCTCCTCCTGAGAAATTGGCTTATTTTTATCTGTTAGTTACTGTGCTATAACTGAGCACATTTCTATTCTTTTATTGGCAGCTAGGAAGCTCTAATGGAGATTTGTGAGCCATGCTGCCTTATGTATAGCATAGCCATTGTGTGTCACGCTTCCAGTGAGTTAGTACATGTAAGTCCTTAGAAATTCTTGAAACATAGTGCTATATATGTTTGCCATTATTATTATTGTTGATAATAGTGAGATAAGTTGAATATAAATAAAATTCAATAAGAGAACAGTATTCTAACATCTGATCTATTTCATTTTGGAATAAAAAGTGCTGAATTCATATGTTGCTTTTTAAGACTTTTGTAATCAAATTACCTAATTGATAAGCAGGCCAAATATTGGATGGGGACATTTTATTTTCCTTCAGCTTAACTAATATTTTACTCATTAAATTTAAGCTTGTATTGTTTGGACCAAAATAAATTTCCATGTCTTGCCAAAAACACTGAGAGTGAAATAGCAGCGAAGACTGGGGTAAATATTATTAAAGGATAGGCAAGGTTTTGAAACCGCCTTGTGGTTTGGTGAGATGGGGGTTGGATATGGAAAGAAATCCAATAGGGAACTCTCTTCCTTACCCTGGCTAGTTTGGGACCTAAGCAGAAATTTCACTTTCCTCCCTCAGTCAGTGTCTAGGACAGGGGTGGGCAAACTTTTTGACTCGAGGGCCACAATGGGTTCTTACACTGGACCGTAGGGCCGGAACAAAGCAACCTGACCATGCTGGCACTCTCATCTTGGGCTGCTGGTGAAGGAGCGGAGGGGAGAGCAAGAGAACCCTCCGCTCTTTCGGCTCCACGGGCCGGATAGAACAGCCGAACGGGCCGGATCCGACCCACAGGCCGTAGTTTGCCCACGGCTGGTCTAGGAGAAGGAAGGAGAAGGTGGAAGTGAGGGGCCAAAGTCAATTAGGACTGATAATCTCACTAATGAAGGTGTGTTCTCACAGGGTCTCCTGCAGGGGACAGACCAGTGCTCCCACGTTGACCCCATGGAGCTGGTGCCTTGACGGTGCCCACCGCCTGATGACACAGAGAAGAAAAACGGCTGTTCGCCCACAGCCAACAGGCAAATCCAGGAACGCAGACGGCCAGTCCCCAGCCTTCAAAGTCACATCCAGAAGGAACGATTCAAATTAGACGCTGCTAAATAGAGCAAGAAGTAAGGGAAAAATGTCCCCAGCAATTTGCGGCTAATCCTGTTATTCGGAAGAACAGCTTTGGGGAAAGAGAAGAGGCTGAAGAAAAACTTTTAAAAAGAAAAGGACCGTATATCCCATGCAAAAGACACGTGAAAAATTCATCCTGGAAGGAGACAATCAGGATGCAAGTTCAGGTAGCAGACTGGGGAAGGGTTCTACTCTAAGACAAAGATTATGTTCATAGGGAAAAGTCTACAAATATTTCATAGCTCAGTGAAGAGTATAGGGAAAAGGCAGAATAAATGTAGATAATGAAAAGGAGATATTAAAGTGTGAATGAATTATCTTAATTAATTATAGATTAATTAAATTACATGCAGATAGTTGGTTTTTTAAAGACAAAAATAATACCATTCCATTTTTATGGGCTACAATTGGCAATCTCTATAAAAATCACTATAGGAAAACTTTAGATGAGGTAGATCTTTATGTAATAACAATGCAAGCTCTCCAAGATGTTTTGCAAAGAAGGTGTGGGAGAAAATACAGCCATTCATGTAAAACTGTTTATTTGTGTTAACTTGTTTATACACACACACCCCTGCCAGGACCTCAAGAAAATGGCAGGAGTGACAGCTTCTAGGTGGGACTGGGTCAGACAGACAGCGATGTGGGGAGCTGTCATTCTGTCCCATGAGTTCCTTTGGGGTTGATGCCATATGCGTTTAAATTCATTAAAAACAACATCATTAAAGAAATAGCGAATTCGTCTGAAACAGCAAGGAGCAAAATTGACGCTGGTTCAAGTAAACTGTGACGTGGAGGACGAGCTTGAGAAAAACCCACAGAATGTAGAGGGAGCAATCAGAGAGGCCAAAGAGCAGGACATGTCTCAAAGATTCAGCCCCCACATCATATCACCCAAGTATGTGTACTGTGCTTCGAACTGTGTAAAGACAAAGCTACACATGAGACACATTACCCCGGGTTCATATGTGTCAATGTCTACTTATCCATATTGTAATTGGTAATAATCGACACTGTGCTAAGTGTTCTCTGTGTGCTGTTATCAATTATCCAATATTAATAATATGAGATAGGTCATTAGCCCCACTGTACACAAAGGATTCTGAGGCCTAGAGAAGAGTTTTACATCCCCCAGTCACACAACTAGTGACCGCTGAGATTTGACTCTGAAATCTGCCTTCTCAACTGCTGGTCACAATGCCTCCCTGTCGTGTAGAGAACACCCAGGGGCTAAGCCACAGTCAGTCAATATCTGGACAGTGAAATTGGGCTTCTTATTTTCTATATCAGCATGTCCATATCATTTATAGTTTTTTCATAAAGTACTGTTTTTATAATTTACCACAAAAAAAGTAGCTATAAACTGCAAAGGGGTATAAAACATTAAACAACTTTTATTAGCAGAAGTTTTGTCAGAAAATGTGTGTCTTTTTATTTTATTTTATTTTTTTAATATATTTTATTGATTTTTTACAGAGAAGAAGAGAGAGGGATAGAGAGTTAGAAACATTGATGAGAGAGAAACATTGATCAGCTGCCTCTTGCACACCCCCTACTGGGGATGTGCCCACAACCAAGGTACGTGCCCTTGACCGGAATGGAACCTGGGACCCTTTAGTCCCCAGGCCAACGCTCTATCCACTGAGCCAAACCGGTTTCAGCTGTGTGTCTTTTTTTAATCAGCAGAGCCTACAGCCCCCCTTCCTGCCGTTACGGAGGCATTTAGGGTTCACGTTGTTACTCTTTGGTTGACTAGTCCCTACGGCTCTGCCTGCAGGCAAATGTCCACCTCGCCCCCTGAGGCGCTCCCTGGGGCTGAGTGCCAGGACGCCCTGTCCCCCCCGCCGCACCAGCACCTGGCTCCCGGCTGTGTCGGTAGGTGGGCCCTGCTTCTATCTCATCGCCGGGTCAGCATCAGAACTGCAGCCTGCACTCCCTGGTTCTCATGGCCAGCATACTCTTGTATCTTTTTCATCTCAGTGAAATGATACCGGCATGTCTTAGTTGAGGCTGCTATAACGTAATAGACTGGGTGGCAGTAACAACAGAAATTTGGTTGTAAACAACAGAAATTTATTTCTCACAGGTCTGGAGGCTGGGAAGGCCAAGACCAAGGCCGGCAGATCTGCTATCCCATGAGAGCTTCCCACCTGGCCTGCTGCCTTCTCCCTGGGTCTCCACTTGACGGGAGGGATAAGATACGTCTCCCTGGTCTCTTGTCCAAGGGCACTAATGCCATTCGTGAGGGCTCCCCCCTTGTGACCTCATCCTCTCCTAGAAGCCTGACTTCCTAATGCCATCACATTGGAGGTTAGGATTTCAGCATGTGAATTTGGGGAGAGACGGTCTGTAGCAAGCAGCGTAGCAAATTTATATATTGAGCCTTATGATAGTGTCACAACACTGCATCCCTCCAAATTTCAGAGCTGTCCAGATTGAAAGCAACGCCAAAAGGCAAAGCCAAGAACACAGCCCTTCACTGCTCACAGTCTCTACATTATAATGCCATTCGTATATTCCTTTACTACATTTTTTACAAAAGTACACTATGCTCCTCTATACCAGCACATGTAAAATAGTATGACTTCCATACACACATGTACTGCATGTCATACTAGACGTTCACCATGTTGGTAATGAGGGACACAGATAACTCAGCTCTCCGTGGCATTTCAGCTTCGGACCAGGCATTATGTGAAGAGCTGTGTCCCTTGTATCCTGAGATTTCTAGTGCTGACAACATTCACTCTTTCATGGCAGTGGGTTGTCGTTTAGAAAGCCATCATGGGCTTAGAGGCAGCACTTAACAATTACTAAGAATAAGCAATTATAAAAGCTCAAGAGCATCTTTCCCTCCCAAGAACCCAGTAGATGACTTAATCTCTGAGATGGTGGCTGAATTAACAAATTAACAACTGCTTCTAGTTTAGTCAGGTTTATTCAGATACTAGAGGCCCGGTGCACAAAATTCATGCACTGGAGGGGTCCCTCAGCCGACCTGTGCCCTCTCACAGTCTGGGAGCCCTCAGGGGATGCCGACTGATAGCTTAGACCCACTCCCAGGCTGGCAGGTGGACATCTTTAGCGCAGCCGCAAGGGCTGAAGAGGCTCCTGCCACCACTGCTGCGCTCGCCAGCTGTAAGCCCTGCTTCTGGTGAGCGGCGCGCCCCTTATTGGAGCACACTGACCACCAGGGGGCAGCTCTTATGTTGAGCATCTGCCCCCTGGTGGTCAGTGAGCGTCATAGCGGCATGTTCCGCTATTTGGTCGATTTGCATATTAATTAACCTTTTATTATATAGGATAATGACCCCTGTACATGGGCGTGCGGTGAGGATGCAGAAATGATAGGGTGTAGCTCTAATCAACGTAGGTACAATAACAGCTTCCGTGTATCTGTATGAAGTGAGATATCTGTAGTTTCACTGCCAGTTTCCACCCTTTCACTGCCGGGCTGTCAGGAGTCCGTGGGGAGCTTGGCTGGGACCAAATCCAGTGTCCCAAGCTTGCCCGGGCACGTTTAGACGATGTGTACCTCCACTGAGGATGGTGAGGGGCAGATAACGGTGTGGCCTCTACCTAACACAGGCACACAAGAAGAAGGCTTTCCTTTTACTTTCTCCAGTGGGTCCTTTACCTGCATGTTTGTCTCTGTGTGACGCCAAAACATTAGAAATTATGAAAGACCTTGGGACAGAAAATGAACCCGTGTTGGCCTGGTTTCCTCAGTATTTCAGCCTAATGAGTTAGTCCTGTATCCCAGCCCTTTATTTATTTATTTTAACTCTGAAATCTGATGCTTGTGTAGCTGCCTAACTACAAGGGATAACTTTTTAAGTATAATATTATAAGAAGACACAAACGAGGAGAAAGCATTGCACACAGGATTTCCTGTTTATAGATTTGCAAAATATTTTAGAGCCCTGATTGAATGATTAACGAGGACAAAATATATCTAAACAATGTACTCGCCAAAAGTTCCTACACAAATGCGTTGGTAGCTTGCTCAGTGTCTGACTCAGAGGAGAGCGCTGCAGTGTGTTCACATTCACAGAGACGCAGTCTGAGCTGACGAGCGGTGGGTGCAAGTGCTTGCGTCCATCAGGAAAGAAGTGTGAGTGTTAACGCTCTAGTTAAAAGGTTTTCCCAAAATATAATACCAGGATGCTGAATTTTTTTAATTCAATGGGAAAAAAATAAGCTGAGAAATAGTATATCTGATACAGTGTTCATTTGGTGACAGTTATACTTTTTTGTTGTTGTTGTTTTTTACTTGGGAAAAGAGCACAAAACTTAAGCTCATTTTTGTGAGCTGGAACTCACAAAACTTAAGCTCATTTTTTTTTTCTTGTTGCCAAGCTACAAGTTTAAGTCCAGTGACACTTTCAGCTTCTCTTTCTTCATAATTCTTATTTCAATTCTCTGTTCAGTTTTCCACCAGTTTTTGAAAATAAATATGAAGGAAAATCACCAAAAATAAACTGCCATCATTTTCATCTTTCTAACCTCAAGCAGGTGCCGACTTCTCCTATTCACAGTATTTCTGATGTAAGGGGTAAAGGGATTTTCTGATTCTTCATCGTATTAGCAATGCTTCAAATTTCAGTGTTTGGGATTTTCTTCTCTAAAGCACAAATTAATCTTTTTTTCTATATGACAGTTTCTACTCCAAGTAAGTTTGTTTTATCTATGCACAGACAATTCAAAGAACAGTAGTATTCAGTACCCATTATCAACAAAGAGAGAGAGAGAGAAGGAGAAATCTGCATTTTTCCCCCTCTCACTTCTATAGCAACTGTGACAAAAAGTTCTTTAAAGCATTTAGGGAGGAAAATGGAAAGTAAAATAAAAAAGTAAGAATAAAAAGGAATGGACACTGTTCAAGCTCAGGATTCTTGACTTTGATGAAGTTGTAATATAAAGAGTTTAAGGGAACACAGACGTAAAGCAATTTTAAATGTTGGAAAACAAGCGGCATTTCCATGAGACTGCTCCCGGGGCCTCTACCGAGGCCAGCTCCAGCTTCAGAGCCATGGACCCAGCCTGCTCTCCTCCAGCTTACGTTTTGTGCTCTCTCTTTTCCCAAGTAAAAGAAAACAAACAAAAACTGTCACCAAATGAACACTTTATCAGATATACTATTTCTCAGCTCTTTTTTTTTTCTTGTTGCCAAGTTACAAGGATAAACAAGTACTCTTTTCTGGGTTCCATGTCGGAAACTCCGTCCCTAGCAGATAGGATTGCACTGTTTTCTAAATAATCAAAACGGCTACCTTGGAATTATGATGTCGTTCAGTTAGGTTGAAAATGCGAAGCATTTCTCGTTTTTCCTTTCAGTAAAACTAACAAAATATTCTACCTTGGAAATTGTTGCTTTAGATCGAGGCTGGTGTGTTAAGAAAGGTTAGAAAACACGGTCTCGCGATCTCATTTTCTAAAAAGTAGTTTTTCTCCCCAAGTGTTTTGTGATTACCAGCTGTTTTTATTGTTGTTTTCCGAAGGACCACCGAGTGAAATCCCTCAGCATGCCGCTCGTCCCTCAGAAACCTCTCCTTAGACTTCCAGGTTTCAAGCTGTTCCAGAGCCGTCTAAGAGAGAAAGGTCGGGGGCCGTGAAAAATGAGTTCTTCTCTTAGCGCTTACGGACAACGGTCTCCGTTGGGAAAAGATGACAGAGAACACAGAACAAGTTGTCAGATGGCTGCGGACACGGGGTGTCTGGTCTGTGTTTGGCCCGCGCTCCCTTCCCAGGGGTCCTGCTTAGACAACACTGCAGCAAGCACACATTGTGTATGTTAAACACGCCAAGAGGAAAAGCCAAAGCCCGAAGTGCAGTCCACTTCCAGTCATCTGCGTGCTTATTAATATTTTTTCTGGTTTATCAGAAAATGTTTCACGCCAGATGGGGATCTAGCTGACTCCTATGTTGTTCCCCCTGACTGTTGCTTTGGTATTTACTACAATAGCATAACCTAATTTTTTATTATTGGCCTAAGTTAAAATACGAAAGAGAGAAGTAAACCATTAAAAAAAAACAAAAACATAATGCGTTAGAAAGAAAAAAAGGGTGTGAGGGTAACTGCAGTTTCTGTTCCAGCGGTGGATCGTTAGGAGGGGTTCTCGGGTCGGAGAACACTAACCGGAACAGACCTAGTCCACTGTTGGTTATTGGTCCTGAGTTTACCTTGACTCTGTTTTTGCTTCTCTGGAAGAGCCAGCATGGAAGAGCCAACTCCGTGAGAGAATGTTTCACATTCTACACTAAGTCCCTACCTCTGTAGGTCCCTTTGTCTTTAAAAACCCACCAAGGTGGTCTTCCCTTACAATCCACACTGAGTCTGAAGAGTAGAATATGCCTCCCCCACCAATATGCCATTTGGGCATAAGGAGTATTTTGAGCTAAAGGCACAATAGATGCAAGGATGGTGCTCTGACCTCCCCTCTTCTTCCTGAAAGCAGGAGGTAAAACTCCCCCGTGAAAGATGCCCTCCTGTCCCAGGAGGAAGGGAGCACTCTCATCACCAGAGACGGGAGCCGAGGCCAGGAGAAATCTGGACAAACGGACCAGTCACAATAACTCTTAACTTGCCTTAGTCTCCCAGGTGTTTTAGCTCCTTTCCCACCATTGCCTCTCTTTGTTCAACCTGGTACATAGACACTTGGGCCCAGCCACGTCTTTGGGTCTTCATTTTTCTGGGAAGGCTCCATGTGCACACAAAAATCTGTGTCTTTTTCTCCTGTTAATCCATTTTGTGTCAACTTGATTTTCAGACCCAGCTGGAGACCCTAAGAAGGTGGGGAAAGGTTTTGTCCCCCTACAATGTGAGCATGGTATCACAGCTCAGTTTCTTTTTAAATATATATATATATATATTATTGATTTTTTTACAGAGAGGAAGGGAGAGGGATAGAGAGTTAAAAACATCAGTGAGAGAGAAACATCGACCAGCTCCCTCCTGCACTCCTCCTACTGGGGATGTGCCCACAACCAAGGTACATGCCCTTGACCGGAATCGAACCTGGGACCCTTCAGTCTGCAGGCCAACGCTCTCTCCACTGAGCCAAACCGCTTAGGCCAGCTCAGATTCTTTTAAACGACTTTTTCTTTATAGTTTGTTGTTCCTCTAATTTAGAACGAGTATTCCCAAAATTGATAATCACACGATAATCACAGAGTGCCTCTTCCCAATGATTCTACCTACTTTCTGGTTTCTTGTTACTGCCTGCCCTGGGTGAACATTTAAGAGGGAGCCACTCAAACAGGAAATGAGATCAAGACTTTCAGATGACACACCTCAACAAAATGAAATGTGCATACATTTCTCACATGGATGTTGTTCGTGCTGATAGTCACAATTTCTGTTAGTAACCCATGATGACCTGTTTAATATTTTTTGTTATGCAAAAGGTTTTCTTCTCTTGAAAAATCACTGTTAATGTTTGAATAAAGCGGAAAGAGTCATGTTATTTATATATCTTAAGCAGAAGTTTTTCTTATTTATTTTACCTCCTACACCTTTTTTTTTTTATCTCTTCCCACCCTTCCTTCTCCCAGCAATGTGGGCAATTATTTTTAATAATACTAAAGTTTTTCCAGAATATAGCACTTACTCCTCTTAATTCTCATTTAAAGGATCCACATATCCTGAACTATGTATCAGGAGAGAAATGGAAAGATTTGTTGGAAAAGTAAGTACTGCCTATGTTATATAAATCCCTGCATTTCTCATCATCACTTGCAATATTAAACTGAGTGTGCAGTCGGTTAAGCTAATAGAAAACACTTGGTTTGAAATATTTTATTGACTTTGACTAAGAGCACAATTTGCCTACATATACTTACATTGTTAAGAACCATATGTAATAAGCCAAAAAGTTATGCTTTAGATTATTTTTAAAGTTGAAATTAAATTATAAAACTGTAACACTTAATAAAAATAAAACACATAGAAACTTGGAAGAGAATTAAATAGAATAGGAACTAAAATAAAAAAACTATTAATCAGTTTTGTCATAGAGACAAACAAACATAGCAAGGAAAAATTGGCATCACTAGTCAAATTGTATGCATCTTGAATTAATTTGTGGTGTGGAAGTTAATTCAGTTCTTCAAGTATGTCTTTCTTTCTGCCGTTCTTTTTCTCTTTCTCCCGACACACACACAAACTCAACTTATTTGCCCCAGTCTAACGGAGAACATTATCTCTTGGTTTAGTTAACTTCAATCAATGTGTTCTGAATGCCCTTTGCGTAGTAGCTCCTGGCTTCAGGGTTCAGCAAGCTAAGTAAGAACTGGTCCTCCAAGAGCATACCAGGCTAGTGGAAGAAATAAATTACGCACACAAACAATTATGGTACAAAGCAGAGTTGAATAAACACCATAAATTAGGCATTCGATGGTAGAGATGTCATTTTGCTTGGGGAAACCAGAAGTCTCATGGAAACAGTGTCGTTTCGTGTGGGCTTTGCAGGAGAGCCAGGATTTTTTGAAATGACCTGGGAAGACTGGGAGGACTGATGTGAAGGCGGCAGCAGGAGCAATGACACATGGAGGGGCTCCTCTCAGCTGTCAAGTGCGAAGTACGAGGAGGGTAGGGGAAGGCTGAGAGGTATGTGAACCGCCCGTAGAAAATTCTCCTTTATTCCCAAGATAGCACATCTCCCTCGGGGGTTCTGGAGGAAGAGCATGGCATTCTCAATAGCAGTTCAGAAAAAAGTGACTTTTAAAGGAGACAGGCTGTGGTTTAGGCTGTAGATACGGAGATTGGTTAGGGGGTATTCGCATGGCCCAGAGAAACCCGGGGGCAGTGGGAAGGGAAGAGAGGACACAAAGCCAGAGGTGTTTCAGAAGCAGAACCTTTAGGACTTGGTAACCAGAAGCACTTGGGAGCTAAAGGTGTTCATTATCCTTGGTCACAGCGGGTCGCAGGAGGTAAGATTGAACTAGCTTAGGCAGAAAGTTCACAGGCTCCATGGGTGGGGGCTGAAGGCTGAAACGCAGCCCTGGGAGAAACAGCGCCACCTAGAGGCAGGGACCCAAATGCCAGCACATCCACCATCTCCGTCCTCCATGCAGGCTGATGCCACCCTTTCCTCCTAAGAGCGTTCTCGTCTGGCCAACGTGGTCACTACTGTGTCGAGAGGTTTGTATCTAACCAGAGGCCAGAGCCCAGCAACTGCAGTCCCACCACCCAGGATCAAGCCATTACCCACGAGGCACTGCTGCCCCTCGCAGCACAGATCCACCCTCCAACCCAGGACAGGCCAGAGGTGGCTCCTGTGTGACTGTGGCCCTGGAGCCGGATGGGGCAGTTCCTGAGGAGGCAGGGCTGGCGGACAGAAAAGACTGGGAACACCGAAGAAGAACCCACTGAGCCAGAAGCTGAAAACTTCCCAGCAGATTCTCTTCAGCTACACACACACACACACACACATACACACACACACACACACACACACACACACACACACACCAGGGCCTGGCCTTCTCCAACCCAGCACGGGCCGGCTGTGTGTTCCTAGTCTCCGCCCGACTGGTTCCTACGACTTACTTCACAAGGTATGGTTTCTGCCCAACTTCAATTCGGGGAATTTTCCTATTGATACGTAAAACTAACTTTTTGAATCTAAAAAAAAAAGTATTTTTTTCTCTCTCTCAGAAAGCCCTGATTTTTTTTTCTTCTTCCCAAACTATTGTTTCAGCTGTGCGTTTCAAAATATCTGGTTTTGAAACACAAAAGCTGAAGGGTAATTCTTTGTCTTTGCATTTCTGTTTTAATAATTCCAATCCTCCCCGAGGCCATGGATGTCCCCCACTAAATAACAGGGCCTCTGAAATGAGGCGGTTTCCAGGAGAGAGGGCACAACCCTGCCCCAGCGACGGAACAGCGAGACGGGGCCGGGGAAGCGTGGGCCCCATCTTGGAGACGCTGGGTGGATGGGAAGTTTGCTAGAGAGGACGGGTGCCAGGAAGGCAGATGGAAAATGAATGTGGAAAGAAATCAAGATGAGGGTTTGTAGAGTTTCGGTTTCAGGCTCAGTAGGGGAATCCCTAGATCACACTGCCCAGCCTGGGACGGCCCTTCGGAGGCAAGTCTGGACTTGCAGGATCTGGACCCTGGGAAAGAGGAGAGGATGCAACAGAATAGGAAAGAGCCCTGGCCAGTTCGCTCAGTGGTTAGAGCATAAGCTCACGGACCTCAGATCTCAGGTTCAATTCCCATTCAAAGGCACATACTTTGGGTGCAGGTTTGATCCCTGGCTCGAGTCCGGCTCTAGCAGGAGGCCACCAATCAGTGTGTCTCTCACGTCTATGTTTCTCTCTCTCCCACCTCCCTCCCTTATACTCTCTCTCTGGAAAAAAAAAAAAAAAAAAAAAAAAAGAAGAAGACAAATCAATGAAAAATTTGGGTGAGGATTTAAAAAAAGAATGAAAGAGAAACCACTCCCAATTTGCCCGATGTTTAAACTAGACCACATTGAACGCTTGCCCTGGGTCCTGAATGCCTACTACTAGTGCAGAATTGCAAAGGTGAAGAACTTGGTTCAAAACATATATGGCAGCTCAATAAACACAATAATATGGAACCTGTAAAAGGAAAATGTTATTTTTCTTCATTCTAGGAAACACAGCTGAAGAGGGAATATTGTTCTGGTTTAGAAACCAGAATTAATAGCATGGTTAAGCATGAGCTTGGTCAGTGGTGGGCAAACTCATTAGTCAACAGAGCCAAATATCAACAGTACAACGATTGAAATTTCTTTTTGAGAGCCAAATGTTTTAAATTTAAACTTATTCTAACGCCACTTCTTCAAAATAGACTCGCCCAGGCCGTGGTATTTTGTGAAAGGGCCACACTCAAGGGGCCCAAGAGCTGCATGTGGCTCAAGAGCCACAGTTTGCCGACCACTGAGCTTGGTGACTTGACTAAAAAATGCAGCTACCCAGCGTGTTCCAGAAGCTCACCAGAGTCAACCGAGGCCTGGCCACATTGTTCCTCTTGGCTTCAGATATTTGGGTCAAAGAAACATTTGCAGAAAAACAAAAACAAAAACAAAATTCCCAAACACACACACACAAAAAAAGCTTTTAGGCATTTTTGTAGCTTTGTGAATAAATATTCAGAATTTGTCTTACGGCTTTTTGGTCTTTTAATTGAGAATTCATTATCAGTCAGCTCTGACTTAGTTTATGGTTAATTATCAGTCAGGTTGTTAACACTGAGTGCTGACTGTATGTACTTTACATATAATAATTTATTAATTCTCATAAGAACTGTGAGAAGGATACTATAGTATTCCCATTTTACAACTGGTTAAAAATTAACTAAGCAAATATTGTGTACTAGGTACTAAGTGCTTAGTATGTAGTATTTCATTTGATACTCTAAAATAATTATGAGATTCTATTATTTCCCCTGCTTTACAGATGAGCAAATTGAGACTCAGATAGGTGAATTTGTTTTAAGTTGACACAGCTGGAAAGGGATGGGAGAGGGATTTTTAACCCATGTCTACCTATTAACCCAAATTGTTGGCACATGTAATATTGAAAAGCTAGAAATAATATATATGTCTAATAATAAATAATTAGTTAATAAAATGGTACATCTATATAATAGAATACTATATAGCCATTGAAAATGATGCTGAAAATATATCATATTAATATGCAAAACAAACTTTTCAGATGAAGAAAGGCAGGTAAAATATGCACAATGTAAAAATATAAGCATAGTATATATACTTTCCTAAAAAGTAATGTAAAGGCAAAATGAAAATGCAGGGACTCTTGTAAAGGGTATCAGGCCTGACTGATGTGGATCAGTGGTTGAGCATCAATCTATGAACCAGGAGGTCAGAGTTCAATTCCCAGTCAGGGCATATACCTGGGTTGGGGCTTGATTCCCAATGTGGGGTGTGTAGGAGGCAGCCGCCGATCAATGATTCTCTCTCATCATTGATGTTACTATCTCTCTTGCTCCCTTTCCCTTCCTCTCTGAAATAAAAATAAAATATCTCTCTCTATATATAAAAGCCTAAGCGACTGTTATGACACTATGACTTGCACTGACAACCAAGGGGCAGATGCTCAACACAGGAGCTGCCCCCTGGTGGTCAGTGCACTCCCACAGTCAACCTCCCATGGCTGGACAACCTCCCACAGTTCCTCCTCCCGGCCGGCCAGCCCTGATTGGCCCCAATCAGGATTGGTTGAGATGGGCCCCGATCTGCCCTGATCACTGGCCAGGCCAAGGAACCCCACCTGTGCATGAATTTGTGCACCACGCCTCTAGTGTGTGTGTGTGTGTGTGTGTGTGTGTGTGTGTGTATCTATCTATATATATACGTATTTAAAAGGGTATGAAAATATGCCCCTTGGAATAAGGATATTTTGAGCTGGTTGTTTTGAGCAATAGCAGACACGGAAAGCTGTGAAACAGAGTAAGGTACTCTACTGTTACATTTGTAAAGGAAATTTCCATCTGTAGGTGTCTCCCTCTCAGTTCCAGGATGAGACAGAAGGCTGAATCACAAGAGAATCCTAACTTTAGAAAAAGCAGACTACAGAACAAACCTTGCCCTCCTTACCTTGCTTTTCCTGGCCACCTCCCATAACTGGCCTCACCCCCAACTTCTTTCATTTGTTTTTAACTTAAATTGGTATTTCAGGTGGTGGCTTGGGCCATCTGAAGAGTTACTCATTTTTCTTCCTATCTCCCGTGTGTACATAAGGTATAAACACTTTTGTTATTGTTAATCCTCACCTGAGGATATTTTTCCCGTTGAGTTTTAGAGAGTGGAAGGGAGGGAGGGGGAGAGAGAGAGAAAAATAAAGAAACATCAATGTGAGAGAGACACATCGGTGGGTTGCCTCCTGCACACGTCCAGACCAGGGCTGGGGATGGCCTGCAACCTAGATACCTGACCTTGAATGGAAATTGAACCTGTTACCCTTTGGTGCACCAGCCGACACTCTACCACTGAGCCACACTGGCCAGGGCTGAGGTATATATTTTAATGAACGTCCGGGGTTCCCCCCCCCCCTTTTTTGTTGTTGTTTTTCTTTTTTAAAATGTCTTTATTATAGGGGCTTCAGCCAAAAAAATCAGAAGGGTAGAGAAAATTTTTTTTTCTTAATTTCAAGATGGTGACAGCAAGGCATTGAACCAAGTGAGAGAAAGCTTGACATGCAGAGAGGGATCCAGTGGGAAGCAAAGACAGGTGGAACATAGGCAGGGGCAGACATGGCAGTGTGAGCAGCCTTATTACAGGAACAACCAAGCATCAATAACAAAATGTGTTTGGACCCAGAGTGGGAGGCGTGTGAAACTAGGGAGGGTCTGCAACAATAAGGTGAACTGACACGTAGGAACCGGAAAAGTTCAGGTCCGTTGCTGGGCAAGAACAATGAGGGAAACACTCAGGTAGTGACGCAGGTAGATAGAGCAGGTATATATCCCTTGAGCACAAGGCTTCGTGGCCCACCCATTATTGGTCCCCCTCCCTGTGAGGGGAGTCTGAACCTGCTTGTAATACATTTTTCACACTTTTGCTTGAATCTGGTGCTCGAAGTTCATTTTTTGGTGTCCTGAGACATGACCCTGGCGGGGGGGGGGAACCTCAGCTCACCATTCTGGTTATCACAAGTCCAGGATCCTCTGAGTGCAGGGCTCTGTGTGACAGCTCACACCCCATGCAGCTGGCTTCAGTTATAAATACTCTATGTCAGCCGTGGGCAAACTACGGCCCGCGGGCCGGATCTGGCCCGTTCGGCTGTTCTGTCCAGCCCACACGCGGAGCTGAAAGAGCAGACCGTACCCTTTTATGTAATGATGCTTTGAATTTATATTAGTTCACACAAACACTCCATCCATGCTTTTGTTCCTGCCCTCCGGTCCAGTTTAAGAACCCATTGTGGCCCTGGAGTCAAAAAGTTTGCCCACCCCTGCTCTATGTCCTGCTTTATACCACCCCAAATACAGCACTTTGGAACACGATTATTTCCAGCTGAAGGCCATTGAGATGCAGCTGACACGGGGAGGACTTTCTGCCCTCCTGTTTCCTGCCTAAACGCAGGGCATACATTTTCCCATGTGAAGGTGATGAAAATTTCCATTTGTAAAAGTGCCCTCTCTCCAGGAAGAGGAAAACTATGATCTCTGCATAACCACTCTTACTGAAGAAGTTTTATTTCTCATCTATCTCCTAGTCATTTCCCACAATTTACCCCTGGTAGGATCCCAAACCCCCTTTTCCTTTGTCTAGTCACTTCTCCACAATTTATCACCCTTTGTTAAAATGGTACATAATCCCCCTGGTCTTACTGCCTCTTTGGGTTTTCACCTCTTTTCTGTGAAACCCACTTACACATAAAAATATTTAGATCAATAAACATATAGTTTTTCTCCTTAGTCTTTCTTTTGTTAGTTTAATTAGAAGGCCCCCAGATGTAGAACCTGAGAGGGTGGAGGACAATTTTTTCTCTCTCTCATACATTTGTCAGTATTGCGTTGCTTGTAAGTCTTGCTTTGTTAATAAGAAAAATAATAACAATAAAAATAAGCCCTCTTAAAAGATCCTATCTGTAGACCCTTTGATAAAATTCTTTAAACCGGGAGTGAGAAACATCTGGCCTGAGGGTCATGTAAGGCCTAATAAATCATTTGTTCTGGCCCTGCCAAGGCATTAGGGGTGAGTTAATTAAATGTTTGACCAAATATAGCAAGCTCATTTTTAAGTTGATAATTTTGTATGGCCCACGAATGATGTGACAAATATCCAAAAGGCCCTTGTGGAAAAAAGGTTCCCCACCCCTGATAAACAAATGAAAATCAAATGTCATGATGGAAGTCAAGTTCAAGAACCATTGATGAGCGATGAATCTTACATTTACTATTGAATCTAAATGGATGATGGTAGTTCGGTGGGGATGACACTCTGTGAAGGATTCTGAAACAGGAGAGATATTCTGTGAAGGAAAACATGGTAATAGTCTGGGATTGAAATCCTACAGTGATCTCATCCAAACTCAGGGTTTGGGCCATAGGGAGGATGTGGGTAGTTAAAGGTCCTAAAGATTTTATTTCAATGGAAGAAGGGGAGAAGCATTGAACGAGTAATCTGGATGATGCAAGATTTCATCACACTACTCAGAATGGTGGGCGTGCAATTTCAAATTTAATTGTTTCTGGAATTTTCCATTTAATATTTTGGACTACACTGGATGGTGGGTTACTAAAACCGCCAAAGGTGAAACTACATATAAGGGGGTGTACTGAGGAAGAATACCAAACTCTACTTCATAAGATAGTTATACCACATTTTAATCGACTACTCAACAATATACTTATATTAAGTTCAACCAAAGGTTATTCATAAGTTATGTGCACAAAGTTCTTAACCACGGCAGCATTTATAACAATGGTAAAAGACCATCTGAATGGCCCCAAATAGTGGATAGTGAAACAAACTGTATCCACTTAATAAAATTTATTTTTATTAAATATCCACTTAATAAAATTTAATTTTAGCTGAAACCGGTTTGGCTCAGTGGATAGAGCATTAGCCTGCAGACTAAAAGGTCCCAGGTTTGATTCTGGTCAAGGGCATGTACCTTGGTCGTGGGCACATTCCCAGTAGGGGGTGTGCAAGAGGCAACTGATCGATGTTTCTCTCTCATTGATGTTTCTAACTCTCTATCCCTCTTTCTTCCTCTCTTGTAAAAAAAAAAAAAAAAACACACACACACACAAAAAAAAAAACCCAATAAAAATATATTTAAAAATTTTTAATTTTAAAATATGAATTGTATAAATAATGTAGAAAGATAGGGAATGGTAATCTTAGCTAAGGGGAGTAGAATATAGTAAAAATATTCCTAGATTCTGATTGCCACAGGTCAAAAAAGGACATTCGCCAATGAGCAATTATAAGGAGCACAAATAAAACAGGAATCATCGATGTCTTAGGCTAGTGGAATGTGGGTGAAGTCTTTTTTGTATTAATTACTTTTGTTGTCATACAGTTGCTTAAGCACTAGATGAAAACAAAGGAACAAATGGGTGGAAGTGGAAGAGATCAAACTATTAGACAACCCTTGAGGAATTTTGCTGTATAGGGAAGCAAAAAATGGCTAGTACCGGGGGAGGGTGTGGGGTCAAGACCAGGGCGGGGTTCCTTTGAAGATGGAAGGAGCTACATGTTTTTATGCTGATGGGCGTGACTAGTAGAAAGGAGGAAAAGTGAAGCTGGAGGAAAGTCCTTCAGCAAAAGAGAGGAAATGTGCGCCAACGCTCGCTTGGTGGAGCTGGGCAGGAGGCAGGAGCCAGGTGGAGCATATGGGAGCAGACGCAGGCAGGCAGTCTGGCTGTTTGATGGTGGAAAGTTGAGGTCATTCTAGTCTGATTGATTTCGTTATATTCAGTGAAATAAGCAAAGCAAGGAGTCAACTAAGAGAGGAGGTTTGTTGGAAGTTTGAGGAAAAAGGAGAGGTTCGAAATGGTCTCAGGTTGAAAGAACTAATGGGTCAAGGCAAGATGGTAGCATTTCCTGAGCGAACCCAGAGTCTCCTTGAGGGCTGGGCAGTAATAGGCCTTGTTGACGTGCCCGGGGCATGACAGCCTCAGTCAACTATGTCACGTCAGTGCCTTGCACACATAGGCTTTCCTTCCGCTGTGGCTCCGAGTTCAGTTCCAGCATCACAGATCGCTATTATCCTTCCTCTTCATTTTGTGTGTGAACAGCGATGTTGAAAGCACGCTTTTACTTGAAGTGTCAGCTTACACTTACTCTTTGAAGATGTTGTCATTACCCAAGAACATCTTCTGCAGCCCTCAGCAGGAGCTGACCCTGTGCACTGACGCCACCGCCCAGCAGAAGCCGTGACCTATGACTTGCGGGTGTGAAGTAGATTGAGGATTCTCAAGAGATTTGAAGATACCCTTCATTAGCTGCAGAAAATAAAGAAATATGTATCATTTTGCTCTGTATGAATGATGTAGTTTGAGCCTTTTAAAATTTGTTGGCTTTAGTGAAGACAGGACCACACAAATTGCATGACTAACTCCCTTCAAAGGTTAGGTTCTTTCGCCTTGGCCGGGTAGCTCATTTGGTTAGAGCATCATCCCAATACACCAAGGTTATGGGTTCAACCTCTGGTTAGGGCACCTGCTAGAAACAACCAATGAATGCATCAATAAAGTAGAACAACAAAATCAATGGTTCTTTCTCTCTCTCAAATCAATTTTTTTTAAAAAGTTAGGTACGCCAAAACCAGTTTGGCTCAGTGGTAGAGCATCGGTCTGTGGGCTGAAAGGTCCCAGGTTCGATTCCAGTCTAGGGCATGTGCATTGGTTGCGGGCACATCCCCGGTAGGGGGTGTGCAAGAGGCAGCTGGTCGATGTTTCTCTCTCATTGTCGTTTCTAGCTCTATATCTCTCTCCCTTCCTCTCTGTAAAATATCAATAAAATATATTTTTTAAAAATAAATAAAAATAAAATATCAATAAAATATATATTTAAAAAATAATTAAAAAGTTAGGTACTTTTTGCAGCTTACACACTGATGTCACAAAGACTATTAATACAAGTGAGGTGGACAGGATTGCATGCTGGGGTTTAGTCTAACTGGTTCAGGAAATGGGGGAAAGAATGAATAGAAAACCCCGAGGGAAAACAAGTACATTAGTAGGGAAAATAAACTTACGCAGTAAAAATAATTGACCAAGGAAAACAGTCCATATATATTTTATCTTTGGTCCTTTTATGGTGTATATTAAATCATACAGAGGATGATGAGTAGAAAAGAACAATTAAAAGGTAATTGTGCTTAACTGGGATTTCCTTTCTATTCCCCCCAAATATCCAGTTTACAGGGACCCCTACGCTGAAGGAAAAGAGGTGAGAATCTTTTCCTTCTAGACTGAAAGTCAAAATCCTGGATGCTTTTACCAGTATAGCCGCAAGCAACTGCTTGTGAATCTGGCAACTTACACTTGTGAGTGGCACTTTGAACAATGGTGATTTAGGCACTTTCTAGATAACATTGAAATGACTTCCTTAACATTGAAATTACTTCCTTAACATTGAATGTCTGTTCCTTAGCACTTTCCACACCTAAACCCAATAAATCACAAAACAAGAAATATACTAGTAAACGCCCAACAAACTCATGAAAAAGTTTCACTTCAATTATAATTTAAAAAATCCAAATTAAACCATAGTGAACTACCATTTTTTTTTGCATGCCAAGTTGTCTAAAGATTGTAATTAAGACAATCCCTAAGCTAGAGGGAATGTGGAAGAGACTTCCCCATGCTTTTGAAAAAAATATAAATTGACGCAACGTTTTCAAGACAACTTGATAAAATGTACCCCAAAGACTTAAAACATTCATTTATTTAATCAAAAGTATTTATGAGTGTCATGAAGGGCTGGAAATTATGTACATTCCATCAGTTTATAGACATTGCATAAATAATTACAAGTGCAATGCGAAAATCAGAAGGAAACAAAAATAAGGAATTATTCCTAAGAAAATAATCAAAATTATGCGGCAAGATAATTTAAATAGTGAGAACTACCTAAGTGTCTACAGAGAGTGGATTAAATAAATTATGGTATATTCATACAGTGGAATCATATTATGACTTTAAGAGTAAAGTTATAGAAAAATAATAACATATTGAAATGTTCATAATACACTGGTAAATGGAAAATAATGTTTCAAAAGTGTGTTCAGTGTGATCAAATTTTGTAAAAACAAACAAAAAAACTATTTCTACATCTCTGTCCTTCCCCATGTATCTATGCAGGACATGTAGTCCCTCCTTATCCATAGTTTCACTTTCTGCAGTTTCAGTTGCCCATGGTCAGCCACCGTCTGAAAACATAAAACGGAAATTTTCAGAAATAAGCCATTTGTAAGTTTAAAGTTAACGCACCTTTCTGAATAGCGTGATGAAATCTTGTGCCGTCCTGCCCAGGACGTGAATCATACCTTTTGTCCAGTGTTATCCACCCTCTACCGGCAACCCTTCCATGGTTCACTTCGCCTGGGCTGTCCGATTAGTTATCAGGGGGAGGGAGAGACCACATTCACATAACTTTTGTTTGCAGCCTATTGTAATTGTTCTATTTTACTTTTAGTTATTATTGTTACTCTCTTACTGTGCCTAATTTATAAATCAAATGTTATAATAGGTATGTACCTATGTGTAGGAAAAAATCAGTCTATGAAGAGTTCAGTCCTGTCCAAGGTTTCAGGCATCCGCTGGGCGTCTTGGCAGACATCCCACTCCGAAGAAGGGAACTCGTGTACCAGCAAAATGTTAGCCATGACAATTGCTACCTGGGGATATCCTTGGTGCTTGTCATCATGAACATTCACGTAGTTGTGAAAACTAATAACAATATTAGCTTTCCAGACAGCATAGTGTTTTTGGAGAGTTTAAATTAGTGAAGCATATTTGCCTCTCTTAGAAGAAATATTGGGGAAAAATTGAAATTTTCAAATCCACTCAACTGTTCCAGCATTCTAAAACATCATTACTCATTCCTTTTATATTACTTTTGTGAGAAGACCTTCACTTTAAGAATACTAATTTGAGATGAAATTTGTATCATCCAGTGAGTAGGACCTGAGGTGTTCAAATGACCTTTTGAATCCCAGGGGAAGAAAAGGTCAGGCTTGAGGTCATTGGCTGAGGAGTTACAAAGTCATCGTTTTGGCTGAGAGGATAGTAAACTTGGACTACAGACAAAGGTGTTGCTCTTTCAGTGACAAAGAAAACAAATACTCAGTGCGCTCCTCTGAGCACACATGCTGGCTATAATCAGCCAGTGTTGGTGGGTTGGAGTTGATGATCATTATAAATCTAGTATGCCTTGCTGTTGACCATTTATGGTCAGGTTGAAGTTACTGATGTTTGGGAACATATCTGGGGAAATAAGCATTTTCAAGGACAGATAAAAAGTCTTAAAACTGTGGAGATGGAAGGGTTTTAGGCGGTCCTTTCTTCTGAATCCAGAAAGGCTAACAAAGCAAGGGTCCACAGTGCATGGGAACTCTGTTGGAGGAACTGAAGGAAGAGTGTTGCTCTAACTTCCTGCTAGAACTCACTCGTACTCAGTCTCTGAATAAAAGAATCTGATGACACATAGGAACTTTCATGATGATTGCCATACATGGCTATGGTAATCAGTGTTGCCCTGTCTTGAAAATATCTCCTTGTGATGTAAATGTTCCAGATATGCTCTGGTCAAAGTTCAGAGGACTTGTAACCTCCTGTCATCTGGGCACAATTATGAAGCCCCATTATGTTAGCTTGTTCTGCAGTTATTTGCCCTATTGGTGTCTACTAACCACGTGTTGTTGTTCAGTGTACCAGCAGAAATGCTCTCCTTATTTTCAGATCACAGACAATTAGAGGTATAGATTTATATGGGGATGGCAGGCCTGGCATTAGGCCATTGAATATTTAACTTGCATGTGATCTTTTTTATGTAACATTTCCCCAAGCTAGATTCCACCATGCTGTACTTGTCCAATTTATTATTTAAAAAAAAAAACTTTGAGGTAGTATTTTCCTTGTATTTACATTATTACTAATTTTATGTTATTCTTTTCTAACATGTAGGAAGGATTTTAATTTTTAATTTTATTATCATTGCTACCTACTATGTAGTATTTCAGTTTCATGATGTTAAAATTTTGATGAGAATGGCACCTGTTTGAAGGTGTGAGCACTGTTGGTAGGACTATAACTCAGTATAGTCACTTTGAAGGCGAATTTAGTAGTGTCTCTAAGAACTGAAAAAGTAGGGACCCAACAAATCTATTGCTAATTATAGCTTTGGAGAAAAACTTAAATATATGCACAGTGAGGCAAGTATGAAGATGCTTGGTATAGCTTTGGAAATAACAGCAAAGATCCCTGTCCACCTTACTTGTACATGAGTCAGGGAATGCCTCAGTGGAGTGGATGTATTACTCTGGAATTCTCTATAGCAGTTAAAATGAGAAGAACGCAGCTCATACTTAAGTAACATGGAAAAATTTCCAAGATGTACATTGAGTGATAAAGCAAGGGGCTGAAAGATAAGGACAACATTATATCTACAGCATTATGCATGGATACACACTCCTACAAAACAATGCTAAATCTTTCCTATGGCTAAAACACATGGATATAAATGCAAAAAGGTGGATTCGGAATGATACATAACAAATAAGGACAATGGTTTCATCTGGGGAGAAGAGGCAAGTGATTGGGATTGGGGGTAGAGTCCATTATCTGTAATGCTTTCATTTTTTAGAAAGATAATATATTTATGGGCTTCTGAACTAATTAAAAACGAATAATAAAAAATGAAAAGAAACTAATTCAAGTCATCAATAAATATGTAAAAAGAAATAGTCTTGCTGAAACCGGTTTGGCTCAGTGGATAGAGCGTCGGCCTGTGGACTGAAAGGTCCCAGGTTCGATTCCAATCAAGGTCATGTACCTTGGTTGCGGGAACATCCCCTGTAGGGGGTGTGCAGGAGGCAGCTGGTCGATGTTTCTAGCTCTCTATCTCTCTCCCTTCCTCTCTGTATAATATCAATAAAATATATTTTTTAAATAAAAATAAAAAGTAAAATCATGCCCTGGCTGGGTAGAGCAGTTGATAGAGCACTGATCACAATATGCCAGGGTTGTGGGTTTGATTCCCACTCAGGATACATACAAGAATCAACCAATGTTTCCTTTCATAGAACTTCACAGATATGATATTTCATTTTCATTTCATAGGCAAGAAAAGTTTGAGGAGCCTCTTCTGGATTTACTTTACTCCCCTAGTTTTCAGCCGCTGACTCAAGCAGTTTGCTACTGGAAGGGCACTGGAGCCACTAGCCTGTGAGAGTAAAATCTAATTTCTACCAGAGGGAAGCGTGTGATTATTGCTAACATTCTGAGCAGAGCCCTTCTCCCATGAGTCCACAGTCTGCCCTCGACAAGCTGAGGACTGGAGAGCTGGGGTTTCCCTCACTGAGTCCGGAAGCCAGAAAACCAGAGGAGCCGGGTAGGACTACCAGTCTGAGGCTGAAGGCCTGAGCATCTTTTTTGTCCATTTAATAGCTTTTATATTTGCCCCTACAATCTAAAAAGTGAATTAGTTATTCCCTTGTTTATTTACCCAAATGGAGTTCATATTGTTGTATAGTTTTAAAATTGTGTTAGAATTTGAACTAGTATTGTTTAAAGTTTTTAAATATGGATAGAAAAATTTTACATTATTTTACTATATGCTTCCATCCAGATACATGTATGAGGTTTTCTTTTTTAAAAGCTGTCACTAAATTTTTGTATTTTTCAGTAGATTATGAGCAATTACTATTAATTCCAACATAATTTATTTTGGTATTGTGAGGACAATCCTTCTTTCCTTTATAGTACCTAAATTGCCATCACTGGAATCTAGTAGTTTTTTTCTTTTTAATAATGAGTTTTATATTCATCATCTTACAAAATTTCTCCTATTGGTTCTGTTTTTTTAAAAAAATTATCGTTATTTTCCAATTCATCCTTATAATTGGGTAAATTGAGAATGTAAGTAATTTGAGTGATCATGGTTTAGCTAAGAGCGAGTTGATTGCATCAAAGAAGAGTGTGTCTGTGTGTGAACAAGTGTGTGTTGGGAGGGGGCTGGGTAGGAACTTGAGACAAGTATCTTAATGATGTCTCCTTGGAATTAATACTGTTTGTCTTGGAAACCTAGATACCCAGAGCTGAATTAATCATTTCTTGTGACATCTCCTCTCCTGGTTTTGATCGGACTAGGAAACAAGAGGGTATTGTGCATGGAATGCAGTTCCACAAGATCTGTGGGCCATTGGCACACACATTACTTAATTGTTTGTATCTATTCCCAAAACTTCTGGATCCTATTGTGCATAAGTGTAGATGAAAACAAAAACCATTTCCATATTTGTGCCCTATCAGACCGTGGCCTTTGACCAACCTCACTGTCCTTAGCAAGTGTATCGAAACTTTCTAGTTGATAATTGATGATGATCTGTTTCTTAAAATGTAGCCATAAATATTTTTGTGAGTAACTTATGGAATGGTATGACAACGGATATAAATATCAAACTGGAGATAGGATGATGACCAGGAGGCATGGCCCCTGGCACTACTGTGTTCTTTGTCCCTTTGCCTTGTCAATCACTAGTACCTGAGTTATACTGTAAAAAAATGGGCAGTAACAGGAGTCTTTAGCAGATAATAATCTGTGCAAAATTGCTGGGTCAACTCTTCTGCTCTGACCCAATCTTCCTTTAAGTAAAGTACTCTATAATAAATTCTGTTATATTCTGTGGAGTTGCCTGCTCTGTGTTTTGGTCTGAAGTTACCTTTTTATTATGATGGCCATTACACCTTTGCCTCACTGTCAGACATCCGGTTAAAAAAATACTTGACTTAGGTCTTATTATCCCTTTGCTCTTAGAAGACTCAGGTTTCTGCACCACAGAGTCCAAGGCTTGTCTAAATCTGCTTTACTTTAGGATCACTGGTAACCTGAGGAGCGTGTTGAATGAACTCAAGAAGAGTCTGGAGGCTTTGGCTAGAAATAAATGATAAAGGTTTATTCAAGGGTCTTACGGTTCACAAAACCAGAAACACAAGTAGGCAAAACCCAGAGTATTCCAAACAAGAGAAAAAAAGGTAAGAGTTCTTATAATAAATTAAAACGTACATTCTTGAGAAGAATCAGTCCTGCATTGTTAGCCTCTGGACTGGCCCAAGATGGTGATCCTCTAGAGCAGTGTTTCCCCAACTTCTCTCATGATGAGCATCACCTGGTGGAGTTGTTAAAATACAGATTCCTGAATCCCAACTAAGAAGTGCTAAGCTAGAATTTTATGGAACATATAGGTAAAATTGTATACTAAGTTTAGAGCACTAGTTAAGTATACAATTTTACCTATATGTTCCCAAAAATTCTAGCTTAGCACTTCTTAGTTGGGATTCAGGAATCTGTATTTTAACAACTCCACCAGGTGATGCTCATCATGAGAGAAGTTGGGGGAACACTGCTTTAGATGACCGGTTGTCTGGATAATGGACGTCAGGTGGTCTGGATACATGAACAGTCTTTCCTTAGTCCTTCAGGGGGTGATCAATCAGAAGGCTATCTGGAGGTTTGATGACAGGGACTGGCAAGTTTAGGAGTTTAAGTTCCTGGGCTAGTTAAAACAGTACTCCTGTTTTAATTTAAAATAAGTTACTTTATTTTAGTAATTTAGCAGCTTGATTGTAGTGACTCCATTTTATTTCTTCACTCTCTTCTTCAGGTGCTACAGTAGCAGCAAGCATTCCTTGGGATGCCTACAGAGATCACCTGGAAGGGAGTTGTCTTAATTAGATTCTCAATGCAGATAAAACCTGCCTATTTTAGAGAGAGAGATGTCAGAGAACATACACCAGCCCAGAGGGCAGTATGCCTGGTTTTAAAGCTCCAAAGAATCAACTCTTACTCCTAGAAATGCATCTAGAGCTAAGCCCCTCTTGGAGACTTATGAACAAATGCACTCAGGATCTTCCTAAACCAGTTCCTGAATAGAGGAACTTCTGTATCCTCACCTCTTCCTGGAAGCTCTCCCTGCCGCCACTTGTCCCCAAGCCTACTTACCTTTTCCTCCCCTCCACACTCCCTAGTGGTTGGTGTTCGTGTTGCTCATGCCCCAGGGGCCCCCCTCACGGCGCCAGAAGGTCCCACCCCACTGGGCATCTCCCACTGCGCTTACCAATGCTTTCTTCGTGCATAGTGGGCGCTCAGTGTATAACGGTTTATGGATGGGTATTTTCCTAACCCGTCGTGCCTGCTACATTCTGCCGAAAGCTACCAAAATGCTACTAACTTTAATTTCTGTAGTCAGGGTTTTCACAAAAACTACCCTGTCTCCAAGAAATGCCTAACGGGTTAGCCAGGGTCAGCGACACTTGGACTAAAGACACGAACACCCAGCAGGCTGTCACGATAAGGCTCTCCATTTTCCCACGCAGTCCTGTCCTCTTTCTAGGTCGGCGAAAGAAAACCTCTCCTCTTAGCAACCCAGCCCGCTCCCCTCCTCTGGCCTCTCTCTCTCTCTCCTTTGTGGGTAAATGACTTCAGCCTGTGTCTTCAATGTTAACAGTTTGTGTTCCGCCCATACCCCTTCTTTGGGTGATTAGAGACATTCAAAAGCTATTCTGACAGTCTGACTTCTCTACTTGGGGGTGGACACTGTTTCTCCGAAACGCTGGCCCTGGAAAAGAATGGGGAGCGAGTTGCATTTAAACTTTAACGATTGAGTCGCGGCTGGCTGCACCCGGAGAAGCAAGAGCTCCCCGGAGAAACACCTAACGTGGTTCCGCGGCTCGGGGCTGGGCTGGGGCGACTCCGGGGGGGACCGGCCGGGTGGAGCCCGGCGCGCCCCGCACCTCCCGCCGCGGCCGGCGCCCGGCCCCGGGGGGCACCTCGCGCGCTTGCGTGCTGCGGCCGCCGGGCGCCGGCCCCGGAGCGCGGAGCCCGGAGCGGGCGGGGGGCGGCGCGCCGGGAGGCGGGCGCGGCGGCGGGGGCGGCGGGGCCGGGGGAGGAGATGCAGAAGAGGTGACGCCGCGGCCCGGCCGGCCGTGCCAGACGGTGGACGCCGTGCCCGCGGCCGCAGCGGGATCCCGGGCGCTGCGGCGTGGGGAAGCGGCCCTCCCGAGGGTGGCGGCCGCGGAGAGCCGGAGCCCCGGGTCCCCGCTCCCGGGGCCGGCGGAGGGGGCAGGGCCGGGCGGCGCGAGGCGCGGGGCCGGCGGCCGGGGCCGCGGGCCGCCGGGCGGGAGGCTGGGGGGCCGGGGCCGGGGCCGCGCGTCGGAGCGGGCCGGGGGCCGGGGCCGGGGCCGGGGGGCTCGGGGGCCCCGGCAGAGCCCCGGAGGGGCCATGGCCGCCGGCAGCATCACCACGATGCCGGACGACGGCGGCGGCGGCGGCGCCTTCCCGCCCGGCCACTTCAAGGACCCCAAGCGGCTGTACTGCAAAAACGGGGGCTTCTTCCTGCGCATCCACCCCGACGGCCGCGTGGACGGCGTGCGGGAGAAGAGCGACCCACACAGTGAGTAGTGGCCCCCCACCTCCACCGCCTGGGGCGCCCCTGTGCTCCAGCACCACTCCCATCTCCTGGGGTGACCCTTCTCTCCACTCCAGCCCCCCACTTCCATCTCCCGGGGTGCCCCTGTGCTCCAGCACCACTCCCATCTCCCGGGGTGCCCCTTCTCTCCACTCCGGCCCCCCACTTCCATCTCCTGGGGTGCCCCTTCTCTCCACTCCAGCCCCACTTCCATCTCCTGGGGTGCCCCCTTCTCTCCACTCCTGCCCCCCACTTCCATCTCCTGGGATGCCCCCTTCTCTCCACTCCGGCCCCCCACTTCCATCTCCTGGGATGCCCCCTTCTCTCCACTCCGGCCCCCCACTTCCATCTCCTGGGGTGCCCCCTTCTCTCCACTCCTGCCCCCCACTTCCATCTCCTGGGGTGCCCCCTTCTCTCCACTCCAGCTCCCCACTTCCATCTCCTGGGGCTCCCCCTGTGCTCCAGCACCACTTCCATCTCTTGGGGTGCCCCCTTTTCTCCACTCCAGCCCCCCACTTCCATCTCCTGGGGTGCCCCCTTCTCTCCACTCCGGCCCCCCACTTCCATCTCCTGGGGTGCCCCTTCTCTCCACTCCTGCCCCCCACTTCCATCTCCTGGGGTGCCCCCTTCTCTCCACTCCAGCCCCCCACTTCCATCTCCTGGGGTGCCCCCCTCCGTTCCATTCTAGCCTCTACGCCTCCTCTTTTCTCTCGGACCCAGTGGGACTGCGGTTTCTTTCCGCAAGGCCCTCGACGGTTTCAGGTTCACCGCCGCCGCCGTCTCCCGGGCTGCGGTGTCGGGTTGCGCACTCCCGGGTTTTCGGGTTTTCGGGGTGCCAACTCCTCCGTAAACCCGCCCCGAGTCCCGGCGCCTTCCCTGCCTGAGGCGCAGTCCGGCCCGCCGAGACCGGGGCCCGGCCGAGCTGACTGTCCTCGCTTTGCTGGAGGAACCCGCAGCTGGCACACAGCTCTCACCATCCCTTTCTCCTTCCCCACCCCCGCCCCAATTGCCAAAAGCTAAAAGAAAAGCAAAATGCAGAGACTTGGTTAACAGAATGCGGCGGACCTTTATCCCAATGGTGAGAAAACCCACAAAACCTCACCTTCCACCTGCAGCGGTCAGCCCCGGGGCCGGCGTCCGGAGCGGGGAACCTGTGTTTGCATCAGGGGCGAGGAGCCCGCGGGCTGTACCGATGTCCAGTGCCTTTGCCAGGCTACACTTCTGTGTGCTGTAACCATCATCTGTCTGTGGTTCCAGAAATAACCGCAATCACTGGCTGCCAGACGTTAGGTTCCCTCCGGGGTCGGCACCACACGATGCGGACCAACTCCCCAGTGGCGGACTCCCTAGGTCTGGAGGCAGCCAGGTCGTTGGCCTTTCTGAGGAGGTCCCAGGGGGTGCTGGCCGGGGACGCACTTTGGTGGCCCCGGTCTGGAGCAGAGGGAGGAAAGGGCATGAACGAGGCTGATGGGCAGCACCGCTGGAATTTGAAGTGATAGAAATCGGGTCCGGTAAGATGTTAACCGCCGTCCTGTCGGTGTAGGTAAAACACCCGTATGAAAAGCTGGGCATCGGGCTTCCTTCCCTCTGGGATTCAGGTGGAATCTGACACCCTATTTACCGGAGAAAAGGCCAGCAGGAGCCCAGAGCTCCACTCTGTAAGCGGTTAAGGTCCTTTATTTTATGAAGCTAATGAATGTCAGGCACTCTGGAATGAGGATGGGGGGAGGAGAATAGAGGGGGCAAGCAGAGAAAGCTGTGCAAGCAAACCTGGGTTTTCAAAGGACAGGGAAGTTTGCTTTTATTTTTTTTTAACTCAATTTTATTGATTTCAGAGAGGAAGGGAGAGGGAGAGAGAAATTTAAACGATGAGAATCACTGCTTGGCTGCCTCCTGCATGCTCTCCTCATCCCCACCTCCCCACTGGGGATGTGCCCTGACCCAGAATCCAACCGCGACCTCCTGGTTTATAGGTTGAAGCTCAACCACTGGCCCACTGTGGCCAGGTGGGAAATGTCCTTTTAGAGTAGTTGGGTCTTTATGGATTCCAAAGTAGTAATAAGCAAAAAATGCAGGTCTTTACTTTTTTTTTTTGGTCAGGCCTGCCATAATTTAAAAATTTTATTAGCCACTTACACTATCAGGTCAAACTGGAAGGTGTTTGTAAGCCAGTATATGGGTTAGTGCTGTTTCTCTATCTCGGTCACTTGCACGTTAGAAGCCTGTTCCACAGTTGTCTGCTGGGTTGATTCAGCCGATGAGGATAAGCTGCATGGAAGTCCCAATGAGTTTTACCATTTTCCAGTAACACAAACTGTTCATAGTAAAAAAAAAAAATAATAATCATAATAAGGAGCCTGTTGTCTGACTAGAAAACAGAAAAACTCTCCTCCAGATGAGGTTCTATTGCGCCTTCCCTTACCCTCTTTTTCCCCTCAGACACTGTCTTAGTTGCTGAATCGGTTTTTGAAGCATCAGATGCCCTCTTTCCATTAGAATAATACTTAGGGGCTCGTGAGTGAGGATAATTCTGAATTGCATACTACTTCACCACCCCTGTAAAAACTCCTGTTTTCTTCCCAGCGGTGGATTGGGATGTCATTTTTATAATCTATTTTACCTCATTGGTTCTCAAATGGGGGTGATTTCGCCCCTAGGAAACAGTTGGCAAGGCCTGGAGACATTTTGGGTCGTCATACCCCCAAAAGGTGCCACTGCCATTTCACAGGTGAGGCCAGGGACACTGTGAACATCCGACAGTGCACAGGTACCTCCCTGTCCCTCAGCAAAGCGTTTCCTGACCCACATGTTAACAGGGCTAAGGCTAAGAAACCCTGCCAACTTGACAACTATCTAAGGACAGATGGTAAAAGAGTGGAGTACTCATTCTGGGTATGTGGTGAGTACTGATTTTTGATAAGACCACCTTTTATCAGGCAATAGACTGACCAGAATACAAACCTGAAAATGATGAATTTAGGCCCCTTCTGTGTAGCTCAACATGGACATAAGTTTAAGTTCAGCACATTTTGCCAGCATGTCAGTAGTTGACCAAAGCAGGGGGACTTAAGAAAAAATGTGTGTAGATATGCTATGATATGCTCTCATGCACACCTCCAGTCCCCAGAGCAAACACAGGGGACAAATGTTAGTGGTTGCCACAGTTTCCCATGGATTATGACTCAGATGTCTAGACCTGAAAAGCCCACAAATGGCCCCATTCCCGTGTTATCCAGTTGACCTGTAAACCTATCGTTGAGGATTGATTCCTTTGGGGTCAAAGCATTCTGTCCTGCTGTCTCCTAAAATGTGAACACCTCTGAAAGGAAGAGTTTGGCTGTACTTAGATTTTAATTTTTAGTGTGACTTAAATTGTGATGTAATTTCTTCCCCAAAAACTGACCAGAAGGACTGGAATTGTGAAGGGATGCTCTGCAGGTTGATTGGCATACATGTGGGGTACAGGTGAGGTGCGGGGGCTGTGGCTCAGGTACTGAGAGGAGACCGGACCTGGGGACAGAGGCAGCCATGAAAGGGGGGGTAGTAGATGACTGAACCCAGTGTTTCTAACTTCTCTGTGTGGCTGCGCTCATCTTTGTTTCATACCCCGGGGCTCACTTGCATTATTTCACTCAAAAGAGTCCATTTTCCTGCCCTTGTTCCCGGTCCTGGAGAACCTTCTTTGACGTGAGAGTCTTGGTGAAAGCAAGTTCTGGTGACAGTCTGCTTCCCCAGCGCGTGCCCCACGCCGCCTCCCCCTGGGCATCCCGGGTTTTTGGTAGGCCTCTCCCAAACACCCGTGGGGATGTGCGAGGTGCAGTGTGTTCTCTACAGCGGCGAGCCCTGTGAAGACACTCAGAAGAGAGGACATTTTATCCCAAGTAGCACGTACAACTTGTGCTGGAGTCGTGAGGTGTATGCTGCTCGTGTAGCATTAAATGTTCCAGATGCTCTTCTTGAGGGAGCAGTGAAGGTAGTGAGAAGTGCTGCATCTCCCCCTTGGGCTCCTCCCGGGAGGTGACTGCCTGCTGCCACACTCCTCTGCCTCCAGGCCCCAGAGGACACTGAGACCAGGAGAGGCCGAGGCCCCGCCCACTCCCCACTCCTGTGGACCAGGATGGGTCCTGGTGGGCCTGGCACCCTGCTTGCCCTCTGCCATGGTACTGTCTCCATGCACATGCACTTGGGACATTCAGAGGGAGGCTTCAGACCTTCTGGTTCACCGACCTCATTTTGTAGAAGAGGCTGTCGGGGTTCACCTGGTCCTCTAAAAGAGCTTCTTGCCTACCCAGCCCCTCACCTCATTGCTCTCTTCCATTCAGTCAGGGTGAGCACCCTCTGGTCATCAGCTTCAGGGCACCAACATAGCAAGCCCCTCTTCCTAGTCCACAGGTTGCCTCTGGTTGGATTCCTGGGGTAGTAGATAAACCCATCTTTATTTCTCTTCCTTTATGTAAATGAAACCATTGAGATCATTACACTAGATTCTCTCCCCACACTTTTAAAAAATATATATTTTATTGATTTTTTTTAACAGAGAGGAAGAGAGAGGGATAGAGAGATAGAAACATCAATGAGAGAGAATCATCAATCAGCTACCTCTTGCACACCCCCTACTGGGGACGTGCCCGCAACCAAGGTACATGCCTTTGACAGGAATTGAACCTGGGACCCTTCAGTCCGCAGACTGACGCTCTATCCACTGAGCCAAACCGGTTTCGGCTCCTTCCCCCCCCCCCCCCCCCCCGCAACTTTTTACTGGTAAGTCATATCTGCGGGGGCCTGATGTGGCAGGGGCCAGACATGGTGGGAATCTCCCTTTTCCACGTCCTGCACGGAAAGAGAGATGAACGAACCGGTTCTAAGTGGAGCCAGGGATTGAGAAATAAAGAGAGAAGACACAGAGATAGATTTAAAGCTGGGAGATGGGTGGGAGGCCATCCATTCTCTCTGATGGAGAGGCTGCAACCACGAGGACGCGTTTATTTTTATAGGCCTAGATTTACCTATCTAGTTCCGTCCCTGCCGACACCTGGACTAATAGGAAGGCCAAGCTGATTACACTTTCTGCCATCGTGGGGAAATGTGTATCCTAGACGCCAGGCTCTGCCAATCGTCTGGGTCTCAGCTGGCAACAGTGAAAAGAAATGCCCATGTGCCTTCCCAGCGGCCCTCTAGCATATCTGGCAAGTGGGTCCCGCTGATTTCCCATAGTAAACGTGGCATTTACTGTGATGGCATTTGCGTGCAGTAAACAAACGAAGGAAGAATCCAATAGCTCATCTGATGGTGGACATCGTGTAGTCGGTGCAGCAATAGAAGGACAATTCATGAGTCATAGATATCACCACACCTCAGAGCTTGGTAAAGGAGTGCGATGCCAAGTGACTTCAGCCTAGAGGAAGCAGCATCCGCTCATAACATGCCTGCGGGCTGCTGCCGCTGTGTTTATAACGTGGCCATTATATAATTAGACTTTGGTGGTGGTGTCACAGCAGGCTTTTAAGTAGTCTCCTTTTGATATATGATGCCACTTTGAATGGGTGGCCATGATTTGTGAGTTCAATTTAAAAACAAAAGGTTACAGATGTAATAATCAAAACAAGAGCCATCCTTTGTACGTTCTCATTGTAAAACTGACCTATTCCTCTCCACGGAGGATTCTCAGAAATCCCCGCCAGTGACATTAGAAATGGCAGTAAGGCCTCACGTTATTAGAATCGTTATTGACAAGATGCCTGTACAACAAGATGGTGTCTACACATGTGCCATGACCTCTGCGTGCTGTTCCAGTTCCAGTGCTTGCTGCTGCCCACACGCCCTGCGTGGGCCCCTGCTCCGGAAGCTGGCCAGGGGAGAGCCAAGAGCAGGCAGGTCAGCGCATTGAGGCCCAAACCTAAAACTCGTTGTCACGCTCTATCCAAACAACTGTGCTTGGTTCCGTTTTGTTGTTGAGCTTGTCATTTTCTGCACTCTGGGATCTGGCCTTGCACTTGAGTTATATGTCACCAGTGCTCCTAATAGTTAATGCATGGTAGTTTAGAAGAGAATGCAGAACAACAGTTACCAGTGTAGAATTTTTATTGTATTGGTAGGAAGTGCAGCGTCCCTTGTGGTATCTGTTGTTAGGTCGGCTCCTGCATTCTCTTTTGCTCTCAAACTCTCCCTCGAAGCCAGGTGATTGACAGCCACAGACCGTGGGAGGGGACCACAAAGTGGTGAGACTCCCAGGGACCCTCACCCACTGAGCTGTGGACTCTGGTTCTTAGAAGCCAGGCGAATCCCTTCTGAAGGCCTAAGGGGTATTTTTAGTTTGAGGAAATTTGGCCTGGAGGCACCAGACAGCCAATATTCAGTGTTTAATTTATGTCTCATCCCATCAGTCACTCTTCCTGCACAGGGGGGCTTTTAAGTTGATCAGTGTGTCCTTAAAGCTGACTCATTCATTTATAGAAATCTAGTGTGTGTGTGTGTATGTGTGTGTGTTTGTATTTCAAAGAGCTACTTATGTCTCCATATTGACCTACCTTCTACATTGAATTATTCCATACAATTCCAGAATGAAAGGTTCACAGATTTTTCAAGATATTTTGGAGATCAAAAATGAAGAGGAGGCATATGAACATTAAGTGTTATATTCCCAGGATAATTGAATTGTTGACAGGAATTTTCCTGGTGTAACTTATAATTAAGATATACATTAATTTAAAATTTATAATTAAACAATAGCTCAAATTAGTCCAGAAAGAGGTGTGTTTTTTTCACGGGACTTTGTATAGAGTAGTCATGATCTGGCTACATTCTGTGAATGGGCTATTCTCTGTTCATAAGTGGGCACCTGGGGAAGATCCTGGCACCTTCGGGTGAGAGCCCTGACTTCTCCACACAAATATTGTCATAAAAGGCTTGTGCTTTTCACTCAGGGAGTGTCACTGAATGTCAGCGGAAGATGAAAACGCTCTGTGTGGACCTTCCTGTGGAATAACTACTCATGGGCCATGATGTGTACAGCTTCGTGGAAGCTTTTCGTTCTCTTGGTGTAATAACAAGTACATTGAGACACCATGAAGATGATCACACATAATGAAGTTATATTTGCAAAATATTTAGGAATCTCAGAGACTGGCTGTTAGCATTTCTTAGGGCAATTTATAGAAAGATGAATCATTTTTCAGGATAGTGGAAAACTCTCATGAGGAATTCTGTTTTCTTTCGGAGTTTTATGACATCCTGTGTGATGTCCAGTTCCTCAGGTATGCATGTATTGCTCATTCCTTCTCTCTTTGTGGCCATTGTCCTGGAATCCTGTACTCTCCTCCTCAAATTCATCAACTTTTCTCTTTTTAACTCTAGACTCTACTTAAGTCATTCTGGGCGCCAGCGTGTTCCAGTAACACTACATGACTGCATCCAGGTTGTCACCTTCGTTCTGACATCTGGCACTGCATTGTTGGCTCCATCTTGGGAATTCCTTGGCTCTGTTATACCACGTCAACCTGGTTTCTTCTCTCCCACCCCGCTGTTTTCTGGTCTTTCCTTTTGGGCTTTGGCTTTCCTGTAGCCCAAGCATGTCAAATTTGTTATTTAACACGGCATGCGGCCCAAAGGCTGTGAGTTTGACATGCTTGCATTGCAGCCAATTCATTCAGAATGTTTAAGTTCAACATGTGCCCAATAAATGAGCCAAGTATTTAAACTTCCTTTTTTTGTCTTTTTGTGTTTTGTTTTGTTTTTTGTTAATCGTCACTTGAGGATATTATTCCATTGATTATTTTAGAGAGAATGGAAGAGGGGGAAGGGGGAGAGAAAGAAACATTGATGTGAGAGAGACTTGTTGACTGGCTCCCTCCCACATGTGCCCAGACCAGAGCCAGAGATCAAGCCGCCAACTGAGGTACATGCCCTTGACCGGAATCAAACCTGGGACCCTGCAGTTGGAAGGCCGATGCTCTACCCACTGAGCCAAACGGGCTAGGTCTGAACTTCCTTTCTGAACTTCTCACATTCTCCTTCCCCTCTGAGCCTTTAGCCAGGCTGTTTCCTTGAACTTGAAAGTCCTCTCAATCCTTTTCTCTCCTGACAGTCCGAACTGCGCCTCAGCCCCATTCTTTCCCACCATCCCGTGACCATCTTTCATTCCGTGCGTGCTATCTAAAAATTCAAAGAGCTTGATGTGTTTTAATTTCATGCCCCCGTATTTAATTGGAAATTCTTAGTTAGTAAGGATTTTTTTTTTTAATAAAGAAATTCAAACCGCATTACCTAGCAGTCCTTTACTCTTCTCCTCTGAGGGCCTGAGACAAAACTACTCACCCCAGGAGCCCTTGTCTCCATTGCTGAATGAAGGACCAGGTGGAGACCCACGAGGGGGTCTGATATCTGTTTATCGCATGAGCTAGCACTGTAAATAATAAGCATAAGTACTTCGGTATAGGGCATGAAGAATGGATACATTGAATGTGGCACCCCGGTAGTTCTCTCTGCAGACCCCTTGAAGCAATAACGGTAAAACACAATCATTTGTTAGGATTACTTTTTATTGTGGAAGGTTTTTCTTTTCAGCTGTTGAATAACATCGTATTTCTAGTCAGTGCCAGAACTAGTAATAATCCTTTCATTCGGGAATGAAGGTCTAAGAATTCATACTTGAATCAAACACTTTAATCTGTAAATCTCTCTCTCAAAGTCTTAAACCAAATGTTGAATCATCTGACAAATTGGGAGTAAGAGCTGTCTGGGACCATTGTTAGTATCCTTTCTGGCTGTGAGGAAATGACACAAGTCGTTTCAGCCTACAATTCATTCAGATTTATGAGCCAGCCAGTATTCATCACAACAATCTGAAAACTCTTAAAAGGACAGAAATTGTGACAAAGTGAGTCACAGCCTTTGTGATGTGATGTCTGCAAGGATGGGTGGGAGAGATCGCCCAGTGACTCCCCTCTAAGCTGAATCATTTTGCAAATAGAAAACAATTCGTAGGTTTTTAGGTGGATATTACATAAATAGGAAAGGAAGAGAGGAACAGAGCCAAATAATACCTTCATTTAAAACATTACTTTTTGAAATGTTATCACTTGCTAAACAGTCTGTTTTAAATTGGAAATGAAATTAACCTCTCTATTGCTTAGCAGTATATATCTTTTAATCTAACACCTGCTGTACATCTTCTTTATATCTTTATATGTGTATTTAAATTAATTTTGTTGCTTTCTTGCCTGGATTTTTTAAATTCTTCTATGTCATTTGGCCTTTCTCCTCATAGCTATTTTTAGTCTTGGCTCATTTGAAGGTGGTGTGTATTTGTGTGTGTGTGTGTGTGTGTGTGTGTGTGCGCGCACATTGTGGGAAGTGTCATTTACTCACTGGCTCAATGACTACTTAAGTTGGATGGGGACACAAGAGAAGAAGGTTCCTTTGGTCCTAGAAATTCTGGTTCTGGAATGGTATAATCTTGCATTGTGCATGTTTAGTGCTCTTTTGTTACTTTTCATCTTACTAAAAACAAAAGTTTGGAGAGCCTTTATCTGAGTCAGATTTAATCTTTAAATATAAGATTGGTTTTTTGGGTTTTTTTTTTGGTCTTTTTTGGAGTACGACATTTGTCAAAAAATTATGTGAAAAAAGAGAAATATTTTATTTTGAATGTGTTTCTAAGTTTAGAAGTTCTTACATTCATTACTCTAAACTCAAGAATTTTATAATGGGAATGCAATGCAAATGAAAATGGGAAGACAATCTTGCTAACTGGTTTCAGAGAGAATGCTCATCTGTTTAGACGACATACACAACAGTGTTGGTTTAAGAAATATGAATGACAGGAACACCTTCAGCTGTTACAGGATGAGGCGTAGATCATTTTGGAAGGCAGTATTAAGGCTGTGAAGTCATCATTCGTTTGTCCAGCCTTGGCTGGACACCTAGCGAGATTGCCCTAGTGACCAGCAAGGTCCTGTCCCTTGCAGTAGGGAAAGAGCCAGTTGTTTGGCCTTCACCACTGTATTCCTGGGACTTCAGTATTTATTGAATAGTTATTGAATGAATGAATGAATGAATGAATGAAATTTTTGAAAACATGCTGTATGTCAGCTTTATAAATAACATGTTTAATCTCTATTACAAACTTATGAAGCAAATATCATTGTCCTCATCATACTGATAAGAACAGTTTTTGCTCTTGGCTTTCAGAACATGATCTCTGTCCGTGACAACAGCACATAATGAATTGTGTGTTGCACACTTCTCAGTGTTTAGAATACAGGTCCATGGCCAGAATTCCAGGACAGTATAGCAGAAATTTGAACAGAAATAGTGATTTAAACTAATAATTTAAGCTCTCTTCAGAGGCTTTGCCACCTTTTCTCCCAGCCCTTTATTACATTACTTTATTACTTAGGAAAAAAAGATGTCATGATTTAGTATAAAACAATTCTTTAATATTTAGGGGTTGCTTCCTGAAGAACTCAAAGATTTTTAAATGGCACATACAAAAATAGCAAAAAGTAGGATATAGTTGAGGATCAAAACTATGTAAGAATGGAATGAACCTTGAAGATGGGTCTGGGAGATTAAAATGCAGAAGGAGCTAGGCATGCAGAAATACACAGAGAGTACCTGGAAGGTTTTGTAAGAAAGGTGTGTGGTGGTTGTTTTTTGCTTATTCCCTCACCTTTTTTGCTCAGCCCTGCAACCCTCTTCCCTTCTGGGAGATCAAAGACACTGGTAACAGCATGGTGATTACAGAGGGGAAGAGGGTGGGAGAGGTAGGAGAGGATATAGGCAGGATAAATGGTGACGGAAAGAGACTTGACTTGGGATGGTGAACATACAATATACAGATGATGTATTCTAGAATTGCACACCTGAAGCATACATAGTTTTTTAAAAAAATATATTCCATTGACCTTTCACAGAGAGGAAGGGAGAGGGATAGAGAGTTAGAAACATCGATGAGAGAGAAATATCGATCAGCTGCCTCCTGCACACTCCCCACTGGGGATGTGCCTGCAACCAAGGTACATGCCCTTGACAGGAATCGTCCTCAGGCTGACGCTCCATCCACTGAGCCAAACTGGTAAGGGCGAAACATATTAACTAATGTCACCCCAATAAATTCAATTAAAAAGATATCTATAGTATATAGTTAAGCCCTTTCCAGGAACTTCAAGATAGGTTCACTGTCTAAGAAGGTATAAGATTAAAAACTTAGGCCTATTTTATTTTAATCTTCTTCACCAAGTGAGGTTGTCAGTCAGCCAATAATGTTTGAGTTTCTTCTATGTGGGGAAATAAAGATCAAGATAGACAAAGATGTCAAGAGGGCACTTAGACATATCCAGAAACATGTCTAAAATAAACTCTTTCCTTGAAATCATGTGCCCCCCTTTGGCTTCCTATATTTGTAAGTCGTATCTCTGTCTTCCTTGCCAGCAGCCCCATCATGGAGTACATTTTTAGTCTTCATTTCCCTCATCCTCCCTCCAGCCCCGTGCAGGTCAGTTCTGGTGACTTTCACACGTGTGCGTGCCCAGCCTTCTTGCCGCAGCTGCTCTCGTGCTATCCTGACTGCTGCAGCTCCCTTCTGACTGACCGTCTGTATTAGCTGCAGCGGCCATAGCAAAATCCCACGGACCAAGGATTCCAACAGAAATGTGTTGTCTCAGAGTCCTGGAGGCTTGGAGTCCACGATTACAGTGCCCGCAGGTTAGGTTTCTTCTGTCCTTGACTTGCAGGCAGCCATCCCTCTGTGTACACACACAGAGGTCCTATTCTTGTAAGGATTCCGGTCAGACTGGGTGAGGACCCATCCTAACAGCCCATTTTAACTTAATCACTCAGGCTACATGTATGTATATGTCTCTGCCCCTTAGCACAATTCCTTCCAAGTTGTTCATGTCGCCGCCAATGGCAGGTTTTCCTTCTTTTTATGGCTGAATAATAATCCGTTGCATGCAGATACTGCATCTTCTTCATACATTTGTTCACTGATGGCCACTTAGGTTGTTTCCATGTTGCTGTTGTTGTGAGTAATGCTGCAATGAGCATGCAGGGGCAGATGTTTTCTGAGATAGTAATTTTTGTTCCCTTTGGCTAAATACCCAGAAGGGGAATTTCTGGGTCGTATGGTGGTTTTATTTTTAGGTTTCTGAGGAACCTCCTCCACACTGTTTTTCTTTTTCTTTAAAAAAAAATATTTTATTGATTTTTTTACAGAGAGGAAGAGAGAGAGATAGAGAGTTAGAAACATGGATGAGAATCATCGATCAGCTGCCTCTTGCACACCCCCTCCTGGGGATGTGCCCGCAACCAAGGTACATGCCCTTGACCGGAATCGAACTTGGGACCTTTCAGTCCACAAGCCAATGCTATATCCATTGAGCCAAACCGGTTTTGGCCTCCACACTGTTTTTCATTACTTTCTTTCTTCTGGTTCTTTTCCTTCCCCTGCCATGTATGTGCAGGTTAGTTTTGCTTCATGAGGATTTCTGAAAGCAAGGCTAAATGGTCCTATTCCAGAAGAAAGGACATCATCAAACAAACAAACAAAGTCAACGCCCACTCAGATCACAGTGCTGCTCACACGTGGAGAGGTGTCAGCTGCGTTGCCTGTGGTCCCGGGAAGGGTCTCCACTGTCCCTGGCCTCTGCCAGCTGCCGCCTGCTCCACAGGCCTCCTGCTCTCATCACAGCTGACCTGGCCTCGGAGCCTGGTGCTGAGGCCCGGCCGTGGAGGGGCGTGGAGGCTGCAGTCTGATCACGTAGGTCAGGCTAGTTTTGTTGAGTCCTATTCTGGTCTGTGGTTGGAAATGTCTGTTGCTCATCCTCTTTCCTCGCGGAGGAAAATGTCAGTGATCAACAGCAGCCTAGCAGCAGAACCAGGGGCACTTCAGAGTGGGGGGGCTGTCCGAACCCCCTGCCAAGTCCTGGGGGCCAGAAGGAAGGGAAGATGGCCAGCAGATGCCAATCTGCCTTTCTGAATCCACGTGGGCACTGTTGGGAGTTACCTGGGATGTGAGGGCATGGGGTAGGGGGGCCATGGGTGGGGTCCTTCCCTGCACCGCAGACGTCCTGGACCTGCTCCTTGGACACTTGGGTCTCCTGACTGGGTCTTGTTTTTGACCTCCATGACCTTAGGGGCAAGGTGGCTTCCCACCGGGAAGCTAAGGGCCATGCCAGAATACTACCCAGTACCCAGATTTCAGTGTGCCAATTTAGAGCAGAAATGGCACCACCAAATGACAAACTATCTGGTGACTTAGTTGCTGTAACAAACAAACAAACGGACAAATGTGGTGAGTTTAGCGTGGCTGGCACAGGATGAGTGGGTACATTTTCAGGTTTGGAGCACTGAGGACTAGACGTCTGTGTGATCAATGTTTTCTTTGCAGCAGGAGGGAGAGAGGTGTGGCTGTGGGCGGGGCGGCCTGTGGGGCGTGGGGCCAGTTGATGTGGCTGCCGTGGAGAATGGGAGAGGAAGGAGACCTGGAAAGTGCCCATGGTTGCTGAGCACTTTCTAGGGGCCCACTAGAGGGGGGGGGGGGAACCCACATTCCTAATCAGACCTGTCTGGATGACTAGTGTCATTCCCAGGTGCATTCCACTGTGTCTGTTCAACTGTAAGTGGGGGAGCAGAGAAGCCGCTGGCTCTATTGGGCGGGGCTTTAGAAGTGCTGAGGTGAAAAAGCTGGAGACCTGAAGGATGCCTCTGAGCTTAGGCTGATCGGGAAGTGAAGCCTCAGAGGCTCCGGATTGGTGGATAAACGCTGGGTCAGCATCCGTGAACTCATAGGCTAACGAGCCAATGGGTGTGTTGCATTGGAGCTCAGGGGGAATGAACATCTCTGGTTAATGACGCGGCCATGAGAGTGGGCAGTGCAGGTCGCTGAATTGGGTAAACCGAGAATCTGAGGCCAGGCTGCGGGTGGATCTTCTATGTGAAAGCGAGATCTTTCAAGGTAATGATGAGATGTCAGGTGCCAGATCCCAAAGTTTTCATTGAGTGACAGTGACCCATCGGTGGAGGAGGAGAGGGGATGAACCTTGAAGGAGGAAAGGCTTTGGTCTGGGAGCGGGAAAGTGATCGTTGTAGATGCCCTTAAGGAAGCCAGGAAAAGACCTCACACACCCAGCGGGAGAGGCCCGGCCCCAGCTGAAATGGTGGTCCAGAAGAGTTGGCTGGACCCCAGTGTGGGTGCAATGGCCGGTGCTGACCAGCAGCCCTTCGCGTTAGAGTGTCGCGAGGGGAAACATCTTTTGGTAGGGAGTCTGTTTTCTGTGTTTAAGAATATCAGTGTTGGAACACGTGATCTATAAAGCATCCTCCTTGTTTCACAGTTCTTTCCATGAATCTGAACAAAAGGCAAAGCAGGAGTTACTCTCTTACATTGCCCAGAAGGAAGACGAGGCCCAGACCACCGCCATTCCCTGCGAGATAGAAAGTAGAACGCTTTAGAAATGCTTGGGGGAAATACGTCGTTACAGTAAAAAGCTGTGAGTTGAGCAGAATGAGCCTTGTTTTATGTTTCTGGTCTTTTTTAAATTTTTTAATTTTTTTATCGATATTTCACAGAGAGAAAGGGAGAGAGATAGAGAGCTAGAAACGTTGATGAGAGAGAAACATCAACCAGCTGCCTCTTGCACACCCCCCACCGGGGATGTGCCCGCAACCAAGGTACATGCCCTTGACCGGAATCGAACCTGGGACCTATCAGTCCACAGACCGATGCTCTACCACTGAGCCAAACCAGTTTCGGCAATGTTTCTGGTCTTAGAACGCTTTACTCGGGAGGCCCAGACTCCCCTCCAGGCCTGAGGGAAGAGATTTCGGTTCAGAACCTCTCCAAGAGAATCACTGGTGGATGGATGCCTTCCTAGATGCCCGACTTCTCTCACATAGACAGCCTCGCTCAGCTTCCGGGGGAAGCAGAAAGAATGAATGGAGCCAGGGGAGCAGCCGGGGTAAGGGAGGCAGAGAGTACAAGGGAAAAAGGAAGAGAGAGGAACAACCAAACACCCACTCGAGAACACGCAGGGAAGATTTCGGCTGAAACAGACTTTCGTATTTCAACTAGTTGCGTGGGGCGCTTGGCGCTGTCTGCGGGGAGCGCTTCCAAGTCTGACAAGGTTCGAAAGGAGCAAAAGAAAACACAGTGACGCGCTTTCCTGGCCCTGGGGAAGGAAAGACATTCAGTCATTGTGATTTTAGGCTCCTTTTCTGGGAGGGAAGCGTGAATACTAGAGCCAGAAGCTATTTGCTTTACAACTTGCGCACTCTCGGGACATTTCTTTACCTTCATAAATTATAGCAATGAACTCTTTGTCCTTTTATTAGAAGGAAGAAGTCATAGGATGAGCCGATATTTTGGGGGAAGATAAGACTTCTTACCTGTTGGTATTAATTATCCCCTGATGTTCCCCATCCATCCTCACACAACTCATTGCTTAGAACAAGGCACAAGTTTAGCATCAGTTCAACCAGCTGGTCCTTGGAGAAGGCCGAATGAGGAAATGACAGTGTGACACGCTTCACAGGCTTCTGTGAGGTTGAGCACCCAGGCAGAGAGGAGGATGAGGCCTGCTGACCTGTGAGCCCAGGTCCCGAGTTGATCATGGGCTCTGCTTCCCTGTCTTTAACTGAAAAGTCTGCACTAGATGGCTTCTAAGAGCTAAACTCTAAGGATGCCTGAATCAAGTTCTGCTGGAGGGTGAAAGAATGAGTTTTGGGGAGTGGCTGAAAATGTCCTCAGAAGTAGGCATGGTCCTGGGAAAGGAGCACGTAACCCAGAGAAGAGGCCACTGTGCCGGGCCTGGCCCCAGACGGCCGGAGTGAGCCTGGAGCGGCAGACACAGGGCCAGACTCCCTGAGCCAGAGGGGTCTCCGAGCATGGCTCTGGGAGACACCGCTGGTGTCTGATGTGAGGAACTGGCTTTCCTTATGGCCTACGATTGATTCCTTAACCAAAATGCATTGAACAGATATTCTCAAAATGGCGCCATGTGCCTATGAGCCATCCTGGGTGCCTATCGGCCATCCTGGGTGCCCGAGACTCTCTTTCTCCCTGTAGTCTCCCCATGAAACTAGCTTTGGCCTCTTTCCATAATGTCTCACTCAGGAGCAGAGGTACAAGAATCCAGTGTCGAAGCACTGTTTACATCACTTTTGCTAATCTCATTGATCAAATTCCATCAAGTGGCCCAAGAGTAGAGTCAATATGGGCGGAGTTACATGAGGTGTGACTGACAAGAGGCCAGGTTCACTGGAGCCACCAAAATAAATCAACCACATCCGGCTCCAAGTTCCTACTGTCTGGAAAATACCTTCATGTGAACGTTGCTCTGTGAACTTGAATCTACTAACTTCACTTCCAGTCAAATGAGCAGTTCACTGTTCTCTTTGATGAGCTTGGAGCTGGTGCTGGGCCATAAATTTCATCTCCAGATTAGTCTACATAAGTTTTCAAATATATATATATTTCAAATATATATATATTTCTAAGTGGAAAACCTAAACACAACTTATTTCTCCTTGTTTTTTGTTTTAGAAACCCAAATCCAGCCCAGCTGGTTTAGCTCAGTGGTTGAGCTTCGACCCATGAACCAAGAGGTTCGATTCTTGGTTAGGGCTCATGCCCAGGTTATGGGCTCAATTCCCAGTAGGGGGAGTGCATGGGGATGTTTCTAATTAGTGTTTCTATCTCTCCCTGTCCCTTCCTCTTTGTCTAAAATCAATAAAAAAAACATTTTTTTTAAATAAAGAACCCAAATCCAGACTTCATGAAACCCTGGCGTTTATTCCTTGGTTCTGTACCCTCAGTGCCACCCTCAGAGTCCATGTCCTTATTATCTTACACACAAACACCTGCAGTACCTTTCAGATGAGTTTTCTTTAAGCACCATTTTCAGTCTGATGCATTTCTTTTCAAGATTGTGCAATCTAGCCCTAGCTGGTGTGCCTCAATGGATAGAGCGTCTGCCTGCGGACTGAAGGGTCCCAGGTTCAATTCCAGTCAAGGGCACATGCCTGAGTTGTGGGCTCGATCCCTAGTGGGGGGCGTGCAGGAGGCAGCTGATCAATGAATCTCTTATCATTGATGTTTCTATCTTTCTCCCTCTCCGTTCCTCTCTAAAAAAATCAATAAAATTTATTTTTTTTAAAAGAAAGTGCAGTCTATTTACAGTTCCTACTGCATGAAACCTAACCTTCTTGCTTGTCTTTCTGAGGCTTTTATTTATTGACCCTACTCCACTATCATATATTACCCACCCTCCAGAATCAGAGCATGAGGAGAGAAGGTACCTAAGCCGAGAGTCTGAGTCCTTCTACATTGCAGATATCTTACATCACAGAGGGAACGGAGGAGCCAAAGTGGCCGCAGGGCAAAAATCCCGAAGAATGGATGCAGAGTGGAAGGGACTGATTGTTGCTATTTGTGTTTTCGAGAATTAGGTAGGCGGTGAGGGGAATTGGATGCTTCAGGGGGTTAGAAGTTAGATCCCTTTAATGGAATCCCCCCATTTTTCAAAATCTTGAGTTGTCTTTTGCTCGTTGCACTGCTCCTGGTTCCGCTGGCTGACACCTCCGCACAGTCCGGCCTCACTGTGGTGGGTGGTGTGGGGGCTGAGCTCTAGGGCCCTGCCCCCCACTCTGGGGGTGCCTCTCGGGGTTCGTTAGAGGGAGAACAGAAGCAAAAACCTCAGGTAAATTCATCCTTTTTATAAACTGAAATGGATAACACCAAGAGCGTCAAATAAAAGGAGGCAAGATCCTAGGTATGAAATGGAGATACAGAGCACGGTTTCATGAATTACATTTTTTGTGACATTTGCTAGACTCTCAGCAGAGGGTGGGATGACTGAGGGCCTCGCTGGTCACACCACACTCGAGAAGACCCGTTTCTTCTGTGGATGGGTGCGTTAGGAATTCGGGAAGGGCATTGAATGACTAGCTTCCCGCTCACGTGAGGAGACACCATGTTACACGGACAGACACAGAAAGGCATTCACCCCGGAAGCGTGAGGCTACGCTGAGGTTCCCAGGCATGGTTTTGACGCTGTTCATTTCCATTCCGAAGGCATTGTCTCTTTGTGAGTCCCGTGACGGTGCGCAGCCTCCGCATTTGGGATGCTCTGTGAGGACACGGCAGGCATTTTCAAAGAGTCTCCCACCCCACCAGCTTCCAGCCCCAGGGTGCCAAGCGCCCTGTTTTAAAGAGCTGAACTCAAGAGGTCCACGTAGCTTTAACTTGGACTTCGCCGCAGCGGCGTTCTGGGCTAGAGCTGTGATCCTGTCTTACCGAGACCCTGTTTTGTCCCCCTGGAGTCTCAGCGCACTGAAGGGCAGTCCCTGCTTCTTCCTGGCGACTCGGAGGCGGGGGAGCTGGCTCCAGCCGGTTCCCCGAGCCAGGCGGCTCTGCCATGCAGGGTGCCCGGAGGGAGGGAGAGTTTTCCTTGGGAGGGCCTCCTCAGCAGTCTTGGAGACGGGCCTTGAGCGCTTGGCTGGAACCAGGGTTTTCCAGAGCGGAGGAAAGCTGCAGTAAAGCTCGTCATTGACTGAGGGACACGCTGCCCGGCTCTTTTCATGAGAGCCAAGCAGAAACTGCTCTTGTCTTCAGCCGGCTCCGAAAGGTCTTTTCCTAATGATTTCCCCAGTCAAATCGAATGACTGAGAGGGTGCCGGTCAATGGCTGGAACACTGGGCAGCCGCCCTCCCCCTTCCCTGGGCCCTAACTCTCCCCCCCCCCCAGTTCCTCCTTTCTGGGCACACACTTGTGGCTCTGTTTGCTGTTCTGGAGCCGCCTGAATTGCGTGATTTTTTTTGTAGATGAATGTGAACTCCTTGATCCAGAGGGAAGTGCCGGGAACACAAACAGCCCGTTGAGTTGGCATGCACCCCCAGGGTCCGGTGTGCGGCCAACCGAGCTGGTTGCGTTATGGCCACGGGGCGCAACGTTGGAGAGAAAGCTCGGGCTCTCTCAGGCATCCGAGCAGCTTTGCCAAAGGACAGGAAGAAGTGGCAGCCGGAGGCTGCAGGCAGGCCGCCCTCCATCGCTTGGGCATGCTGGATGCTTGCTTGAGGCAGCTTACATTTTGCTTGTTAATCTTGATCCTAGCTGCTTCTCATTTCAGGGTATTCCGGCCAGATTTCTATCACAGACTGTGTGTGTATATGTGTGTGTGTGTGTGTGTGTGTGAGAGAGAGAGAGAGAGAGAGAGAGAGAGAGAGAGAGAGAAAGAGAGAGAGAGAGAGAGGGTTTAAATCTCTGCCCTAGGCTGGTGCTGAGTGGTGGCGGGCCCATGAGCTGCTGTATGTTCTGCAGCTGAGCACAGACCCCCCTGTCCCCGGCTCCTCTGGGTCCTGTCCCCAGGCTGCTCCACGCTGCATGACCCTGGGGCATGGCCCCCGTAGGCCGTGGAGCTTGTTACCCGCCTTTTGCCCAAGAATCTCCACCGTTCCTTGCATGCTGAAGTCCATTTACTCCGAGACAGACCAAAGGGGTGGGTAAGGATGCTTCTAGAATTGATTTGTACATAGAACTGAGTTGGAAAGCCTCGGGAGTTGTTTCTCGGTGGAAGCATTTCTCAGCTTCCAGCAGTGGCCAGCCCTGACTGAAGGTCAGGCATCCCACGCTTTGTTCCGTACCAGGATGCCGCTCCCTCCCAGGCCTGTCTGTGCTGGTCTCCGCAGGCGGCAGAGCGGCCCTCTCACACCGGGGCTCCCGCCTCAGTCCAGGATGCTCAAGGTTTCTCACGAGCGGCACAGATTCCTGCTCGAGGGGCTGGAGGGCCCGTTTATTCAGTAAACAGTGTAAGAAATTCAGAGAAATGGGCATGACCACCTGTTCCAGGGGCAGCAGAGCCGTTCTGGAGTTGTTTGCTAGTGGAAAACATAACTACCTATAGCCATCCAGCCATCTGAGGCACAAAACATCGTTTTGTCTTGTCTTTACACATCCCCCTTCCACCACCTAATTCTTCCATAATTCGACAAACAGGTGCAGGAGTGATGTTTGAGCTTCATTCTTCTTTCCTCTGCCCCCTTGCCCTCCCTCCTGGTGGACGCGTTCAGCGGCTGCCTTGGAAACTGGAGTTACTGTAAAAATATTACCCGGAACAGTCTTTCTCCTTTACATTAGTTGGTTTGTATTCTTTTCTCTCCAGAAATTCCGTGTCTCTCAAACATGCATTTCAAACGTTAGTTGGTAAACTAGGTCAGATTTTGAACGTCAGTTGGCTGACATTTAGAAATTCATTTTTCAAAGTTTGCGGTAACGGTAGGTTCACGTGCAGTTGTGGGAAGTAATACAGAGAGATCCCGCTTACCTTTGCCCCGGTTGTGACATCTTGCAGTCCTATGGCATCACATCGCAGCCAGGGTGTCGACATCGCCACGGGTGAGGTGCAGAGCCGCCATCGGAGGGCCGAGAGGCTGTCCTTCCGTAGCCACGCCGTGCGCTCCATCGCCACCTCTGGCAGCCACCAATCTAGTGTCCATTCCAACGACTTCATGGCCGACGTGTTCATAGCAACATTCGTCCAGCGGCTGGCCTCTGGGAAGAAAAGACCATTTAACACTTGTACGGAGCTCCTGGCTCCAGTGGGTGGGAGCTGATATTTCCCGATGCCAGGGCCCCCAGTTGCTTTGTGGCAGCAGTGCGGGGTCCTGAGGTCCAGGCGGCCGAGTGTCAGCATTGCAGCTGAGCTTGCCAGACAATGCCCCTGCCAACGGCGTCGGGAATTGTCCCGCCCGAACGGCTCCATCCCATGAAGCCGGCCAAGAAGTGCCCTGGGGGCAGAGCATTTCTGGCCTCGGCCTGACTGACTCCGATGCTGCCTGGGGCCCTGGCAGCTGCAGGAAGAGAGCGGGAGGTGTTTCCTCTGCCCGCCAACCTGCTGTGGTGCTACGGCGGAGGGTTCCCTTTCTCTCTCTGTCTTTGAAGTTCTGTTTCCCGTGGGCAGCTCGGCCCTGACCTGGAGCGTCTGGAACATCACAAGATGCCGAATGTCTTTCCCTCTTTCTAGCTATCTCTCTTATTATCTGATGCCGCCATAGATGTAGAAACCTTTGCCATTCTTAAACAGCAGCTGTGCTAGAAGGGCCAGGAATCGTCTGATGTCCTCAGTGTTCGGCTGTCACGCTTGCTCTGGTCTGCAGCTCAGCCAGCCCAGACATGCCTTTGGGGACTTGAAGTAGGAAATCCAGAAGAGGTGACGTTGGAGGAAATTAATGTCTGTAAGTTTTTATGGATTGGAATTGCTGGTAAAAGCTCTCTCTTCGACATAAATCAGCTATACATTTTCAATTTTTTTTAATTGAAGAAATTAAATGTTATGGCTTAGAAGTATAATCATTATGGCAAGAATATTTGCATTTCAGACATATTATATTACAGTTATTTATACTTAAACTAGCCCAGGTGGTGTGGTTCAGTGGTTGAGCATCGACCTATGAACTAGGAGGTCACAGTTTGATTCCCAGTCAGGGCACATGCCTGGGTTGTGGGCTGGATCCTCCATAGTCAGCCAATCGATGATTCTCATCATTGATGTTGCAGTTTCTCTCTCCCTCCCTCCCTCTCCTTTCCTCTTTGAAATCAATAAAAAAAAATATTTTTTTAAAAAGAGAATAATTTTAGATTTACAGAAGAATTGCAAAGATTTTCAGAGTTTCCATCCCTTCACCCAGCTTTACTAGAGCTTAGCTTCTTACATAATGGCACTTTGTTTTGGCACGTTGGTCAAAACTAAAAAACAAAAACAACTAATATTGGTACGTTACTGTTAACTACAGACTTTATTTGGATTTCTCCACCTCTTTCATCAATGTCCTTTTCTATCCCAGGATCCAATCCAGAATACCACATTGCATTTAGGCTCTTGATATTTAATTGTAGAAAATTACCATCTGCAGAGAATAACAATTTTGTCCATTAGTTTCCAAACCTGTGTATGTGTGGCTCTCAGGTGTGTGTCTCCAGGCCTTCTTGCAGAGGCCTGAGCTGACCACTCCAGTCCAGGCTCTCCCTCCGTAGATGTCGGTGCTCCCAGGAGCCTGTCCTTTGCCCTTGAATTTGTGTCTGCTACACACTCTGCAACCATTGCATCTCCCTGTTTGGGTTCGGTGCAGCCTGTGTGCCCAAAGCAGCCAATTTGCTGTGGTCACCAAATCTTTTTAGCATAGGTTTCTTTTTTGAGCTTTGGATTCCTGTGTTTTGGAAATGTCTACCTGTCCTTTCCACAGACCTCAGTGTGTCTCATTGGAACACATCTCATTGTCTTCTCCTGCCAACTTGTCCTCCTCTGGGGTTTCCTGTCTCCGCAATGTCCCCGTGTGTGTGTGTGTGTGTGTGTGTGTGTGTGTGTGTGTGTGTATGTGTTTGTTTTTTGTTTGTAACATCTTTTTACTGATTTCAGAAAGGAAGGGAGAGAGAAACACCAATGATGAGAGAGAATCATTGATCGGCTGCTTCCTACACACCCCCTACTGGGGATGAGCCTGCAACTCAGGCATGTGCTCTGACCAGGAATTGAACCGTGACCTCCTGGTTCATAGGACAATGCTCAACCACCGAGCCACACTGGCCGGGCATAATGTGTCAGTGTTGAGACAGAGAGACCTGGACTCATTCTTCACCCTTCCGTCCCTCATTCCCTTTGTTCCCTTCTCTCCATCTCAGCTGTTCCCCTAGACGCTCTCGTCCTCCCATCCCTTCTCACACATCAGACTCCTTAACGCATATGCAGAGCCTCTGGGGTCTCTGCTGCCCTCTTCTACCCTCACACTGTGCTCCCCACACCTGAGGACCTGCCGCTCCTGGGGCACGTGGCTTCCTTGCCCCTCCTCCTTTGGAAGTTATCCATTTAAGGTCCTTTGTTGTTCTACTCTCTCTTTTCCTGACACACTCCTGCAATTCCTCCAGTCTCCATCCCTTGTCACTGATCCTAGGCAGCCTTCCATCTCCGGGGCTGGGTTAGGTGTACATTGTGAGTGCTCACAATAGCTTGTGTACACTTCTCTGGTGACACAGTCCTGAACCTGTCTAGTTATTTATCTGTGTGCCATCCTCATCTCCTCAACAATACGGGGCATGCTTCCAAGTAAAAGAGATGCTGTGTTTTCCTCTGTGGTTCCTATCGCTAAGCACAGATCCTGGCACATAGCTGTCGCTAGTACATGTTTATTGGATGAATGAATGAAGGTATTCACCGTCCTTGGAAATGCTGACTTTACTGTTTCCAAAGTCTGCATTCTTCACCAGGGACAAGCCTCTCTAGAGGTCAGTTTCCTTATGTGTAAGTGAGGAGGGTGTGCTGGACGCTGCTGGAAGTCCTTTTCAGCTCCTACAGTTTGGTACTTAGGGTTTTAAGATCCATCATCCTTGAGCCTGTTCGAAAGGAAACCGTGCAAATTCGGAAGAAAATTCCAAAAAAGGAGTTCTGTTTTGAGCCATGGCGGTAACGTTGAAATAATTTGGCTTTTGGCTTATACTGAGTCACTGCATGTGTCGCGTGCCCGGGATCTGAGCACTTGAACATGTGAGTGGTTTTCTTATGGTGATCGGAGTCTCCACGTCTTTGCTTACATACCCTCAGTCGCTTTGAAGAGACGGTATATTCTGATTTGCTGGGGGTTTTCAACTGAAACATAAGTCAACTGCTTCTCAGGGATATTGCAGATGGGACGTAAGATGTAATTGCATAACGAAGAGACTAATTGACCACTAAGAGCTTGCCTAATGATGAGATTAGTCAGTTGTGTGGTTTGACAGCTTTTGTTTTTATGCTACAACAGGGGGAAAAAATACACTACTTATTTTTTATTTTAGTCTCTTACTGGATTTAATATCAACATTAGAAAGCCACCAGAAGTCTTTGTTTATCAAAATTGTTGACTTTTGTGCATCCATAAACTGAATATAGTGGGTGGTCTCCAGCTTGCTGAAATGACCCGTGTGAAATCTTGTTTAAAGTCCCATTTATTTTTGGTCTTTAATGTAGTCTTTTAAATTTTTTTTTAACTTAAAAAGTGTAAAATATACCATAGATACAGAAACCACATAAAACAGATTTGTACTTTAATGAATTATTAAAGGTGAACATTCTTGTAACCATAACTCTGGTCAGAAAATAGAACTTTTGGCCCCATCGTTGTGGCTCAGTGGTTGAGCGTTGACCTATGAACCAGGAGGTCAGGGTTTGATTCCTGGTCAGGGCACACGCCCGGGTTTCAGGCTCCATCCCCAGAGGGGAGCATGCAGGTGGCAGTCAATCAGTGATTCTCTTTGATCATTGATGTTTCTCTCTCTCTCTTCAAAATCAATAAAAATATATTTTAATAAAATATTATTAAAAAATGAAATACCTAGTGGCACATAATTGAAACAGCAAGCTGAGTGTTAGTCTCCTTCTTCTTCTTCTTTTAAAAAAATATATTTTATTGATATTTTACAGAGAGGAAGGTAGAGGGACAGAGAGTTAGAAACATCCATGAGAGAGAAACATCGACCAGCTGCCTCTTGCACACCCCCTACTGGGGATGTGCCCGCAACCAATGTACATGCCCTTGACCAGAATCGAACCTGGGACCCTTCAGTCCGCAGACCGACGCTCTATCCACTGAGCCAAACCGGTTTCGGCAATCTCCTTCTTTAAAAAAAGAAAGAGCCCTAGCCAGTTCTGCTCAGTGGATAGAAATTGGACTGTGAACTGAAGGGTCCTGGGTTCAATTCTGGTCAAGGGCACATGCCTGGGTTGTGGGCTTGATCCCCAGTGGAGGGTGTGCAAGAGGCAGCAGATCAATGATTCTCATCATTGATGTTTCTATCTCTCTCTCCCTTCCTCTCTGAAATCAATAAAGTATTTTTTAAAAAAGAAAGAAAAAGAGAAACAAAATGGAACTTTTGCCCACAATCCCAATGCCTGTGTCCCTTGTCCCAATCCTGGTCTCTGCCTCCCATATAAAAGTGTACAGGTTTGTATTTTAATCACTTATTTGAATTTAAGTTTCATAACACTGCTAGGCGTCCTTAAATACTTCAGCTTTGCCTTTTCTTTTTTTAATATTTTATTGATTTTTTACAGAGAGGAAGGGAGAGGGATAGAGAGCTAGAAACGTCGATGAGAGAGAATCATCGATCAGCTGCCTCTTGCACACCCCCTACTGGGGATGTGCCCGCAACCAATGTACATGCCCTTGACCGGAATCGAACCCGGGACCTTCCAGTCCACAGACCGACGCTCTACCACTGAGTCAAACCGGTTTCGGCTCAGCTTTGCCTTTTCAAACATGCCAGTTTTAAGCCATTTTAGTCTCAGGTCCTCCTCCCATCCTTTTCCTCCCTTGTAACTGAGTGGAGAGGAAATTGGATAAGTGGGCCTGTGGTTGCTCAGGCTGGATTATGCTGAGGGCTCCCGCTGCCCGGGACCCGGCTGTGCAGACCCAGTGTGGCTGTTATTTGCCTGAGTCCTGCAACGGTGTTCTCCCTGCGCTACCGTCCCCTGGGTCTCCTGACCCTGGACCTTGTGCATTGGATCATCTCCTACTGGACCTTCAGAAGTCAGCCTGGACCTCACTCCTCCTAGACAGACTTTCCACCCAGTTATTCCTGTGTCCTTTTCTGTAGCCTCATGACACTGAGGACATCGCTTCTTTAGCAGCATCAACATAAGAAACAGGCAACCCTCTAAGTAATTTTTGTGCGTTTATTTGAGCCAAACTGGCAACAGTTGCCAGAAGTAAAATCTCATTGAGATAAAGCTCTAGAAGATGGCAATTTTGCACCTGATTTTATACATTATAATCAAAAGAGGAGACATAAGAAGGTTACATGAAATTCATTGGTGATGGATTAGGGAGGCAAGAGAAAACAAAGCCGGAAACCTCTGGAATTGGATAAAAAGTAAAATGATACAGGATAGTTAATAGTCCACAAATAACATGATAAAAATAACGACGAGAGGATTGGTGGTCCCTGCTCTGGTGCGTTGGTTGTGCCTTGAGGGGTCTGGAACAAGAAAAGCTATCCAGACATTCCAAAGGTGTGTTATGGTAGATACTCAAAACACTAATCGGCAGGCTCAGTTAAGGTAAAGATTGACTTTTGTCAGGGAAGATTCTAGCCTAGGACATGACTACCGGCCATAAACTACTTTTACTTAATAAGTTTTCATCGCAGACCATCCTTGTGGTGACTCTAGGTCTCTGAGTTTGCAAGGCCACCGTGCAGGCCTCCCCTGAGCTTGTCAGGTTGGCTTGTGACCCATTTTCACCTGCACCTATTTTCCCATCCAACTTGCTTTTCATCGACACGAGCTTCCCTAGATACTCCTGTGTGCCTGGCATGCGAGAACCAGATACAGAGTTGTACAGCTCCGTTCCTTGCCCTCAAGAAGCCTTTGGAGAGGGAGGGGCGGACAAAGATGGGGTGACACTTCTGAGCAGAGGAAGCAGGCCACAGGGAGTGTGGAGAGGTTCCCTTCCTGAACTGCGGGGTGGAGCAGGGGAGACCAACCGCAGGCGGATTTCCAGATTGGTGATAGTGAAACTGGACTGGACTGCCTGCCACTACTTGAGCAGATTGGACAGACAGAGCTGAGTCATATATGAGCATTTATTCCAAGAAAGCCGGCAGCATGGGAGAGCAGCAGGTCATACCCCAAAATCTGTTCTGCACACCCCATTAGCCGCTGCTTAGATTGGGTAGGACATTGCTTCTTTAGCAGTGTCAACATAAGAAACATGCAACCCTATAAATAACAGGTGTGACAAAGATTACGTGGGGAAATAGTCAAAAGAAATAAGAAAGGAGATAATGGTCACTGGTTACAGGCAATGTGGGCAGGACGTCATTGATTGGGCAACAAGGTTGTATCCAACGTGAATTATATCTCAAATTGTTTAAAAATAAATAAAGGAACCAGGAGCACCAATAGTTCAGAACCAGAGCCCATCTTCACATCCTGGTGACTTTGACATCGTGAAAGAACTTTTCAGCTGAATTTAATTTAGTTCAACAATTCAAGTCCACAAGGCAAATAAGCATTGGATAGCTTGCTATGGGGGCAGGGTTAAATTTTTAGCATAGTTTTCAAACAACTGTGATGTTAAAAGGGAAATAAAGTCTCAGGTGAGCCCTGGCCTGTGTGGCTCAGTTGGTTGGGCACCGCCCCATGCATTGAAGATTGCTGATTCTATTCCTGATCGGGACACATGCCTGGGTTACAGGCTCTATCCCCGGTAGGGGCCCTGCAGGAGGCAGCTGATGGATGTTTAGATCTCACATGAATGTTTCTTCCTCCCTCCCTCCCTCCCTCCCTCCCTCCCTCCCTCCCTCCCTCCCTCCCTCCGTCTCTCCCTCTCTCTCTCCCTTCCTCTCTCTCTCTCTCAAAATCAATTTAAAAATCTTAAAAAAAAAGTCTCAGGTGAATGAAACCTACCCGATCTAAAATAAAATTTTAAAAAATCAGGTTAAGCTGAAATTGGTTTGGCTCAGAGGATAGAGTGTCGGCCTGCGGACTGAAGGGTCCCAGGTTTGATTCTGGTCAAGGGCATGTACCTTGGTTGCGGGCATATCCCCGGTGGGGGGTGTGCAGGAGGCAGCTGGTCGATGTTTCTCTCTCATCGATGTTTCTAGCTCTCTACCCCTCTCCCTTCCTCTCTGTAAAAAAATCAATAAAATATATTTTTTAAAAAATGTCAGGTCAAGATAGTTGATAATGTTATTCATATATTCTATATTCTTATTTATTTTTTAGTCAATTTTTGTTTCAGATATTTCAGAATTCCATTAAGAGGTGCTACTCAGTTAGATTATGATGTCTTCTTGATGTATCTGACCCTCTTATCATGAAGTAACTCTGTTCTCTTTAGTTATATTACTTGCCTTGAAGTCTACATTATTTGATGTTAAAATAGCCATATCAGCATTCTTACATGGAGGGTGTGCATTTTGTATTTTTCCCCACATTTGTACGTTCCAGTTGCCTGGATGTTTGTGTCTAAAGTGCTTTTCTTATAAACAACACGGTTGTTTCGTAAATTTATTTGGCCTCAGAGACTGTTTTTTTATGTAACCCCTGTTAGCCAAGTACATTTTGGGGAATGATGTTCTAGGCCGGAGAATTCAAATTGGAAATTTGCAAGAGCAAAACAGAAAATTTTAACTTCATTTTAATTTGCATTAACTAGATCCCTTGTCTATGGGGCATTAGCATTATACTAAAGTAATATCTATTTTTTATTTTCCTATAATCTGCTTTAAAAAATTAAGCAGTTATCTAGCCAAGGAGAGGCTAATTGCACATAAAAGGAAAGGATTCTCCACTCTGTCACTCCGCTGCTCCCTGACACTGTGGTGAGAAGGGGGTCAGGAGGCGCTCCCCTCTGTGGACCTCCGTCTCACCCTCACAGAGTTTAATTGATGTCCGCCCCCCTCACCCCCCACAACAGTCTTCCGGAGTGGACTACCTGGTTGCTTTGCTGGGTGCCTCCTGTTTTTATATTGCATGTAGTTGGCTGCTTTTCCTATGATGCTACAAAGGTCAATTTTCCCCATTACTTCTAGTCAAACTACAACTTCAAGCAGAAGAGAGAGGGGTCGTGTCTATCAAAGGAGTGTGTGCCAACCGCTATCTCGCTATGAAGGAGGACGGCCGGTTACTGGCTTCCGTAAGTAACGCTTTCTGTTTTTGTAGTTTGTGTCTTTGACTGCTTTTGTGCTCTTGACGAACTGGTGTTGGTATTTGTTAAATCCTTATTAAGGGTTTTACAAGCATTATACTACTTAATAACCATATGTGCCCTGCAGAATTCGGAGTATCGTGCTCTTTATTTCACAGACACAAAAACTGAAATTCTGAGGGAGTAAAAACTTAGCCAAGAAAACCCAGCTCCTCGGAGGCAGAGCCTGGGTGGGACTCGGGGAAGCTTCACTCCTGATCTGAGCCCTCGCTCACTGCTTTTACTGCCTTCTCTGCTAAGCTTTAAACTACTGAGTTGTTTTGTTTGTAAACCCTAATATTGTGCAGTTGTTTTGATGATCAGTGGGATGGGCATATGAAGTTTTGAGTATCAGTGTTAGGGTTCTTCGTTCAAATTTGACAAACCCTTGCAGTGTGGAATGCTATTTGAGAATGCGGGCTCTGATCCTATGTATACATACTGGCTCACCTGCTGATTAGCTGTGGGTTCTTGGACAGAGGATTCTGAAATAGTTCCCGTATTTGTAAAATAGAGACATAATGATCCTTCCTATCTCATTGTTTTTGTGAAGACTATAAATTATAAATTAGATAATTTTTATATCAAGTGTCAACATCAGGGCCTAATACATAATAGGGCCTAATGCCTAATACATCCTAGTACAAAGATGGCCCCTAGGTTTCTGGTTTGGATGAGAGGGTAGACGAGGAAGGGGAAACGGGAAGAGAGCAAGTTTTGGGGAAAGATGTAGACCTGTTTCGGGAGAGCTGCCGAGGAGAAAACCCGGTGAGGATGTTCACTGCGTAGTTGGAGGAACGGGTCTGGAGCTGAGAGGTCTGTGTTGACATAGGGCTTTGGTGTCATCAGCATCAAGGTGGTAGTGGAATCAGGGGAATTGATGACGTTTGTAGGTGAAAAATAGCTCTAAAAGATGGACTGCTCACTTGGGACGTTCACTTTTTCCACTGTTCTTGTCTTTTTTTTTCTACCAGTCTGTTGTCAACTCAAGGGGTGATGTAATACTTTGGGACTCGACCAAAGTAGCATTTTAAACATTTCCAGGACAGCGAGGCAGTGGGTAATTTTGGATGCCTTTGATCGTGTAGGAAGAGGAAGAGGGGTTTAACCCTACCCTTCTCACCTCCAGATGTGACAAGTCATACATGGCCTGAATCATTGTGGCTTCTACAGTGGTGTTGGTTTGGCTCCTGCCGGACAGTGAGGATGGTGAAAAGAAGGAAGTGTACACATTGGCTATGTCATAACTAACTATGGATAATCCTAGTCAAGTGCTTTTAAAGCTCTGGCCTTTTCTAGGACTGTCCTGATCTGGCTCAGTGAGGGATTTGAGAGTGTTACCCTGTGGTTTCCCACTCATTGAGGTGAAGACCCAGTAACCTGATGATGGTGGCTACCCTGGAAGGCAGCCATTGAAGGGCTTGTTTATCTCAAAAGCATAGTCTGGAGTAGGTATGTTTTTTAATGATAAAAAGCTCCATGTTGTTAAAAGTGATGAAAACAGAAGCTACTCTGCTTTCTAGTGCATCTTGGAAACTACTGGGGTCCTTAAAAGAGGAGATGCATTTAAGACCATGGACCTGAAAACAGAACGGTCTCTCATTCTTACAGAATTCTCTGCAAGTCAGAATTCAGTGAGTTTTGGTCTCTTTCCTCGATAAATAGGCATTAAGCCTCCAAAACTGTTGATTCTGTACCATCAGAAGCATAAAGTGCTCTAAAAGAAATTTTCTTTTTTCTTCCTTAGCTAACCAGGGCCTTCCACAAGAGTAAGGTCATGGCATTTTATTTCATCTGAAAAGTGTTTCTGTCTCCTTGGATGTGTGTTAATTCTTCCCAAGACAGCAGTAAGAGTGAATTTAAGCAATGCTTAGAGATTTACCACACGCTCCTCTGTAGAGACAAAGCTACGGCGGTTCCACATAAATGGGAAATTCAGAATTTATCGGTTTCCCCTGAGGAACGGCATCATGGTTCCAGCTTCCATCTTAGGCTCTATACTCGGCAAGGTCACGGTTAACCGCTTCATCTGGGTGGCCTGCTGACATGCCTGTTCTCTGGAGATCCAGCCCCTTTCACGTCAGGCTGGGTGGACTGTGTTAATCTTCAGATAAGAAAGTAATCACCAAGGAAGTGCTGGTGGCGGTTCAGTAAGGGGCGGAGGCGTGGAGCTGTTGGTGTAAGTCCAGGGTTGTGATCAGGAGCATCCCCTGGGCGTGCAGTGGCTCCTTTAACCCGGGGAACTGCGGTTATGAACTTGCACTTGCCAGAGGCATGGTTCTTCCCGCTCTTCAGCTACCCGGCCCCATTCCGGCCTGCTGTGTTAGGGCTCATCCCTGTGCGGGATCCCGCAGAGATGTGTAAAACATGCCAGTTCCCCTCAGGGAGAGAGCACGCTGGCTACATAAAACATTTTGGTCTCTAAGTCACGTCAGGTAGGTCACCACCAGTTGAGTGCATGAAAAAGTACTAAAGTTGTGTACCATCGTTTTTCTCTACCACCTTCTTGTGTTAATGGCATGAATGCATTCAGGATAAGGATTTCTCACTGTTGGAAAACATTTCTCAAGGATTTCTTCCCCCACCCCATTCAAAGCTAGAACATACAAAAGTTCAGAGTAACTATATTTAACTGCCAAAGCCTATATTTGGAGGCAGACGTGGAGCAGTCTTTAATCCATAACAGACTCCTTACTCCATTCCATAGCAGGATTAATTCTGTTGCTATGAGCAACAGAAGTCCAGAACAAATATTAGGATTTATGATTTCTTAAGCGTGCACAAAATTGTAGTAGGTTCTCTTAAAAATTGCATATAGTGAGGCAATTGTAGTTTTAAGTTTAAATCAGTGAACAACCTCAATCTGAGCATTGAAACGAAACAATCTGCCAGGTCTTTATCGGCTAGAAAGCTCCACGTTGTTTTCTGTAAAATGTGAGGGACTGTGCGAGCCAAACAAATCATTCCAGTGAGTACTCAAGTTTGTGCAGCCTGTGTTGATCCATATTAGTGAAATATGAGAAATCGTTTCTATTCTCTGAGGATATACATTTAATTACTGCAAAAGTAAAGTACTATTTTTTTTAACCTACCTGCAGAATAACTTTCTTACTTGAGGGGCCTTTACTATGAGCCTACATGCAAAGTAGGGAAACTACCTTTTTGAGGGCTCTCTTATCTAGATTGACGGTATATACTGATCAAATTTGTCAGAAAAATGCAACAATTGAGGAATGTACATCATTTTTAAGGGAGAAAACACAATTAAATGCAAAGGTTACTACCTAATAAGAATTATTGCTTCTTTTAGAAACCAATCTTATAAAATGTTATACAACACATATATGTATTTTTTTACAAGATTAAGATAAAATTTCCTTTTCACTTTTCACAATTTGTGTGTTTGAGTTTGTTCTGAAGTAGTCGTAATTGATACTTACATCGTGTCTGTTTTTAATTATCAGAAGTGGTGTAAGCAAAAGCATTTTTGGATTCATGTTGCGCAAACTCCCTCATAAGCCAAAACTGCAAAATCAAAGTACTGTAAAAGAACAAGCAATCCAAAAGGCAGAGCATGGGGAAACGACCAGAAGGTTCAGATCTGATATGTAGCAGCAGGCGAGACTGGTGAGGCCAGTGGCCCAGGGAGGAGCCAGGGCAGGGAGCACTGGGGAGTGACCGTCCCCCCACTGCCGTACTGTCCTCTTTGGAGGGAAGTCGCTGTACACAGCCACACTGAAGGGTGCAGGGCTATGCGCCATCCCCTTGGAGGAGGTATCTACATACATTTTCTGGAATTCTCTCATGTGAGACGCAGACCATCCCTGTGGCCACCACTGTGGCCTGAGTCTCCACTCCCCCTGCCTCTGAGAGGTGGCCCTGCACCGGCCTTCGCCCAGTGTGGTCTTGGCAGCCAGAGTAACCCTGGGAGAACGTCAGGTCATGCCACTTTGCTGCTCAAAAGCCAATAATGGTTTCCCATTTTCCCAGAGTGTTTACAATGGTTTTTAATCTCCCATCTCGTTTCCTCTCTGACCTCATATCCAACTCCCTTCCCTTCATGGACCCTGACACGCTCCAGCTCCTGTTCCTGCTCCTGCTGGCGCTGGCTGTCCCCTCTCTGTGCTCAGAATGCTCTGTCTCCTGTCTGGGTGGTTAACTCCTTCACTCCCAGCATTTCCTCAAATGTCGCTTTCCCAGGGAGCCTCCTGTGACTGTGCTATTCAGTACTGCAACCCCTCTCGTTCTCGCTTTTCCTCTTCCCACAGGATTCATCCTAATTTGGCACACAAGCCACTCAGCTATGTCCATTGGATCTTTGGTGTCTCCACCTGCCGGGCTGGAGTGGCACAAAGGCATGGTCCTCGTTCGGTTTTGTTCCCTGACCAATCCCAGTGCCTAGAAGACAAAAACACACATTAAATAAATACATGTGTTATTGGAACCGTGTGCTTCCTTCATCTTAACATTATTTTTAAATTAAAATAAACCAAAATAAAGGAACATTTAATTTGGTGAGAATTAAATTTTCTCAAATTTAATTTAGCTAAGTCCTCTGTGATGTCATTCCTCCAGTGACCCCCCCACCCCATTCTCTGAGGTTTGACGTGGTGAGAAGTTCAACACTGGGGAGAGGAAAAAAAGCTCGTAAACATGTTTATAAAGGTTAACGGAACTTCTATTGCATCAGTTTTTAATAGAAGCATTGAGGTCACAGTCACTGAAGATGATTTGTAAACTGAGAATGGAGAGAATTGGAATTGTACTTACATGGTCATGTGAAACCCCCGCTTTTCCTGAGGGCCGCACTCTGCCCTCCAGCCCATTTGAAAAAGCACAGCCCTTTGTTTTCAAGTGCGTAGCAGTTGTTTAGTAAACGTACGCGTCTGGACGTTTGGCAGAGAAACAAGCTTTCCTTCCGCCCGCGCTGTTTTTGCAAAGGTACAAGCAACCTCTGTGGAAACAGTCTGTGGGTTCCATGATGTAGTGCCCACTTCATCCCTGGTCCTGTTTCTTTTCTCTGAAATAGTAGGAACTGGCAGAGAAGGCAAATATTGTTGGCATGGCACCCGTCCCCGGAGGCCAGCGATTGTAAGGCGTGCCAACAGCAAGGTGGGGCGCCCTGGAAGTTGATGGAATACCCAGAATGAGCGTATCGGGGTCCTGACCGCTGGGGAGTCAGCCTGTGTCACCCCATAACCACCTTCCCCGGTGTCTTTATGACGGGTATGACGCTTCCTTTGACTCTGCTCCCTTCCGCTTCCACTCCTGGCCTCACACCTAGAGCTGGGGAAGAGGAAGGTTTTTATCAGTGGTGCTGAGACATGACAAAGGCGCACAGGCTAACGTCAGTCAACACAAGGAGCGGAATGCACGTCACCGGAGGCGGAGTGAGGTGCGGACGGTGGATGCCCACATCGCTGCTGGGCTCCGTTACCACAACCCGGTCTTCCCCAGCCGCAGTCCTGGCTGAGACGCAGCTGGCGCTCCTCTGCAAGGCGTCCTGGGTTTCATTTGTATCAGAAAGGCTTACTTTGCTTCGCTGATGTGTTGCAAAAAAACAACAACAACCCCCCCCCCCCCCCAAAAAAAAAACCTGGATGGGTTCGTATTTCAGTTTTAAAAAGCTCAGTGAACAATGATCAAAAGCCAAGTCAGTACCCAGTAAAATTCTCACCACCGCCAGCCGCACACAGGACCTGCAGCCCACCTCACTTTAACCGCCTGGGATGTATGTGTTCTCGGCTCGGTCTCTCTCAGAACCTTCCATTTTGGTTATTACTCCAGCTCTTTTCATCATTTTGCTTATTGATTTATGATTTTTCCCCCTCCTGTCAGTTTGTGCCATTGCTTAGTTGATCTTGGAACCAAAGAATCTGGGAAAAAACTCAAGTCTTTTGAATGTGGGTTTTCCCAGTCCTGAAGTTTCCTAGATTTGAGTGCTCAGATATAAGTGGCAATCTGGTGCGCTCATTAATGCACAGCCATGGGCTTGTGTGCATGTTGTATTTATACGTGGAGATGGAAATATGTGTATAATTATATGCCTTCCTATATGATTTTATTCATCCACCTATAATTAAAATATAAAAGAAATAAGTGATTTCCCCCCCTTTCTTCCCTTAAAGTGAACAAATCATTTGTTGATTCTACTCCCTTCCACCAATATGTATTATCATTGCTACCATGTGAAGTTGAGTTTTTTAAAAATAGTTTGACTTTTACGGAGAGAGTAAGGGAGATGGAGAGAAACACCAATGTGAGAGCACAATCTCGAACGGCTGCCTCCTGCATACCCCCCAACAGGGATGGAGCCCACAACCCTGGCATGTGCCCTGACCAGGAATCTAACCAGCAACCTTTTGGTGCGTGGGATTGATGTTCAACCAGCTGAGCCTCACTGGCCAGGGTGTGAAGTTGACTTTTGAAGATTTACCTGAAATCATGTGGCAACCTATTAGACTTGATGACTTGGAATAGTATCTGCAGATCTAACTATTTGTTTAGCTATTTTCTCCCCTCGGCGAATAGTTAGACTGAAATCAAAAGGCAGAGTAGTTCCCCCTCCCACAGAAACTGCCAGAAAGGACTATGTTCTCTATTGCTTGGTCCTCATTATCTCTTAGTGTTCTGAGAATGTCAGTCATGTATGTTTCAATACAATTTGGGGGCAATATGTACATTCACTATTTCCTGTACAATATTCTTGTAGCCGTTGAAACAACATTAGCTCCTGGGGAAAAAATGTAATTTAAGGAACGGCGTCTTGTCTGTGGGAAAGTTACCTGTCCAGCAGTTTCACGGGACCCTGATAGGTCCGCACGGCCCACGTGGTAACCTGCCTCTGGATTGGATGAGCATGGCTGGACCATGAACCCCAACTGGAAGCCACAGCTTTGGGTTTTCCCAGGTGTAGGGGGAGGGTTTGGTACTGGGTGCACCCCTCTCTGAGGAGAGCCCTGGAAGCTATGTGTGTGGGGTACTTAGGGTCCGAGCCAGTGTGGGGCCTCCACTACCTGTGTGCCCTTGCCACCTAACACATACCTGCCCATGGGGGCTGCAGAAAGGGTCTGTGGCTGCCCCCACTGAAGAGATTAGCTGGAGGCCACCCTGCATCCTCCTGCGGGGGCAGAGCCTGGCCTGCCGAGGCTGGCTGGTTTGACCGTCCCGCTGAACCCAACAGCACTGCTGCCCGTTAAGCAGACTGGGCAGTGAATTGTCATGAATACTTAATATGAAGAGTAAAATAATAATAGCAACAATAACAACTACTTATTCTTTATTTTTTCAGAAATTTGTTACGGATGAGTGTTTCTTTTTTGAACGGTTGGAATCCAATAACTACAACACTTACCGGTCAAGGAAGTACTCCGGTTGGTATGTGGCACTGAAGCGGACTGGGCAGTATAAACTTGGATCCAAAACAGGACCCGGCCAGAAAGCCATACTTTTCCTCCCAATGTCTGCTAAGAGCTGATCTTACGGGCACCATCTGATCTCATTTCACAGGAAGGAAGAGGTATATTGTAGGAACTTGTTAACGAGAGGAAAAGAAATTGTGTGCAGCCCATCTGCTCAGTTTGGATAACTGGTCAGATAATCTTTGAACTCACAGTAAAATATTTAACCGTTGCCTTAGTAAAGAAAAACAACAAGAATTCCTGGAAAAATGTATAAATTTCCACCTTTTATATAGCATTTGCCTTTATCCAGTGACGCTTAGTTAGAGCTACAATCTTTCCATACATTCACCCCCTTCGAAAAGAGGCTTTAAAAATGTGTGCACTTGCAAATTTCTTCACGGAAACCATACACATTAGAAAATTAAAGCCAGAGATTTAGTGAACCCAAAATGTGCACCATTCTTAGAACATGGCACACATTGATCTACATGTTCAATTTACTAAAGATTTTTCACGTGTAAGTACGATTTAATCCACTCCCGTCATCATTTTGTAACTGTCGGGCAGTTCCCTGTGATAGAGTTTGTAGAACAAGCCCGTGTACACGGCGGGGAACTGCTCCACGGTCAGGTCCACCTTCTCGAAGCCCTCCCGGTGCCCGTACAGCAGCAGCCGCGCCGCCCGGCTGGTGACGGGCGTGGTGTCGGCGGCCTGGGCCAGGGCGGCGAGGTCCATCCACTCGCACCGCAGGCACTCGTGCGGGCACAGCGCGATGGTGAAGGAGCGGGGCTGGAGGCGGCAGATGATGTACATGTCCGACTTCCCGAAGGCCCCGGGCTGGCGGTGCTGCTGCCGGATGCTCAGGAGGGACCTGAATTCCGATCGTATCCCAGTTTCTTCAAAGACTTCTCGAACTGCTGTGTCTCCTGCGTGAACAAATGATGTACACATCAGTAACCGTCACATTTTCAGAAGGCAATCGTCAAGGATTTTCAGTTGGAATAACTTTATCTAAAGGTTCGGAAGCAAAACTTCAAGAAAGTGAAGTTTTTAATATAAACTCTGACGCCCTGAAATACCAAAGTATTTTCTTACCACTGTACACCTGAGAAGCTTTCAAAAACAGTGAATATTTCTTTGGCTGCTACTGGAGGGGCCTATCCACCTGATGTTTTTGGGGTCACATATTTTTAACCTCTTCCTGCTCTATTTCTCAAAAGGTGAAAGCATCGGTTGCAAAGCTGCGGTTACTGTTCTTACAGGTTTCTTCGTTGCTACCTGTTCCTGATCATCCACCCGCACTGCCTGAATTTGTCTATGTTGGTGTGGGGAAAACGCGATCCCCTCCTTATGAGTGTGTGGAGCTGCGGGGTGTGGAGACTGTGAAGGGCTCGGACCTCTCCTGGTGATCGGGGGCAGGTGTGGAGGACAGTCAGGCCTCCAAATCTCAGAGAAGATGCCTTTGCAGTCTTTTTGTTGTTCTCCACTAATTATCCAGTCCGGAGAATCCCAATTGGGATTTGGGGCAGTTCCTTTGTTTCCTGAGATTCCAAAGAATTTGGACTCTTTCCTCCAACACCTAGATGCTGCAGTCACTCCATCAGAGGTTTTTAATAACTTGCAGTACACAGAACTTTATAATACAACAGGGTTTTCACATCGTAGAAGGGTGATTTTTCTGATAACATACACATTTATGGGGCAGGATTTTCACTGCCATTAACATATGCTGGTGGCTGCTTTTTCTAACTATCCAGATGATCCCCTCAACGGCTTCCTCTAATTCTGTGATGCTGTCATTATCTCCAAAGGGGCACAAGAAGCTCTGAAAATAGCTGCCTTCCTCACCCAGTTTGCTGGGAAATATAGTTGCATAGATTTTTGTTCAAATGCTCTTTAGTACCTGCCTTTTCTTGTTTGTCAAACAGAAAATTATATTTGCCTTGTTAGTAGTCTTGCTAGTCTTACTGGTGAAGAACAGAACAGGCAAGGAAGAGGAAGGCAAAGAGACGGTCTCCAATCCCATGTGCCTGCCATGGACCGTCTTCCCAATTCCCTGTGTAGCCCAGACGCTCCCTGAGAAATGGCTCTGCAAGTGTGTGCAGGAGGAGCAAGGTGCTCTGAAATGTAAGCCATCTGTCTGCCATTTTTTAATTACATGCCAACTCCCCTTAGAAGTGAGATTTGCCATAGATTGCACCGGGTTAGAAATTATATTTTTAAACTAAAAACGTAAAAGAATTTATGCTAAAAAGGGAAACATTTCCTTCTAAGAAAAATAATCTTCAGTCTGGCAGAGAATCCATATTTGTTATTAAATCTATTAAAGAAGGTGGCTGGTCTCACTTAACTATTGAACACTAAACACGGGGGTCCTGTCTAGTGCTCAGCATCACTAGTGAAGATTTGGGCCTTTAGTTCCCATCTAGCCTGTCTCCATGTCACAGGTCACAGATGGGGACAGTCGGGGAGTCAGCCCTGTTCAGCAGTCACTGGTGAGGTGGACCCCAAAGCAGCGCTGCCTGGATAGTCTGATCAGTTTAACTTGAATCAGTAGAGCAGTGGCTAGACGAAAACTGAATGGGCAAGTAAGTGCTTTTGTGTCCAGGGTATGAGAGAGCCCTTCTGCCCCCAGATGGAAATCTCTTCTCCAAAGATTTTGCCATGAATCTGATTTTTTTTATTTGGATAAAGTGCTTTTCTCTGTTGTACCTTTGTTATTTTAATGTACTGTAAGCTAAACTGAAATACCATTTACTGTGTGTTAAGGTTGAAGAACATAGGAAAAACCAAGAGGCTTCTGTTTTTATTTTTGCTGATTGAGAGATATGTTTAAATACTGAGAGATATGTCATAGCATTTTGTTTAGTTGTAGAACCATAAAGAGATGGAGTTTATATTTGTTATTTCTATTTTGTGATATTTAATGATAGGATTAGATTGAAATAAAATAAAATCATAGGAAAAATTGTTCAGAATGTGGGCTTTCTGGTGTTTCACTCTGACTCTGGGGCACCGATGAACTTGGACCAGCGGCTGATACAGTCCTCAGGCCATGCAGGGGGTTGTCGCTGGCAGGGATAATGGGGTTTTTTTGGAAGGCAACTTCTACATTTTTAATCTTTGTACTCCTAGAGTAGTATATTAAAGCCTGAGGATTGCATTCCATTTTGTATATGCTCCTCTTAATTCTTTTTAGACACTACAGACAATAGTGCTTCATTTACCTAGTTATCAGAGAATGAAGGATTGCAAACAGATGTGTTTCCCAGTTAACCAGTGTTTACTACTTATGAGCCAGTAAGTTGGTGATGACAGGATTCCTAAAATAGATTATGTTCCTAAATATAGGGTTTAAAGAAAACAAATAATTCTTGGATGATTTAGCTTCATCATTAAAAACAATTATTATTGTATTGTTTTACAGAACAGAATGCCCTTGGACAGACATAGTCGTTCAGGTCTCGACTGTCAGTTACCATTTCCAGCTGTTTTCAGGGTTTTATCAATCTAAGGCAAAGCTTTAATTTATACTAGACAGTATGGTGAATGCCAACTGCTGCTTTTTCCTTCATTCCACATGACTGAGGAGTATCTATGATCTCCGGGTAGGTGGGTTGTTGTGTCAACCACAAATATATAAAAAGTAGTGAATTCTTCACAACTTGGACTTGAAGAGCTCTGGAGTACACTTAACATAACTATTTGTCTTGGAAATGTGTTTCTTCATGTACATTTATATATTAAGTCTATCTGAAATTCTGAAGATCCATAAAAATGAAGTCCAGTTCATTGGTGAGGAAGCTATACAAACCTACTGCAGACGGATTCCTGTGTGGTATAGGTTGGGTGAGGATGTAACATAAGCTTACCTAATTCACATGTTCTTATTCATCACATAAGGAAAGCGGGAGATAATTAGGTGTTTGAGTATAAATGGCTTTCCTTCCCAGCACTCACATCACTACCAAATTCTCTTTTATTTCCACAGAAGACCCAACAGAATCTGGGTCATTAAATACCTAAAATCCAGAATTTGCTATGAATTTATTTGAATGTAGTAAGTGTACTTACTGGTTGTTAAGAGTTGGCTATATACTATGCATAGGGCATTTTAATCTGTGTAACATTTTTAGAAATTAAGTTTTAGGAATATATACATTTTTATATAAAATATCCAAGGATAATTTAGGAAATTGTGTTCACATAAATGTTGGCTCAAGAGAACAGAGACATGTAATATTGAGGGAAAAGCTGTTGAGAAATAATACTGGTATCAAAATGAGTTATCTATTGATTTATTATGACAGGGGCTGTATCTGACCAGTGGGGTAAGGAATATGTAGGAAAATGCAGTTTCTATTCTTTCATCTATTTCCTATAAAATCAGTGACACTGATAATTCTTAGCTTTTTTTCAAATTTCCCTGTCTTCCATATTGAGCTCAGAACTTGTTTTAAGGAGTTATATCTCTCATGTGAGATCTTCTCATATGAGATATTTCACTATGCTTTGGCTTCTGACTAGTCACAATAATTAGTAGATAATTTTTTTTTCAAAAATAGAAGAATTACATCACCATGTAATAACTGACTTTATAATACTTGTTTCAAAGTTCATGTAGAAGTTACTATTCATCCTTGTGTGATGACATAGTCAAGAATTTGTGTTTTCTTATAGTTTAGTTCCAACAATTTTAGTCATATCCCAAATAGCCCTCAATGCTAAACTTTACTGATGCATATCCACGGCTTCTCACTTTCAAACAAATCACTCTAGAAGCAACCCTAAAGGGAAAAGCAGGTGTATCTTCCTGATGGCATTTTTTATACTAATGGAGTAAGTTCTAATGTTACATGTTTTGCTGCTAATTTTATATCAGCCCTGAAGTAATCTCTCTGAAATTTTCTTAGTCTAAACCAGTTAGAAAACTTAAGATCTTATTCTTAACTATACAGCAAAACAAACAAACAAAAAACCCCCCAAAAAACCAAAAACAAAAAAACCCCATGAATTTCCTTAACATTTTCAGGCAGATTGAAAATATGTAAGGATACACACCGATATCTTCCCCAGGCTCCGAAAGGCCTCCCGGGAACTTCCACATGTTTTTCAACTGCAGCGTAAAGTCAGAAAATAAAGTCAGCACAGCTTCTACTCGCTACCACACAAACATAGTGACACCCCACAAGTTACCCACATTGGTCAAGGTGGTTGAGTTTATTTTTTGGTAATTGCATGTAAATTTTTTCCAGTTTCCTTCCTCATTACTCTTTTCCTTCTTTTGGGGGGAACTGGTAACTTATGAATTCTTTCCCACTTTTTTTTTTTTTGAAATAGAATTGGTTTTGTTTGGTTAATGTGATAAGTTCTGTATGAATAAAACAGTGAAGGGAAACATCTACTGAATTAGTGTAATTTAAAAATTTTTGCTGCTAGTTAACTATTAATAGAGGAATCTTACAGATGCTGCTATAAATAAGTAGAAAATACAGTAAAAATGTAATCACTGAAGTATACTAATTTTAATTTCACATTTATTTTCTGTATTGTGTGTCTAATCAGATATATTAGCCTTATGGATTTTCTTGCTCTGTGTATTAATGATTTCATTGGTAGTGTGAATAAAACTGATTAAGTTTGTGGGTTTTTTCTGTGCACCTTTTTTTGGGGTGGGGAGAGACAGGTGGGAAGATCCAATCCTGGAATGGAGATAAACATGGGCAAAACTGATTAAAAATAAATATGAAAAGGCATGGGACCATATGCTTATGGCTGACATTTTTTCCTGTTAGAGGTCTGTTATACCTACCCAATCACCATGATCAAAGCTGAAGAATGAGAAATTAGGACATAGTCATAAAGGCATTACAACTTGGAGCCAGGACACCCTCTTCTCTCTTCATTCATAAAACAAGTTCATGGACCTTTTTCTGGTGTGTTCTGCGGCCCTCTCATTTCCTGGACGGGTGCTTCTTAAAGTGTGTCATTTCCCAACTATGCTAGGTTGGAGAGCAGTGGCACGATTCCCAGAGTTTCCACAGACTGCTGATTATGTGGGCCCAGAATGCAGGCTTTCCACCCTTCTGTGTCTGGCTCAGACTTGAGGTTCATTTATAACGCATGTTATGTTTTATTTTATTAATGCAGGAAGATATTTCTAAGGATGTCTACATTAATGCACTGTCTTTGGGAAGTTCCATTCTGAAATTATTACAGAAGCTATGTTTATATGGAAACGCTGCAATCTTCTCTCCAATAGGGTACTGGACTTCACCACCATAAATTCTATTTCTAACAAGAGAAATAAGTGCTTCCTCAAAAATAATAAAAGCCAACTTTAAAAAAAAAGTTAGACTTGATGACAATACTTGGAGATTGATTCTTGATTACATTTGGCGATATGAACTTATTGAAAGGGGGAACATGCTAGATAGAAGAACTGAAAACGTCTCATACAAATTTGATTTTATTTCATAAAACTTAGCTATGGAAAAATTAAGTCTATTTTTATGCTGCTAAGTAGTGTTTTATATTTTCTGGCACCATTTAGCTTTAAGAGGTTGTTTGGAAAAAAGCTTCCTCCATCTCCAAAAGAGCTTCAGCCTGCAGTTAGTCTAAGTGGGAGGCAGAGAGGCCCTTGTTAGGTGGTTTGAAAACCTGGTTAATGTAGCTCTGATCTCTGGAGAGATGAGTATATCTTTTTTAATATTAAAGAATACTCCCCATTAACTGGGTTGAGCAACATAGTAGTAACAATAACAACAAATACTAGCTAATATATATTACCTAAATGTTTTTATAAGAATTATATACATTTAGCCCTGGCCAGGTAGCTCAGTTGGTTAGAGTGTCATCCTGATGCACCAAGGTTTCAGGTTCGATCTCCAGTCAGGGCACATAAAAGAATCAACCAATGAATGCATAAATAAGTGAAACAACACAGTGATGTTTCTCTCTCCCTAACCCTCTCTCAAAAATCGATAAAAAAAAAAAAAAAAAAAAAGAATTACACACATTGAAACTTTACAGTAATCCATGAAGGACTATTCCCATTTTGGAAGTGATGAAAGCTGAGGGCATAAAAAGACTTAATAACTTGCCTGAGGCGACACAGCTAATGTGTAGTAAACTTGGTTAAAATCCAGGCCTTCTGCTTCTATCCATCTTTCAATAAATTTTAAAAGTTGTTTAGCTATTTTCCCACTAATCCTTAACTACTATTTTCTGCCTTTTTATAGAACTTTTGCTCTTTTCTTCAGACCTCACTGTAACATTCTATGTAATCCGACCAGAAATTGTATCTTAGACTTTCACCCCTCCAGGGCTTGTGAATTTGAACTGTGACCTCCTGGTTCATAGGTCGAAGCTCAGCCACTCTCAGCCAGCACAGAACCACTGTACTTAGGTAATATATTAGCTACTGTAGTATCCTTACCAATGAGATAGAAGCTGCCATAGAGATCTCTTAGAAAGTTTGTTTATTGAACAAAAATTTATTGAGTGCTAGGGTGTAGAGGGCCAAATGGGAAGATACCTGGACATTCTTTAGATTGTTGCTGACTGGGCCCGGGATATTGGCAGTCATGTCAGTTGCACTGCCGCCCTGGGAGTGCGGAGATGTTCTTAGTTCCTGGCTTGTGTTTGTCCAGGAGGAAGGAGTGGGTGGGCCCTGGGCCCTCCCAGGCTCCTTGTTTTTCTGTGAAACCCCCTTGTTAGATTGGAGGATGAATGGATGTACTGCGTGGCTCAGGAGGTTGTCAGTCTGCCTCTCCAGCAGAGGAGGTCAGCGGCCCTCCCAGCTCCCAGCTTAAAATCTATCTGTCTTCTCTCTTTATTTCTAATATTTCTCAATCCCTGGCTGCCTCCCCTTAGAACCGGTTCGTTCATCTCTCTTTCCGTGCGGGACGCGGAAAAGGGAGATCCCACCAAATCAGGCCAGGCACCAGGGGAACCGGGTGTTCAGAAATTAATGCACAATGTAGCAAGCCCATTCTCTTTCTCTTCATTCCATTATTTTTCTTAACATCACTGCCTTATATATTATTTATTCCCTTGCTGATTATTCTTATCTTACCCAATTGAATATAAGCTACAGATGTAGGAATTTTGCTTTGTTCACTAACGATCGCTTTGAGTTCAGAACAGAGCTGACAATGTGGTCATTTTAGGAACTCGGGAATGCCAGTGAGGAAGTCCCTGCCCTGGTCTTGGGGTTTTTAGCACCCAGGTTACATCTCGAGCCACTGTTATTTCTCAAAATCATGGGGCGGGTGAAGTATTGGACTATATGGTTAGGGAAGGAGAAAATATACATTTTAAGTATCATTTTAGCTTTGTGTCTATGTTAGAATGTTTTTGGTGAGAATTTAACTTTCCAAGTTTGCTTTGACAGCAATGCCTGGGCAAAGGGAGGTGCTTAAAGGAGGAGAACTGTCTCAGGTGTCAGAAAGAATGCTAATTAGTTGTTTATGGTTAATGGTTGGTATTTATGCTTAAATTCCATCTAACAACAATATAATTACAGAAATTAAATATGGTTTAGTGTCACACTTTATATTTTTTTTTATTACAACACTGAACTATACATGAAAACTCAGTTTTCATCTTTTGTTGCTCTCAGATGGATCTCTGCTTATTTTTCAATTTTATAAAAACAAAATTGAAGCCCTAGCTGGTTTGGCTCTGTTGGTCCTCCGACTGAAAGGTCTCAGGTTCAATTCTGCTGAAGGGCACATAGGTTGGTTGCAAGCTCAATCCTGGCCCTGGTTAGGGCGTGTGCAGAAGGCAACCAATCAGTGTGTCCCTCTCACATCGATTTTTCTCTCTGTCTCTCCCACTCCTTCCCATTTTCACTAAAAAAAAAGGAAAACAATCAACAGGAAAAAAAAATCCTTAGGTGAGGATTATCAAAAACAACAAAATTGAAGCCATAAATAGTAGTATTTCTCCTTAACCCATACAGAATCCAAAGTCTTATGTATTCTGAATTTGTCTCCATCCTCTGTCACCCCAGCTGCCCAGAAGCACAGTAGGAACATGAAAAGCAGGGCTTTCTCATTCTTAGAGGACCAATCACTGGCAGGTTTGCAAGTCAGCAAATGAAGAGTGGGAGCTCAATGACTAGTGTACCCTGTTTCCCCGAAAATAAGACAGTGTCTTATATTAATTTTTGCTCCCAAAGATGTGCTAGGTCTTATTTTCAGGGGGTGTATTATGTTTCCATGAAGTAGGTCTCATTTTTGGAGGATGTCTTATTTTCGGGGAAACACGGTAGTAGCAGTTCTCAAACTTGACCATGCACCTGAGTCACCTAGGTGTGTGAACAACTGCTGAGCAGCATTCCCAGGGTTTCTGATTCAGGAGGTCAGAGTGGGGCCTGGGAATGTGAATTTCTAAGGAGTGGATGCTATGATTGTCTCTCAGCTCCAAACCCACCCTCTGTGCTCTGCCTGATGATGCTGAAGCTGGGACCTGCTAACCAGTTTCTGCTTTGCCAGCGGACTTTCCCTTTGAGGTTCCATCAGCAGACTGGTAAGGCAGGGGAGGTGAGAGGGGCTTACTGAGGTCCAGGCACAAAATACTTTACATACTCAATAAATTTCTGTTGATAAAGCTTAGTTTAAGTCAGAGAACCTGCCTTTACTAAAACTTCGAAAGTTACTTATGAGAATGCTTTTAGATCGAATTTCTGAGAAATGTGTGATACTTTCAGCTATCATTGCCAATAGTTGTTTAAAATTTAAAAACATATATGCTGGGGGAAATATTTTTTTTAAAATATATTTTATTGGTTTTTTTACAGAGAGGAATGGAGAGGGATAGAGAGTTAGAAACACTGATAAGAGAGAAACATCGACCAGCTGCCTCTTGCACACCCCCAGTAGGGTGCCTACAACCAAGGTACATGCCCTTGACTGGAATCAAACCTGGGACCTTTCAGTCCACAGACCGACGCTCTACCCCTGAGCCAAACTGGTTTAGGCTGGGGAAATGTTTGACTCTATCCGCTGATATTTACTGAAGTGTCAGAAAGCATTAAAAATAATGATTCTCTTTTACTTTTATTCTCTTGAGTGAGCATGAAAACATTTGTTTCTTAAAAACCTTTGTTGGTTTTAGTTGAATAGACTTTTTATTTTTATGTACAAGGCTTTTTATATTCTGTTCCCAATCTAGCTCTCAGGTCACATATTTTTCCACTGCCTACACTTCTGGCCACAATGACGTTTTTACTTTTTTTTCCACAGTGTGCAATGGACTGAATGCTTATGTCCTCCCCACCCCCACCCAATTCATATGTTGAATCCTAATTCCCAATGTGATGGTGGTATTATAAGGGGAGCCTCTGAGAGATGACTATGTCATAAGAGTGAAGCCCTCTAAATGGGCGTAGTGTTCTTATAACAGAGATGCCAGAGCGTTCCCATATCCCTTCTGCCATGTGAGGACACCGTGAGAAGACAAACATCTATGAACCAGGAGGTAGGACCAGTTCTGCTGGCACCTTGATCTTGGCCTCCCAACATCCATAAATATCCTAATATACAAATCGACCATATAGTGGAACGACTGGTCACTATGACACGCACTGACCACCAGACAGCAGATGCTCAAAGCAGGAGGCGCCCCCTGGTGGTCAGTGCGCTCCCACAGGGGCAGTTGCCACTTAGCCAGGCTCATGGCTGGCGAATGCAGTGGCTGTGGCAGAAGCTTCTCCTGCTTCTGTGGCAGTGGTAAGGATATCAGACTGCTGGCTTAGGGGGGCAGTGGGCCTAAACCGGCAGCTGGACATCTCCTGAGGGCTCCTGGACTGCGAGGGCACAGGCCATCTGAGGGACCGCACCCACCCCGTACTGATTGCACAAATTTCATGTCCCAGGCCTCTAGTGAGAAATAATGTTTGCTGTCTAAGTCACCCAGCCAATGGTATTTTTGTTATAGTGGCTAAACCAGCCGTGGGCTGTTCTATCCGGCCCGCAGAGCCGTAAGAGCGGAGGGTTCTCTTGCTCTTCCCTCCGCTCCTTCACCAGCAGCCCAAGATGAGAGTGCCAGCATGGTCAGGTTGCTTTTGTTCTGGCCCTCCGGTCCAGTTTAAGAACCCATTGTGGACCTCCAGTCAAAAAGTTTGCCCACCCCCGGGCTAAACGGACTAAAACAAGTCAGCTCCTTTCCAAACTCTGCCCTTATGTATGCAATTCTAATTATCTCAGTCTGTTTTTCTACCTTTTCTTCCTGGTAAGCTCCTATTCATTCTTCAAGATACAACTTAAATATCACCTCTTCTGATAATTCTTTAGGGACTTTTTAAAGGCAAAGTAAATTGTTACCATGTGTTGTATGACTGCTTTCCCAAATTGATAGTGAGATGCAGGACATCAGGGGTGTTGTCTTACTAATCTTTGTATGCTCAGCACCTGGCTTGGAGTAGGAGCTTAATGAATGTTGGATGAACGGAAGAATGTCTTGGTAGTCTGTTAGAAAGAGAGTTGTCTTCCCAATTAAATACAGCCATTTATAATTTTCCAGTAGCCATAAAATAATAGTGAGCAATAGTGAGGTTACCCCAACTTTTCAAGTCCTGCATAAGCACTTATGGATTAAATGAACAGCCAAATGATCCATTACTTCTTAGAAATAACTTTTAAAATATCTGTAATTCCTTGAGCATATAAAAATTTCTACATTTTATTTTTCCCTAGCGAGAAATGAACATTTAGAAAGCAATTTATAAACAGAAGCAACTTACTTTATTTCGATCTTGGACAACCAATACTTTTCTAGTACTTTCATCGAATACAGCTCCTATTGGGGGGGGGGGAATAAAAGATAATTGAAAAATATTAATTTCATTCATCTTAGACTCCTCCCACACTCTTATCTGTGGCCATTAAAACCCTGCCCATCCTAAAGACCTAATTCAATACCACCTCATCCAGGAAGATGTACTCGCTCCAGCAAGAAGCTATGCTGCCTAGTAGGATAATTATCTGCAGAGCTTCTCCACATTGTCTATTCCTGAGGGTACACAGTTAAATAAATTAATATTTCTATCCTTTTATGGTATTAACTTAGTGTCCAGACAATTTT